>CM033476.1:284960190-286160190 GCA_019447015.1 Hymenochirus boettgeri
CAGATGATAGATAGACAGATGATAGATAGACAGATGATAGATAGACAGATGATAGATAGTGATAGTCTGATAGGTAGATAGATAGATAGATAGACAGACAGATGATAGACAGACAGACAGACAGACAGACAGATGATAGATAGATAGATAAATAGATGATAGATAAGATAGATAGATAGATAGACAGAGATAGATAGATAGATAGATAGACAGACAGATGATAGATAGATAGATGATAGATAGACAGATGATAGATAGATGATAGGTAGATAGATAGATAGATAGACAGACAGATGATAGACAGACAGACAGACAGACAGATGAGAGATAGATAAATAGATGATAGATAGATGATAGATAGATAGATAGATAGATAGATAGATAGACAGATGGATAGACAGATGATAGATAGATAGATAGGTGATAGATAGATAGATAGATAGACAGATGATAGATAGAAAGCAGATAGATAGATAGATAGATAGAGAGATAGATAGGATAGATACCGATAGATAGAGAGAGAGAAGATAGAGATAGATAGACAGATGATATATAGATAGATAGACAGCACAGATGATAGATGATAGATAGATGATAGGCAGACAGATAGATAGACAGATGAAAGATAGGACGGCACAGATGATAGATAGATAGATAGATAGAGGATAGGCAGACGATAGATAGATAGATAGATAGATAGATACATATGATAGCTAGATAGATAGATAGATACAGATGATAGAGATAGACAGATGATAGACAGATAGAGAGACAGACAGAAGACAGATGATAGATAGACAGATGATAGATAGACAGATGATAGATAGACAGATGATAGATAGATGATAGAGTAGATAGATAGATAGACAGACAGATGATAGATAGACAGACAGACAGATGATAGATAGATAGATAAATAGATAGATAGATAGATAGATAGATAGATAGATAGATAGATAGATAGAAAGATAGATAGACAGATGATAGATAGATAGATAGATAGGACAGACAGACAGACAGACAGATGATAGATAGACAGATGATAGATAGACAGATGATAGATAGATACAGATGATAGATAGATGAGATAGAGTAGATAGATAGATAGACAGACAGATAGATAGATAGACAGACATGACAGACAGATGATAGATAGATATAGATAGAGATGATAGATAGATGATAGATAGATAGATAGATACGACAGATAGATAGATAGATAGAGATAGATAGACAGACAGATAGATGATAGAGATGATAGATAGATAGATAGAGAGATAAATAGACAGAGATGATAGAGATAGATAGACAGATTGACAGATGATCTTTTGGGGATTACTTTCTAGAGGGTGGGTCCTTAAATGTATTGTAAATAAATGGAGGAATGATATGTAATACAATGATAATGACACAAGTTAAATAATGTGTATAAAGCCCCTCCCACTTTGGACAAGCCACATCCCCCACTTCCGGACAAAGCACCACCCACTTTCAATTCTTTCAATTATAAAACCACACCCCTTCCGGCGGCGAGGGGGGCAGCATTAGAATTTTGTGTCAGGTGGCAAAAAGTCTAGAGACGGCCCTGAGTTAAGCAGAAGGTTGTCAGGGGAACGAAGGTGGTAGTAGATTGGGAGCATCTTTGGAAGCTGTAAAACTTGCAAGGTTGAGATTACAGCCTTTTCCTAGCTGTAATACATTTTCATTTAGGGGGTCGACATACCCTTTAACCAATGCATTGGGGGGGCTGAGCTATTTTTGAAAAATAAAGAAAAAAGGGGCAGGCACTGTAAAATAAGACGCTAAACTTGTGCAAACATAATAGTACATGTGTAGCGTGTGGGCTTTGCGCTTATTTTCCCGTTAATAACAGTTATTTGATGATATTGGTCGTTAATGTTCGACCACATGGTTATTAATGTGGCAAATAAAGATAATGAACATTCATTGTGATTCCATATAAAATAACAGTTGCTACAGTGTGCATATCACTATTTTATAATACAATATGGCCCAAAAAAAAATAGATAATGCAAATTGGTAGATAGATTAGTCAAGATCAAAGGCATTATTCTATTCTCATTCCTATCTATTCATAAAGAATAATTTAAAGTTAATAAATATTTATTTACTTTAAAGGATATGTAACTTGGGCAGATCATTTTTTTAAAGGGAATGCCACCCTTTCTTTAAAAATACATATATGTAGATTACCCCCCAAAACCTAAAGTTCGTTTGGCCCAAAGCTTTAAATCGGCTCCCACACAGGAGTTTATATACTCACAAGCTCCTTCTGCAAGAACATAAAAAGAACAGAGCAGTTGCACGGACGAGATTGACTGAGAACCCGGAAGCGGCGGTGAGTGAGAGCATGTAATCTACAATATAGAATTTTGAAAGAGGGGGGACCGTCCCTTTAAAATAATTGCGGTAATAATATGGATTAATACCACCAATCTTAAAGGACCAGATACTCACCTTTTCCCCGACCCACTGCAGCATAGTACCCAGGGTGAGGACCTAAAATCGCTAAGCTCACCCTGGGTACTTTCCACACTCCAGCACTACCTACTGCAAATTACTCGGCGATCCACACTGTTCCACCTTCTCTACTGTCAGTGACAGTCAGGGGCAGCAATTGGAAGACACGCCTCCTTGCAGAGCATATCTTCCATTGGCTGCAATCGCGATCTGTCACTGAGCAGGAAGAGCGGAGGAATGGAGCGATCGCCAAAGCAGATTTGCAGTAAGTAGTGCAGGAGTTAGGGAAAGTAACCAGGGTGGGGACTTAGCGATTTTAGGTCCTCACCCGGGTACTATGCTGCCATGGAGGAAGAGGAGCGGAGGGTGAGGTGAGTACAATTGTCCTTTAAATCTGTTTTTTTCCCTATTATTTAGCTATGGGAGTTTTAGTTTTTAATGGGGCAGGGCACAACCAGTCAGTAAAGAACGGTCAATCACCCTATTTTTGCATATCCTAACCCACTCCCTGATGCACTATATGTAGAAACTATCCATTCTGAAAAAGCAAAGCTTTTTCTCTGTCACGCATGGTGTACTGATTCAGCATTAAGCAGTAGGACTGTACCTAAAGAATTAAATTCCAAAGTCCCCCCACCACACACACTCCCCTTCACACTCCTAAACTAAAAGAAAAGCTTTAAAGGGCAAGTCCAGCCCTAAAATGAAAACTTACATACAGGTAAATACCCCCAAAACCCTAAAATGTAATAGTTTGAAATGTGAAATATATAAGTCAAACTGAAATCCTGCACAATGTCCTGTTGCCCCAGTTTCTGCTTCCTGGTTCTTCCAGTTAGTAATTGTCAGTTATGGATTTGACAGGTGACATCACAGCCAATGATGAATGTTATCCCTGTCTGCCTCTTCTGAGCATGTCAGGCTCAGTAAATGCTCAGTACAGGTTTCTAAATTGCTCAGTTTGCATGAGGCATCCAGAAGCATAGCAGGCATACAGTAATGAATTCATAGGACAAAGTATGATATATAACATATTTAAAGAGGCAATTCTTTATAAAGATGTTTTTATGAGGGTGGAGGTGTCCTTTAAGCAGCAAATAACAGCTACCAAAGCTGCTTACCTTCCACAGCAAAGCAGGAACTTTCATATTACACAAAATCACAATGTTATGCTATTGGCTGTTTGAATGCACAGATCACCTTCACTGCACATGTTCCTCATTCTAGCTGTGCCTCAGATCTGGGAGGGGTGGGAACAGAGAAAGAGGAAAATGCTAATAATTAGAGTGAGCGAACAGGACATAAGGAGATCTGGTGAAAGGGAGCACTGAGAGAAAACAGGGATCAAGGTTTCGGCAGCTCTGGCAATTCGTTTTTTCACTTAGTATCCCTTTAAGTTACACAGTATACGCAGCTTCACTGTAAAACAGTGTGATTTTGTTTTCCTTTCTACAGGCAAAGCAATAAAACATTCTGCTCAGAATTTTCACAGCAGCTAATGGGGTTCGGAAAGGCATCCAAAGGTTATGGTGGTGTTTGTAGATGGCTGGCCCTGACAACATTGAAGAGGCGGAATTGTGGCCAGAGAGTTTGGCAATAAACGTCTTCATGTGTCCGTGGCTCCTCCAGCAGCAGAAGAGCTTGGAATGGTACAGGATGTAGCTTTATAGAGAAGGTAACTGTTAACTTACCGTGGGATGGATTTGTTCTTTCTGTAAAGTTTTAAAATAGTAGCAGTCATGATTTGACATGAGTAGATATTGGTGCCACTTATCCTGAAAAATACGACCTTTAATGACACGTACTGTAACCTTCGTTTCACAATGAGCATGTGTGGGCACAAGTTAAAAAAAAAAAAAAAAGATTTTGTAATGCAGGACTTTAAAGTTGGTCACCAACTTTGTATGTGTGTGTAACCAAACCAAAGTCACTGAGAGGACACAGAAAAAAAGGACGTTTAATTACATCAAAATACAGTAATAGTATAAGGACCTAAACTACATAATTATAATATATATAAAAGTAGCACTTTTTGACCATACGTAGTGGGTGTGCCTGGTTTGTAGGGAGACCTTTTTCTCTGTGTCCTGTTGACTGTGGTTTGCTGCAGGTCTCTCTTTGCAACCACTGAGTTTCAGTGATCCAGTGGTCTATTGATGAGGCAGTGCTCTCCAGATCAATCTATCTGTTGGAATATGTGTGCATGATCTCATTGCTTCTCTGCCCTGTCCTACTTTGCAAGTTTTCAATGACATGACAAGAGAACAGGGACAGATTAACCGGTTACATGTGATGACTTCAACACTCAGCAAAAATGGTGACCATTTTAAAAAAAACTCAAAAAATCTATATTTTTGCTGGACAGGCCTACCAATGCTAAACAGTAGTCTGTCAGTAGTGCCTGTGCCACCATTTCATGCATATGACTATCTGTTATAAGTAGTGTTATCTAATATTCTTTATTTACCCAGTCTGCCCAAAATTCTAAATACTTGTTAAAGGCATGTCACCCCCAAAACTAAATTTACCCCTTACTGGCCACATTAAGAAGTTTAAAACAAGCCTTACCTTACATATCTGCTCAAAATGGTTTCCCCTGTTGGCCCCCCAAAGTCCAGGAAACTGCTGTGTAGAAGCAGCGTGTGATCATGCTGTGCTGAGTCTGCCTCAACCTCGTCAAGGTTGAGGCATGCTCCGTGCAGCCCTCTGCCCCTCTTCTCTCTTCTCCCTCCCTAACATTAAAACTTTGGGTATGCGGTGGGCATGCTCCCCCAGCCCAACCGCATAATATTATTGCAAAAAAGTCCCCCATCTTTATGTACCTTCGCCTCTTCCTCCGATGTTCAGAACTCCCAGCAGCTGCAACCGTGATTGGCTGCCTCTCAGCCAATCACGGACACGGCTGCCAGTCCCGCCCCTGCATGAATTCCATGAAGCAGAGGGCCGAGACAGTGCGGAGGAAAGAGGGAAGGTAAGTAAGGATTGGGGAGTTTTCAACAATATATAATGTGGTTGGGGCTGGGGGAGCAGTCCTACCGCACATCAAAAGTTTCAAAAGGGGTGGACGTGCCTTTAACTAGACAAACTGGCAAAAGAAAATGGCCGTTAACTTTGGGGTAGTTCTGTCGCATGCTAGAAATAAAGGGCTCACTTGACAAGTGGTGAAGCATTTCAATTGACCCTAATACTATTTGTTGTGGATCCTATGGGAGGAGTTTGCCATCAGTCCCCTAGTTTTGTTATTGCTATTTCTCTCTACAGCAGTGTGCAGAAATAGCAGCCACTCTCCTTACAAATGAACTTGGTTTGGTACCACGAAGCACGCTAAGCCCCTGTAAAGAAATTGGTGGCCATGAACACTTGCTTTGCAGCAAGACTGTTACAACTCTGTCAACATTGGTTCCTTCGATGGTTCCAGTAGTGTTGGGGATCTGAACTCGAATGATGATAGACTTTCTGACATGTGGTGCGTGCCTTTGAAGTCCAGATGTTGGTGCAAAAGTAGGGGCTGTTCAGTTCACTTAGACCACGCCTAGAGTTTGGCTTAAATGATCACTCCAATAAGACGACGTTTGACCGTCTCGGAGTGATCCGTTACATGAGCGGTGGTACTGCACCGAGAGATGCCATAAACTTTGCAGTGCGCAATCTCTTCCCAGCAAATTAAAGATGGGCCCAACAAGAATTTTCTCATCATTGTTACAGATGGGCAATCTTATGATGATGTGAGAGGTCCACGCAAGTGAAGCTCACAGAGCAGGTAATTAATGAAAAAATAAAAATTCTTTGGTAAATGATTTGACAACTGTACATACTGTCATCACTGGGTGTCCCCTCTACAACTCCAACGCCATGATATTTCATTCAACATTCTTATAACTTACTGGAGCCTTGCAGGCAAGAGTTTGTCCTGCGCACTCCCGGAGATGCTCTGTGCATGTTGTGAATGACCTTCAGACTGCCAAAGGCAAAGGTCACTTTTCTATTCACATCTTCTCGACCTCTCCTCTGCTAATCCAAATCACATCCTTAGGCATCTGGAATGAGAAGCATCCTGGCTAAGATCCTACCTATCGAACAAGAACCTACTCTGTGTTACATGATAATAAACATCCTCTCCGGTTTTCTCTTAGTATAGGGTTCCATAGGCTCTGTCTTGGACCTCTGTAGTTCTCCCTCTATACTATTCCCTGGGAGATTGCATCAAATCATTTGTGTTAACTACCATCTGTATGCTGATGATACTAAATATATTTTTCACCCCTACGCTTAGTCCTGACACCCAATCACGCATCTCCGACTGTCTCATGCTGGCTTCTCATGATGGCGCAAGCGTAACCTGACTAACAAACGGAACATTTTCACCTAAACACTGGCCTATCCACCTTTTCCATTCTGTGGAAAACACCCCATTTACATTCAGTTGGCACGTTGCTTAAGGGTTATTAGATTCCTCTCTCTCCTTTCTATCATATTAACTATGTGCTAAAAATTTTTTCTCCGTAACATTTCAAAAATCCGTTGATTCCTTTCTTTCAACTACTGCTATGTTATCATGCTCTCATCCTATCACATTGGACAATTGTAATCTTCTGTTTTCTGGGCTTCCTGCTTCCCATCTTTCCCCTCAGTCCATACTTACTCTGCACGCATCATATCGCTCTCTAAAAATCGGAAATTAAATCTCCTCTGTGCTGCACACCTACTGGCTCCCCATTAAACAAGCAATCTACAAAATCTTTTTTAACATTTAAATCTTCGTCTTCTATATTTCTTTTTTGCCGTCTCCATGTCCCTGCCCGTACCTTCCGTCATCTCTTATACAGACCCCCCACTCACACTGCCTCCTCTCGCCTTAAACCTTTTTTTCATTGTGGCTCACATCCTCTGAACTCATTTCCCCCTCTCTTATCAAGAAACCTAAATTACAGTTTCTAACCTCTCATTATCTCTCTGAGCACAGCACAGCTGTTGGCACTGCACCAAGTGGCACTATATAAATAAACAATCATACATACACATCAATGTCTACAAATACCCAGTGGTCTTCATCCATTTCTTCTTTTTCTATTCCCTCTTTTCATCCTCATCCTCTTTCACTGTCTCCATTCACTATAGATGCAGTTAGAATACCAACCTCGTCCATTATATGTATCTATCTTCCATGCCTCTAGTGACAATCGGTTACAGCACCTGAGACCTTCCTCTGTTTGGCATAGATTATTACAGCACAGAGATCCTGCCTGTCTCAGACACAGAACAGGGATTTTACAGTGTTTACAGTGATTATTTAAAGTATGTACTGTCCTTACTTGTTCACAGGTGAACCGTTTTTCGGTTGGAGTAGCATGGGCACCTTTGGACGATCTAAAGGAAATGGCATCGGAACCCAAAAACAGCCACACCTTCTTCACCAGGGAGTTTCCTGGCCTAGAACAAATCACGCCTGACGTGGTCGTGGGATCTGCAGAGCTATCTGGAATCTCATAAGTGAGGAGACAAACATAGTCCCCAGGAGAGGAATGTAAAAGCCGGTTCAAGATTATGGACAAGTCAACACTTCATTGTGGGGATTGCAAGATCACCCAGTGCCTAAACCAATCAGTTAAAGGACAGTACATTTGCATCCAACATGTGTATTAGACTCGGCTAGGTTGTAATACAGTTTTAACAGTTTGGTTAAGGTAGGCAGACTAGTAAAGCTATACCAAATATTCTGAAAATGCTTTTCAATTGGTGCGACCTGGAGAAAGAGGCATATTATCCTCACTGGTCAACCTAACAAATGGGCATAGTTATTTTATATATTTTTAACAATGGAAAAAAGGCAGTAAAACAACTCTGTGACAATACTGCCTAAACTCCATGTTCCTGCCCAATCACTGCTCAGGTAATGTTCTTGCTCACATTAAATATAAAATATCTTGGCCCTAACACAACACACAAACTCAAAGCTTAATGTTTCATGAATAGAGGATTGTAACTAAATATATACTTGGGCTAATAACATCGCATTCTGATTGGTGGCAATCTTAAACATGTTTAATACAGTATGTAGCTGACTGTGCTCTTTACAACCATTATTTATAAAATGTACTTTAATCCTGGTACTCTATTGCTTTTTGTATATAAGACCAATATACATACAGAAACTGGTTGTATAGACAATAAGAGAAATAATCTTATAACAAGGTTACCTAATAAGACTGAAGTGTGTGCTCTGGGGCACGACAGGAAAAAGCTGAAGGGGCCGTCACTACAACCCGCACCCTGATAAAAATTACCCCATCCCTGAAAAACACAATAATTACTTACCTCTCCAATGTTCCTGAAGATACATTTCTTTCGTATCTTCTTTAGTATTTTTTCTTCCTAAGTAGAGATGTCCGAACTTCGCAAATCCGGTCCCGCTCGAGGATCCGAGAATTTTCGAGAAAAATTAGAAAATTCGAAAATCCGCGAGCAGACCCATTAAAGGAAAAATATCCTCAAAATTACGAGATTTCTCGTATTTTTGAAATTTCGAAATCACGAGTATTCAAAATACGTATTTACGGAAATAAGAGAATCCTCGTATTTAGAAATTACGTATTTTCTAAATTTTTAGAAATTACGAGAAATCCGTGTCGGAAGGCGGAAAATCCGGAAAAATCCGCCGTTCGCGAACGGGATAAATCCGTGGTGGATCCAGGTTTGGATTCGCGAACCGGCCATCCATATTCCTAAGTAGCTGTCTGCTTTAAAGCTATATGAGCTTGTTATGTGCTCGCACATGAGCAGAGGAGGCAGCTAGTCGGCAGCAGTTAGTCAATGGGCATGACTTTATTCGACAGATGATTGACTGTCTATGCCAGGAAGGCGACAAGGGGCTTGGCAATAGTTGGGAAAAAAAATATCCATCTTCAGAACACCAGAGAGGTGTGTAAGAACTATTGCGGTGTTTTAGGGTTGGTGAAGTGTGGTAGCAGTTCTTATGTTGTGGGTGTGGTGTGGAGGCTGGACATGGCCATTTTTCCTGTTGCTTTGTTCCTCTGTATCTGAATGTGTCAGTTTGATTACATCTATGGGGCAGATGCCAAATGAAGATCTGAAGTATTATCAGAAGTAGTGAATTTGGGAAAAACAATGCATCACCTTATAATCAAAGTAAGTTTATTTAAACAGCAAATCATCCTTCTAACTTAACATATTAGAATTTGTCTTTTTAAAGGGTAAGTTATTGCTGGAAAGGTTCAGTAATATTGCTTCCTGCTTGAACACTTCCTGTTTTCAGTCATGTGACCAGATTGTAGTCATGTGACCAGCCTCTGCCTGTATTGATAGGCTCTCCTTCTCCATGGGTGGAGGGTAACATTTTGAATAGGGAAGGCTAAGTAAGTATAATTGTAGCGCGACGCAAATATTTTAGGTCACGCCCCTTTCCACACCCAGACCACTCCCACCACTCCCACTCCCACCACGCCCCCTTTCCTGACCCAAGGCCACACCCACTTTGTATTTAACCACATAAAGTGATAGTTTCAAATTTTATATTACACAAAATGGCGTGGCACAAAGAAATGGGCAATAGCTTGGCACATGGAAATGGGCAATAACGTGGTTGTCACAGAAATGGGCAATACGCTTGGCACAAAGAAATGGGCAATATGCTTGGCACAGAGAAATGGGTAATATGCTTGGCACAGAGAAATGGGCAATAATATGCTTGGCACAGAGAAATGGGCAATAATATGCTTGGCACAGAAATGGGCAATAATATGCTTGGCACAGAAATGGGCAATATGTGGACAGAGAAATGGGAAATAAGCTTGGCACAGAGAAATAGAAATAGGCAATAAAATGCTTGGCACAGAAATGGGCAATATGCTTGGCACAGAGAAATGGGCAATATGCTTGGCACAGAGAAATCTGCAATAATATGCTTGGCACAGAAATGGCAATATGATTGGGCAGAGAAATGGGCAATAAGCTTGGCACAGAGAAATGGTCAATATGCTTGGCACGGAGAAATGGACAATATGCTTGGCAAAGAGAAATGGGCAATAATATGCTTGGTATGGAAATGGGCAATAATATGCTTGGCACAGAGAAAGGTCAAATATGCTTGGCATAGAGAAAATGGCGAATATGCTTAGCACACACACAGTACACATAACTTACATTTATTTTTTCTTGCTGCTGCTGAGGAAGGCCCAGACCTCCAGGGAAGCCTCTGGGCAGGAGGGGGTTGAGCTCTGTGTTGATTCCCTTGCCCGGCAGAAAGCCCCAGACTCAATAAAGTTTGTTAAAAAGAAACCCCCGGAATTCGGTTATTGAAAAAACTTATTTTAACTGCAAAATCTGCCTATTGCTTTCCTAACTGTCAGTTTTTCCCCAGGTACTTCTGTTGTCCCCAGATTATATCTGAACTGAGCAAGTTCTTCCCGGGGCGGAGCAAAGGTCAGGTGATGTCATCAACCTACTGGAGCAGGAAATTTGAATATATACCCCAATATAATTTTCACAGGTGAAGCCACAGATGTGATTGTTGTCAATTTTAAATTTTATTTAACCCTAACTTGTTTGGAGATCACAGTTGCCCTTAAATTAAATAATCACAGAGTAATGGCAATAATGCTATTTATATATATTGCATTGGTAAACTATACGCCCCCATGAAAACCTAAAGATTTCATTCAAGAACTGATATAACGCTTTATTACTGAGCAGGGAAATGAATATTGGAAGTGATTTTAAGCATGTATGGACCCAAAGATGGACAGATCCACCCCCCCACATTCAAGTCACCAACCTCTCCTCCAAACCACTAAACACGTTCACACAAGACCACAATTTATGGGACACATGACTCGGCAGAATTAATCCCCACATCCAGGAAGAGAAACTACCTCTGACCTGGCAGACTACGCTCCAATAATGCTAACCTAAAAAAACAAACACCATCTCCAGTGTATACTGGCGACTAAATGAATCACTCCTACTAGCCCCTAATTAAACTAACACCCAAATAACTAAAGAAATTTCACACTATCTTCCAAGAAAATGATACAGATGACACAGATGTTTCAACCTATGGGCAGCACATAAAGCTGTAATTATATTAATAAAAATAGCAAATCACACAAAAAAGGTACAGGGCAGGACAGATACTAACCCTAACTAAACCAAATTAAACAACTTGAAAAAACCCACTCACACAACACAGAGACTCGGAGAAAACAAATGCTAACTCAACAATGCAGAAAAGCATTATGTCTCACACAACAAAAATTTTCGCACATGCTAATAAATCAGACTCCATGTTAGCAAAAAACTAAGAGATAGAATGACCAGGCTCTTCCTCTAAGACAACATGATGGCACACTCACACATAATCCCACACAAATCTTAAAATCATTTGAAAAATTACTATATGATGGTACTACTGTGTGGCCCTAATTTAGACATCAAAGAAGAACTAATTCATTCTAGCCCCCTTCAACTCCCCAAATAAACCAACAAGCAAAATCAAAAACAATTTACCATCACTCACCTAGAGATAGAAAAATCATCAAACAGCTGAAAACAGGTGACAGCCCAGGCCTGGGTGGCTACCTCCGGCTACTACAAAACCTCAAAAAGCGAGCTCACACCACACCCCTGACTATGTTTCAACCAGATTTTACAAACAAAACTAATTACACCCAGACCTTCTCAGAGCTAATAATAGTCATCCCTAAACCAGACACCAATGCTGTCAAAATTACCCCAGCCCCCATCATCTCTTTGATCAACATAGATATTAAAGGGCATGTCCATCCCTTTTTTAAATTTAATATGGTAGCATATTGACCCCTCAGCCCAACCGCCGTAATAAAATTATTAGAAAGTGCCCGGTATGTACTACCTTCCCTCTATCCTCCGTGGCAGTCTCCAGGCCCTCTGCTTGCTGGAAATGCAGCAGGGGTGGGACCGGCAGCCGCGTCCTGATTGGTGAGAGGCAGCCAATCAGGGACGCGGCTGCGGCTGCTCAGAATGCCGGAGGGATAGAGGGAAGGTAAGGACTCGGGGCAATTTCTATGAAATCTGGTACGGCGGTTGGGACGGGGGATCATATATAAAATGGGGTTTTACACTAGGGGAGGGAGAAAAAACGCGAGGGAGCGGGGGGAGGACTCCCTACGATGCCTCAAACCTTGTCGAGGTTGAGCAGAGACAATCGCAGGATGAGTCACTGGGAGCTTCTACACTGCAATTTCTGGCTTGGGGGGCACAGCATGGCAAATAAGGAGCTGGGATGTAAAGGTAAGGATTTGTACACTACAGAGTGGGGCCAGTATGGGGTTAATTTGAGTTTTTGGGGGTGGACCTGCCCTTTAAGCTAATACCAAAATATATCCGAAAGAATAACAAACATACTCCCAAGACTTATCCACCCGATAAATCAGGTTTATAAGGGGTGCCAAACAAGATAGCATTATAAGAAACATTCAAAAAGTATCACTCCTCACAAACTTCAGGCACAACATTTATTCTTTGCATTAGCGCAGAGAATGCGTTTGACCGACGTTGACTGGAAATACATGAATATTAATCTACAGCACCTAAACTCCTCCATCTTTTCTTAACTTGATCCAGCACATTCTTCTACCCCACAGCATCAGTACATAATAGGGATTCCACTCATACCCGTTCCTATATACAACGGCAACGAGGCAGCGGATGCCCCCTTCACCTCTATTATTTGAATATGCACGGAACACTAGCTCAAGCAATAAGACTAAAACCCAGAAATTTAGGAATAAAAATAAATAAATAATTAAAATTGCATGTGTTGCGGAATGATACACTAATCAATCCAAAACCCCATGAATCATGTCTCATCCTTTCAACTTTTAACTTTGAAAGTCCAAAAAAGATTAACGAATGTCAGAGACAAAAACAAATTTATCTGGAAATAAACCGTTAAACCTAGAATCAAGTTATTACTACACTACAAAACTCAGAAACAAATAGGCACGGTCTCCCACGTTTAAAAACTATTTACACGGCGCAAGACTAGCCCAGATCATACAATGGCACCTAATCAAAACACCAACTAAGATGGATAGAACTAGAGCAGGAAACTAACCAGCCCACATCCCCCTATCAGTCCTACTATGGTCATATAAATGCACAAGAAAAAAACAAAACCCCATCATAAACTACACAATTAAACTTTGGAAAAATCAACAATTAATCACACACAATGATATCCCTATATTTATTAACCCTGACTCTTTCCTGGAGTGGGGGAAGGGATGGGAGGAATGGTGGTCCAGAGATACCAGATGGATTACCCAAACTAGTGCATAACATAACTAAACATGGACAAGCACAATCAAATGGAAGCTACCAAAAGTTGAATGGTATAGATTCACCAGGGTCTCATTTCGCAAAAGAATATGATTAAAAGCCAACCAATATACACCCCCACAACAGTTGTTGAAAATATAGCCTAAACTCACCCAATGGTCAATAAAATAACAAAACTGTACACAGTAAATCACAATGAATAAAGAAAGTAACAAAAACAATCCACCCAAAACACAGGGGAGAATGGACAAAAACAATTCAGAAGAACAATGGGTGACGTTAGCAGATAATTATATAATGCTTCAAACAATATCATTATCCAAGAAAAAGTTTTAAGATTGTACTAACTGGTATTTTCTCCAAAGAAACACAAGACGTCCCAAAACTCTTCCCCCCTGTTTTCGTCAATGCAAACAGAAGCAGATTTATACCATTGCTGGTGGATAGCCCAGAAGTTGCAAGAAATGGAAATACGGTTTGATATTCTTAAACCAGATTATGGAAAAACCAACTAACCCCCTGACCCCTGGGAAGTTTTATGACCAACACACCAAATCACTTAAAAAGAAGCGAACAAATTATACCACCACATTGCGAGTCACTAGATCCTGATTGCATCTACCTGCAAATCCACCCCCCTTGAAATCACACTGGTTAACAAAATCTGGTGGTTCTATAATAATGAAAAACCAATGGAATGTATGGGTTGCTATTGAGAAATGACAAACCCTCCCTTCTATGAACAAGCACTCTTCAAATAATAAATGGGGTAAATAAAAGCACTGCATAGGCGCAAATATATAGATCATAGGTGTATAAGTAACCTTTGTGGACTCAGGGGGGCGGATCGGATCGTACAGGAGGGGAGAAACTGAGGACCGTATAAATCGCACACACATCACTCCCCCCAGCACTGAAAGAGAAGTGATAAAGAAGGATCACATGAGGTGGGAATAAGATGTCATATTTGTTAAACAGCTGTGTTGTAATGCAACAATTAAAGGTATATGACCCAAATTTAGAAACGTTATATTCAAAAACATAATAAAAATAAGGAAAGATTCACAACAAGCAGGAACCAGAAAAAATATAGGATCAATTTTATTTATTATTTAGAGTCAAAGCACTGTGTCGATTAGAAACCATCATCATATATAATGTAACCATACGCAAAAGACCTTAAATCTACCCACAAGGTCCCTGTTGTGTAAAAACTCTTTTTCTCTTCCGATGCATTAATAACCAGTGTGATTATCCAACACAGAAAATGTTTCTTTTTTAGTTTGTTAATATTGATCTTTGTTCTTTATAAAAATATTGATTAATATTGAAAAAAAAAAAAAAGTAGTCTAATTGGAGAGTTAGGTGGAGGAAAGAAAGAGGCAGGGATAGGGATCTCATGGCTGCTAGTCACACGTGGACCAAGTATAACAGTCGCAGCAGCTTTTACTGGCATTTTTTAGAACTGCTCCTTCAGTTACTTTAGCTGGGATCATCCTCCCCCTCCTCTCCTTCAACCTTCCATTGTAACATTGTTCCAAGTAGAGGGAGCTGAGGTAGGTCTCTACTCACCACAAGTTACAACTTACAGCAGAACCAGTAGAGTCAGTTCGAACAGCCACAGCAAGTAAAGCTGACGGGAGAAATGCTAAGGAGAACACGGATGCCCTGGTGTTAACATTTTTGCCTAGGTGGATGATGCTAAAACATGGCCAGTATGCTGTGCATGGGCAGAGGAGGGCAACAGGTGAATAAGAACCAATCATTGGCTGTACGCATGCCAGCTGTCAAACGGCCTTAATGACTGCACGAAAGGAGGGTCCAGCTTTGTGACAGAATTGCAGGACAATATAATATCCTTAAATATTCTGGTTAAGGCATCACTCCCTCTCACGGGAGTTGCCGGGGTCTCACGGATTTTGGGGTGTTCTCCCGCACAACCAGTCGAGAACCACCCAAACTTCCGCGACCCGAACCTACTGCAGAGCGTCTGCCTCCGGAACACCTTCGCCACGCCTCTATGTGGAAGTAAATTATGTCATGACGGCCAGTTACGCCCTACCCACGCCTCTAACTGACATAATTAGTCCACGTTAGAGGCGTGGCTAGGGGCATAAGGGCCCTCCTCGGCCCCGCCCGTGACATCATGTCACTCAGCCCGACCCTCCTTCATCCCACCCTGCTGACCGGCTACGTCCGGGTTCAGGGTGGGGAGTCTGGGTTGAATGGTAAAAAAGTGCATGGTAAATGGTAAAACAGTGCAAAAATATATCGGTGGGGTTTGGGGAGCTGTAACTGAAATTAACACGTTTTTGTTACAGGGTTGAACATTCTTTTTACAGCTCAGTCTAAACTGTTTATATGAACGCTTATGTTTTTCATAAAGTTCGGGTTAGTTGTTCGAATTCATAAAAGTTTCGAATTTGGGACCAATAAAGTTCAATGGGAGAGTTATAAGTTCGAAAAATATCGTTAAGGTGATTTCCAGCTAAACTAACAATGGTACACGATAATGGCTGTGGACCCCGAAAATGGTCTGGGGCACTTCACTGTCACCAAAACTCTGTTTAGAAACACTTCTTAAAACACGACGGGCAATTGTCCGTTTTACACACTACATCGGGAGGGTTAACGGCCAATTTGGGGACCGAACGATACAGGCTAGCAGAAACAGAACCATATAAAGTCGAGTGGGTACCCAATTCAAACAATACTTTCAAAGGATACCGAAACAATCGCAACTTTTGAGGGTTAGGGAACCATACAGATTCTAGCCGCGAGTCAGAAAAAACGAAAACTAGTAGGAATGGCTAGGAGTTCGGCTTCGAATCAGGTCGAGTTCGGTTTTGTGTCATCACTAATTTACACATAGACATTTAAAACTACTATGTCTAAACAGTTTAGGGTTAACATCAAAGCCTGCAGTGTGCTCTTTAAAAAGGACCGACACATCACATCTCTGGCTGGAGACTGTGAGGACATACATGGGGTGATGTTCACACTTCCTGTTCCAGTAGGTATTGGATGAACATCCCTGACCTCTGCCCCCTTTAAACTGAAATTTTTGGCTAGCAAAAATGTTTTTACACCAATAGTACGAGTTTTATAGAGATAACCCTACCTAACAGTTAGTCAAAAGGAAGCAAAAAAAAATAATTGCTTCTTGACTCCAATGGTCACTACGGAAATGATGATTAACCAGAAATACAGATATCTGTAGTTATACCTAGTAATTCTCAATATTTTTTTAGTTAAGGGTCTTTCTCCAGCCATATTGTTTTAGATAATAATATTTTTAGTACAAATCACTAAAACACTCTTAAAAGGGCAACGTGGACTCCAAACAATTATGGGTTAAAATGAAAGACTGCAGTATTCTTCTTTATAATAGCTGACAATCCATTTCTGCTTGACCCTGTGAGAACTTATATAGAGGGAATGTTCAAACTTCCACTTCCAGTAGGTTGAAGTGAATCAACCTTACCTCTGCTAGCCCCCTTGCCCCGGAGGGAGAAGCATGTCAGTAAAGACGTAATGCTTGAGGGAAATCCAGGAAGGACTGGGGGGAAAATGACAGTTAAGAAGGGGAGCCTATGTTATGTACGACAGTGAGTCACATGGCTGACAACGGTGTTCAGCAGGAAGTATATTGCGCACCGTTCCAAAATAACTTTTCTCACATAATTATCTAGAGATGACGATTAGGTTTTAGTGTGAAGGTGTTGAGAGGCTTATATAATTCTTACGAGTTTGGAAGGAATGGGACCACAGTTTAACCGGATTAAGAGACAGTTCAGTGGACATATCAATATTGTTAGTTTTGGTAAGTTTCTTAGTTATTCTATGAATTCCTCCCATTTTGAAAAAAGTTGATGGTTCTACCCTTTGCTGTCCTCGCTGGACATTAGTGATGGGGAAATGACAATTTCAGGTTGTTCTCTAACTGTCCTCTTCCCAGTGAGCCACACATTCCTTGGAATGTTCGAAAGGGATCGTGCCCGAAACTCACTCGTTTTGTTACCGCGGACTTACTGGATCTCTGGAAAATCCCAAAGATCCAAAAAATCCGAAACCGGCAATAGAATTTACGAGTAACATGGATATAATTTTCGAAATCAAATAGCCATTAGAACTTAGAAAATTCTCGAAAAGAGCGGATCGAGACATTTCCCCGAGTCAGTCGATTTTGAAGATTTTAAGGTTTGATGCCATTTTAAATAGTGACATCAGTCTGTACATTTAGAAAATTATCGACAATATGTTCCGTGCGTGGGTCAAACGCTCGATACTTACTGAGCAACTGAATCAACCCAGGCGCTGGGTCAGGCAAAAGCCAAACGTCTCTCAGGGTCTGCAAAAAGGAGAGTCATTTGTGGCATTTCTAAACGACACAATGCTGCATTGAGAAGGTCATGGGTTAAAAAAGTTTCTTGAAACAAAGGAGCTCCACTGAAACCTTCCCCGAGAAGAGAAAAAAAAAACAGTGCTAAAACAAACAATACGTAATACCCTATAAGCTAGTAACTTTGGTAAATGATTTGTAATTAGTTGAAACTTAAGTAAAGATGATAGGATTAGACAGATGCTATAGATAGATAGATAGGATGATAGACAGATGATAAGGAAGATGATAGATAGATATATAGATAGATAGAAGATAGATAGGAATAGAACAGATGATAGATAGAAGGCTAGACAGACAGAAGACAGATGATAGATAGGATAGATAGATAGAAGATGATAGATAGAAGACAGATAGATAGATAGATAGATGATAGATAGATAGATAGATAGATAGAGAGATAGATAGATAGAGATGATAGATATTATATGGATGATAGGATGGATAGCTAGATGATAGATAGATAGATAGATAGATAGAGATAGATAGATAGATAGATAGATAGATAGATAGATAGACAGATGATAGATAGATAGACAGATAGATAGATAGACAGACAGATGATAGATAGAGGGATAGATGATAGATAGGATAGATAGATCAGATAGAAGGATAGATAGCAGATAGATAGATAGATATAGATAGACAGTTGATAGATAGATAGATAGATAGATAGATCGATAGATAGATAGATAGATAGATAGATAGATGATGTAGATAGATAGGCAGACAGATAGATAGATAGATAGATAGATAGATAGATAGATAGATAGATAGATAGATAGATAGACAGATGAGATGATAGATAGATAGACAGATGAGATGATAGATAGATAGACAGATGAGATGATAGATAGATAGATAGATAGATGATATAGATAGATAGATAGATAGATAGATAGATAGATAGACATAGATGATAGAGAGATAGATAGAGTAGATAGACAGATAGACAGCACAGATGATAGATAGATAGATAGATAGATAGATAGATAGATAGATAGATAGATGATAGGCAGACAGATAGATAGATAGATATATAGAGATAGATAGATAGAGATAGATAGATAGACAGTGATAGATAGATAGATAGACAGCACGAGATGATAGATGATAGATAGATGATAGGCAGACAGATAGATAGACAGATGATAGATAGACAGCACAGATGATAGATAGATAGATAGATAGATAGATAGATAGATAGATAGATAGATAGATGATAGGCAGACAGATAGATAGATAGATAGATATAGATAGATAGATATAGATAGATAGAGATAGATAGATAGACAGATGATATATAGATAGATAGACAGCACAGATGATAGATAGATGATAGAAGTGACAGATAGATAGATAGATTATAGATAGATAGACAGATGATAGATAGAGATAGATAGATAGATAGATAGAAGACAGATGATAGATAGACAGATGATAGATAGACAGATGATAGATAGACAGATGATAGATAGATAGATAGATAGATAGATAAATGATAGATAGATAGATAGATAGATAGATAGATAGATAAATGATAGATAGATAGATAGATAGATAGATAGATAGACAGATGATAGATAGATGGATAGATAGATAGATAGACAGATGATAGATAGATAGATGGATAGATAGATAGACAGACAGATGATAGATAGATGGATAGATAGATAGATAGACAGACAGATGATAGATAGATAGATAGACAGTTGATAGATAGATAGATAGATAGATACAGATGATAGATAGATAGATGATAGATAGACAGCACAGATGATAGATAGATGATAGATAGATAGATGATAGATAGATAGATAGATAGATAGATAGATAGATAGATAGATAGATAGATAGATAGATAGACAGATGATCTTTTGGGGATACTATTCTAGAGGGTGGGTCCTTAAATGTATTGTAAATAAATGGAGGAATGATATGTAAATACAATGATAATGACACAAGTTAAATCAACGTGTATAAAGCCCCTCCCACTTCTGGACAAGCCACATCCCACTTCCAGACAAAGCACCACCCACTTTCAATTCTTTCAATTATAAAACCACACCCCTTCCGGCGGCGAGGGGGGCAGCATCTAGAATTTTGTGTCAGGTGGCAAAAAGTCTAGAGACGGCCCTGAGTTAAGCAGAAGGTGTCAGGGGAACGAAGGCTGGTAAGTAGATTTGGGAGCATCTTTGGAAGCTGTAAACCTTGCAAGGTTGAGATTTACAGCCTTTTCCTAGCTGATAATACATTTTCATTTAGGGGGTCGACATACCCTTTAACCAATTGCATTGGGTGGGCTGAGCTATTTTTGAAAATAAAGAAAAAAGGGGCAGACACTGTAAAATAAGCGCTAAACTTGTGCAAACATAATAGTACATTGTGTAGCGTGGGCTTTGCGCTTATTTTCCCGTTAATAACAGTTATTTGATGATATTGGTCGTTAATGTTCGACCACATGGTTATTTAATGTGGCAAAATAAAGATAATGAACATTCATTTAGATTTCCATTATAAAATAACAGTTGTTACAGTGTGCAATATCACTATTTTATAATACAATATGGCCCATAAAAACAATAAGATAATGCAAATTGGTAGATAGATTAGTCAAGATCAAAGGCATTATTCTATTCTCATTCCTATCTTTAATTCATAAAAGAATAATTTAAAGTTAATAAATATTTTATTTTACTTTAAAGGACATGTAAACTGTGCCAGATCATTTTTTAAAGGGAATGTCCACCCCTTTCTTTAAAAATACATATATTGTAGATTACCCCCCAAAACCTAAAGTTCGTTTTGGCCAAAAGCTTTAAATCGGCTCCCACAAGGAGCTATTATACTCACAAGCTCCTCCTGCAAGAACATAAAAAGAACAGAGCAGTCGCACTGACTGAGATTGACTGAGAACCCGGAAGCGGCGGTGGAGTGAGGAGCATGTAAGTATAATAACTCTGTGTGGGAGACGATTTAAAGCTTTTGACTAAAATGATCTCTATGTTTTGGGGGGTAATCTACAATATATGAATTTTTGAAAAGAGGGGTGGACCGTCCCTTTAACTAATTGCACGGTAATAAGGATTAATTACCACCAATCTTAAAGGACAATGATACTCACCTTTTCCCCGACCCACTGCAGCATAGTACCCAGGGTGAGGACCTAAAATCGCTAAGTCCTCACCCTGGGTACTTTCCCTAACTCCAGCACTACCTACTGCAAATCTACTTCGGCGATCCACACTGTTCCACCTCTCTTCTACTGTCAGTGACAGTCACGGGGCAGCCAATTGGAAGACACGCCTCCTTGCAGAGCATATCTTCCTATTGGCTGCAATCGCGATCTGTCACTGAAGCAGGAAGAGCGGAGGAATGGAGCGATCGCCAAAGCAGATTTGCAGTAAGTAGTGCAGGAGTTAGGGAAAGTACCCAGGGTGGGGACTTAGCGATTTTAGGTCCTCACCCTGGGTACTATGCTGCCATGGAGGAAGAGGAGCGAGGGTGAGGTGAGTACAATTGTCCTTTAAATCTGTTTTTTTCCCCTTATTATTTAGCTATGGGAGTTTTAGTTTTTAAATGGGGCAGGGCACAACCAGTCAGTAAAGAACGGTCAATCACCCTAATTCTTTGCATATCCTAACCCACTCCCTGATGCACTATATGTAGAAACTATCCATTCTGAAAAAGCAAAGCTTATTTCTCTGTCACTGCATGGTGTACTGATTCAGCATTAAGCAATGTAGGACTGTACCTAAAGAATTAAATTCCCCCCACCACACACACTCCCCTTCACACTCCTAAACCTAAAAGAAAAGCTTTAAAGGGCAAGTCCAGCCCTAAAATGAAAACTTAACATTAAAGGTAATCACCACCCAAAACCCTAAACTGTAATAGTTTGAAATGTGAAATATATAAGTCTAACCTGAAATCCTGCACAATGTCCTGTTGCCCCAGTTTCTGCTTCCTGGTTCTTCCAGTTAGTAATTGTCAGTTATGGATTTGACAGTTGACATCACAGCCAATGACTGAATGTTAATCCCCTGTCTGCCTCTTCTGAGCATGCTCAGGCTCAGTAAATGCTCAGTACAGGTTTCTAAATTGCTCAGTTTGCATGAGGCATCCAGAAGCATAGCAGGCATACAGTAATGAATTCATAGGACAAAGTATGATATATCAACATATTTTAAAGAGGCAATTCTTTCTAAAAGATGTTTTTATGAGGGTGGAGTTGTCCTTTAAGCAGCAATAACAGCTACCAAAGCTGCTTACCTTCCCACAGCAAAGCAGTAACTTTCATTATTACACAAAATCACAATGTTAATGCTATTGGCTGTTTGAATGCACAGATCACCTTCACTGCACATGTTCCTCATTCTAGCTGTGCCTCAGATTCTGGGAGGGGTTGGGAACAGAGAAAGAGGAAATGCATAATAATTAGGAGTGAGCTGAACAGGACATAAGGAGATCTGGTGAAAGGGAGCACTGAGAGAAAACAGGGATCAAGGTTCTGGCAGCTCTGGCAATTCGTTTTTTCACTTTAGTATCCCTTTAAGTTACACAGTATACGCAGCTTCACTGTAAAACAGTGTGATTTTGTTTTTCCTTTCTACAGGCAAAGCAATAAAACATTCTGCTCAGAACTTTTTCACAGCAGCTAATGGGGTTCGGAAAGGCATTCCAAAGGTTATGGTGGTGTTTGTAGATGGCTGGCCCTCTGACAACATTGAAGAGGCTGGAATTGTGGCCAGAGAGTTTGGCATAAACGTCTTCATTGTGTCCGTGGCTCCTCCAGCAGCAGAAGAGCTTGGAATGGTACAGGATGTAGCCTTTATAGAGAAGGTAACTGTTAACTTACCGTGGGATGGATTTTGTTCTTTCTGTAAAGTTTTAAAATAGTAGACCGTCATGATTTGACATGAGTAGATATTGGTGCCACTTCATCCTGAAAAATACGACCTTTAAATGACACGTACTGTAACCTTTCGTTTCCACAATGAGCAATGTGTGGGCACAAGTTAAAAAAAAAAAAAAAAGATTTTGTAATGCAGGACTTTAAAGTTGGTCACCAACTTTGATATGTGTGTGTAACCAAACCAAAGTCACTGAGAGGACACAGAAAAAAAGGACGTTTAATTACATCAAAATACAGTAATAGCCATATAAGACCTAAACTACATAATATATATATATTATAAAAGTAGCACTTTTTTGACCATACGTAAGTGGGTGTGCCTGGTTTGTAGGGAGACCTTTTTCTCTGTGTCCTGTTGACTGTGGTTTTGCTGCAGGTCCTCTTTTGGCACCACTGAGTTTTCAGTGATCCACGTGGTCTATTGATGAGGCAGTGCTCTTCCAGATCAATCTATCTGTTTGATATGTGTGTGCATGATCTCATTGCTTCTCTTGCCCTGTCCTACTTTGCAAGTTTTCAATGACATGACAAGAGAACAGGGAACAGATTAACATGGTTACATGTGATGACTTCACACACTCAGCAAAAATGGTGACCATTTTAAAAAAACTCAAAAAATCTATATTTCTGCTGACAGGCCTACCAATTGCTAAACCAGTAGTCTGTCAGTAGTGCCTGTGCCACCATTTCATGGCTATATGACTATATGTTATAAGTAGTGTTATCTAATATTCCTTATTTACCCAGTCTGCCCCAAAATTCTAAATACTTTGTTAAAGGGCATGTCCACCCCCAAAACTAAAATTTAACCCCTTACTGGCCACATTAAGAAGTTTAAAACAAGCCTTACCTTACATATCTGCTCAAAATGGTTCCCCTGTTGTGCCCCTCCAAAGTCCAGGAAACTGCTGTGTAGAAGCAGCGTGTGACTCATGCTGTGCCTGAGTCTGCCTCAACCTCGTCAAGGTTGAGGCATGCTCAGTGCAGCCCTCTGCCCCCTCCCTCTCTCTCCCTCCCCATAACATTAAAACCTTTGGGTATGCGGTAGGGCATGCTCCCCCAGCCCAACCGCATTAATATTATTGCAAAAAAGTCCCCCAATCTTTATGTACCTTCGCTCTCTCCTCCGATGTTCAGAACTCCCAGCAGCTGCGACCGTGATTGGCTGCCTCTCAGCCAATCACGGACACGGCTGCCAGTCCCGCCCCCTGCTTGCAATTCCATGCAAGCAGAGGGCCGGGACAGTGCGGAGGAAAGAGGGAAGGTAAGTAAGGATTGGGGAAGTTTCTAACAATAATAATAATGTGGTTGGGGCTGGGGGAGCATGTCCTACCGCACATCAAAAGTTTTCAAAAGGGGTGGACGTGCCCTTTAACTAGACAAACTGGCAAAAGAAAATGGCCGTTAACTTTGGGGTAGTTCTGTCTGCATCTGCTAGAAATAAGGGCTCACTTGCACAAGTGGTGAAGCATCTTCAATTTGACCTAATACTATTTGTTGTGGATCCTATGGGGAGAGTTTGCCATCAGTCCCTAGTTTTGTTATTTGCTATTTCTCTCTACAGGCAGTGTGCAGAAATAGCAGCCACTTCTCCTTACAAATGCCAACTTGGTTTGGTACCACGAAGCACGCTAAGCCCCTGGTAAAGAAATTGTGTGGCCATGAACACTTGCTTTGCAGCAAGACCTGTTACAACTCTGTCAACATTGGTTTCCTTATCGATGGTTCCAGTAGTGTTGGGGATCTGAACTTCCGAATGATGATAGACTTTCTGACCGATGTGGTGCGTGCCTTTGAAGTCTCAGATGTTGGTGCAAAAGTAGGGGCTGTTCAGTTCACTTATGACCAACGCCTAGAGTTTGGCTTAAATGATCACTCCAATAAAGACGACGTTTTGACCGCTCTCCGGAGTATCCGTTACATGAGCGGTGGTACTGCTACCGGAGATGCCATAAACTTTGCAGTGCGCAATCTCTTCCCAGCAAATAAAGATGGGCCCAACAAGAATTTTCTCATCATTGTTACAGATGGGCAATCTTATGATGATGTGAGAGGTCCAGCAAGTGAAGCTCACAGAGCAGGTAATTTAATGAAAAAATAAAAATTTATTTGGTAAATGATTTGACAACCTGTACATACTGCATCATCACTGGGTGTCCCTTCCTTACACCTCCCAACGCCATGATATTTCATTCACATTCTTATAACTTACTGGAGCCCTTGCAGGCAAGAGTTTTGTCCTGCGCACTCCCCGGAGATGGCTCTGTGCATGTTGTGAATGACCTTCAGACTGCCAAAGGCAAAGGTCACTTTTCTATTCTCATCCTTCTCGACCTCTCCTCTGCTAATCCAAATTATTCACTCCTTAGGCATCTGGAATGAAGAAGCATCCTGGCTACGATCCTACCTATCGAACAGAACCTACTCTGTGTTACATGATAATAAAACATCCTCTCCGGTTTCTCTTAGTATAGGGGTTCCATAGGGCTCTGTTCTTGGACCTCTGTAGTTCTCCCTCTATACTATTTCCCTGGGAGATGTCATCAACTCATTTGGTTTTAACTACCATCTGTATGCTGATGATACTCAAATATATTTTTCCACCCCTACGCTTAGTCCTGACACCCAATCACGCATCTCCGACTGTCTCCATGCTGTCTCCTCATGATGGCGCAAGCGTAACCTGACTAAAACGGAACATTTTTCCACCTAAACCTGGTCCTATCCCACCTTTTCCATTTCTGTGGAAAACACCCCCATTTACCCTATTCAGTTGGCACGTTGCTTAAGGGTTATTATTGATTCCTCTCTCTCCTTTTCTAATCATATTAACTATGTTGCTAAAACCTGTTTTTTTCTCCGTAACATTTCAAAAATCCGTTGATTCCTTTCTCTTCCAACTACTGCTATGCTTATCCATGCTCTCATCCTATCACATCTGGACAATTGTAATCTTCTGTTTTCTGGTCTTCCTGCTTCCCATCTTTCTCCCCTTCAGTCCATACTTAATTCTGCTGCACGCATCATATCGCTCTCTAAAAATCGGGAAATTAAATCTCCTCTGTGCTGCACACCTACCTGGCTCCCCATTAAACAAGCATTATCTACAAAATCCTTCTCTTAACATTTAAATCCCTTCGCTCTTCTTATATTTCTTTTCTTGCGTCTCCATTTGTCCCTGCCCGTACCCTCCGCTCATCTCTTATACAGACCCCCCACTCACACTGCCTCCTCTCGCCTTAAACCTTTTTTTCATTGTGGCTCACATCCTCTGAAATTCTATTTCCCCCTCTCTTCATCAAGAAACCTAAATTTACAAGTTTACATCTAACCTCTCATCTTATCTCTCTGAGCACAGCACAGCTGTTGGCACTGCACCAAGTGGCACTATATAAATAAACATATACATACATACACATCAATGGTCTACAAATACCCAGTGGTCTTTCATCCATTTCTTCTTTTTCTATTCCCTCTTTTCACCCCTCATCCTCTTTTCACTGTCTCCATTCACTATAAGATGCAGTTAGAAAATACCAACCTCGTCATTATATTTATCTATCTTCCATGCCCTCTAGTGACAATCGGTTACAGCACTGAGACCATCCTCTGTTTGGCATAGATTATTACAGCACAGAGATCCTGCCTGTCTCAGACACAGAACAGGGATTTTACAGGTGTTTACAGTGATTATTTAAAGTATGTACTGTCCTTACTTGTTCACAGGTGTAACCGTTTTTTCGGTTGGAGTAGCATGGGCACCTTTGGACGATCTAAAGGAAATGGCATCTGAACCCAAAAACAGCCACACCTTCTTCACCAGGGAGTTTCCCGGCCTAGAACAAATCACGCCTGACTTGGTCCGTGGGATCTGCAGAGACTATCTGGAATCTCATAAGTGAAGGAGACAAACATAGTCCCCAGGAGAGGAATGTAAAAGCCGGTTCAAGATTATGGACAAGTCAACCTCTCATTGTGGGGATTGCAAGATTCACCCAGTGCCTAAACCAATCAGTTAAAGGACAGTTACATTTGCATTCCAACATGTGTATTAGACCTCGGCTAGCTTGTAATACAGTTTTAACAGTTTGGTTAAGGTAGGCAGACTAGTAAAGCTATACCAAATATTCTGAAAATGCTTTTCAATTGTGTGCGACCTGGAGAAAGTAGGCAGTATTATACATCACTGGTCAACCTAACAAAATGGGCATAGTTTATTTTATATATTTTTATACAATGGAAAAAAGGCAGTAAAACAACTCTGTGACATATACTGCCTTAAACTCCATGTTCCTGCCCAATCACTGCTCTAGGTAAATATTCTTGCTCACATTAAATATAAAATATCTTGGCCCTAACACAACCACACAAACTCAAAGCCTTAATGTTTCATGAATAGAGGATTGATAACTAAACTATATACTTGGGCTAATAACATCTGCATTCTGATTGGTGGCAATTCTTAAACAATTGTTTAATACAGTATGTAGCTGACTGTGCTCTTTACAACCATTATTTATAAAATGTACTTTAATCCCTGGTACTCCTATTGCTTTTTGTATATAAGACCAATATACATACAGAAACTGAGTTGTATAGACAATAAGGAGAAATAAATCTTATAATCAAGGTTACCTAATAAGACTGGAAGTGTGTGCTCTGGGGCACTTGACAGGAAAAAGCTGAAGGGGCAGTCACTCACACCAGCACCCTGATAAAAATTACCCCATCCCTGAAAAACACAATAATTACTTACCTCTCCAATGTTCCTGAAGATACATATTCTTCTTCGTATTCTTCTTTCGTATTCTTCTTCCTAAGTAGAGATGTCCGAACTTCGCAAAATCCGGTCCGCTCGAGGATCCGAGAATTTTCGAGAAAAATTAGAAAATTCGAAAATCCGCGAGCAGACCCATTAAAAGGAAAAATATCCTCAAAATTACGAGATTTCTCGTATTTTCGAAAAATTTTCTAAATCACGAGTTTCTCGTATTTTCGAAAATACGAGAAAACTCGTAATTTTGAAAATTTTCAAAAATATGTATTTACGGAAATAAGAGAAATCCTCGTATTTTCGAAATTACGTATTTTCAAAATTTTTCGAAATTACGAGAAATCCGCGGTTCGGAAGGCAGAAAATCCGGAAAAATCCGCCGTTCGCGAACGGGATAAATCCGCGGCGGATCCGCGAACTGGCCATCCCTATTCCTAAGTAGCTGTCTGCTTTTAAAGCTATATGAGCTTGTTATGTGCTCGCACATGAGCAGAGGAGGCAGCTTAGTCGGCAGCAGTTAGTTAATGGGCATGACTTTATTCGTCACAGCCATGATTGACTGCTATGCCAGGAAGGCGACAAGGGGCCTTGGCAATGAGTATGGAAAAAAATATCCATCTTCAAGAACACCAGAGAGGTAAGTAACTATTGCGGTGTTTTCAGGGTTGGTGAAGGTGTGTAGCAGTTCTTATGTTGTGTTATGTAATGTGTGTGTGTGGAGGCTGGACATGCCCATTTTTTCCTGTTTGCTTTGTTCCTCTGTATCTGAATGTGTCAGTTTGATTAAATCTATGGGGCAGATGCCAAATGAAGATCTGAAGTATTATCAGAAGTAGTGAATTTGGGAAAAACAATGCATCACCTATAATCAAAGTAATGTTTCTATTTAAAAACAGCAAATTATCCTTCTAACTTAACACTTCCTGTTTTCAGTCATGTGACCAGATTGTAGTCATGTGACCAGCCTCTGCCTGTATTGATAGGCTCTCCTTCTCCATGGGTGGACCGTGACATTTTGAATAGGGAAGGCTAAGTAAGTATAATTGTAGTGCGACGCAAATATTTTAGGACACGCCCCTTTCCACGCCCAGACCACTCCCACCACATATGTAAAACATGAAGTGAGTTAAGCCACGCCCCCTTTCATGACCCAAGGCCACACCCACTTTGTATTTTACACAACAAAGTGATAGTTTCAAATTTTATATTTTACACAAAATGCTTGGCACACAGAAATGGGCAATATGCTTGGCACATGGAAATGGGCAATAACGTGGTTGTCACAGAAATGGGCAATACGATTGGCACAGAGAAATGGGCAATACGATTGGCACAGAGAAATGGGCAATATGCTTGGCACAGAGAAATGGGCAATAAGCTTGGCACAGAGAAATGGGCAATACGATTGGCACAGAGAAATGGGCAATATGCTTGGCACAGAGAAATTGGCAATATGCTTGGCACAGAGAAATTGGCTATAATGATTGGCACAGAAATGGGCAATATGCTTGGCACAGAGAAATGGGCAATATGCTTGGCACAGAGAAATCTGCAATAATATGCTTGGCACAGAAATGGGCAATATGCTTGGCGCAGAGAAATGGGCAATAAGCTTGGCACAGAGAAATGGCCAATATCTTGGCAAGAAAATGGGCAATCTGCTTGGCAAAGAGAAATGGGCAATAATATGCTTGGTATGGAAAATGGGCATAATATGCTTGGCACGAGAAATGGTCAATATGCTTGGCATAGAGAAATGGCGAATATGCTTAGCACACACACAGTACACATAACTTTCATTTATTTTTCTTCAAGCTGATTGTTGAGAAAAGTCTCCAGACCTCCAGGGAAGCTCTGGGGCAGGAGGGGGTTGAACTCTGTGTCCTGATTCCCTTGCCCGGATGGAAAGCCCCAGACTCAATAAAGTTTTGTTTAAGAAAAAAACCCCGGAACTTCTGGTTATTTAAAAAACTTTATTTTAACTGGAAAATCTGCCTATGCTCTTCTCAACTGTCAGTTTTTCCCCAGGTACTTCCTGTTTCCCCAGCATTATGTCTGAACTGAGCAAGCTTCTTCCCCGGGGCGGAGCAAAGGTCAGGTGATGTCACTCAACCTACTGGAAGCAGGAAATTTGAATATATACCCCAATATAATTTCTCACAGGCTGAAGCCACAGATGTGATTGTTGTCTAATTTTAAATTTTTATTTAACCCTAACTTGTTTGGAGATCACAGTTGCCCTTTAAATTAAATAATCACAGAGTAATGGCAATACTGCTATTTTATTATATATGCATTGGTAAACATATACGCCCCCAATGAAAACCTTAAAGATTTCATTCAAGAACTAGATATGAAGCCTCTTAATTACTGAGCAGGGAAATGAATATTGGAAGGTGATTTTAATGCATGTATGGACCCAAAGATGGACAGATCCCACCCCCCCACATCTAAGTCACCAACCTCCTCCTCCAAACCACTAAACACGTTCACACAAGACCACAATTTATGGGACACATGACTCGGCAGAATTAATCCCCCACATCCAGGAAGCAGAAATCCTACCTCTGACCTGGTCAGACTACGCTCCAATAATGCTAACCTAAAAAACAAACACACTCTCCAGTGTATACCTGGCGACTAAATATCACTCCTACTAGCCCCTTAATTAAACTAACACCCAAATAACTAAAGAAATTTCACACTTCTTCCAAGAAATGATACAGATGACACAGATTTTTCAACCATATGGGCAGCACATAAAGCTGTAATTATTTAATAAAAATAGCAAATCACACAAAAAAAGGTACAGGCAGGACAGATACTAACCCTAACTAAACAAATTAAACAACTTGAAAAAACCCATCAACAACACACAGAGACTCGGAGAAACAAATGCTAACTCAACAATGCAGAAAAAGCATTACGTCTCACACAACAAAAATTCTTCGCACATGCTAATAAATCAGACTCAATGTTAGCTAAAAAACTAAGAGATAGAATGACAGGCTCTTTCCTCTAAGACAACATGATGGCACACTCACACATAATCCCACACAAATCTTAAAATCATTTGAAAAAATTACTATATGATGGTACTACTGCTGGCCCTAATTTAGACATCAAAGAAGAACTAATTCATTTCCTAGCCCCCTTCAACTCCCCAAACTTAACCAACAAGAAAATCAAAAGCTAAATTTACCTATCACTCACCTAGAGATAGAAAAATCCATTCAAACAGCTGAAAACAGGTGACGCCCCAGGCCTGGGTGGCTTTACCTCCGGCTACTACAAAACCTTCAAAGAGAAGCTCACACCACACCTCCTGACTATGTTCAACCAGATTTTACAAAACAAAACTAAATTACACCCAGACCTTCTCAGAGCTAATATAATAGTCATCCCTAAACCAGACACACATGCTGTCAAAATTACCCCTTCTGCATCTCTTGATCAACATAGATATAAAGGGCATGTCCATCCCTTTTTAAACTTTTAATATGTTATGCATATTGACCCCTCAGCCCAACCGCCGTAATAAATTATTAGAAAGTGCCCCGTTATGTACTTACCTTCCCTCTATCCTCCGTGGCAGTCTCCAGGCCCTCGCTTGCATGGAAATGCAGCAGGGGTGGGACCGGCAGCCGCGTCCCTGATTGGCTGAGGCAGCCAATCAGGGACGCGGCTGCCGGCTGCTCAGAATGCCGGAGGATAGAGGGAAGGTAAAACTATCGGGGCACTTTCTATGAAATCTGTTACGGCGGTTGGGACTGGGGGATCAATATATATAATGGGGGTTTTACACTAGGGGGAGGGAGAAAAAAACGCGAGGGAGCGGGGGGAGGACTCTCCTACGCATGCCTCAACCTTGTCGAGGTTGAGGCAGAGACAATCGCAGGATGAGTCACTGGGAGCTTCTACACTGCAATTTTCCTGGCTTTGGAGGGGCACAGCATGGCAACCATAAGGAGCTGGGATGTAAGGTAAGGATTTTTGTACACTACAGAGTGGGGCCAGTATGGGGTTAAATTTGAGTTTTGGGGGTGGACATGCCCTTTAAGCTAATTACCAAGAATATATCCGAAAGAATTAACAACATACTCCCAAGACTTATCCACCCCGATAAATCAGGTTTTATAAGGGGTTGCCAAACCACAGATAGCATTATAAGAAACATTCAACTAATGTATCACTCCTCACAAACTTCAGGCACAACATTATTCTTTGCATTAGACGCAGAGAATGCGTTTGACCGAGTTGACTGGAAATACATGAATATAATTCTACAGCACCTAAACTTCCCTCCATCTTTTCTTAACCTGATCTCCGCACTTTATTCTTACCCCACAGCATCAGTACATAATATGGGATTCCACTCATACCCGTTCCCTATATACAACGGCACGAGGCAGGGATGCCCCCTTTCACCTCTATTATTTGCAATATGCACGGAACCACTAGCTCAAGCAATAAGACTAAACCCAGAAATTTCAGGAATAAAAATAAATAAATAAATTTAAAATTGCATTGTTTGCGGATGATACACTAATTTCAATCCAAAACCCCATGATATCATTGTCTCATCTCTTTCAACTTTTAACTTTGAAAGTTCCCAAAAAAGATCTAACGAATTGTCAGAGCACAATAACCAAATTTATCTGGAATAACCGTAAACCTAGAATCAAGTTATCTACACTACAAAGACTCAGAAACAAATTAGGCACTGGTCTCCCACGTTTAAACAACTATTACACGGCTGCAAGACTAGCCCAGATCATACAATGGCACCTATCAAAACACCAACTAAGATGGATAGAACTAGAGCAGGAACTAACCAGCCACATCCCCCTATCAGTCCTACTATGGTCATATAAACATGCACAAGAAAAACACACAAACCCCATCATAAACTACACAATTAAACTTTGGAAACAATCAACTAATTAATCCACACACAAGTATTAGTCGTTGGGACAGGGGGATCAATATATATAATATATAATGGGGAAGGGAATGGGAGGAATGGTGGTCCAGAGATATCAGATGGATTACCCAACTAGTGCATAACAATCAACTAATTACATGGGACCAAGCACAATCTAAATGGAAGCTACCAAAAGTTGAATGGTATAGATTTCACCAGGTTCTTCATTTCGCAAAGAATATGATTAAAAGCCAACCAATACCCCCCCACAACAGTTGTTGAAAATATAGCCCTAAACTCACCAAATGGTCAAATAAAATAACAAAACTGTACACAGTATTATCACAATGCAATAAAATAACAAAACTATCCACCCAAACACAATGGGAGGAATGGACAAACAACTTTCAGAAGAACAATGGGTGACTTTAGCAGATAACTTATATAAATGCTCAAACAATATCATTATCCAAGAAAAAAGTTTTAAGATTGTACATAACTGGTATCTTTCTCCAAAGAAACTACAAGATTTTCCCAAACTCTTCCCCCCCCTGTTTTTGTCAATGCCAAACAGAAGCAGATTTATACCATTGCTGGTGGCTATGCCCAGAAGTTGCAAGACTATGGAAATACTGTTATGATATTCTTAACCAGATTATGAAAACCAAACTAACCCCTGACCCCTGGGAAGCTTTATTTGACCAACCCACCAAATCGCTTAATAAAGAAGCGAACAAATTATACCACCACATTTGCGCAGTCACTAGATCCCTGATTGCATCTACCTGCAAATCCCCACCCCCCTTGAAATCACACTTGGTTAACAAAATCTCGTGGTTCTATAATAATGAAAAACCAATGGAATGTATGGGTTCTGCATATTGAGAAATGACAAACCCTCCCTTCTATGAACAAGCACACTTCAAATAATAAATGTGGGTAATTAAAAGCACTGCATAGGCGCAAATATAATAGATCAATAGGTTTTATAAGTAACCTTTTGTGGACTCAGGGGGACTGGATCGGATCGTACAGGAGAGGAGAAAACTGAGGACTATAAATCCAGCACCACATCACTCCCCCCAGCACTGAAAGAGAAGGATGAAAGAAAGACACAGAGGTGGGAATAAGATGTCATATTTGTTAAACAAGCTGTTAATGCAACAATATAAGGGTATATGACCCAAATTTAGAACGTTATATTCAAAAAATAATAAAATAAGGAAAAGGATCACAACAGCAGGAACCAGGAAAATATAGGATCAATTTTATTTATATTATTTAGCAAAGCATTTACAGATTAGAAACCATCATCATTATATAATGTAAACCATAAGCAAAAGACCTAAATTATCCCACAAGGGTCCCTGTTTAGAAAACTCTTTTTCTCTCCTATGCATTAATAACCAGTGTGATCTATCCAAACAAGAAGAATGTTTCTTTTTTTAGTTTGTAATATTGATCTTTTTCTTTAATAAAAAATATTGAGTAAATATTGAAAAAAAAAAGTTCTAATTGGAGAGTTAGGTGGAGGAAAGAAAGAGGCAGGGATAGGGATCTCATGGCTGCTAGTCACAGGGACCAATGTTATAAAGTCTGCAGCAGCTTTTACCTGGCATTTTAGAACTGCTCCTCAGTACTATTAGCTGAGCTCTTCCTCCCCCCTCCTTCCTTCACCTTCATTTGTAACATTGTTTCCAAGTAGAGGGAGCTGAGGTCAGGGTCTCTACTCACCACAATGTTACAAATTACAGCAGAACAAGGAGAGCAGTTCTAACAGCAAGTAAAAGCTGACCGGGAGATGCTAAGGAGAACACTGGATGCCCTGGTTTAACATCTTTGCCTAGGTGGAATATGCATAAAACTGGCCCTGTATGCTTGAGCATGTGCAGAGGAGGCAACAGGTGAATAAGTAACCAATCATTGGCTGTGATGTCAGCTGTCACAGCCTTAATTGACTGCACGAAAGGAGGGTCCAGCTTGCTGACAGAATGAGGACAATAATAATCCTTAAATATCTGGTTACAGGCATCCCACTCCTCCCGGGAGTTGCGGGAGTCTCACGGATTTTGGGGTGGTCTCCCGCACACCCGCGAGACCCGAACCTACCTGAGAGTCTGCCTCCGGAACACCTTCGCCACGCCCCTAGCCACGCCTCTAACGTGACATAATTTATGTCACGTTAGAGGCGTGGCTAGGGGGCATAACTGGGCCCTCCCTGACCCTGCCCCCGCCCGTGACATCATGTCACTCAGCCACGCCTCCTTCATCCCACCCTGCTGAACCTGGCTTCGGGGCAGGGTGGGGAGTCTGTGGTTAGTAATGGTAAAAAAGTGCATGGTAAATGGTAAAAAAGTGCAAAATATATCAGGTGGGGTTGGGGGCAGGTAACTGAAAATTCAACAGTTTTTTGTTTAAGGGTGAACATTCTTTTTAAAGCTTCAGCTAATAATGTTGTAATAATCTGTATGTTTTTCATAAAGTTCGGTTAGTTTTCGAACTTCAGTAAAAGTTCGAATTTGGACCCATTAAAGTCAATGGGAGAGTTATAGTTCGAAAAATCCGAGTGATTTCCAGCTAAACTAACAATGGTAACTTACTGTAAATGGCTGTGGCACCTGAGAAATGGTCTGGGGCACATGTCACTGTCACCAAAACTTGTTAAAACACTTCTTAAACACGAACGGGCAATTGTCGGTTTTACACAAGCTACATTCGAGGGTTACGGCCAATTTGAGGGTTACCGAACGATACGGGCTAGCAGAAAAAGAACCATAAATTCGAGGGTTACCCAAATCAAACAATACTTTCAAAGGATTACCGAAAACAATCGCAACTTTTGAGGGTTAGGGAACCGTACATTCTAGCCGCGAGTCAAGAAAAACGAACTAGTTCGAATAGTAGGAGTTCGGCTCGAACTCAGGTTCGAGTTCGGTTTTGTGTCCATCACTATTTACACATAGACATTTAAAACTAACTATGGTCTCAAAACAAGTTAGGGTTAAATCAAAGCCTGCAGTGTTGCTTTTAAAATGAGCCGACAATCACATCTCTGGCTGGAGCCTGTGAGACATTACATTGGGGTGAATGTTCAAACTTCCTGCTTCCAGTAGGTTGAGTGACATCACCTGACCTCTGCCCCCCTTTAACTGAAATTTTTGGGCTAGCAAAAATGTTTTTACACCAACATAGTAAGAGTTATAGAGATAACCCTACCTAACAGTTGATCAAAAGGAAGTTAAAAAAAAATATTGCTTCTTGACTCCAAATGGCAATCGGAAATGATGGATTAACCAGAACTACAGTATATGTATTAATACCAGTAATTCTCAATATTTTTTTAGTTTAAGGGTCTTCTCCAGCCATATTGTTTTCTAGATAATATATATTTTAGTATACAAATCACTAAAACACATCCTTAAAGGGCAACTGTGGTCTCCAAACAAGTTAGGGTTAAAATGAAAGCCTGCAGTATTTTCTTTATAATGAGCTGACAATCACATTTCTGGCTTGACCCTGTGAGAAATGATATAGAGGTGAATGTTCAAACTTCCTACTTCCAGTAGGTTGAGTGACATCACCTTACCTCTGCTAGCCCCTCTGCCCCGGGGGAGAAGCATGCTCAGTAAAGACTTAATGCTGGGAAAATCAGGAAGTACCTGGGGGGAAAATTGACAGTTAAGAAGGGGAGCCTATTTATGTAGACAGGCTGGTCACATGGCTGAAAACAGGAAGTGTTCAAGCAGGAAGTAATATTGCTGAACCTTTCCAACAATAACTTTTCACAAATTTTATCTAGAGATGCGATTTAGGTTTTATTTTGAAGGTGTGATGGAAGGCTTTTTATATAATTCTTACTAGTTTGGAAGAATTGGAGACCACAGTTAACCTTTAAAGAGACAGTTCAGTGGAAATTATCAATATTTGTTAGTTTGTGTAATGTCTTCTTAGTTATTCTATATATTCTCTCCCATTTTGAAAAATCAGTTGATTTCATACCCTTTGCTGGTCCCTGCTGTTGACATTAGTGAGCTGACAATTCAGGTTCTAACTGTCCTTCTTCCCAGGATGCACCACATCCTTGGAATGTTCGTAATAGGGATGGCCGAAACTCACTAGTTTTGTTCCGCTTTTGGATTCCTGGATCTCGGGAAAATCCCAAAGATCAAAAAAATCCGAAACCGGAATGAATTTTCGAATGTACAGGGCTATTTTCGATAATTTTCAAAAATAGCCTTGAACGTTAGAAAATTCTCGAAAATACGATCGGAGACCATTTCCGAGTTTCCAGTCGTATTTTTGAAGATTTTTTAAGGTTTGATGCCATTTTTGAAAATTAGTGAAAATAGCTCTGTACATTAGAAAATTATCGAAAATACGTTCCTGTTGGATGGGTCAAACATGCTCAGATCTCTACTGAGCAACTGAATCAACCCAGGCGCTGGGTCAAGGGCAAGACCATAACGGTCTCTACTAGGGGTCCTGCAAACAGGAAGTCAGTTTTTGGTTGCATTTATTTATACACAGACACAATGCTGAATTTGCAGGTTAAGGTCATTGGGATTAAAAAATTCTGTTTTTTTTCTGAAAAGCTTATGTATTTCCACTGAACTTCCCCTATAAGAAGAAAAAAAAAAATATTTGGGCTAAAAAATATAATTTACGGTATACCATTATAATATGGATAGTAACATTTTGTAAATAGATGTTTTGTATATAATGATTTAACACACTTTTTATTCAGACAGATAATAAGGGTATCTTATGTGCCTCAAACCACCCTTTTAATAACTATATTAGGGTTAAAGGGTATGTCCAGCAAAAAAGTATGTTTCTAAATGATTTACTGAAGAACAGGAAGAACAGGTAAATGCACTATTTATTACCTCCCGTTCTTCCGTAAATCTTCCAGGAGAGGAGACACTTACCCGCAGACCCGCTCCAGTGCCGAAATCCCAGACGCGTCTCTTGTCTTATGCACTGTGCGCACATGCGCACACAGTGCGTAGGAGCGAGGATGCGTTGGAGGCGTTGGGGATTTCGGCGCTGGAGCGGGTCTGCGGGTAAGTTTTCTATCCACCCACTGTTCCAACCCCATAAGAGTTTTAAAAAAGGTAAAACTGAAGTTTTAAAGGATAATTAAGGGGTTGGGAATAAAAAGTAAATTTATGGTCAGTTTCTTCTACTTATTTACTTTTAAATTGACAGCATTGCAATGGTCATGAATGTTTTTACACAGCCTTAAAGGGAATGTCCAGCCTAAAAAAAAACAAACCTTTTTATTCAAATGCATAAACCCAGTTTCGCATTATACATAATTCCTAAAGATGTCCCCTAATGGGACTTCCCTGACCAGGTCCCTCGATGCTCTGCCACGCCACTCCACTGCTCTGCAGCGTTACTGCTCCTGTTCTTACTCAAAATTTACTTTAAATCTTATGTTTTGCAAGAAATAATGCACCACTTCACATTATAATGATATAAAGTCACCTCGGAGCTTCCTGCCCTGCATAAACGCACTCGGTCTGTGGCCTTCTGCTTTTATATGGTCAGGGAAATCCTCTGTGACATTATCACTTATGTTATGCGCCAGTATTAAAGAGGAACTATGGTCCAAAAATGACTTTAGGTAAATTGATAGGAATTGCTCTCCTGAGAGTTTTGCAATTTATTTCCATTGTTTATTTTACAAGATATTTCCATTTTTGTAAAACTCTGTGGAAACAGCCTTTTCAGGCAGTGTGAGAACTCCGCCTGAAAAGGCTGTTTTCACATAGTGAGAGAGAAGGGCTGTAGTTTCCCTTACCTTCTCTGCAGCTGCAGATCCTTCACACAGCAGAGAGAAGGAGGGACTTCCTGTCTCCCTCACACACTGAGGGAGTCTGTGGCTGTGCTTGCTGGCTGCACTGTGCAGGAGAAGCCTTAGGAATGTCACCTGTCAGCCTCCCACCCATTAACTTTCTGGTCAGTCATTTCTTTATATCTTGGGCTGTGGAGCATGTAGAGAGGTGGTTGATGGCTCGTTTTAAAGGTAGGAAACTGGCCTTTCATTTAAACTTAACTTGTTTGGAGACCACCTTTCCCCTTTAAGCATATAGTAAATAGACATTTAAAAATCATTTCAGTAATGTACAATTCTGGAATACCATACAAATTGGTTTTACCTTTCTTCTTTCGTTCCTGTTTCGGCGTCAAGATTAAGTCAGTGGAAACGACAGATGAAATTTAGATGCTGGACTAAATGTCTGTTTTACAAACCTTCCGCAGACAAACTCTGGTGGGTTTGTACATCCCTTACTCCCAGGATTCCCCTACAGCAGGAAAGCTGTGAGTTAATAGTTTTAAACATCTAGGGCTATTGGTTTACCATCAATGCTATTGCAAATTAATGATTATTTTCAAAGAAAAAAAACGGAAACTCATTAGGTACACCATTTAATATTTATTATAGGCATTTTATATACATTATTTTTCAACAACTGTACTTTTGTGTTACAATCATAAAAATTTGCCGATTTGCCGTTTGTAAAACAAAAACCTTACAAAACTTGCAAACTGATCATATTTTTTTTTCCCTTTTTGTGGAAGACTAGAAAAAATATGTGGAAATGTCTTAGTCATGCATATCACAAAGTAAAATCATCTCGCAACACCAGAAGCAGGGAAATGTCCACAAATGAAAAAACAAAACAAAAAAAACCCCAATACCTCAAAGGGCGCTTGTAACATCAGATAAAATCGACGGGGTGCCAAATCCAAACCGCAAATTTAAGATGAAACTTCAGAAGAGCCCTAGGGTTACTTCAGCCATATTGTGCACCTAGCAACTGCTTTACTTGTAATCGGCATGTTTTGTGGTTAAAACTCCTTGATTGTGATTATGAATATCCTATTTTAACAACATAATACACGTCAGCAGTATTCAATGTTTATTTGCTTTTGTGCCTCGGTCACAACCTTAAGTCCTTAGTCACTTACATGAACAAAATTCATTACAGCAGAAATAAATAACAATAAGCAGTTGAAATTATGCTGGAAACCCTTCGGATAAATTAACTCGTAAATAAAATAAACATACAATATATCACACAGTGATAGAATGCTGCAATTGTTAAAAAGGGGAATGATAGGGGGCAACAGTCAGAGCTGTAATTCCAAATTGTTGCCGGTTAAGTATTACTAGGAAAAGCACAGTTTATTGTTAGTCTCTTTCTAGACGTTAACCCCTGAGTTATTGGCAGCATGGCTGGCCAATGGCATTACAGGGATGCAAGAGTGGGAGAAGGAAGGGAGCAGATGAATATATAATTTCAGAACATTCACCTTTTGTGAAGGGAGAGAGAAATGGCAGTTTAAAAAGCTGTAGAATTCCTTTTACGTTCACTTTTTTTCCTCCTTAATATGGCTGATTAAAATCACTGCAATTCTGCAACAGCTTAAATAGATGTATTAAAAAAGAAAATTTTAGTTAGACCCAAAATGTGTGTTTATGCAAGACAAATTGAAGCTTGCTTCCAATGCCAGAAAATAAAAACACTTGTTAAGAAAATGTTGCTTTTAAAATCCCTTCATTGGCAGCCAGGCACAGAAAGAGTTAAACACACACTCCTTCATTTGCACATCTCTGTAGTGTTCCATGTGTGAGAGATGACCATCAGTAAACGAGACTCTGCAAACTTCCTGGCTTCAATCCAGTGTTGATACTGGCTGCTGGTCCTTAAATAAGGGTAAAAAATTGTCAACCAATAAATGTTTAAAATTTCTAATGCACTGTAACAGGATCTGACAAAAACAGGATATAGACTGCCCTAAGGAGTTGTATGATATGGCAGAGAGGTATGCAAAAAAGCCTCCCACAGCCACTCATCCCTGTGTTAGCTGCGCTCCTGCGCTTTGCATCATGGGTCTGAGATTAAAAGTACGGGGAAAAAAACACCGTGAACAAAATATATTTTCTAAAGAGCGCTAAAAAAAGAAATATATATTATATTATATATATATTTATATAGAACCAAAGCCCTATGCAGAGGCTGCAAATACTGGTTACTGTGAGGGAAATCAATTGGGTGAAATACAGTAATTACAGCTCCAGAGAAAGCTGTCCTGACATTAAAAGGAAAGAGGACAGGGAGTTTAGGGACAATAGAGCCTTTTGTAACCAGTATCTCAATGTCCTGCAGAAGAAGCTCTGCAATGTAGTGTTGATAGAACAAGTTTCTCTTGGCAGTGATGTTTCAGAATTTTGCTCAGTTACAAGGCCAGGGCCTCATTCTCTCTCAGGTTTGTCCCAAATGCACTTGAGAAAGTGATGTTTAATAGCAGGTCACACAAAGACCTTAGCCAGGGCATCTGCTCCAGCACTTGCAATGAATGCTTTGGATGGGTGAAAGGCAACATCATATATAGATTCATCTAACTTTTTGCGGTGGGCAGTTATCTCCTGGACACAGGTCTTGCTGTCTAAGTTCCACAGCCGGATGGAGCAGTCATGACCTGTGCAGAAAAAAAAGTAGAAGTGTGAACAAAACATTAAACTAATACTTATGTTAGCAAACTGGATGCTAAAGTAAATGATGATGATAGAAATGCATCTTGCCTGCAAGGTTCTTGTATTTGCACGAATAAATGTCAATTATAGACCTAACAACATGCTACCAATGGGATATGATCAATAAAACAAACATAACTTGCACTCTTATTAAGTAAGCAGAGAGAACAATACAAGTCACGTGCACCGCTTGTTCACAATAAATATCGTTATATATCTTGTCTCAGTGCGCCTCCCTGCTATTATATGATAAATACAAGTCACTAAACCGGACAATAGTTTCTCTCACTCACTTCCAGACATCAGGTAAATTCCATTGGGATCTACAGCTAGACTTGTCACAGCATCCAGATGTGCCACCATTGAATGAATGCACTTTCCTAAAAGAAAATAAACATGAAATTAAAAGGGGAATATAATGAATATATACAGTAAATAAATATAACAATAGCAGCTTCATTTAGCAGCAGTCCCACTGCACAGCAAACCCCCTCCATTGAAAGTAAACACTCCCTGAGCAAGAAAGCAATAGAACCACACAATGTTTCTAGAGTTCATTTATTAAAGGACATGTATGTATGTATGTAAGTTATTTGTTATATAGAGCTACATATTCCACATCGCTTTACAATTGTTTACTCAATTCACATCAGGCCCTGCCCCGAAGAGGTTACAATCTATGTACATATACAACCTATCAGTATGTCTTTATATTTTTGAGGGGGAAACCGGAATGCCCGGAGGAAACCCACGCAAGCACGGGGAGAACATACAAACTCCTTGCAGATGTGTCCAAGGGTAGAAGCGAACTCAGGACCTCAGTACTCCAAGGCATCAGTGCTACCTGGGGCGAATCATTTTTTAACTAATTACACAGTAATTAGGATTAATTACCACCAATCTTAAATCTGTTTTCTTCTCTGACCTTCCTATCCCTTTGTTTTTTTACCTCTGTGAGTTTTACTTTTTAAAGGATAAGTGCACTGTAAAATCAAGTTATGTTCATTTGGAAGCTGCAGTTTTAAAAATACTGTTGCCATATTTTTTTTTTACCTTTGCCCTTCCAGAGCCTACCTTTGTGCCTTGAAAGTTGCCGACATCTTGTTACTGGTTTGCTGAATGTTAAGCTCCTCCCCTCTGAGATTTCCTCTGCTTTCTCCTGCTTGAGCCTCAAATGATAATGCCTGTGAGTTTCGTGCACACACATGTGCACGGAAATCACAGGCATTACTGTTTGAGGCTCAAGCAGGAGAGTGCACGGAACTCACAGGCATTACTGTTTGAGGCTCAAGCAGGAGAAAGCAGAGGAAATCTCAGAGGGGCGGAGATTAATATTCAGCAAACCAGTAATAAGATGTCAGCAACTTTTAAGACATAAAGGTAGGCTCTGGAGGGGCATAGAAAAAAAAAATAAGGCAACAGTATTTTTAAAGCTGCAGCTTCAAAATGAAGAGGGCGGGCACAGCTAGTCAGTAAAAAACTGTCAATCATCCAGCCCCTCCCCCTAGCACACTACATGTAGACACTATCAATTCTATAAAAGTAAAGCTTATTTCTCTGTCACTGCATGGCTACTTGATTCAGTGTTAAGATCAGGAAAAGGAATAAGCATTATCCGTTTCTCTGTGCTCTTTCTGTGCAGATAACACCCAATTCTGCAATTAGCTGATGTCTGTGTTACTGAAGTCCCAATGTAGCAGTACATAAATCAATTACAAAGTCGTTGGTGCTTTATAAATCCATAATAATAATATAATATATACACAGGAGTGACGGTTATGTATATTTTTATACTGAACAATCAATAGATGTGCCCATACATGGTCTATGATTATCTGCTCCCTCTACTGTAGTAAAAGGAGATGGTAGTGGAAATTTTAATGAAAATATTCAGCAAATTCTGTCAAACCGCTGTCAGTGTCACAGCTCTGACTTTGAAAGACACAAATGATAATGTAGCACAAATATGGAATTCTCAGTAAAACAGAATGTTAGGCTGAGTACACAAGGACACTTTTCGTCCAGACCTTTTGCCACTAGCGAGTACAGGCAAATGTCTTCTAAGGACTGAATTATGTGCGGGGATTAACACAAAACCACCTCAGGTTTTTCAGCCTGACATACACAGAAATATCAGTCGGTTGGGACTGCTTGTGTGTATCCAGCCTTAATAAATATACTTAATAACAAAAGTAAAGGGGGTATCTGCATTTCCCAACTGTGATGATAATCATGTCAAGTAGAGAATACATATAATATTATATGATTCAAATATAATAGAATATATGGATATATTTGGTCATGAACTCCCTACTGTGCTTGTTCAGTGCTAATATCTTCAGGAATCCCCCCCCCCCCTGAAAACCCTGCGCTTGCCCCTGGACAGGGAGCACTGAGAGCAAAAGGGGATCAAGCTCCTGACAGCACTAAAAATATAGAAAAGGATAAAGCCAAGTCATTTTTTTCACTTTAGTGTCCCTATTAGCAACTTTGGATCCCATTTCAATAATTCGCCTAGTTGAGGAGCTACAGAATCACAGAATCCAGAAGAAAGATTTGCCTAGATTTACCAGTGATTCCTATCTGTCTGCTAAACAGAGGTAATATTTTTAAACAGGACTGAATGAAAAAAAGCAAACACATTTGCAGTAATGTTTATTACACATGAAATACCATTTTAAGGGTGCAGGGTTTCTGGCAATTCATTTTTTGGCTGTTGTTGTGCATTAGAGACATACCTGACTTATTATCGTAAAACTTGATGTGCCGATCCTCATATGCTGCAATACTAACTGGGAGCGTTGGGTGACTTACGACCTTATTAATGTGACTAGAAAAGGGAATACCTGTAAAGATATATGAAATGCAAATAAGGAGGGGCAATATATATATATTATATTAATTTAACCAAACCATTAACATTGCTTACCAGAGTCAGAGGGAGAAGATAGTTGTATAACAGACTCTGATGTTTCTAGGTCATAAACAACAATGCAACCACTAGTAAAAGAAGCTACAGCAAGGGCAGGCTCACAGCCGATAAAATCAACAGAAGTAGGTATCCCGTGTTCTGAAAGAAAAAGTGGAAATCAGACTAGGAAATTGTCTTTTAAATGGTAAGATTTAGATATTTTTTTCTACATATTTCATTAAGTTCTTCCTATTAAATAGAAAAACACCAAACTACACAACATATTGTTCTACCTTATATAGGAGAAAAAAATATTTCTTACCTTTGTTTCCATTGTATGTGCCAATACACTGGGTGCCCAATGGTGGACTCCATAACCGTACAGTACCATCAGCTGAACAGGAGAGCAAGCTATCCTTAACTCCACTATGTGACAGGCCCCAAACAGCATCTGTGTGTCCAACTAAAGTACCAGCCAGAACACTTGGATCTAAATTAATACAAGAAGAATAATAAATATCTACATCTGCAAGGCCAGGGTACCACACATGATTAAACAAGGGCAACAAGTTTCAAACAAACTAAGTATCCAGTAGGTTTGCTATCTTACCATATGAATCATATGGATCAACATTGGGACTTGGCATCTTCCACCACTGTATTGTTGAGTCCAGCCCTCCACTGTAACAATGCTCTCCATTACCACTAACCACAAGGGACAAGACAGGCCCTCTGTATAAGAAGGGGATAAGAGTGAGCTGTATTCTAATTGCATGTTAGTTTTATTAAAACAAATTATGTTTTACACTGCTTTAAAGGAGAAGTTCATGCAAAAATAATTGTGCACACTGCAGCCCTGGAATGGCTGATTAAAATAAATTGCCTTTCCAAAGAATTCCTAAAAACAATTCCTAACAAAGTTATACTTTCATAAAGTCAGTAAAATCTTTTACTACAGCAAGCCCCCCAGGTAACCCCCCTTCCATCCTTTAGATGGTGTATCATTGTGTTTCATTTAGAGATGGTGGTTGGGTTTTGTTAAAACAGAAATAACCATGTTTATGTTTAAACTTCCCCTTTAAATGGTATCCTTGTGCACCAATACTAGTGGTACAAAATTATCTTTTTGAAAAATACGATACAGATTAGTATAATTACTTGGATGGATGTTAGGTAACCAATTCTAAACAGTTTTGCTATTTTGACCAATATGGAAACAATTGATTTGATCTGAAAAACAAAGCTGAAACAGATCTATGTTCATTATCCTACTCCCAGTGAAAATAAACATTTTCAAACAATAATTATTTTACTACTCACATGTGAGCTCTGAAAGTATATATGGGTTCCACATCTAAGGATGCACTCCTGAAACAACATAAAATGAAAACCTTAATGGAACAAGCAATGTTGAACACCCTGCTGCAAATTAAACGCTCATGGTTGGTCACATTATAGCTTTTGCAGTAGACTTACTTTTTGGTTGGTACAGTTTTCTGTAAGTTCCACAGTTTCAGGGTGTGGTCCTCAGATGCTGTGACCAGAACGGGCTCCACTGGATGAAATGCCAAGGATCGAACACCATCAAAGTGACTACGCAGTGTGTACTTTGGGTTCCAAGTTTTCCTAAAGGCATCCTTATTGGATGGCAGCTTCAGAGAGAGGGACAAATGTGATCTATACTGTGTATGGCTACTCACAGGTGTGTTTGGTTTTTAATAAATAAAATAGATTTCTACAGGTTAATCAAATGGAAACCCACATGCATGTACACAACATTCATATTGTAAGTTACGCAATCTGTTAAAATGTAAAGCCACGCTCTCTGAGGTGGTAGCCGTTAGTCAAGGCCACGACTGTGACATCATGGCCAATGACTTGCAACAAGCCATGTGCTTTATGTTATGTCTATGTGAGCTCACAAAAGCATTCAAGGGGTGAGGGGCAGGTGGTGAAGGGGGACCTTAGGATTTCAAGGTAAGATGACTCAGGAGTGCGGGGGGATTGGGGGCTGTAAAAATGGGGTTGGGGGGTACTTTGTCTATGTAAACATGCCCTTTACATTTTAAAAAAACCTAACTATTTTAGGGTAATTTCATCTCATTTCTACGGGCATGTGGTAAAGAAGATTCTTCCATTGAAAAGTAATTTTTAAATAATAAGCTACTACATTCAGAGGTACACTGCAGAGAATTGGGCCACTACAATTGCATTGCATTGGCAATGAAAATCGTAGAATGCAATCGGATGGCAAAACACATTCAAGTGGGACCTACCTAATGCCTTGCAGCACGGAGATCTGGGAATTATATGCAAGGAGTTTTCACCCTATGATTATGTAGGGCTTTTCTAGGTACTATAGTTTTCATAAAGAAAAGTCATAAAGACTTAACACCAGTCAATAGTCATAAAGACTTAACACCAGCCATTAGCTGGCATTAAAAAGTGGCTCAATGGGTAGCCGCTATTGGCATATAACTACACTAACCAATATTCCATTAGTTAGCATGACTAACTCAATTTTCTGGCAATGCACCTATCGGTGCATCTTCCTGTTAGACTGTAAGCTTTATAAAATGTTAAAAAAAATTTGGTTAATACTACATAAGTCTGATTAGTTTGTATGTGAGGTTTCTGGTCATACCTACCCTTTACCCCTCTCTACTTACATCATAACTGTAGTCAGCATCATTCGTGACAGTGAGGTCAGCCAGATCGCCAAGTCCCAAGACACTTTCCAAGACATCTTCTGATCCCATTATGAAAGATTTACCACCTCCAGAAGGAAATGTAATCGGCTCAGCTGCAATACAATGTAGGCTTAGTTACTCTTCAAAGGAATTTTGTCATGGCCAACTAACACCTAAAAATGAAAACGAGGTATTAAATTTTCACATAGCTAGTAGTCCTATGAAGTGCTTATGTTTAGGACCTGAACCTATTATTCCTAGCTAACATTAACCCTAGCATGGTAAATCTTTTCCGAGATATCCAGGATTTATTACCATTCCAAGATTTTTTTTGTAAGAACACTTTCCTGCACAAATATGTATCAATGCAACATTTAACATACTATAAAACAAGTCATCTAGTCCCTCCCTTAAATCCATACCTCTCACAGAGTGGGTAGAGGCACATTAAGCATGCTAGAAATAATGAGGACCAAGTTAGAAAATATGCAAGTGGTCATGTCCATATTTAGGTTACATCCAGACTTCTTCCTTATGTCCCAACATTTCACCTGGTACACTGCAATGCATAAATTCAACCGCCATAAGCTATGCAGTCAGCAGTTCAAATGCAGTAAAAAATTTAATTTTTCTGACCCAATGTTGAATTGTAGAAACATTTAGTTAGGACACTGTGGTAATATCAATAAGAGTGAGGCTGCTTTTAAATGGAACCTTATTTATACCAAAAGAGAAATAGTGGATCATTAACTACAAATAGGATACTGCAAGAAAACCAAAAACTTTAAATACAGAGAAAAAAAAACCTGTAACGCAATTAAATATTACAATGTGTGTTTACACAGTAATATTTTACCCACCAGGCATCCTGATTGTGAAAGTTAAATAATAATGATAAAAAAAACAACAAACAAGTAGGAGTACGACCCCTTACAATTCTTCTAATCAAATTTAAAACCCTAAACAAAATTACAATAATGGACTAGGTAAATGTACTAAAATAGTTTATTATTTGCTTTTTTTCCCAGTTTCTACTTTCTTATTATTTTATTTGCTTTTCCAGTTCTAAAACTACGGGGGTCTTTTTCTATTTCTGCCTAAAGCCTCGTACACACGTCTGATTGGACGCCCCACCCCCAAGTGCGTGCACCACTCTGCCGTCATCAGCTGTTCCAACCAATAATGTCATGTATATGCATTCTCTCAGGCATCATTCGTCAATCCTCCATGGCAGATCAACGAACAACGCCCGAGGGAACACATAACACGTGTGACGATCGACCAAAACAGTCATTCGACGCATGTATATCTTGGACGCCAAATCGTGTGTAAGGACCTTAAGCTCATCAATTTATGTGGTCCCTGCCTTTCCCTCTGGCAAATGCTATCAAATATAAACAATAACCCAGAAGTAAAAAGTGGCCTGATGCAACTGGTGTCTATTTCTCCTCAAGACAACACCAAACTAATGTATATTAGAAGGGCAACAATTATTACATGATTTTGAACGAAGTGTCTAAAAAATCATCATGTTAGGCTATATCTAGTAAACCAAGACATAACAAGGTTAAGGCATTTAAAGAAGTAGCAACATTTTCAATCCCATTTTCCCCCTTAAAATGCTTGCCATATATAAGACAGATCCCAATGTTCCATCACCGACGGATTTTATCAATGTCTTTTACAAAGTGAATAGGCCAGAGTGAAGAACATAGAGAGGTAGTAGCGGTGGAGAAATTGGTATTAGATTAAATGTCTAAATGTTGAATTAACCTAATCCTTGCATTCACAAAAACCTAATCCTTATAAATCCCCACTGATTATCAGAAAACAGGTAGCCTTTAACAATGGGGCATACATACAACAATGTTAGTGTTTGCCTTAGTCTGTTTTTCCTATAATCCATAATAACTCTCCAACAAAATGTAGATTTGTGATAAAGCCAAACAGAATTACCAAGTTTCGATTGACAAATTTAACCTATAATAATTGTGCTCTGTCTTTAACCTGTGATTGTCTTCCCTGGTCGAACTTACTATACCTGGTCAGTTTATCCAACTTCCCTCAATTTCCACACTATATATGAACCTCTAAAAACATTCCTCTACACATGATAACCACTAGGATCCAGAGAAACATGGTAAATCACAAAATAACAATTCCAGGTAAATACATAGTCCATACATAGTAAGCATAAAATCCCTGCTACCTCTTATAAGAAGAATGGATGATTACTAGTTCTAAATGTAAACTGATAAATAATTGTCTAAATATGTACAATGACTATCCTTTTAAACACTCCTCTGTGTGTGCCCAATTCTGCTATTGTCACATATTCAAACATTTTAACAAAGGGCTCACTACCTTCTTCAGCCCTTCCACCTTCATGATCAGTAATTCTGGAAGAGGGGGATCGAGCTGGGCTCAAGATTTCTGGTGGGATGTGAGAAAGATCCTCATCACCTAGATCTGCAATCATGTCGTGTAACTTCGTTCTGTTTACTCCTGGAAAGCAGTAAAATGTAATTGGCTTCACTCATGTATAAGACCACACACATATAAGACCATGAATAAGAATAGTTGAACTTTTATCTTCTTTTTAACATTTTTGTAAATAAACACTAAACAGCACTTTACGTTGGTACCCCCAGGCTTAATAAAGAAAACAATGGAGCACAGTCCGACCTGTATACTTTACATAAAGTTAAGTTAAAAACCTTCATATCTAATTAAAAAAATTTCAACCAACAAAAGGTTCAAAGCAAATAGTAAGTGAGCACAAACTAAAGACTGTCACACTGAACACAATGGCGCCTGATCTGTAGCATTTATTATTACATTTGTATTTCAACAATCATAGTTGAAAAGAAGCCACACTTTACCTGGATATTGGAACCCAAAATATAAACTGTATATTAAATTTTAAATTCTAGAATGGGGTCTGATATTGACCAAAATACTTCAAATCGTATTTTGGTAATAAACTTGCTTATGTATGGATATAAATAACAATATGCAGTAGGCGTTAATTCTTTTGTTTCTCCGCAGGCTACATTATGTTTGCCACATCATTCCTTTTTAAAAAGCCAGCAAAAAAAAATACTTCCAGCCATTATCCTTAAACAGGATTAAGTAGGACTTTTAATATTTATGTACCAGTGCTTGTTTATATTACAGGAAGGCGTCATTAAAAAAATAATTTGATCCATAGATGGAATTCATTATTTCGTTCATCTGTGTTTCTTCTCTTTTTAACTTTGTATGGAATGACAATAGGCTTAAAGGAATAGTTCATTCGAAAAGTAAACTTTTCTTTTAATGTATTGATTGAAGCCCTGGAGGTTAAGGAGCTATGCCTTACCCTCTGTTCTTCAACCAATATCTCAGGACCCAGGAACGAAGGTAAGTATATTTACCTTTCGCGTGATCCACCGCTGCAGAGCTGAAAATCTCTGACAACTTCCTGGTTCTAATCCACACATTATGTCGCATGTGTGCTATAGTGGATTAGAACCAGGAAGTCGTTTGCAGTGAACTCTTCCTTTTTATGGAGTTTGGATGTTGTAGGGAAAAGTGGAGTCTAACTTTTTTTTTAAACACGTTTTATTAGTGAAACCAACCTGTGGTACATTACATACAAGATATTGGCATTTAGGGAATTATATAAGCACATATGCATGTATATATACAAGTTATTTTTCGAAGATAGATGGGTAGTTAGATCTTTTCAGAGGTCTATAGTAAAATATAAAATAACTATTTACATTTAGGAAAATATAGTCGTCGAAACATTTGTCTACCTGTTTGTGAATATTCTTCTGGAAGATGGACGCCCGCTCCACACCGCCCGCCCGCCCACCCGGGCGACGCCCACAGCCCGTGAATTTGGTAATTCTATGCGTGCATAGAATAGGGTTGAAAGTGGAGTCTAATTAGGTATGCCAATAATAAAAATCCATTCTAATGCTCTATGCAGACATGGTCACATATAGAAACATTTGTGCAGACTAATATAAAATCAATTAAAGAGCAATGCATTTCTCAAGATGCCTTTCCAGACCACTAACTAGTAATTTAGCTGTAAGGAGTCAACTTCAACCTAGCAACTGTTTTGGTGTGACAAAAGGAAGCTTCTCGATAATTACAGGATTTGCTTTTGTTTTTGCCATTATTTCTTTAATTCCTACCAACGCATTAAAGGGACAGTTCAGTGGAAATGATAAATATTTGCTAAATTGTTAGTTTGTGTAATGCCTTCTTAGTTATTCTACATATTCTCTCCCATTTTGAAAAATCAGTTGATTTCATACCCTTTGCTGTTCCCTGCTGTTGACATTAGTGAGCTGACATTTCAGGTTCTAATGATCCTTCTTCCCCGGATGCACCACTTCCTTGGAATGTTCCTAACAATTTCTACCGATTGGCTGTTGGATGGGTCAAACATGCTCAGATCTCTACTGAATCTACCAGGCGCTGGGTCAAGGGCAAGACCATAACTGTCTCTATTAGGGGTCCTGCAAACAGGAAGTCAGTATTTCGGTAGCATTTATTTATACACAGACACAATGCTGAATGGGCAGATTAAGGTCATTGGGATGGAAAAATACTGCTCATTTTTCTGAAAAGTATTTGCACTGAACTTCCCCTTTAAAATACAGTTTTCATTTTCTTTCCTGTCCTACTTTTCTGTTGCCCAACCACCACTATATAACTCTCCAAGGGAAGGTTACAATTTCATGTTTAGTCACCTGTCTCAAATATTGGTTTACAAAGCAGGGAAAAACAATAGACATAAAAACTAAAACCCCTCAATGCGATTAGTTCTACAGTAAGTTTCAGGTAAAGGAAGCCATACATTTTTCTATTCTTTGATCGAAAAATGCAAGTCTGCCCGCATAGACTTATTTTTACTTTAAGAAGAGGGAAGCCAATGTGATCAGACTGCATATGTGCACCCAACCGACTAATTCCCATAAAAAGCATGGGTGACCAACATATATTGCTGGAGCAGCATTTTTTCCCCTAACAGCACTATTGGGCTGTGCGTATTATGCATTTCAAGTTTTGGGGGTGCTTTGTCTCTATGAATTTTGAATATGAAATTTCATTTTGGGAGAGGACATGCCCTGTAATTTTGTTTTATTATAGGGCATGTCCATGTCTACCCCCACCCCATATTATTAAGCCCCTCCAGGCACAAATATCTATAATTATCTTTAAAAAAAAAATTCTCCTCTACAGCTTCTGGGTCTGCAAGTCAGTGTTGCCTGTGACACTTCCATCACAGCCAATCTCTGATCTTGTTTCCCAGAGCTTCAGAAGAGAATCCTATTCTGCTGCGTAGACATATTTCAGCAGCAGAGGAGGCATCTACCAGTCTGTAAGAAGAGATAGAGGGGGTGAGGGGGGAACATTGCCTTAAAATATGCGGTGGGTGGTAGACATGCCCTTTGAAACAAATAGGTTTATGATCAACAAATAAGTTGGACTTTTAATTCTAAAAATGGAAAATAAACTAAAAGGACCAGTAACAAATCATATTGAATTAACATCAATAACCAAGATACAAAAAAGCAGTAATGAAACACAGGTATCAGTTTGCCCTATATAAAGAAACCATTAGTGTTCATAGCAAAAGCAATGCCAAGCTCCAAATACAGGACAGTCATTATAAAGTAAACACGAAAAGCTGAATCAGCAGCAAAAAAAGCAGTGAAGAACAGGTAACCTGAATAAAAAGGACTTAACAGATTCAGCAGATGGATAGAGGAGACTGGTGTCTGACTGTACAAAGAGGGTTAATGATAACGAAGTAAAAGTTAGACAGGGCAGAAGAAAAGGAGCAAGCAACTTTAATTTACTAACAAGCAAATGGATCTATGGTAAAATTATATGACATGTAACATTCTCAAGGTTATAAGTAGTAGTTTGATTGAAAGGTCTGTTTTCGGCTGCCCTACGTGTTGTTACTTGCTGATACTATATTTTCAACAGAAACAAATGTGGTATCCAACAAAGTGACTTGGGAGGCATCAATTTCAGTCAGTGAATAACATGCATACCATTATAGTTCTGCAAATACAACCTGTTCTATACACAACTTTCCCACATTCTATATTCTTAAGGCTGGTACACGATATATAATGCTTCCTCCTGACCGACCGTTTAAGGCTTTCGACTGGTCGGCCAGGAGGAAGGACTGTTGGTCGCGGCAAAAGCAGTTGTGATTTTCCGACCTGTCCGATCGTTCATGATTTTCCGACCTGTCCGATCATTCATTTGACCGAAACACTGAAATGTTGGTCGGGCCGAACTATTGTATTATGTGTACCAGCCCTTAAAGCAACTAAAAGAAAATAAAATTCCAAATAAAATCAAATATTGTATTTAATCTACTCTTTCTTAATCTGTGTTATCTACTCTGATGGTCTAACACTAAAACACCAATAGGCCAAGACAACTACACAATGTGTTTATACACAGATTAATAATGAGGTACGGTAATGAATAGTAATTCCTAAATTCAATTACACAATGCCCAGAAAACATACAAAAACCCAGAGTAACTATACTCCAAAATTCAACTTTTTAAAAATGGAAAGAGCCTTGGGCAGGGAGGTAGGATGATTATTCCTACCTCACAATAACATTTTGTTAAGGAAATACAGCACTAACCAGTTTTCATTTGCCAGGTTAGTGCTGGACTAATCCTTTATTAAAGATAGCGCTGAAGCCAGGAGGAAGACTGGCAGAATCAGTTTTCTTTGGGCTGATGCTCCTCTCAGAAACAATATTGGGAGGTAGGAATTACCAGGCCTATATCCCTGTCCCAAGTATCATTCTAACTGTATTTAAAAAAAACAACTTTAAACACGTGATCCTTTAAAGGCTCGTACACATGTACAATGTTGAACCCGATGAACGACCCCCAACCACGACGCACACGGGTGACAAACGGACGATAATCGCGTGTGCACGTGCTCGAGGGTAATTTGTTTGGTTTATCATCGTACATGTGCATGAGGCTTTACAGTTGTAAATTCAAATAACTATTAACTTAACCTTCGGTGAAATAGACTGTGTGTGTCTTTTATACAGTTTACCCTTAAAACATTGTCATTTAATTTTAAAACTTTATTATGTGCATTTCTGACCCGAAGTATTGCTCCATTCTCTCCCATTCTGGTAGAGGTTGCCACCCAGCAGAGCTTTTAGGAAAGGGGTGCCCAACATGAGCCATGCTAGTGGTCCCCCATGCAGTCACTGGGCTGCAGGTGTAGCCCCACCCCCGGTCCATCTACAACCCCTCGGCCTACCCACCTGCAAATAAATTACAGGAGGTTCGATTGCAGCCCGGGCATCGCTGTTTTTAGAATTTGAGCCTGTGCAGTGGAGGTAGCAGCATAAAGAGCAGTCATTCATTGGCTGTGATGTCAGCAGTCACAGCCTTGAGCAACTTCATGGAAGGATGAGCCAGATTCCTCTGCCAGAATGGGGGTAATAATTATCCTTAAAAATCTGGTAAGTAATACATCTAATAATGTGCTCAATATATCAGTTGGAATTGGGGGCAGGAAACAGACAAGTACCCAGATTTTTTATTTTAAGGGTGGACATGTCCTTTAATATTTTAGATCCTAAATTAATACTTAATTCAGAAGGGACACAGGTAAAACCATGGAATAAGCTGACCAGACTTACTCTTGGCCCCTTTTGCTCCCTTGCGTTCCTTGGTGTATTCCTCCTTCAGTTTATTTATTAGTCCCTGGTCTACATCCCAAACCTCTGTAGTTGGGGACAGGACTTCCTTGTCTGCATGCAGCATGTTAGTAAAAGAAAGAGAGTACACATCAGCAGGCAGTTTACTGGCAGCTAATTCAATTAATAGCAAAAGAAAATGTTAAACTGAGACTTAAAGGCACAGAGAAATAAGCATTTTATCAACTGCAGGTTAATGATAAAATACGAGTTAGAGATGGAAAATACTATTTGGGCCCCTCAAATTTTTAAATGATCATTCTGGTACATCCAAGTTAGAAAAATAACATCTGTGTGCTAAGACAACATTTAAATAAACACGTGCTTTAAAAACAGACACCGACTAGCTATTAGGTGCTCTTGGTATTTGCCCAACCCTAATTTAGGATATTTTTAGTGGGTACGTTAAATCTATGTCTTTATTAATCAAAATTTGCACTGAAAATAAAATGACAGATAATTTCTCTTTTCTGGCAGTGGATGGAGAGGGAAAAGCATTTCCAGTTCAAGATAGAAAATAGAAAAGTAACAATGTTTCATACTTTATTTTTCACAGGGACGAAAGCATTTTTGGCTCAGATTAAGAACATGCATATGCTGCCTCTACCACTCTACCACTGCATTAACAGGTGGTCACTGACTAGGTAATATTGTTAATATAGCTGTTACACGTACAGCTCCCAATTATCAAAAAGAATAAGTATTTTTGAACAATAGGAATCTCATTTCAGTCAGTTAAGTCAAATGACAAGTCTTCACAACCATAGTGTGAAATAGTTATCTGTAAAATAGTTGTATTGGGGGTATATATTTCCTGTGCAAAACACACACTAATTCAGGGTCGCAACTTCAGAGTTGATTGTGGGTGGAGTTAGGGCCGTAGCAGAATTGAGGCAGAGCTAAATCCACCCAATTACAAGGCCCCTGTGATTTGCAACAAAAATGACCTACAGAGCACATTTGGCATGGCTTCTAAACAATAGCTCTGTTTCTAACAAATATTCCTAGTACCATATCTTCACACTGTGAACATCCTCAGGATCAGCTGGGTAACACCTTGAAGTGCATGTTTTGCTATAATTGGCCAAAATAAATGGGTAAAAATATTATGTACCCGTTTGTATGAGTATTGCGTGAAGGACTCTAAAAGAAGCATCTAAAGACTACAAAAGAGGCAAGTCATTGTAAGAAAAACTAGCCAAAAAAGTTGCTATGGCTGCTGTATACCCCTACATCAGTTTCAAAGATCACTAGTGAGGACATTCATCAGTTGATGCTGAAAAAAATCCCCCATGCTTGAGTTGTGTGGTCCAGAGGTGCTTGGAAAGCAGAGATATTCTATGATGCATTCACTTATTCTGAGTTGCTCTCAAAAACCTATCTAGCCACGATCAGACCTGTTGGAAAGATAACTTGATAGGGAGTTGTTTTGAGAGATGCGGGTCACACCCATACAGCCATCCTAACTCTTACCAGCTAACCGCTGGTAAATGTTACCTAATTTTCAGTGTTTAGCAAGACTTTAGAGTAGGGATGTCAAACTAATGGACCTCCAGATGTTTGAAAACTACAACTCCAAGCATTCCCTGGTTTCAGTATGCAACCAGTCAGCAAGTGTTTTCTTGTGGGGGATGTTGGGTTCTATGTGAAAGGTACTAGATACAAAGCATTGGTAAGGCCTCGTTTGGAATATGCAGTGCAATTTTGGAATCCTGTGTACAAAAAGGATATATTGGAAATGACAGGGTTAAGTTAAGGGCAACTAAAATAACAAAAGGAATGGGGGAGCTAAAATATGAAGACAGATTGGATAAATTCCAATTATGTACACTAGTGAAAAGGCACTTGTGTGGGGATATTATTAGTGTATAAATACATTAATGGGCCATACCATAAACTGTCTGAGACATTGTTCAGCAATAGAACATGCCAGGGGACATCCCTTAAGACTGGAAGAAAAGAAGTTTATTGTTCAAGTTCAGAAAGGTTTTTATTCACTGTGAGAAAGGTAAAACTATGGAACTGTCTTCCATTGGACGTGGTGATGGCAGGTTCATTGGATAGTTTTCAAAAAAAGCTTGATGAGTTTCTAAAAACAAAGAATGTTGCATCTTACTTATATTGATACATAAAGTGAGGTTGATCCAGGCATATTTCTGATTGCCACATAGAGTCCGGGTGGAATTTCCCCACCTTTTTCTGCCTTCCCCAGGATTAGCAGTTCTTCAGGAAATGTGGGTATTGCTGAGTTGGTTGGACTGGATGGACATTTGTTAAACCTCAAATACTATACTATACAGTTGTAGTTTTTAAAAATTCTGAAGGGACGCAAGTTTGAAACCTGTGATTAAGGGAAACTGAAAGCAAGAATGGAAATGTATCATCAGCTCCTTGTGACTTATGGTGCATGATACAGTATATTATAACATAGTTCGTTTTTAAAGCAATAAATCTCTACAATGCCCAAATGCTTTATTAGGTAAAACAAGACAAATATGTTAAAAAAAGAAAGAAAAAACAAACAAGAAGAGGTGGAAAGATAGTAACAGAGAAGGCTGGAATTATAAACTTCTTTGCTTCAGAGATATATACACACACATACACAATTTTAGGAGAGACTGTACTCAGAGGTGAGGGCTTAGAGGTTAAGGTCCTCAGCCTGGGTACTATTAAGTGGAGGAGGGTAACTTGTACACTGTAAGTGTGTCCCTATTAGATCAGCTGATCAGGGAAGGAAGTGTTTGGTTATGGTTATGCAAAACGTCCAAAGATAGCCCTCCTCCAACTGCATCAAATTTATAGAACATGTATGCATACCCTCCAACATTATCCCCTTTAATTGGTTAACTTATAGAAGCATCATTGTGCAGGGCTGGAAGTGACATATGCTCCAACATTCCCCTTTGATGGCAACTGCCTTTTTATTAAAATTAGATGACCAACTTCAAAACTTATTTAAGGGAAATTGCGGTCTTAAAACAAGTTAGGCTTAAATGAAAGCCTGCAGTATTTCCTTTAAAATGAGCCGAAAATCACATCTCTGGCTGCAGCCTGTGAGAAATTACATTGGGGTGAATGTTGAAATTTTCTGTTTCCAGTAGGTTGTGTGACATCACCAGACATCTGCCCCACCCTTTGCCCCGGGGGAGAAGCATGCTCAGTTAAGACTAAATGTTGGTGGGGAAAACAGGAAGTACCGTGGGAAAAATTTGACAGTTGAGAAGGGGAGCCTATTATTGCAGGCAGAGGCGGGTCACATGGCTGAAAACAGGAAGTGTTCAAGTAGGAAGTAATATTGCTGAACCTTTCCAGTAATAACTTCCCACCAATTTTACCTAAAGATGTGATTTAGGTTTTATTTTGAAGGTATGATAGAAGGCTTTTTATAAAATTACTAGTTTCGAAGAATTTGAGTTACCCTTTAATTAAAATACCGGTACCAATTCTAAAACCCACATTTTATGGAGAAAGAAGTCAGAGTAACCACGCTGCAATTAAAGCATTTCAGAATGCTTCTCTTTTGCGATTATCAATAAAGCTCCAGTTATGATGCGATCTGGTTCCTTTTTTAAACACATGAATTTATTCTTTTTTGTGTTTTAGTCAAAATGCATTTTTACGTTAGGAATAGGAATGTTTAAACACAAGGAAAAGACACAATAGCTTTTAGCCCAGCATAGACATTCAGTGCAGCGGTACCTTGGTGTAAATGTACAAACACTGCAACTTTTTCATTATATAAAAATTTGAGTCAAACATTATAATAATTTTTTATCCAATAAATGAACTGAATATGTATAGTGGGAACCGTTTTGCTAAATTTCATCGCTTATATAGGGAATAAAGTAATGTTTAAAATATAAGTTCATCAATAAGAGACCATTATTGTGAAGCTTTCAGGTATCCATATAAATATGCAGGAAAAAAGGCAATTAAGGGTCGCACTCAAGAAATATACCAATTTCACACATCACACGTCACAACGTTTCGGGGGAATACCCCCTTTCCCCACCTGAAGAAGGGGGTATCCCGAAACGTTGTGACGTGTGATGGGTGGATCACAATAAAATTGGTATAATTCTTGGAGTGCGACCCTCTATTGCCTTTTTTCCTGCGAAGCTACTGGTTCCAAAGGGAAGAACCCACGAGGTGTCTGCACCCACAGTTGGACAGAGTGCACCTCCACCATTGTTTATCTATTTATCCATATAAATATGAATGATTTGTGACAACAATGGACATTTTCCTGGTAGCAGGAACAAACATTACCCAAAGAACAAAACTTGAGCACAAGAACCAGCACAGTAACAGGGTCACAGAGAAAATTTAACAGAGAGCAAACTGAGCTGTGGAAACAGCTTAGGATAGAAATGATGCGCTGTTTTACCGTATTTAGCCTGAATAATTTGCATTTTCACAATGTAAATTTATTCCAGATGTTTAAAACTACAACTCCCAGCATGCCTTGGTTGCCAATGCAACAAAACAAAAAATGCTGGAAACTGTCGTTTTCAAACATCTGGAGGGCTGTAGGTTGGACATCCTTCATCCATTCTATTGTCAGACACCATTAAAGGGTTTGTACACTGGAAAATGTGTTTTTTTAAATTGCCAATTAGTGGAAACTATAATTCATCCCATCTATCACTGTATCATTTTTTGTTGATCTGCCCCCTATTGTTTCAACATTTCTGTAAGCAGTTTTGCTGTAGCTGGAATGGTTTGACAGTTGGTATGCTGTATGCAGTTTTGACAGTTGGTATTTAGGAAAATAGTCAGTGGTCAGAGCCTGAGCAAAACAAATATTGAATTGAAGGCATGCAGCAACACACGCACATCTGAGTAAGTGCAACTTTAATGTACTTATTTATAGATTAAGGCGACGCAAAGTCATTTATTCATTATACATACACTTTAAGGGTCTTTTTTATTGCATGAAAAATCTGTTTGCAAGGGGGTTCTCCTCTTTAGGTAAGAACTAATCAGATTATATATTATAGAATTGCAGAGATTATATATATATTACAGAATTGCAGAGAATTACATAAATATTTGTTTTTTATGCATTATCTGCATTTCATGTTCTGTTGAAGGCTTTTATGCCAAGGACTTTAAATAGAACTATACCGAAATCTGTACACATCCCCAAGACACCCAATAAATGGCAAAGAAAAAGTGATTTCCTATAGAACTAGATGAGATAATATTTATGTTTCAGGCTACAGCTCTTGACTTTATTCACAGGCTTCCTTGCCTAATCTGGAATGAACCTGGACTGGCAAAAGACTACTAGAAGGTGTGAGCTGCTGTAACAAGTTCCTGCAGTAGCTAATGATTGAGCATGTGCAAAAATCAGTGGCCGAGCAGTGTGATGTCCTTAACTTTATTGATCCTTGGTAAAGCATCCATTTTAAATTGGGTTTCTATATATATTTTTGTAAACATTTTAATATAACGTTAAATTCAGCAAAAAAAGGGGGAGCTTACCCCATTCAGTCCCATCCCCTGAACTCCTGGCTTCTCCTGCACCCTCGCCATCTTCTGCCGTCACTAGAAAATCAAACTCCTTCAGTGCTTCCTCTGTGTCATCAGCAAGTTCAGCAGCTAAACCCTCATTGCCAATCTGAAGAAGCAGAAAATTAAGTTATAGCCCAAAACTGCATATACCAGATAACAAAAATATTCAATAAAACCTGCAGGAGCAGGGGAACAAAGGTAAGGAACTTAACTGGTCTTTCACTCCTCCGCGCTTCCTCTGACATGTCCCGACGCACTCTGTATTCTGTGCATGAGCATTGCATATGCGCATTGAGTACTAAGTGCGTCGGGACCAGTCAGAGGAAGCATCAGAAGAGCAAGAAACCTGGTAAGCTCCTTACCTTTCTTTCCGGCTCCTGCAGGTTTTATTGAAGAACGGGAGGTAAGACATAGTGTAGGCAAAGGTAAAAATCAGGAACAATCTAATTATAAAATTTTTCATCTACGCAGAAATGCACAATTAGCATGAATACACCAAATTACTTTCTACCACTTGATGAGTTTATGGCTGCAGGAGACAACATTCGTTATTATTGTCATCTTACTTTATGCTTCTTATTTATTCGCTGCTTGTCCTTTCTGTCAGGGATATCTTCAATTATGTCCCCCTCATCATCTTCATCACTATCATCTGCACTTTCTAAGAAATTAAATGTTTCAAGAACATCACCTGAGTTCCTATAAAAAAAAAAAAAAGTATTAATCCCAATGAAAGTGAACAAACAGCTATCTGTGTAAACTGCCTTTCAAGATTTTCTTTAGACGCAGGAAAGGGTGGTGTACCATGTTAGCCAATCAAAATGTTTACAGGGTAACACTTTTAAAATAAAAATAAAAAAAGTGGTATAAACGTGATACATTTATTGGCTAACTAAGATAAATCATAGCAAGCATTCACAACATTCTAGTTCAGCAAGCATTTCAGAGAGCACCACAGCTTCATTGTAATCAGCTTGAAAAAGGAACTAGAATGTTCTGAAAGCTTGCTATGATTATCTTAGTTAGCCAATAAAGGTATCACCTTTATACCACTTTGTTATTTTTTACTTCAAAAGGGTTGTCTCTAAACGGTCGCAAAAAAGATCTGGAAATGTGGTTCCTGCAGAATTGCAGGAACTATTGCATGGTGGGAGTGGTCTTATTTTAGCTGTTTATGCATGGCCAAACGTAAGATTATCAGGATCATGAAAATTCCCAGTTCTCTATACCAGAATCATGAAATTGCTGTACCGGTGTCATTAATTTGTCTGTTTGCTGAACCAGTATCATAAAAAATCACAGTTACCTTTACAAGTATCATGGAAATTCTCTATTTGCTGTACTAGTCTTTAGTTGGCTGTACCAAAACCATGGAAATTGACAGTTTGCTGTACAAGTATCATGACATTTCCAGTTAGCTGTACCACTTACATTAAATGTATAGTTTCCTGTACCAGTATAATGCATTTACCAGTTTGCTGTACCAGTATCATGAAATTCCTTGTTTGCTTTATCACAAACAAAACAATAGTCAATAGATCTGATATACCCAAACAAATCATACTTTTCAAACTATTCTTTCCTATTTTTTGGCATTATTGTGGAAGCATTTATCAAATGGGTTAAGTTATGAAAGGTAACTACCCCATTTGGATCTTCTTTCTGAAGCTTAATATCATAAAAAAATAAGGTGGGAAGATTTGGGGATATCTACCATGACAGTGACAAATAAATCTCAATGATAGGACTTTCCTTTTTCCTAGTTCACCAAAAAAATGTTAAATACATAGCCATCTTCTGAAGCCAACCACATCTTCAGTGATTGCCAACCACTTCACAGTCCAGTCCTCCAGATAAGATTTTTCCAATGCCCTTGCTTCTGCAGAGCAACCACAACTCTGGCAGAATATGCTTTAAATCCTCTCTCAATTGGTATGCTTTTCAGACAGGTAATTATCCAGAAATGTTTTGTCTTTTTACATGGAGCTTTTTAAGCAACCTCTGAGAATGATGATTGTTAATGTAGATTGTTAAGATACCTTTACAGAATAAGAAGAGGCACACTCCTGGAGTCCAATAAGGTGCTTTTAATAATATGCTGAAATCATGCACAAGCCCCTTCCTTGGGTACGTAGGGAGCTAGTAAGTTGTACATATATTGTTCCGGGAGACATTGTACATATTTCTAACGAAGTTAGAGAACTTGCGCGATCTCTCACTCCTCCACCGCGTTATGCGCCAGAGGACACGACAGAGAAGATCGGGTAAGTTCGTTCCCAGCTGCTGCAGGTTTTATTGAAGAATGGGAGGTTAGACACTCTCATGGGAGGTTAGACACTATCTCATGTTCTCCTTTATCTCATGTTCTTTAATAAAACTGAATTTTAAAAAAAAATGTATTTTACCAGTGGAGATAACCTCTTTAAAAGCACCATATTTGAGTCCAGGAGTGTGCCCCAATACATGGGATTGTATTTCCGTTTTACCGCAACAATCAGAAATTCGATCAGAAGAACTGCTTGAAGTTCTCCACCTTGTGCCGCTGAAATTCCCCCTTGAAATCTGCGGCGAGATATCCCAAAAGACAAAAAAAGGAGTTAAAGTCGTACTAACCGATATTGAATCAGTTAGCATGACTAACACCTAAAATTTTTGTAGTGGCTCAACGTAAATACTGTCCCAATTTTCAATTACTGACCATGAACCAAAAGTTAATGCAATAGCATAATTAACGGTGAACTGATCGATAGCCACATTGAAACTGAAAGCATCAGGATTGATTGAGAGAAGCTTAAAAAAAAAACCATAGGAAAAAATTACAAGGTACTAACCAGGGTCAGAAAGTTTATACTTGTAACAACTTCATATCCAGATGTGTGCTGGGAAGTAAGCCCCTTTGGTTCACCATTTGAGCACCTACCTTTTGTTTGACTGTCCCTTTTGTTTAAGTGATATAGAGTCCCCTCCATTGAGAATCTGTTCTAGATTCTTTGTTTCCACTGAACCATTTGGCTCAGAGCTTGAAAGTCCCAACAAAGAGCGTACTCTTTGTGACCGCACATCCAATATCGTATCTGTGTACCCAACTTCCTGAAGGTATCTAAAAGGAGGGGGAGAAAAAAAGTTTCAAATTAAGCAGTCATATTATAATCTTACATACCAGTAAGGCCAACATCTGCAACCATGGATACTGTAATCACAGCAGAGGTGCTTTCAATTAAGACCTGTGGTCTAATAGTCATGTGTGCCTGATCAGCATGCAATAGAAATATGGGTGTGGTTTGCATAGGTAACTATTTTAAAAGAAGTTGCCTAAAAATACAATCTCTATAAAAGGCTTCTTAAAATAGTTATGAAAATGAAAGATAGTACCGTGGTGCTTAATCATAAAGTTTATCAATCCCACACAGTAATTTTAGCTAAGTAGAATGTGTGTTATAAATGCTTGTTTTGTAATGGTTATGCCCATACATTTACATACCAGTCTTTTTTGTGATTTTGTGTGATTTTTGCAAGGGTGATCACACAAAATAAGTTTCATTTATTTGTTAATTTGTTACAAAAGTAATATACTATACACTACATAAAAGCACAAACCATTTCAATAAAGGAAATGTCAAATATCAGTTCCATCCAAAAATTTGTATTTCCTTAACTCTTAATATGATGCATTGCTTACTTTTGTAACAGCGACGGCTTAAAAAAATTATCATACAGTAGCTGTGAATGGGGCACTTAATGTTTACATTTCTTAGAACTCACTATTCTTGGCAAAAGACTTACAGGGAGATTCAATAAAAGTTCTTATCGTTTAAAATGGTGCTAATTTTGCGCCAACCAATCAGAAGTTAGCTTTCAAATGTTAAATAAGATCTGATTGGTTGGGGCAATATTTGCACCATTTTAAACAATAAAAACTTTTATTGAATCTCCCTGTTAGAACATGTAAATTCTTTAGCTATCGAGCATGAACAGCTTATCTGATTTATTTTAAAGTGGCAATTGATGTTAAATGCCAGTCTCAAACCTTTGGCCGTAATTTTTACAAATCTATCGGGTATTTTTAGAAATCGGTAATATTGTGGCTATGGTAGTAATTTATGTGTTGTAGCATTAATTGAAATGGGCCTATATGTCTAGTATCATTATCAGCCAATATGCTAGCAGAAGTGTTATAAGATGGTAACCAGATCTTCCCTACAAACACTTGGTTATTTACTTACTGTCGTAACAGCTGCCTGCCTTGTTTCCAGGTCAGCTGACTATTCTGGGGCCCAGGGGAAACGTCTGATTCTTTGGTTTCTTCTGAAACATAAAAGTAAACAAACAGTTGAGAGCAATATTATACGGTTATACTTAAACATTGCACTGGAATAAAAATGTATATAAAAATTTCTCTTCCAGACCCCCCAAAAAACATAAAAGTGAAGTATCACTTGCCTTCCAAAGTATCTACAAACCAACAATATACCTGTCTGTGAAGGTAAGGTTAGAGTAAGCTATTACTACCTAACACATATTTCCAATCAAACAGTAACGTTAAAATACAGGCAAGAAAAGAAACAACAGAAGTTTTTTGCATCTTGTGCTAAGGAGAAGGTAGGCTCGCTGAAGTGTAAAATTTTACGGACTTTGCACATCCATATATTAGGTTAGTTTATTTTTGGACTACAAATAATAAAGTGAACAAACTATGAGCATATAGTACAAAGGAGCATGGATGTAGTTGGGACCTGTCAGAGGAAGCAGCAGAGGAGTGCAATCACAGCTAAGTTTCAACTCCTATCTGCCAGCTACTGTTTGATTAATTGAAGAATGGGAGGTAAGACATAACTGCTTTACTTACAGTGACTCAATTAATGTGAAAAAGGGTATGTGCACTTTTTCAGTGCAGATTCCCTTTAAAGCTGCCCAAAATAGAGTTAAGAGCATCGCCCAGGTGAAGTAGGTTTAACTCAATCAGAACAATAAGCAAACACCTTGAACTTCTTATCGAATTATACTAAATCCATAAAAGAGCAAAATCCCTACTTACCAGATTCAAATGCTGGCATCTTCAGATCTCCTTGACTTAACTCTGTTCCATATTTTAATTTATGATACTTTGCTCTACAAGATTAAAGAACACAAATAATGAAAGAAATGTGATTTTTTTCCCCCCCGTAGTTTACTTTTTAAAACAAAATCTTAACTAAAATCTATGTGGCAATGTTAAATTATGTTGTTAAATCATATAGAATACACAAATGCATTCAGTTGTGCATTTACTCTTCCTCGTGCAGTGCCCCGAAATAAAACATTTATCCGGGAGTATTTTCAAAATAATAGCTCTGAAAAACAAAATGTTAAAGGGTATCTCTACTGGGAACACAATTTTTTACTAGTCAGTTTTACTGAAAAACAGGAGGTGGAGGAGCTGCAAACGTAAGGTAAGCAACTTACCCGCCCTCTCGCTCCCCTGCCGCATCTTCTGACCGGTCCCAACGGACTCTGTATTATGTATTCCGTCAGAGGACAAGGCGAAGGAGCGAGAGACCGGGTAAGTTGATTACCTTCTTAGTTCCTGGCTCCTGAATGTTTTATTGAGGAATAGGAGGCAAGACACAGTTCCGTTACCTCCTGTTCTTCAATAAAACTGAATAGCAAAAAGTGGTTTCCCCAGTGGAGATACCCTTTAATGTAACTAGAAGGGTTTGTAATTTTGTGGCAATTTAAAGGTCTAATATTCTTAAAACTTCTCTTTCAATCATTATGAAAAGTACAGGTATAAAAATGTGTTCTACCAGTAACAATGGTCGATCTGCTGTCACCTTTAGACTGAGTAGTGACTTTATTAATCACAAGCCTAAGAGTAGGGTAAAAACACTCAGGTTTGTCCTTTTGGTTAATCAATGCTGTTAAAACTCTAATAAACTAGAATTGATTATAAAAAATAACAAAATAGAAATGAACTAAAATGGATAGTCTGAAGCCGATAAAAAAAAACCAATAGCTTATACTAGGTAAAAATCTGAAAGCAGAGATAAACCACCTCCCAAAAAAAACAAAGAGAATATAAACTAAAAAAAGATAAAATAAAATATTTACCACAATACCAAGTATTATCTATAAGCCCCCCTTCAATTACTTTTCCCATAGGCCAGACTAAGGAAGGGGGTGCGAAAAGAAATTAAAATTGATCAGAAAGAAATATAGGCAAGTATTTTAGCAGATCTAATGTACACTAGCACGAAGAAGTAATAAAATTTCTTATTGTTGAAAATGGTGCTAATTTAGCCCCAACCAATCAGATGTTATTTACCATTTGAAAGCAACCATCTGATTGGTCGTTTCAAAATTATCACCATTTTTAACGATAAGAACTTATTACACCTACCTGCAAGCGTTCTAGGAACTAACCCTGGGTACAATAAATGGGAGGGGGCTATTTTGTTCGGTTTAACGTACACTTTCTTTTGGGGAAAGGAGTGTTTAAAAATTCTAATTTGATGGCGGATTGCTTTTATTGCAATTTGCCTAATATATTGCTTAAATGGGTTGGTCATCAAAAAAAAAACCAAAAAAAACATTCTTTCCAGCTGCTTGTAAGCCCAGTAAGTATGAGCATTAGAATTGTACGTACCTCTCTTGTTTTAACGCATATTCTAACATCTTTATTCTTCTTACTAAATCTTTCTTTAGATTTTCTTGACCTTTTCTTTCTCCTTGCAAGAAGGCTATCCTTGCCTAAAATATAAAGAGAAAGCGATATGGTAACAATCTAAAACAAACGTAAACCAAAAACTTAACCAAAAATGTTAAGTTAAATAGAAGATAACGAACATGGGCAAGGCTACAAAATACTAAGAAAAGTAATTTTAAGGGTGACGGTTACCAAAAAACTGAGTATAAAAAAAATCAAAATATATTTTTCTGGAAGGTAGGAGATACTATGGCTACTTCCTATTCATACTTTAATTGCCGAAATCTTATCGAACCAATCGATGTTCACCACCTTGTTTCGCTGATCTCCTGTAGATTTCACCTTGAAATCTGTGAGAAATGGGGACTTGAAAAAATTCCACCTTGCCCAATCTTCATTCTTCCAATAAACCGTAGAATATTGTTGAGCGTTCGATTTGAAAAATGGCATAAACATTATCAGTGTTTTTGTCGATTTGCTCAAATTAAGCAAATCTCCCAAAATATTAACAACATGTATGGCGTGCTTTATATGTTGACACAAATATTATTTTGGCAATTGAATTTCCTAAACATCACAGAAATAGTGATAGTTCTATTTAGCAGTCATTTCTGGATGATTGTCCAGTGATCTCACTTGTCTGTCCTCGCTGAAAATCTGTGATCCTTCTGTAACAGTCAGTGACTGAACCAGAAGTGACTACCTCCATTGCTCTTTCCAGAGAATTTAATTTTAAGTGGTGAGGTAAGCTTTGATATTTAAGATATAAAATCTAGAGCCCTCCACATTTCAGCTGTTCCTACAACAGCCAGTAGCACCAGAAACATGTAATTCTGTAACACTATACGTAGCACATGCTGTAGATGATCTCATGGGTGGAGGCACATACATTAAATATACAGCGAGGTAAACAGGAGTATTGTCACTCACATTAAAGACGCACACAGTTTTGCACAAACCTACAAAAATTGGAAAAATATAATGCTACACATTTTTAATAAACTTTCAGTCACAATCATCATACATATGTTCATATAGGCATATCTTGTGGCTCTCAAATTTACATTCCTACACTTCTTTGAAATCACAAAAACCTAGCTACCAACACAGCTGCCCTCACAAACCTCTAAACACACATAATTACACACTTTCAGGGAGATTCAATTAAAGCTCTTATCTTTTAAAATGGTGCTAATTTTGCCCCAACCAATCAGATTTTATTTAACATTTGAAAGCTAATATATGATTGGTTGTGGCAAAATTAGCACCATTTTAAATAATGAGAATTATTATTGAATAACCCTGTTAGTTCGAACACTAGCTCACAGGTCTCACTTCCATTTTCACATGACCGCGGCCAACTGCCCTATAGGGAGACTACCGCGACAGAGGAAAATTTTTGGTCTGTCCCAAATGACGAGGCCAACGGATAAGTTCGGCGGCCACACGCTCGTTCAGAAAAGATGTTACATGCACTGACAATAAAGCCGATACAGTATAGGGGCTTTATTGTTAGTGTGTGTACCTAGCTTTATTGTAGCCTGTCATTAGAGCATTTCGATCCACAAGTTGACTGTTCCATACGGTTGTCAGAACATTGCTGAATCTTGGTTCTTGCAGGTAACCACTGCATTTTTCTTACTATTAACCGGAAAGTCCCTTCCATCCATTGGGGATCACAGTAAGAAAGTTACAAAGTAAAAGGTCAGGTACAGTGGGTCTATTTTACAGTAAGTCCCTTACTTACTGCTACACTTCCCCGTGCAGCTGTTTATGTAGTGAGCCCTTTGTATTATCACTTCCCTCCCATTAATGAAACTTGGTAATATAATATGAGGTTAGGTTTATATAGCCTTCCAAAATAACCTCCTATTAGTAATCATAATTAACATACGGTCTGGAACTCGGCCATTAGAAAAAGGCGCTTCTTGCAGAGGGTGCCTTCCCATTTCTGAAACCCATGATCCCAGGGTTAATGTAAATCACAAATATAAAATAAATTACAAGAAGATATTTACCAAAACCAAGCTACCAGTACATGCAATGCCGACAAAAAATAACGGAGTGCTCATACACACTCTACCCTTTCTGTCCATTTCCAGTAATGGATCCGATTGACCCAGTCTGTAAAAAAAAAAAAAAAAAGCGCACTGCTGCATGTATTTCTGTCCGGAAACAGACGAATTTTAATTAAAAAGATGCAGAAAAAAACAGATTGTCCGTTTTGGTCCATGTCTAGTGTGACCGAAGCCTACAACGCACCACCTTCCATAAAAACCCAGAAGCCCAAAAACTAGAGACAAACAAGAAGAAAGTTTCTTCCAGATGTGGTAATGGCAAGTTCATTGAATAGCTTTGAAAGTGGGCTGGATGAGTTTCTAAAACTAAAAAATATTGAAAATTAATACATACAGTTCTGGTTGATACAGGGATCATTTCCGAAGGAAACCCCCCCTCTTTTTTTTGCCTTCCTCTAGATCTGTTAGGTAGGGTTAATGTGTAGGCTATAAAGATTGGACAATTGATTATTATTGTAAAGGGACAGACCAATAAGCTTAACTAAATTCTGCATAACATTAATTTGATCTCATTATAGAAAGGGCATGTTAAGATCTTCAAATTAATAAACCAGGCTAATTGTAGGTCTTTTGATTTTTAACTGCATTTTTTATTAGAAGGAACAGTATGTGTGTAATAATTGTAATAATTTAGATCTACACCAATTTTAATCCATCATTTCATTGCCTCCATAATTTTTTAATACAGTAAAATATAAACATAATAAATATAAATCAATTAACCAGCCTGAGACAATCAATTCAAATCAAGATTTTTTGGGGGGTACAGGTCTAGTAGCAGGGGGTCTGTCTGGGACAGCCCCAGGACTTAATTTGGCCAGACATCTGGACTAGATGGACATATATGTCCTTAATCAACCTCCATTGTCATGTTACTATGCAGTACTTTTGCAAACCGGTATGTGAGGGTAGCCTAAGAAGTAGCTTTAGTTTACCTTAAGGGACATTTTCACTGGCCCCTCAGTATAGTTTTAAAAAATTCTTACCTTACATCTCTGCTCCTTGAGGTTCTCCTGTAGTGCTTGTCCAAAGTCCAGAAAACTGAAGAGTAGTAGGTGGCTTCCTGTCCAAAAGGTTTCTGCCTCCGTCTTGTCCTCTGAGAGGACAGTGGCAAGAGCAGGGGAGCCCCCCCCCCCATCCATATTTATCCACCTAGCGTTTTCTCTAGTGTAGGGCATCTCTCCATTGAGGGCAGCCATGTCTGTGATTGGCTACCTCTCAGCCAATCACAGACGCTGCTGCCGGTCCGGCCCCTGTTCGCAAGTTCCAGCAAGCAGGGAGCCGGAGGATTGAGGGGCTGTTAGTAATGCTCTAAATCTTTTTTTAACATTCTGACATGGCAGTTGGGTTTGGGCAGAGGTGCCCTACATAATATAAAACGTTTTTTATTAGTGTGGACATGCCCTTTCAATGTGCTTACTAGCTAATAAAAAATTTTAGACAAATTCTATCAGACTCCACTGCCATGCTCTCACAGATAGCACGTTTTTTATGTAAAAATGTAAGTTTAATTGGAACAGAGAAAAGCCGAAATTTATCAATTTCAACGTTTTATGGTCAATACAGAACAAAAGGAAAATTTTGCTTGTAAACTGCACACATAATGACTTTTCACAAGCTACATTGTACTTTTTTAAAGGAAGCCCCATGACTCACACTCAATAATCGGCTTTTCCAGACAGTAAATTAAAGTGTTTAAAAAGTCTTTTTGCAACAACAGCTGCTATTTTGATACTATATGTTTGACAGGTGATAGCCACCGCAGACTTCAGACTTCAATGCAACATATCTGCACCATATGAAGCAAAGCAAAGGAATGCTTACCAATGATTACTAAACCCTCACCCCCCATGCCTTCTGAAACACCAAAAGTTAACATGAAACAACTAAAAAACAGACATAGTTGGCTAACAGGAAGATGGATACATTTTACTATTTCTGTAAAATCAACTATAGAACAAACCACACAAATGTAAGTAATATTTCTTTAACATTAACAACTTATTGGTCCACACAAGTATCTGTTCTGCTAAGTCAGACCTGGGCATATTAAGGCCACATGCGGCCCCCTGCTACTAGACCTGTAGCCAAGAAAAAAAATCTTCTTGTCATAAAAAAATAATTAATGGATTATGGATTTATTTTCATTACTTTTATTAAAAAGAATTATTTCTTTGATGAAATGAATCCAAAATATTACACGCCTATTAAAAATTGCAATCTCTATAATGAGATTTTAGTTTTACCTATTCATGGCCCTTCAGGACAGTCAGAGTTTCTCATTCGGCCCTCTGTAACATTGAATTGCCCACCCCTGTGCTAAGTTCTCTGTTATCATGTGTTTGTTGAGATAATGAGCATACAGGGTATCTTATGTAGGATCAAATCACAATAAGCATGAATCATACACAGCATGTCTCTTCATGGGAAAAAGTAGAATGGACACAGATTCAATAGTGTCATACCAGAGAGTATGCTGCAGACAAAATTTGGAAAGTAAAGAGAGCGTAAAGCATTAAAGTCAAATACAAGCTTCTGTTTACACACAGACTTCTTTGAGGCATGATATGTTTTAATGTCCTTCATTCAACTAAATCCTCTCTCTCCCACAGCTTCATTCCTAGAAGTGCAGGCCAAAGAACTAGAGATATTTTCACTTAAAGGGAGAGCATGTCACACAGGAGGGAGGGAAATACTGGAAGAGCAAGTACCAATAATAAGGATTGCAGCACTCAAGGAGCCAAAAAGAATGCCAGAAGGGTTAAACACATACTTTGTGACCACAGTGCCCTCATTATTTTTTTAATTCAGACTGTTGACTACAGTGCCGAATCTTATTAATCATGCCCCCAGTATGTATAGTATTTGTTAAAATAAAAAGGAGTGAAAAAACTAGACTGCAAATATTATTTGATAACCAACTAAAAAAATGCTTGGCATGCATACCATTATATAGTGCAGAAATATATGAAAAACCTGTCAGAACGTGCACACACAGGTTAATTGCACAACCTTGAAACAATGTTCAGTTTCACATACGTAATTCAAAGTAGATGCTAGCACAAAACTGAAAAGAAAATCAGTCATACATAACAAAGAAAGCACTCTTATTATTGGGAAAAAAGCAAAGTTCATTGTAAATTTTAGGCAATCCTCTACATATAAGGAACCTGAACTGCTAGACATAGGACGGGTACACACAAAGTAAAGATAAAGATGTATCTGTTCCTACACTTTAGTATACAAATCCTATAGCATCGGCTGGCCAACCTAACTATCTCCATATACAAAGTATAATGAGAGCTTCAGTATTTTGTGTGGGAATTTTTATATCCAATGACAGACAGCTTCCAACGGAAATGTCATCTGCAATTAATCTTTACTGTGTGTGCCCTTCTCTGGAACATTTACCTTTCATCGATCTGCTCGCAATTTCTGGTCATCGGATGCCATTCTATCCCAATCAGACTATCTTCCACGCATTGCGCATTTCTTGGAAAGATAGTAGGCAGGTTGGGACAGTACATCAGTTAGCTGTTTAAAGCTAAGGGGAACACCAGAAATTACATTTAACACAGGTCAGTACTGTTATTCTCAGGGTGGTGGGGAAAAGCTATCTTACCCCTTGTATATTATAGACCTAAGTGGCAACTACTTTTTTTTCAAACACATTGCCCCTTTGCAAAGTTAAATTCATGTACTCTATATGCTGCCTTAATCCTATCTCTGTCAGTGACTTTGTTTATCCATGGAGTCAGATCTCTGTGCAGCACTCCCTTGTTACCTCCTCCATGTCTCAACTCCGGCTAACCGACAAGCTTATTATGTGCAGTAGGAGTTAAAAGCTCAACATCCTGAAAAACACACCCACGCACAGCGGCCAATAGAAAGCAAGCTGTCCTGGAGACACGGAAGAAGGAGAACAATACAGTTTACGATCTCTCACTTTGTGACCCATCATCAATCAGTGAAAACTATTAAGAAAAAGGGGGGGTCAAGTGCAGCCTTATATCTACCATCAAAGCTGCCTCTCTCTCCCCCTGCGAATGCTCTTATCTCAATGTTTATTACAGAGCAGGGAAGGGGGATCACGTCACAGGGATTTGATTGACAGTCCAAGTAGGAGTATAGGAATGCAATCATGTATTCTTCTAACTGGTGTATCCAGGTCACAGAGGGAACCTGAAAAAAGTGAAGACACTCTGGGTGTTGTGGGGAATTATATAACTCGTGGAAAGAAAGAAAAAAAAGTTCATTTTCCCACTATAGATGCCCTTTAAGTTCTGGTCAGATTAGTTACAGTGTAAAAGAAAAGGAGGTAGAAAACTTTTAACAATAATCAAACAGTGCATTTGGTCTATTGTTAGATGAATATCATGTGCCACCTAGATATTCTTACTATAGGATACAGCCAATTAAAGGGAATGTCTGCCCCCCTTCAAAAATCTAACCTTTAATTAGCCCCAATATATACTTTAAAATGAATCCTAGCTCTCTCTGTGACATATGCAAATCACACACTGTGACATAACCACCTTCCCAAAGTGAAGAGATGGAGCCAAAACAGGAAAATAGTTTCCGCCGCTATCCTAACCTCTAAAAGGTTTCAGACATGTGCAAAACCTTCCTTTGTGCCTGAATTCGGAAGTCTCCTTTCCTTATGAAGTCCCCTGTAAGAAAAGCTGTTCAGCCAATCATGCGACAGTTTTGCATATTTTTGTGCGACTATTTAACCCCAGCTCTAAACGCTGGCCCACAATGCTTTACACAGAGCAATAAAAGGTCCCCCAACATATCTAGGAGCCCAGTAACAGGTGCCTGTTCTATTCTGTATGTAAAAAACCTTTTAGTTTACTTGGGTTGAATAACTTTGCATATTGACATCTCTGTGCTGCACTAAGGATCACCTTTTTTTTTAATCATGGATATGTTTCGGCAGAAATTAAGAATTTCACATGCCCTTGTTGAGGAAGCCATGACCAAGCATTCTTGTGCGATTATAATGATTGGATTGCCACTACTTCCGTTTGAACGTAAACAGATATCATTAGCTAAAAGGCTGGTCAGTATTTACATTAAAAGCATGGTGCATTGCTTTCATTGCAGCCATATGCATTTATAATGAAATAGTACTCTGACTTGCAGCATGCAAACAGCTTCTGTAATCAATTTAAAAAGTTAAAAATATTAACAATTGATTTGCTGAAAGCTAGACCAGGTTCACCAGAATTGGTCAGTGACTATGCAAGGGGAATTGTAGCCTTGTTAAAAAAACAAATATTTGTTTAAACTCATATTTATAAATAAAATGTATAAATGAAATGTTTCCCCTGCATTTACTTTTTGGTGGCCGTTTCTCACAAACTTAACCATCCAGTCAACACTAGAATCACCATTTAATTATCCCCCTATCTGCATTACATTTTACTTACCTTCCTCAAAGATGCAGCTAAAATTAAACATACTTAAAAAACATAAGCGGGGTTGGGGGAGGTCCTGCAGCAGTATTTCTATGTAAACTTTTGGTTTATGGGTGGACATGCCCTTAAAATTATCTTCTATAAAGGTCTATGTCTGTTAAAGAAGAACGAATTGGTTAATAAACACACACACTTCTTCTGTACCCAGGTAAGGACCTAAAATGCTGGGATAACAACAGATTGTTAGTAATCTTGCATGCAACCTGCCTCTCCACTTCGCCAACAGCGAAAACAGACCAAACCAAGGAAAAAATGCACCATGAATATAGCACAAATTTTCTTAGGTTAAACACTCCTGCTTAACTGCCCAAGACAGAAGGCAGGACCAAAGATGCATAAGATTACAGTCTGGTTTATTATCATAGGTGAGAACCATGTGTTTAAATTCTTCATGAAAAACAAAAGTGGAAGAGCACACTACAGGTACAGTTCAAATTTTTAATGTGAAAACACATGATGCAATGTTTCAAAGGTGCTATGCCCCTTCCTGAGGAAGGGGCATAGTGCCCCTGAAATGTTGTATCACGTTGTTTTCACATTAAAAGTTTTAACTATAACCTTTTTGTGTGCTTCTCCACTTTTGTTTTGCATTTGGATTGCCTTGGCCCTTGGAGAAAAGGATTGGATTATTGCACCTATCCATTGTCTGGCAAACAGCCAACATCAGTGTGCTAGAGTGGTTCTGAACTACATAATTTTAGTTCTTCATTCTAGGTACAGCACCCATAATGAGTTTTCTATCTCCGGTTGAAAATGTCTGGAATGGGACAGCCAATGATAAAATGTATACCGTATATACTCGAGTATAAACCGTCTCGAGTATAAACCAAAAAAAAAAAGCCTGAAAACCTTACCTCAGTTTATACTTGAGTCCGTGCGATCCACATCCTCAGCGCGCATCCGGATGATGTCACTACCCGGCACCTCTCACTAAAACCTTCTTTATTTGTGCATACTTTATGCACAAATAAAGGAGGATGTACCCCTATGTGCAAGTATTTGCCACTTAAGATGTTTGAAAACTACAACTCCCAGCATGCTTTATTGCTGGGAGTTGTAGTTTTAAAACATCTTAAGTGGCAAATACTTGCAAATAGGGGTAAATCCTCCTTTATTTGTGCATACATATGCACAAATAAAGAAGGTTTTACTCTTATTTGTATTTGCCACTGGTGTATGTTCTCCTACCTTGTCCGGCGGCGCTCGCTCCGCATCCTCGGTGCGCATCCGGAAGATGTCAATACTTGGTGCCGCAAAGTGAGAGGCGCCGGGTAGTGACATCATCCGGATGCGCACCGAGGATGCGGATCTCGCGGCCGGCGGACAAGGTAGGAGATAGGCTGACTCGAGTATAAACTGAGGTAAGATTTTCAGGCTTTTTTTTAAAGCCTGAAAACCTCGGTTTATACTCGAGTATATACGGTAACTGTATGCTTTTCTGACCATCTCCTAATGTCCAGAATGACTAGCCAACCAAGGGAATTACCTTTTTTAATCTATCACTTTGTATTTGGCACAGTCAAATTACTATGGCAATATTGCCATTTATGAATATATCTTTAGAGCTCAAAAGACTATTCAATAACATTCTAGATGTTCCAGCTGGTGCTGTCAGTACTCCATGCAGCTGAATAGGCTGCTCCCTTTCACAAAAACAGTGAGCTGGCCTTGGGAAACAGGCCACCAATCCAGGAAAGAACCAAATGAACCAAGTTCAAAAGTTTAGACACAAGGTCATCTCACTCATCCCTCATCCCAGTTGACTACAGAAGCCAGTTTATAGTAATTCTATGAATCTTGCGACATTGCGTTTGTGCTGCCTAGTGGAGCTCTGTCATAAGTCATAAATTTAATCCACTCCTGCTTCAAAAGGGTCATCTACCAGGGTGCTAAAACAATGAACATGAATACAATATAGTTGATCAGGAAGCACCTGGGTTCACTGTGCAAATCAGAGTTTATTAGAACACGTGGATTACACTCAAACACATTTCAGTCCGTCAAGATAGTGATTACAAAGGTAAGATAAGGGAAGAAATTCATTAAGTCCTTTCGAGGAGACTGCCTCCAATTTTTAAATCCAATATGCTTCTCTTTGAGTAGGAGTTGTCTGTCTCTTCCTTCAGAAATTCCAACCTGTTCTATAGTCATCCACTGAAGGTTTGCCAGTGTGCATTTGGCCAGTTTATAATGGCGAGCCACTGATAGTTCGCCAAATTTGTGAGGGATATATATAGTTGCTTCTTTCTGAGAGCTGTATCGGCTCTTATGATCAAATGCTGTTCTGGTGGACGTTTTATGATTAGCCATACGTTCTCTGATGATAGGGGAAGTTTTTCCTATGTAATAGAGGCCACATGGGCATGTTACTAAATATACCACAAACAGGTAAGTCTACTCATTATTAGAATCTGTTAACTACTATGTGGGTGAGGAAAATCGGGGCCAGTGATGGCATAACTGCATGTGAGACATCCCACACATTTGACATACCCGGGTTTTTTAGTGGACAACCACAACGTGTGCCAAGGTCCTGGAGCACTTTTTTAGCCTTCCTCTAATTCAGCAGAATTATTTTACAGCAATACTTCTAACGGATTTTAGAAATTTTTTTTGATCAATCCATTCAGATTTTTATTTAATAAATTACCACAAATCACAAAAAATATTATCAACTGCCATGCTTTTATAAATTGCCACAAATGCTTTGTGATGAGACTACATTTAGAGGCCAGGTTCAACACTCAACTGAAAAATTTGATACAGTATAGTAAAATCATCCCCGAAAGCACAGTAGTTCGAAAGCTGACAGACGTATCAAAATTATACTCTCTTCCTTCCCTCTGCCTATCAAAAGTTTCTAAGTCCTCTTTAAGCTCTTCAAGCTTTTATTATTTTTTTTTTACAAGCTATTGCATGCTCAGCTCAGGAGAATAGCATTCGGTGATTGGCTGTGTAAAGTTTGTTAAATCCATAACAGACAGCTGCATACTAGAAGAACCAAGAGAGGTAACAGAACATCAGGCAGCATTTCAGGTCAGACTTGCATCTCTCAGATTTCTAACTAATGCAATGCAGTTTTGTACAAACTTGTACATTTTAATTTAAGGTAAACTTATCCTTTAACATTTCTTTTGATGACCCTTCCATCTGTATTATATTTGTAAAAAACGGGTGCGATTGTTTATGGACAAAATGTAAAGGCTTGTACAGATGCACAATTGGTCTGGTGGCACAATAAACGAACTGCCACTTTGGACAACAATTTTAAGCATGTAACCACTCGGTCGGGGGTTGCTTGATGTTCCCGACTGCTAGATCAACGTATGACACCTGACCGAGTGGCGACACTTGTGCGTTTGTCTTTTCAACTGGCTGATGCACATCGCATTTGTGTAGAGGGCTTTAGGCCTAAAATAAAACAAAGCTTTTTTCAGATAAAATGTGTTAATTCAACAGCAATTATGGTTTGAATTTGGTATAAGCGTTTGGTCATGTTTACATTGTTTTTAATCAGGAGGTAATTAATGGTAATTTTGCCAGGACGCTTTAAAGAAAAAAGTTAATCTTTTTACTTATTTTACTAATTGTTCTGCATTTACCAAAGTTAACAAGGAAAAGAGATATATAGTCAGATTCAGGGTTTTAACCCTTTCACTGCCAGGAGATTTTCATTTTTTTTTGCGTTAACTGCCAGAAGAATTTTCAGGATTTTGCCCTTAATCGCTTTAGACTAATTTTACAGTAGGAAACCTTGCAGTAAATCAGGAATATTATACATTGTTTTTTTCAGCACAAAGTGTACTTTAACATGGTAACAGAATTTTGTAACTTTTCTGGAAATTTTACTGGAATTATGGGTAAAATATGTAAAAAAAATGAAAAATTTGCAAATTTTCATGGATTTTTCCCATTTTTACTTATAGTTATCTTAAGGTTACGCACAAAAATCTTACTGTTTCTAAAAGCTCAGATACTCCCGAGTACAACGATACCAGATATATGTAGGTACCCGACTTTTCCTGTACAGGAGAACCCCCCAAACTAAAACTGCACCTCCTAGAATATTACACCAAATTAAAATGTGTAACCACTACTAACAGTTAACATAGAATATCTACCAAATTATCTAAACTATCCCCACAAGTGAGATATTTTTAGAAACTACACACTCGCAGGATTTTACGAGTGAGGTTAGTTTCAATCAAAATGCAGGTACCCGGACGCAGCTCTTCGTCAAATTGTAAGTTACTTTCTCACATTTTCCTTTTTTTCCTCAACTGTAAAATCAGAGACAAAATCAAATGCGAATTTCAGCTAAAAACTGTGGAGGAAAGTTCAAACGCATCTTAAATATGAAAGCCTAACCCCTCCCGAATAAAACGGTATGCCACATTCATGGGTGTACCCAGAGACATGGCTACCAACTAACCCAGAGCGTGACCAGTGCCAAATGTCAGTAGCAGCAAAAAAAAATTAGCCAGTTTTGTATTTGAACAGTCTGCAGTTTTTCCACGAAACACCCCCCCAACTCAAAAATACCCCCCACAAACTATATACTCCTGAAATCTATACACCTTCAGCTATGTAACGCCGTAGTTCGTTCATTCATATCATCAATGGTGTGGGCGCAGTTCTTCGTAGAAATTTGCACTTTTACCAGATTTTCAAAAAAAATGAACATCAAACAGCGTTCAAAAAGGTCGAAATCATGCCAAAACCCCATGGAATGTAAAAAAAAGTTACTAAATATCAATCTCCCAAATGTCCTGAATCAAACGGTATGCCATATGTGTGGTAACACACGCAGACGTGGAAGCGAAAAGCCACAAAGTGAGACAATGCACGATGGCTCAGAAACGGCGAAAATATTTAGCCAACTCCGAATTTGGACAGTCTGCAGTTTTTCCACAAAACACCCCCGTAACTTAGAAATAACCCCCACAAACTATATATTCCTGAAATCTACACACCTTCAGCTATGTAACGCTGTAGTTTGTTCATTCATACCATCAATGGTGTGGGCGCAGTTCTTTGTAGAAGTTCGCATTTGTCTGAAAAAACGAACATAAAACAACTTCAAAAGGTAAAAATCATGCCAAAACCTCATGGAATCTAAAAAAAAGTTACTAAATATCAATCTCCCAAATGCCCTGAATCAAACGGTATGCCATATGTGTGGTTACACATGTGGACGTGGAAGCGAAAAGCCACAAAGTGAGACAATGCACGATGGCTCAGAAACAGCGAAAATATTTAGCCAACTCCGAATTTGGACAGTCTGCAGTTTTTTCCACAAAAACACCCCCGTAACCAGAAATAACCCCACAAACTATATATTCCTGAAATCTAAACACCTTCAGCTATGTAGCACTGTAGTTCGTTCATTCATACCATCAATGGTGTGGGCGCAGTTCTTCGTAGAAGTTCGCACTTTCTGAAAAAATGAACAAAAACAACTTCAAAAGGTAGAAATCATGCCAAAACCTGACGGAATGTAAAAAAAAGTTCTAAATCATCATCTCCAAATGTCCTGAATCAAACGGTAGCCATATGTGTGGTTACACATGCGGACGTGGAAGCGAAAAGCCACGATGTGAGACAATGTATGATGGTTGAGAAACAGCGAAAATATTTAGCCAACTCCGAATTTGGACAGTCTGCAGTTTTTTCCACAAAACACCTGATAACTCAGAAATACCCCCACAAACTATATATTCCTGAAATCTAAACACCTTCAGCTATGTAGCACTGTAGTTCGGTCATTCATACCATCAATGGGTGTGGGCGCAGTTCTTCATAGAATTTCGCATTTCTACACAATTTTCTGGAAAAATAGAGAAAAATACATTTCAAAGTTACAAAATCACACCAAAACCCCTGTAATGTAAAAAAAACTTACCAAATATCAATCTCCTAAATGTCCTGAATCAAATGGTATGCATATGTGTGGTTACACACACGGACGTGGAAGCGACTAGTCAAAATGTAAAACAAGCGCAGTGAGCCAATAACAGCATTTTCCCAGATTTTTCAAAATGAACACCCCTTAACTTGGAAATACCCCCACAAAACTATATATTCTCAGAATCTACATACCTTCAGCTACGTAACGCTGTAGTTTGTTCATTCATACCATGAATGGTGTGGGCGCAGTCTTCGTAGAAATTCGCATTTGTCTGAAAAAATGAACAAAAACAACTTCAAAAGGTAGAAATCATGCCAAACCCCATGGAATGTAAAAAAAGCTATAAATATCAATCCCCAAATGTCCTGATCAAACGGTATGCCATAGTGTGGTTACACACGTGGACGTGGAAGCCAAAAGACACAAAGTGAAACAATGCACAATGGCTCAGAAACAGCAAAAATATTCAGTCAAATCTGAATTTGAACAGTCTGCAATTTTTCCCACAAAACAACCCCACCAAACCATATATTCTCGAATCCACACACCTTTATCTACGAAATTCTGTAGTTTGTTCTTCGTACCATCAATGGTGTGGGCGCAGTTCTTCGTAGAAGTTCACAGTTTTAGCAGATTTTCTAAAAAATTTGAAAAAAAACACTCTAAAAGTGAGAAATCATGCCAAAATCCCAAGTAATGTAAAAAAAAATTACCAAATATCAATATTCCCAAATGTCCTGAATCAAACGGTATGCCCTATGTATGGTTCCACACGCAGACGTGGAATCAACTAGCCACAAAGTGAGCCAATGAACAGTGGCCCAATTACAGCAACTTTTCAGATTTGTCAGACTAAACACCCCTCTATATTAGAAATAACCCCCCAAAACTATAATTCTTGGACTCTACACACCTTCAGCTACACAATGGTGTGATTCTTTTATGCATACCACCAATGGTGTGGTGCAGTTTGTGTACAATTTCGCTTTTACCAGATTTTCAGGAAAAAATTTATAAAAATACATTCAAAGTTAAAAATCATGGCAAATTTCCATGTCATGTAAAAAAAACTTGTCAATTATCAATCTTCCAAATGCCCTGAATCAAACGGTATGCCATATGCGTGGATGCACACAGGGGCGTGACCACCAACTAGCTCAAATGGGACGCATGCACCAGTGTAATTACAAGAAAAATATCAAAGTGGCTCTGTAATTTCAAACAGCCCAAAAACTTTGAAATGCCCCCCACAAATTAAAACCCCCAACTAAATATCAATCTCCCACATGTTCTGAATCAAACGGTATGCCATATGCGTGGATGCACACAGAGACGTGGCCACCAACTAGCTCAAATGGGACGCATGCACAAATGCAATTACAAGAAAAAAATCAAAGTGCTCTGTATTTGACAGGTACCCTTTTTTCTAAGGAAACAGTCCCGAAACATGGAAATTCCCCCCACAAACTATATATTTTTGGAATCTACACACCTTCAGCTACGTTACGGTGCCATGCTTTCATACATGCATGAAGAATTCCAGACCCAGCGATCCAAAGAACTCTGTGTTTTTACGAGATTTTGTGAAAAATAAAATAAGATGATTCAAGGGTTGAAATCCTACCTAAACCCACTTGACAAGCAAAAAAACCCACTAAATAGCAATCTCCCACATGTCCTGAATCAAACGGTGTGCCATTTGCGTGGGTGCAAACAGAGACGAGGCCACCAACTAGCTCAAATGGGACGCATTTAGAAGTGCAGTTACAAGAAAAATTTTTAAAAACGCCACAACCCACCCCCCACACACACACACTCTCCCCCTTTTAGTGGTATTTTAGTGAAATCGGTTAGTATGGAGAGTCACACACGTTTTTGCACACTTTACTGATCCTAAAAATTCAATACGGTCTTTATTTGGTACCTCTGCAAAATTTCCTTCTAAAAAATAGGCTTAGTTTCCCTTGAAATCGTACAAATAAGTATCCGCGTTTACTTTACCGATATCACTGGGGACATTGGGGAGCTTGGAGAAGACAACTTTTTTTCTAATTTATAGTTTTAGGGTAAAAAAAAAAAAAGGGTGTGTGTATCACTTTAAGAATTTTTTTGTGTGTATTTCCCCATTTTTTCCCCGATCATTCCCAAAGATGATCATCAGATCATCTTAGGGAATGATACCGAACTTGGAATACGGGCATAAATGCCCGTTTTCCAATTCGAAATCCGATCAGAAAAATCACTTCCCGGAAATCATTTTCCAGGAAGTGATTTTTCATTCATTGGCAAAGATCAATAATTTGGTGATCTGAAGTGATCACCAAATTTTGATCTCTGTCCCCATTTTTTTTCTAAGTCTTCGCTAAGTAGCAAAGACTTAGAAAAAATCCTATTTGTGAATGGAACTTTGAGTTCCATTCACAAAATGTATAGAAAAGCTGTTAGCTTGACAGCTTTTTCTATACTTAGGGACTGCAGCATGATCTCCATAGATCATGCTGCAGTACCTCCACTGGACCACCGGGGGCAGCAGTGTACCTCCATATGGGAAGACCCCGGTGAAGGAGGAAGTTCTGTGATGTCACCGGGGTCTCCCATTCAGCTTCCTCCTCCGGACCGGCAGCTTCAAGGTAGGGAAAACTTCAATGTAGGATATCTCCTGATCCCCCCCTCGGATTTGGACGAAACCGAGGGGGGATCGAGGGGACTAGGGGGGCAGTTGAATGCTGAATGCTTGAATTGCCCCCCGATCGGCCCTAGCAGGGGGGAAAAAAATTTTTGGAGGGGGGAAGCCACAGATCGTATATTCACGATCTGTGGCAGTTAAAGCATTCTCTGCACAGATCGTGAATATACGATCTGTGGCAGGGAAAGGGTTAAGGAAACTTTATTTTTACACACTGGTCCTTTATACCAGTAACAGTCTAAAACAAACAAATAAAAATAATTTTGTAAGGATCAAAAAATGTATGGGAAAATTTCAAGCAATAAATGATTCATTAGAATGTTGTCCAGAAATATAAAATGTTGCGCCGTCAGTTCAAAATCTCATTACCATTTGATTCAATAATTACCAAATTATTTCAATAAGGCATCTCAAACTACAGGACAAATTATTGTTGACCACAGTAGCCAGTCAAAAAAAATCCATAATCAAATCTAAAGGTTTCTGGGTAGTGAGTTGCAAAGTCCTCAACAGAAAAAGTTAAAGCTGGGTATACACACTACTGATAAAGGTCCAATTTGTTACCAATGGGATTGGTCCTTTTTTAGTACTATGTGTACCCGCAAAGTTACTGTTTCTGATGCCGAAAAACATTTAGTGTCAGTGTTAGAAAAGGCTGTTAAGTCCCTGAAATTTTCCCTTGGTCCAGGTCGGCTGCTTTTACTGTAGTATAGCGAGTGATCTGCGATCGTAGGGTATATGGAAGTTCTGAACGATGTCCCTATACTTTACATAGGCAGAATGTTTGGGACTGTGTGTACCCATTTCTTTGAAAAATTGGTAGTGTACCCACTCAAAAGTCTCCAGGAGTGAAATTTTAGACAAACTTGTTACTACCTGTGAAGATTTCAGTGTTATATATGATCAGCGGCATACATAGAAAATATGTGAAAAAGTAAAACACACTGTCATAAATTAAAAAGTTACTAGCTAGGACTGTGTGTACCTAGCTTTAGAGGTACCGTATTAGTACCAACTAGCTAAACTATACATACAGATAACATTGTTTTGCAATTTATTAATTATGCCTTCACAAGCACCATTTATTTGAAGGCAAAGCTTAGGTTTCATCTACCTACAAATATCAAATTTGGCTTTCCATACAATCTGAAGCATAATAAATGTTTACAGAGTGTTATGTGATTGATCATGGCCCCTTAAGGGAGAACCTAGTGGTTTAAGTCCTCTTCCTGGATACTATCCCATATAGGGAGAAGGAATATAGTTCCCATTTAAAATAAAGTGGCAAGCTGTGTTTATGTATATCTTTATTTTATAGTTGGAGTACGGTATGGTGTTTATTTTGTAGGTTTGCTTGCAAACATTAAACATTGTATTTTAGGAAGCGTGACTATTGCAAAACTTGCTTTTTACCAAAAACAAGTTACATCCTCTTCACACTTGTTTGAAAAATAATACAACTAGGCTTTGACTGCACAGAACATGTTGCAACATTTTTAAGTCTTTAAAAGACACATCCAAATAATTTAGTTTTAAGCTATTGGTAAATCGTAAAAAAAAAATTCTACTTTACTAAAAATATATAACAATGGGCTCCAATATTAAAGGAGAACTAAAGTTGTCCCAATAAACAGAGCACATTCAGAAACACACAACAAGCTGTGTCTCATCTCTCCCTTTGCTGTGGATGCTGGGTGATTTATGAAAATAACCTGTGAGTACAAGGAGTCATCTCCCATAATTCACCTTATCTGGGAACACTCCGCTAAGTGTGCGCAGTACACATTTACAGGAAACTGCAGTCTTGCTTCCTGGAAGCCGACAGGCAATCATGAGATCCCTCCCTCTGACACAAAACTCAGATTTCAGTGCAGTTTTTTTCTTAACACATTACAAATGCTCCTGTCCCTAACAACGATACATTTCTTTGCTTTTCACACAAAAAAGAAAAGTAATCTTTGCAGTGTATGTATTTGCTAGCATGGATGAAAGAAACCGAACATTTAACAATTTAGCAAAAAATAAAAGCAAGTATGGGGAAATCGAACCAGCAACCTTCTATTCTGTGTCTTTCTAAAAACAAAGCTTTCTATCGCTATGTCACAATGGCTAATAAGTAATTATCTAGTACATGTGGAGTCGTTATCTTTAGCTAGACACATAAAAACAAAAACAAAGGGAGCATGGGGAATCAAACCTGTGTCCCAATAGTCTATTTTTTACTAACCCAGCACTTTAGCAAAATGCACCACCAGTGAACTTGCAATAGATAAAAGTACATTTCAGTAAACGTCAGTAAAATCAGTTCATTACTTTGCATTGCTGCCGGAAGACTGTCAGCAATTCACCCTGGTTGGTAAATAAAAAACAGCTGCTATATATAAAGTTTGTACATCTGTAGAAACTTTATATTTTTCTAGAAACATGGAAACAAACAAACAAAAAAAGCAATAAACACAGGCAGTAGTTATATTATTTCATAAGAAAACTCGGGGATTAGAACTTGTGACTTCTTGGAGTGTTTGCTCTTTGAAGCCAACATGGGCTATGAGTTGTACTGGCAACAACATGGCAGCCCACTTTGTTACAGAATCTATTACTTATATCTACTAAATGTAAATAACTAGAGAAGAATCTTTCAATGTACAGGTGTTCTGGATAGAAAAGCTTTCACATTAGGATTTTAAAAAAAAAAAAAAAAGTTTATTTCTTCTTTAAAAAAAACATGTTCCTTAAACAATTTTCTTTCAATGAATGTTAAATGAACCTGGGTTGTGACTTATTACTGAAGTCAGTAGATTAATCTAGTATTGAGTGAGGTGATCTCATCAAGTGATGCTACAATTATTTCCAGAAGATGACACTACCCACTGTCTTGTTTTTCTGTAATGTGATATCCAGTAAAAAAAAAAAAAAAGTATGACAAGCAGTATAATGTTCTTGTCTCCCTTTGAGATGACTGAAGCAAATAATCAAAAGAAAAAAACTACACAACTGTTTCGGATGCGTAAAGACATGTATTTCAACAGATCAATATTTAAATACAGCTGCAACCAAACAAAGCTATAAAATGAAAATTGTTCATTTATGAAAGTACATAAAAGACAGTTATACAATGCTAACTTTCTATTTTATTTTGCTACACAGAATTAAAGATATCTCAGTGACAAAGGTAAAACTGCATATTTGTTTGTGGAAATAATGAAACTACACAGAGCAACAATTCCTATATGTCTGAGCTGCTGAAATATCCATATCCCGCAATCGCATTAATTAAACGTCTAGAATTGAAGCACACTAAAATGCTTTAAAGGACAACTCCACCCTCATAAGAACATCTTTTAGAAAGAACGGCCTCTTTAAAATATGTTGATATATCATAGTTTGTCCTATGAATTCATTACAGTATGCCTGCTATGCTTCCGGATGCCTCGTGGAAACTGAGCAATTTAGAAACCTTTTTTTAACATTCAGCCATTGGCTGTTATTTCAACTGTCAAATCCATAACTGACAGTTGCTAACTGGAAGAACCAGGAAGCAGAAACGACATTATGCAGGATTTCAGGTTATATATTTCAGATTTCAAACTATTACCGTTTGGGGTTTTTGGGGGTGATTTACCTGTATGTAAGTTTTCATTTTGGGGCTGGACTTGCCCTTTAAAAACAGCATCCTTAAAATAAGAAAGTTTTGGTATGTCCCTCATGGAATTCTCTCTACATGATAACAAAGATAAATTGATAGGTTGTGTTTGGCACGGCCTTATGTTAACAGATAATTTAATCATAAATGTTTCCTTATATTGTCAGCACAATATTAGTAAATAATACACACTACTATATAAAATATCAGTTCTTTATAACGGTCATGGAAGAGCAAGGTGATTTCTGACATCCTAATAGTTTAAAGCAGAACACCTCCTATAATGCACACATAATAATGAAGTATGAGGAGCTGAAGATAACTGACACTATAGCCATGTATTCTAAACATACAGGATGTTTGTGTACAACAACAATAAGCATAACAGTTGCTAACTATGCAGCTGCCCATGGGATGCTGTAAAGTCCAAGTACAGAACAGCTGGATAAAGTCGGACACATGCTCATGGCCCCTCATAGTCCAGAGGCAAAACTCTCCCTTTCCAATAGCAGATGGACATGGATGTAAAGTAATCAGTGATATATGTATATTATACAGAGACAAGGTTAGCAATCACTGGGAAGTGACAGGGGGAGCCATAGTCCTCCACCCCCGACCTAGCACTGCAGTATCTGCCATTAGGGGGCGATAGACCCACACCACAAGAGATCGGATCGCCCAATACTGACCCAAGATGGCGGCCCGCAAGTGACCACCCAGGGCTGGGGACATTAAATCTATAGAACACACATAGGTGAGGTAATGACAATCCCCCCTCTCCTATTGTTCCCCGGACCCTCACCTGCAGCTCGGCCTTCTCCACCTCCCAATGCGCTCTCTCCATCTCGAACCGAGCCCATTCGTGCTGGATGTAGTGCAGGATCCCGGGGATAGTGTACTGTGGGGGGCGGCCGGACAGTTCACAGCCGGGCTCCGAGGGGGCTCCCTGGGACTGGGCCTGAAGCCTCGGAACAGCGGCCATTCCTCCGGCCACAGGGAGCTCCTCCTCCATTCTGTACGACTAAAAATCACCTCGCTACGGAGGAGGGTCACGTGTCTTTGTTGCTATAGGTACACCCTCTCCCGGTGCCGTCAACTGCGGGGATGAGGCGACAGTGATCCCTCGCCCCCCTGGGGGACTCCGACCGCCCTCCGCCGTTACTTCTACAAATGTCCTACAATCTTTGTCCTTACAGTCGCCATTTTTTGTATTCACTTCGCCCCCGGCGAAGCCCCGGTAAGCTCCGCGGGGCACTCTGGGTAACACCGGGCTTACACGCCGCCTACCGCTGACAGCGTCACTCCGCATGCGCGAGACCTGTTGGTTGACGTCACAAAGGCAATGCGTGCCACGTGACTCCGCCCCGCCTCAATGACGCATTTCCGCCAGTACATATGAAATGTGGGAAGTTGATCACATTCTAGGGACAGCGACGTTCAGTGGTGTTCTGCGATTGGTGTGGGCAACTCTGGAAGGATTGGGTAATAACAACAGTCACATTAGTTAGTCATGGGTAACTCAGTGCTCCCAGTGATAGGCCCAGCAATCACTTATGTTTACTGCAAAAATGGACATCCTGGAAATGGAATCTGTTCAGAGAAGGGCAACTAAATTAATAAGGGAAATGGAGAGGCTTGCCTATGCAGGAAGATTAGAAAAGTTAGGGCTGTTTACATTAGAAAAGCGACGTTTGCGTGGGGATATGATCACTTTATACCAGTGGTGGCGAACCTTTGGCACTCTGAGCCCTCGTACACAGCAGAGTTCACCGGAGTTTGTTACCAGAAAGAGAGAAAGTGTAGTGGATGTCTGTAGCAAAGAGATGTCTCATGCTATAACATTCAGCTCTGCTGTTTTGGATCTCAAACGCCTGTCTGATAATGTAGGGTTAATGGTCACTGTTTTAGATCTCAAGCTCCTGTGTGGTAATGTAGAGGTTTATAGGTAATTTACAATCAATTCTATCTACTGTATTGGTCTGTGTCTAATTGAGTAAGAACTCTGTATTCAGGTTAAATGATCATGTTGGCACTATGCAAGAAAAAGTGGGGTTTTAGGTTGCAGTTTGGGCACTCTTCCTCTAAAATGTTCGCCATCACTGCTTTATACAAATATTATTAGGCCGTACAATAAACACTCTGCTGCATTGTTCACTAATTGGTCATATCAGAGGACACGTGGACATCCTTTAAGATTGGAAGTTTCATCTTCAGTTTAGGAAAGGTTTCTTTACAGTGAGAACGGTGAAACTATCTTCCTGCAGGTGTGGTGATGGCAAGTTCATTAGATAGCTTTAAAGGGAAAGTCCACCCTAAAAAAAGTTTGCTTTAAAATGTTTAACACCCCCCCCCCTCAAACCAGTGTTTACGCAATATTCTTAAGTTTAAAGATTCCCCTGTAGGGACTTACCTGCTCCTGTTTCTAGCAAAAACAGGAGCAGAGGGTTTCTGCTCTGACAGCCGCTCCACTTCCTGGTCGGGACTGTCAGGTGATTGGGCGTGACATCACATCTTTAATGACAGCCGCATCCAGGAAGTAGAGCATCTGTCAGTAGTAGGAGCGTTGTGGGACCGGGTCAGGTAAAGAAGTCTTTGAAACTTAAAAATATTGCGAAACCTAGGTTTGGGGCGTTGTTAAACATTATTAAGGAAAGTTTATCTTAGGTTGGACATCTATAGGGCTATGTACGGAGAGCCAGTATCACTCTCTATTGCCCCCTTTAGGCAATGCCCTGAGCTAATAGTGTCTCTCAGTGTATAGCAAATGGGGCTTACCCATTCCAAATCTTTAATGCCAGCTATCTGCTAGCGTTAAAAATTGTCCTAAAGAGCAGTTATTGGCTTGGTACATTGCTTGTGGCAGTTCTGCATACCACCACACCTGCTGTTATGTCTTTAAGTCACATTAACCCATGTACCAAAGGTTAACGTGACTTTAAGATGGAAAAAGCTGAAAACATCTCCATGCATAGCCCTACCCTCCTCTGGTGCAGTCTTGATGTAATTCTGGAGGCTATCCTGTCCTTATGAAGGCCTTATATGTATAACAATATTGACGTTGCAGGACTTCAAATGAGAATGAATCAAATGTCTGAATCCATTTGAAGTGCTTTATTGCAGGCTAACACATTACATGTTTTAGCCTCAGTAGGCACATCAACTTGATAATGTCTATGTGCACCCTCAAATTGATGTTTTATATACAGGTTAAAGGGTATCTCCACTGCTTACATTTTTTTTGCTATTTAGTTTTATTGAAGATTGGGAGGTAAAGGAGCTGGAGTGTTACCTCCCATTCCTCAATAAAACCTGCAGGAGCCGGGAACGAAGGTAAGGCATTTACCCGATCGCTCGTAGTCTGACAGGCCCCGACAGACTCTGTTGTATGCGCATTGCACTTCTATACGCATCGAGCAGTCAGATAAGTTTCTTACCTTCTCTCCCGGCTCCTGCCGTTTTTATTGAAGAACGGGAGGTACCGTATATACTCGAGTATAAGCCGAGGTTTTTAGGTTTAAAAATTAACCTAAAAACCTTGACTCGGCTTATACTCGAGTCACAAGGAACTTACCTGCAATCCATAGGCCAGCCGCGAGTCCGTCCGGCAGTTCCCAGTAGTTCTTCGCGGTTGCGCGATGACTTCATCACATACGCTGGCGGGATGACTTCATCGCGCAGCCGCGAAGCAGTAATGGAAACTGCCGGCCGGACTCGCGGCTGCTTCTGGATTGCAGAGAGAGGAAGACTGAAGACCAGGTACGGGTAAGCGGCTGGGGGGAGGGCTGGGGGTACTGGGGGTAGGGCTGGGGGGACAGTATGCCATGCAGACACCCACATTACCTTTTACTATAGGTGGTTGGAAACTACAACTCCCAGCAACCAAGCATGCTGGGAGTTGTAGTTTCCAAACATCTACAGTGGAAGGTATTAGGGTTACTGTATACCCTCGCTTATACTCGGGTCAATCATATTTTCTAATTTTTGAGGCAAAAATGGGTGCCTCGGCTTATACTCGAGTATATACGGTAAGACACAGCTACTTTACCTCCTGTTCTTCAATAAAACTAAATTGCAAAAGAAAATTTAAGCAGTTTTTCTTATATTTACCTATTCCAGATATGCTCCTGAAAGGAGGGTTTGGGGGATGCTTAACCTGTATATAAAATATCAATTTGAGCTTAGACATAATTGAAAAACAAAAATTGTCTGGAAGTAGGGGAGAGTACTTCTACCTCTCACTATTAGGGCTAGGCCACACTGCTGCGTTTTTTTTGCGTTTGCGGTTGCGCTTGCGATTTTACAAAATCATTGAAAACGCGGCAACGCAAAAAAACGCACGTTTTTTTGGTGCGATTGCGTTTTGCGTTCTGCATTTTTAATCGCAATCGCATGCATTTTCCTATACTTATTGAAGAAATCGCAAGCGCAAACGCAACGAAAATCGCACATGAAATCGCACGCTATTGCGTTTGCGTTGCAGTGTGGCCTTGCCCTAACTGTAGTTGCTGAATCTGTGAAAGCTACCCCTTGTCCACTGGTTTGCAGCTATCCTGCTTGTCCTTCCCTCAGAAAAGTCTGTTGAGAGGAAAGAGGATATTGCTGGCACAAGGAGCTTTCAGAAGCAGCATGAGTGGTATCCTACACAGTTCAGGTAATAACAGGAAGTAGGAGTGTTCATCCTCACACCCAGTTATAGTTTTGAATTTTTTAAATTAAGTATTTTTCTTTAAAACCATGCTTAAAGGCAAACCACTTTGATACTGTATTGTGCAGCTCTCCATGCCTGTCCGTTCTACTGCATGGACTAGTAGATGACCTTTTAATATCAAGCAGCAGCTGAAGGCATTCTAGTTAATGTTTAGACTTCAATTGGAAGCCTAAAGCCTTGGACACACGTGTGATCGCGGGTCCCGACCTGCGATGTTCGATGTGTCCGAACGTTGGTTTCGGCCAACAATTGTCCCGAATATGGGCCCTTTATCGGCCGAAAAGGCCAGTCAATCGGAGATCCGCCTGGTCGGTCGGGCAACGTTCCCCGACTGAACGGCCATTTCGGACAATAAAGTGCCCATCCACGGGACGATTATCAGACGAAACGAACTTTCAGACACATCGGGCGGGACCCGCGATCGCACCTGTGTACGAACCTTTAGACTGCAGCTTTTTGTATCTGCTTCAACAGGGAAGCTTAGGGATATTCACCATACAAAACATGTAAGCAGTCTGCTCTTTCATTATGGCATTGAAGGTAATAGTTTCTTATAAAACAGCACCAAGAGCTGATTACCTCTGAACAAAGTTTTAGAACTAGGCCCCATTTGCATGTTTTTGTAGTGTTTTGCAATCTGTTTCTGCTTTGCGATCTGCATTTATTTATAATGTAAATCGTGGGAAGCAGGCCCCACTGTGTGCGTTGCGATCCATTGAGATTTTATAACTCGTGCGATCACCATTTTTGTCAAAATCGCACATAATAGAAGCCTATGGAACCACATAGAGAATCAGACCCAATTAACATGACATGTAATTTCATTTTACCCAAAATCCCCTGCAAACACACATAAAAGTGGATGGTAAAAACGCACAATGTTTTTGTGTGCGCTCAAGTGGGGCGGCCTAGCCCTAAACCAGGTCTCACACTATTTAAGTGCAGTTAGACACAAGATAACATTATCATGCATTGCTGTATATATTTTAGCATGTTTTTTTCTATGCGTTATTGTGTGGTTTTCTTTGCAAAAATCTCAAGGTAGTGAAAGTAGTATTATTGCATAGGATTATTACATTTTATAGTTAAGATACTTATATGCATTTTTATTAATTAAAAGTTATTAGACTATTTCTGTCTTTAGTTCCAGTTTATAACTGGAACCTGTGTCACTGAGTAGGCCACAGTGACTGGACCTTTTAAGTGACTCACTAAGTCTCAAGCTGGTATATCTATGTAATCGTTTTGAAAACACTGGCCACAAACTGTAATAAGCGTATTATGCGGTTTTCTCCACAGTCCCATTGACTTATTGGTCACCACAGAGCATAAAGATGCATGCAGATGTGCATTATCACAGAACTATTCAACACAACACACTGGTGAAATTAAGACAAATTGAATTGTATAGAAACACGAATTCCTCTGTGGTATTGCATATTATATGCGTTGCATTACAACACACAAAACCAAATGTAAATGAGACACATGCAATATGTGTTTATAAAAGTTAGCGCACCTGTAAATCTCTGGCCCACGCATGTTGAGATCAGCATTTCAGTTTGCACATATTTGCAAAATATCTAATCATGCAACTACCAAGGGGAAATGAGCATTTTCAATTGATCAGCATTTTAAAATATAGTAAGGCTGCGGCCACACTGCCAGCGTGTGGTGGAGTGCGCAATCGCAATGCAACACCATTCACAGAGATATTTCCGCCTGGCTGCTGTCTGGTCAGCCGGGCCCAAATATTAATTGTCTGATACAAATTGGACAAAAGAACAATCCACATTGTTTGGTATTACGCAGAAAGGTTTCACCAATATTTTGGCTCAACCAACCGAAATACCAAAATATTGGTCTGTCGCCCTGTGTGTACCTAGCATAAGCTAACATAGCCAGGCACATTTCTATAATACAAGGTAGTAAATTTCTGCAGGCTATGTAATGGAATCTATTTGTAAACAAAGATGAAATCAGGAGAATTTCAAAGAGAATGTAACTGAATATTAATGAGCCGATAATGAAGAGTTAATTTTTATTTGCAGCTTTTACCATAGATCGCTTATTTGGAGAGCTAAAGAAAACTAGTCTGCCAGACAGAACAAAGACTCAAATCTTTTTAAAGGGGAAGTTTAGTGGGAAAAATCCTTATTTAAATTTAAAAGGATGCACAACAAAATACAATTTTAATTGTTAATTTTACTATAAATGGGTATCTGGGCATCACTATGTGTTTTGGGGATAATTTGTTTCATCCAAAAATACACACTGATATACTTTAAATTTTTTTAGCACTTTAATAAAAATTTAGCACTTGTTTTCACATATTTGTGACACATTTTACCCTTAATTTTAGCACCAAATGGTCAGCATGGGAGCACTTTATTACTTCAGTGATATTATGCATCCCTTTTATGCTGGGTACACACCAGCAGATATTTCCGGTGACCAAGTTCGGGTCGGTTGGTAAATCACTGCCGTTCCCTGTGGGACACAATCCGTTGAGGCGCACTGACTATTGCCGCAACCGACAGTCATTTGTCCTGGCCGATCGCTCGGTCGGGACAAATAGTAGCTCAGTGTGTACCCAGACTAAAAGTATGTGGTATATTCTAGTTTGTATCTATGATGCCACAAAGGAGGTGGAGGCACTATTATTTAAATATTTTCACAAGTGTGCACTATATTTGGCTTGAGAAAGTCCCCAGAAACGGGCAAAATATTGCTATTCACTTGAATTATACCACTTAAACAAATTTAGCGGAAGTGCTACTGATCTGGTCAAACATTTATACAAACATAGAAAAGATAATCAATGCACATTCCTAGGCCCCATACAATATCATATTATCTGCACACTGGCATACTTTATAAACAAAGGGGTTTTAGTATACATTACTGTGATCACAAACCTTCCAACCACGTCAAGGTAACCCCAGTCTGGAAGGTCCTAACTTCCAACATTTTTACTTCAATTACCATTAGCAAACTTTTGCATTTCTTATAGTTGAGCACTGGATCCATATAACAGGCTTTCTCACTTCCCCCCAGCCCTTTGGCTTTTTAATGCCTTAAATATAAAGCACTGGATGGATGGCCTTTTCCCTCATTTTAAAAAGCCAAAGGGCTGGGGGGAAGTGAAAGCCTGTTATATTGTATGGGGCCTAGGATTGTGCATTGATTATGTTTTATATGTATGTATATATAATATATATAAAAAATAAAACCAGCGATATACTAGCATACAATTAGGGATTACATGTGTTCCTATATTTTTACCAGCGATGCATTACAAAAGAAGAAAGCTGTGTTTACCAGGTGGTAGGATAAATAACACTGTATGTTCTTTTCAAATATAGCAATTTGCTCGGCCATCCAGCAGAGATGATCAAGTTCTTCCTTATTGTTAACAAGCAGGGACAGACCAGATTGTCCAGGTACTATGAGTGTTTTGAGGTCCAGAGAAGGACGCTGCTGGAATCAGATGTCATCAAACTGTGCCTTTCTCGTTCCAAAGATCAGGTGAAAAGCAAAAGGGGGAATTAAGAGAACACTGTGATATGTCTCTTGTATGATACTACATGTTATGATATCAAGGATATAATCAATAAATGTCATGGTACAATCTCTTAAGATGCAGAGCGGGCTGGTTTGTCGCACTCCACGAAAACTCTTGCCAGGTCCCGGAACTTTGAATAAAACTCGGGCTTTGTTAGAACATTTTAAAAACAACCACTATCATGCCTTTGATTAAGAGCGTGGGCTACGCTCGAAACTCGTCAGGCGTTGATGTTTGTTGTTTTTAATATGTTCCATTAAAGTCCGAGTTTGTGTACCCTGTTAGCTATTAATGAAAACAAATAATAAAGTATGCTTTTTATCATATGTAATCTTAAAAAATGTTAAAGGGTCACTATACTCAAATAACTTTACATTATCTGAAACTACAATTTGAGAGAAGTTAAATGGTCGTACTCACATATTTATCTGTGCTTGCTTTGTCATTAAATTGTTAATGTTAAGTGAGTGCTAACTAACCCCCACCCTTTCTTACTCACTGCCTTCTTGTAGTGTCTGCGATACTTATAAGTTCTGCACAGCCTCACCATAGACCCTGTTCTGCTTACACATCTCCCCCCTCCCTGCCTTGTTTTCTCTGCTGATTCTCTTAATTGTTGCAGAAAGTGTGCTGGCAGGCAGCCAAAGATCCTAGTAAGAGGTCAGGGATAGGGAATGCATTATTATTTCTGCTTCTGGAATGACAGGTCTTTTCCTATAAATGTTGTGATTTCAAACTATAATTCCTCAAAATCTACAGCTCTGATTTAAAATCTGAAAAAAAAGATACCCTTTAAAGAAGTTCAGGGGAGGGGATTGTGATACAAGTTGCTGGTGATGTCACTGTGTAAGTAGGAAGCACCACCCTTTTTATTGCTGTAAGTTTAGATAGCATGATCCTGGAATAATTTTAAAGGTGTGGAGATCACAGTTCCCCTAATTCCTAAATGTCTTCACTGTCGTAGAGTGTGACTAAATATTTAATTTTTATTTGAAGCACATCCCGTTTTTTCAAACTACCGGTACATTTAAAAACAATATCAATAAAGAGTCAGTTCACAATCTATAATGCAGGGAAGGCTTGTTAAACTTATCTTTTTTTTTCCTCCAGTGTTCGTTCATAGAGTATAAAGATTTTAAGCTTGTCTACCGACAGTATGCAGCTCTCTTCATCGTGGTTGGAATAGACGAATATGAGGTAAATACACACGCGGACACATAAAAACATACATACAAATAAACACAAACTGCCATTCACAAGCTTGGAGTCCCCAGAAATGTCCTTGTTTTCAAAAGACAAGATGAGGTTGTCTATTAAAATAATATCAAATTCACCAGAAATACAGCATAGACATCATTTTATGCTATCGTAGCTTAGTAGTGGAATATTTATATTGATGGTGACTAAGCTTGCAAAGAAATACCTGGTCATTTGTGGGTACTGTTTATTAAATCTTCCAGTTGAAAATTTGTGAGGTATGTTTGTCAAGCTACAAATTTAATGCTTTCCCTCTGTAAATGATTGTGCTAAAAGCATAAGGGGGCCTTATCCAGATCTGCAGCACTCTTTTGAAAAACTTTCAGCGAATGGCAAATGCCGTTTCCTAAGCAGTCCTGCAACAGTTACCGCTAGAGGAACTCTACATGTAGCATTCCTGTAGCAGCAAACATTTGGAACCGCTCAGTTTCAATGGTCGTTTGACAGTATCCTAACCGATTCAATATTGGTTAGTCCATCTTTAACCATTTCATTGCAACAAATTAAAAAAAAAAATCCTTTTGACTGTTAGGTGTAAGTAATTGGGTAGACTGGAGGTGAACAAGTTAAGGGATCTTGTGCTTTTATCCTATGCGACTCTGCCTTAAAGGGCAACTGTGGTCTCAAAACAAGTTAGGGTTAAATGAAAGCCTGCAGTATATCCTTTACACTGAGCCAACAATCACACCTCTGACTGGAGCCTGTGAGAAATTACATTGGGGTGAATGTTCAAACTTCCTGCTTCCAGTAGGTTGAGTGACATCACCTGACTTCTGCCGGCCCTTTTCCCCTGGGGGAGAAGCATGCTCAGTTAAGACTTTTATTGCTGGGGAAATTAGGAAGTACCTGAGGGAAAAAATTGACAGTTGAGAAAGGGAGCCTATTAATGCAGACAAGCTGGTCACATGGCTAAAAACAACAAAGAGTTCAACCAGGAAGTTACATTGCTGAACCTTTCCAGCAATAACTTCTCACAAATTTTATCTAGAGATGTGATTTAGGTTTTATTTTGAAGGTGTGATGGAAGGCTTCTTATATCATTCTTACTAGTTTGGAAGATTTTAAGACCCCAGTTACCTTTTTATAATTATATTCAAGCTGGTTATTCTATAGTAAACATAGGGGTGTTATAAACAAAAATGCTGTTGATGAAATAATGCCCTTAAAGGGCACCTCCACTGACAAAATCATCTTTCAATATGTTATTGGCCACTAAAAAAGCTTTAAAACAAGCCATGAGAAGCTGAGTTCTCATTGTCGCGATAAAGCTCTAATCTCACAAAATGTAAGTAATGATACCATGGAAACAGCAGAAAAGCGAGGGTCGCACTCCAAAGTAAATTAAATTGAATTTATTATTGACCACACATATATCACAGTGATATATGTGTGGTCAATAATAAATTCAATTTAATTTACTTTGGAGTGCGACCCTCGCTTTTCTGCTGTTTCCGACTGATATATGTCCATTAAGGGTTGGACTATCTGGAGGAGTGGGCACCCACGTGTGGACGAGTGCAGAGGATCACCTTTACTTTAATGATACCATGGAACCCACTTTTTTAAAATTAACATTAAAGGGCAGGTCCACCCTTTATACAAACTTTATTTATATGTTTCCCAGCCCCAACCGCAATAATTATATTCTCAGAAAGTTCCCAATCATTACTTACCTTACCTCTCTCCTTTGCCGCACTGCCCCGGCCATCTGCTTGCACGGAACTGCTGAGAGGCAGCCAATCACGGATGCGGCTGCCGGGGGACTTTCTGAGAATATAATTATAGCGGTTGGGGCTGGGGGAACATGGACTATAATATCCATAAAAGGATTTATGCTAGGGGGAGGGAGACCAAAGCGGGTGGGAGAGAGAGAGAGCGAGGGAGGGAGGGAGGGCTGCAGTGCACAGGCCAAACTTCTCCCAGAGGGGAGGCAGAGTCCTATATGGACTCTGCTATCCTCCTGGTGGCCAGTTTTTGGGACTTTGGGGGGGGCATTACAGGAGAACTATTTGGAGCTAGGATGTAAGGTAAGGATTTTATTACACTACAGAGTGGGGCCAGTAGTGGGGGGAATTATAGTTTTGAGGGTGGACATGCCCTTTCAAAATGTGTTAACATTTTTTTCTCTCACCAGCACAAGATGTGTTTATTACTTCTTATGTTGTGTGTTTTCTGTCTGTGCAGAATGAGATGGCGGTGTTTGAACTTATTCATAATTTTGTGGAGGTTTTGGACAAGTACTTTAGCAGAGTGGTGAGTGATAATTTTTGTTTATAACATTGTTTATTTTCTTTATATCTTGTTAGCGTCAAATAGATTGTGTCTCTAAAGCTTCAAACACACGTGTGATTGCGGGTGACGTGTATGAGTGCTCCTTTCAGGGAACAGTCGTGCCATGTGTGTGCGCTTTGTTGGCTGAAACGGACATTGGGATGGGCCAGACGAATTTGGCAACGAGGCCTTGACTGAACGTCTTTCGGCCAACAATCATGTCATGTGTGGGCGCTTTGTTGGCCGAAATGGATGTTCAGTCGGGTCTTGTTGCCCGATTCGTCTGGCCCGTACCAACGTCTGTGCTCATGCGTCATGGGTCGGCACCCGCGATCGCACGTGTTTATGAAGCTTAAAACTTTGTACGCACATGTGATGGTGTATTGTTAAATGTATTGTTTCTCAGTTGGGCATGGCATATGAGCACGGACCTTAAGAACACTTTTTATATGGTACCAAAACTTATTTATATCAGTTGTACTAGAGAACTATTTTTATGCAACATGGGAAGAAATCCTATTTCTTCTCTGTTCTAGTGTATTAGATTAATTCTGCTCAATTAAAATTTCCGGCGGCAGATCTGCTGTCAGCTATGAAACAATTGTCATGAATTGATTAAAGTGCTCCATTAGACAGTGTTTAAGACATCCTATAGACACCAGAGAATATATTTTAGCAGAAATACCTTGAAAATAAATACCTAAGAAAATAAAGTCTGATTAAAAGATCATCCTATATGTTGCGTGTGGATAGCTGTGGCTTTAAATATAAAGGTGGTGTTATTTTTGTTGTCCTACTACCCTTCCATACCCTACCTTTAGTCCTTGAATTGTGCTTGCTTCCTCCTCTATTGTAATTACTTTTTTAGCACTGCCCCCACAAGATTTCCAAATGCACGATGGGTATGGAAGGGTAGTGGTACAAAATAAAACCAAAAAAACCCCTACCACCTTTATATTTAAAGCCACAGCTATCCAGTAAGAAAGTTGTTTTTACAGTGTACATGCCCTTTAATTATCCTCTTCTCCGGTCCACAACTAAAAAGTACCCCAGTTCTCACTTCTGGGTACTTTACATATTATCTGTAATACTTAGTGTTTCTTTGTTGCACCAGTCCACTCCTCTAAATACAATTTTTTATTTGGGGGGTGGCCCTCAGAAGGGACATGATTCTTTTGAATCAATTTCAAAGTAACACTAGGGTGGTGGATAAACCAATAGCTTAATAGGACTTTAGTTTTTCTTTAAAGTAATCCTTGCCTGAGCTCATCCTCCAATGCTATTTTATTAGTTTATAATTCCACAGCCTTTCCTTGAAATGTTATTTTGGTATGTTAACTATTTTCTTGATTTTTTGCAGAGTGAGCTGGATGTATCCTTTCCAAAATTAATATATTTCTCTAAATAACATTTTCTGGACTCTCTGGTACATTTTATTTCTCTACTGGAATATCATTTTAGAAGAACAATTCATGTTCTTAAAGGTTATGTCCTCTTAGAAAAAATTAATATGTTATCCAGGACCCACAAAAAACACGTTTTGATTAAACTTGCCAAATATGCTCCCAGAGTGAAAAATTATACTTAGTCCACGATCCACCACCGCAGCTCTTTTACTTCCTGGTAAGTGATGTCATGGCCAATGGCTGACTGCCATTTCCAGATGAGCCTTCGCTGCTGCTAGTGAACGGAAAAGGCACGTAGCAGCAGCAGTGGAGACTGAGCAAGTGACTAAGGATCGTGGGCTTGTAAGTATAATTTCTCACACTGTGAGCATATTTCACAAGTTTAAAGGGTAACTGTGGTCTCGAATTCTTCCTAACTAGTAAGGATTATATAAAAAGCCTTCCATCACACCTTCAAAATAAAACCTAAATCACATATCTAGATAAAATTTGTGGGAAGTTATTGCTGGAAAGGTTCAGCATGATTACTTTCTGCTTTCAGCTATGTGACCAACTTCTGTCTGCATTAATAGGCTCCCCCTTCTCAACGGTCATTTTTTCCCCCCAGGTACTTCCTGATTTCCCCAGCATTAAGTCTTAACTGAGCATGCTTCTCCCCTGGGGCAGATGGGCGGGGGAGAGGTCAGGTGATTTCACTCAACCTACTGGAAGCAGGAAGTTTGAACATTCACCACATTGCAATTTCTCACATGCTCAAGCCAGATATGTGATTGTCGTCTCATTTTAAATTAAATACTGCAGGCTTTCATTTAAACCTAACTTGTTTTGATACCACAGTTGCCCTTTAATCAAAACATAACTGAGGTTTTGGGGGGTCCTGCACAACATATTAATTTTTTTTCTAAGGGGTGGACATACCCTAATTTTAAGTGTAGTAATTGACAGATCTCTTGCTCCACCCCCAGTCTGCTATCCCCTTCAATAGCATATGCTTGCTCATATCCGAGAATGGGAGGAGAATCTGTGACTTTTACAGAGGGTGTCAATTACGGTCCCCTAAAAAATAATTAGACATTTGTGCCTATATGTTATGTTAAATTAAACTTCCCTTTATTTAAATTCCATTATTCAATATAAATTTAACAAGCCTCACTGGTTAAAGGGACCCTGAACACAGCATTGGTTTCCTATACCACCTGAATCTGTGAAAAAATCTGCTAATCTTCATTCAGTGCTCAGGTTACACAGAAATTTCTTTCAAAGCAGGCAGTAGATAGGTAGTCAAAGGGGTTTATTTAATATGAAGTGCAACATTGTGCCTGTTCTTTTAATCTGCAGCAACCAATCATTATTTACTACTGTAGTAGTAAAAATGTTATCTGGTTGGTTTCTGCAAATTAACAGCAAGGGCAGATTTTTGCAGTTTTTATCAAATAAGCCTGATAGTGTCTGTCTGGACATTTACCACAATTCTAAGGGCACAGCCACACTGCACACGCAATCACGAGTTTTCGTGTGCGATTCTGTTGCATTTGCGAGTGTGATTTTTTTCCCACCAGTTTGCGCATTAAACTGGTGATTGTATGTCAAATGGAATCGCAATGGCATGCGTTACCGCAATTGCAATGTTAGAGAAGATTGCATGTGCAATCGCAAGCACAAAAAAAGCGCGATAGTGTGGCCTAGCCCCAAGACTGCACTTATATGGCCACATAATTCCTTAGTTATTTCTACCATTATTTTTGTTATGCACAATCCTTAACAAAGTATATCTTCTTCCTGTAAGAAAAGGGGGTTCTTCTGGATGTGACCTATCCAGCAAGGAGTGGGAGGTTTTCTGGCTAAAGAAACATTTCTGTGTATTTGGTTAACTTTTATTAAATTTTTTATCAACTCCTTGACTGATTGCTTTGCAGCTTATGTTTAACCTGGACAAAGTCCACATTATTTTGGATGAAATTATATTAAATGGCACAGCAGTGGAGACAAATAAGAGCCGGATTCTTTCTCCATTACTGGTCCTGGACAAAATAGGAGATACTGGGTGATCAGCAGAGACCTTTTATTAAAAGCTGGATGGCAACAAGAAGTCTGAGACATTAAACTAGATTACTGTGGTCTCACTCTCAATGGACAAAAATTTGACAAACATCAATTAGATGTACAACACTGGATTTTTGAGGGGTTGAAAATGCATTTGATGTGAATCAAGGCCTGGTGAATGTTGAGGTTTAAATGCACAGAGATAGAGGAAGAAAATGCATGGATAGAAAGCCAGCAATAGCTGAATAACCAGCTCCACCATGGGGGGTTCAACTGTTTTACTGCATTGCTCCCGAGTGTAAAGACTGTCTATTGATACAGCGGACGGCATTGCTGGGACGGAACCTATTGGATAAAGCTTTGAACTTATCCGGTGTTGTTGGTGAGATCACTTCTTTCCTCATTGTGGTTTGCCCATTGCTTTTGACTGTACCTGCTCCGCTGTTTCCCCTCCTTTGCTTTTTTGGATTATTCGGGCTCGTTCACACTACATCAGTTTCTATCCTTTTTGAAACGCAGGTGCGTTTAAAAAAACGGACAGACATTAAAACTCCATAGGATTTCATAATATCGTTCACACCTGCTGCGTTATATTCCGTTCTAGTGCGTTTTAAAAACGCACTGCAGCACACATTTTAAATGCATGAAAATGCTGTACAACGGATAACAACGCTTGCGTTTGTGTCCATTTTTCGAAAAAAGGATGCCTGGGAGTTCCCAGTGATGTCATTTCCGATCGGCAGACTATAAGAAACACACGGGAGAGGGCAAAAACGTATGAAAACACAAACGGTTAGTAACGGATACAAAAACGTTTTGAAACATGCGTTTTTAAGTTGCGTTTTTGTCCTTTCCTAGTGTGAACGAGCCCTTCGCCTTTCAATGACTGCTTTCATGTGTAGAGTGGATTTATGGGGATGTTAAGTTAGGATGATGCCGCTAATTAACCTTGCTACTTACCTATTGCTGCTTATATACTTAAGCCATTTCTATGTGATATCCTGTGCCCGGCTCGCACTTTATCAGAACTTTAAACCCTTCAGTATTTGGTTTTATTGCATGTATATCCAGACATATTTACTATGTTTGTATGCTTTACTTGTTTGCGCAACGTGAGTGTTTTTATTTAAAATATATAATAAAGGTGTTTTCCTGCATTTAATATCCACTGCTGGGCCCTATGTTATTTATAAGGAATGTTTGTCCTCTAGATTATGTTACCTATGTATTTTATTTCTTATATAGTGCTACATATTCCACAGTGCTTTACAATTATTTACTCCATTTAAATCAGGCCCTGACCCAAAGAGCTTACAATTTAATCACTTTATGTACACATACAACCTATCAGTATGTCTTTATAATTGTGGGGGAAACCGGAGTGCCCAGAGGAAACGCAGTGAGAACATACAAACTCTTGCAGATGTGTGATTTGGGTGGAATCAAACTCAGGACCTCAGCACTGTTCAGTGCAAGCAGAGGGCCGGGATTGTGCGGCGGGGAAAATAGGTATGGTAAGTAACTATCGGGGCACTTTCTGGAAAATCTAATGATGCGGTTGGGGCTGGGGGAAGGTGTCCTACCACATATACATTTTTTTTTTTTTTAAAAGGGTGGACATGCCCTTTTAAGGAGAATTAGGATTAGGCCACACTTATTGTGCTTTGGTGTTTTTCGATTGCGCTCCGCATTTTTTATCACCATCGCATGCGTTTTTCTATATCTAATGAAAAAACAAATCGCATATGTAATCGTATGTGATTGCGTTTCCGGTGCAGTGTGGCCGAGCCCTTATACTGTAAAAAAGCAAAGTACCTGGGGTAGGGAGGTAGCATTGATTATTCCAACCTCGCAATATTGTTTCATTAAGTGAGCTGCAGGACGTACAGTTTTCATCCGCCAGGTTAGTGCCCTGGGCCTTCCTGTATTAAAGATAGTGCTAAAGCGCCTAGGAAGCCTGGCAGAAGCAGTTTTCTTCATGCTGCTGCTCCTCACAGAAATTATATTGGTTGGTAGAAAGTATAAATCCTACCTCCCTGCCTATGGTACTTACAAAAAAAAAAAATCATATGCACTACAGTTCTCCTTTAATTGTTTTCTTACAATCCTTTTACATCTTTTATAATTGTTTCCTCTAAAGATTTTAAATGCCCTTTACATTTTTTCCCTTTTCCATTACCTTTGTTCCTTAAAGGAGAACTAAAACATTTTTTATACTCAAATCTGAAACCAACCCCCCTAAAGACACCAATTCCAGTTATCGTTTTCACTTTGAATGAATGGACATCTAATTAAAGCCCACTTGACACTTTATACATCAGATGCAGTTGAGGTTTTATCAAGACTGAGTACCAGTTTCTTGATTAGATACACCTAATGGGAAGGTACTCCATTCCACGACACATACCCAATTAAAAAATAGTCTATATTACAAAAAAAAATAAATACATGTATTTACTCTAAATGAAACTTTTTATATACCCTATATCATGATAAAAACGTTATTGGGTTTTAAAATTCTCAGCACACTTATGGTAAGGAAAATGTCATGGTTACCTAAAGCCATATTAGTTATACATCTCTTTACCTTTGTAGTTTTATAATAATTATCGTATATACTCGAGTATAAACAGAGGTTTTCAGGCTTTAAAAAAAAAAAGCCTGAAAACCTTACCTCAGTTTATACTTGAGTCCGTGCGATCCACATCCTCAGCGCGCATCCGGATGATGTCACTACCCGGCACCTCTCACTAAAACCTTCTTTATTTGTGCATATAGTATGCACAAATAAAGAAGGTTTTACGCTTATTTGTAAGTATTTGCCACTTAAGATGTAAGACGGTTCAGATTTAATATCTAAAGCAATGGGACAAATCAACAGAAAATGTGATACTAATTGGTGAAGGCTCCATGTGTACCTCCCACCCATCCATATGTAATGGACTCCCCCCTCCTATCAGATATCAGGGAGTCTCTACAATGATGGCTTCCATCATGGCAGGGCCCCTATCCTTCCAAAAAGGACATTGCTCCCCATAGATGCAAGTCTTTTGGGTTGGAGAATACAGAAGAGACAAAGGTTCTGATAAATGCCCTGGACTGTTAGCATGTTTATAAAGCAGGTCCATTCTCTAGCTATTAATTGGGGAATAGGAGTGAGTATTCTTACCTCCCATGTGCACTTGAATGCAAGCTATTAATCAATAGAGTCCAGTATCCTCTGGCCATTACTTCTATAGAAGTAGGAGGGACTGTGTTCTGTTAGACAAGAGTTCTGTCAGCAGAGGTAGAGATACTCCACTCTCCCCTTCATATTAGACTTTAAGGACTAGGCCACACTAGCAGGTTTTAACATGCAAACTGATCATCTGTTAAAAAGTGCACACTAGTGTTGGCCAATTGGTCTGGCCACACAAGGTGGGCTGCAATCTGCTTTTCGGAGCACAATTTTTTTTGCATATCACATGCTGTGTAGCACAAGCATACAGTTAGATTTTCCTGCGTGTTACCTCAGCCAAAATGTAAAAGCAGTTAAGAAAAAAACAACAACATTCCCAGACTTACAGACCTGTCCAATTGCTTAAACGGACAGAATTTGCTTGAAAGAACACTCTGAATTGGCCAGACTGAGAATTCAAGGCGATATTTCGAGGTGATCGAATAATCACCCTGGGTGGTCTTTAGGGATACATTCTGTTAATGGTTGTTTACCCACCAACCCGCAATGATGTTTATAACGGCACTAAACCAAACCCATCCAGCAACATTTAAATTGTAGCAGAACTGATAATTTGTGAAGTTAAATGTATTCCCTGTTATTTCATAAAAAGTGATCACTGTAATTCCAGAGTGTGTGAAGTCCCATGTGATGCATAGAAAGCATCTTCCTACCCTGCAAAGATTTTAATGGTTATTTTCAGCATACAAACTAAAAAACTTTTTTATTTTTAATTTCTTTATTATAGTTTTTTTCTTTTCTTTTTTTTTTCTTTTCTTTTTTACTTCAAACTGGAACAAGTTAAATAAATGTTTGTAATATACAAAGAAAATACAACCAGACAGCAAATCCTTTTAATTTTATCCCTTAAGTGCTAGGAACAGTTACCTACAAATAACTGTAGGTTACCCTTGGCATTAAAGGGTATTAAAATAACCTTGCAGTGGTAAATATTTTTTTTGGGAATTATACTTAATAGCTTTATTTGCACTTTGCACACACTTCCGTTTGAAATGCATAGCAGGGGCCTATCCGAAATAGGAGAGAAAAGAAATCAGTACATCCTCTTATGTAATAGGAGGATAATACAATAAAAAAGGTGCATAAGTATATTAAACGAAGGAGGAAACAAACAAGAGAGGGGTATTATTTAAATAGTGCAGGCACCACTGAAGAGGAAAAATCAGGAGCAGGATAAAGGAAGTAATTCATATGTCCATAAGCACTCTACCTTCCATAAAAGCAGCTTTCTGGTGAGTTAGTTTAAAGCTAGCGAAATGAGGAGTCAGATGCAGGAGCTGGGGAATGCCGATGTAGTGTGTTATGTTATTACAACAGACGCTACATTTTTACAAATGTCTGGATGTCGGTAAGCATTGCCCCTAACACGCACATAATAGAGGCCTCTTTCAGCCTTAATATTCCTTTCATGGCAAGAAAGGCCTGGAGGCAAAATGACTCGATTTGGGTCAGTCATGCCTGAAGACCATTTCATCCTTAGCAGCTAATGAAAAGAAATTACACCCTTTCCCTCCTTCAAAGCCTCGCAGAGGGGTGCTAGGAACACACAGCGAGATTATGAAAGGCTAGGTCTTTTCTCAGCACATGAACACGAGAGAGAGAGAGAAAGATAGGGAGTGCTGCTAATAAAATGCATTGTCCTATCAGCCACAGGCAACTCTCAGTTCAAATGAAAACCTTTCTCCATGGTAGCAGCAAGTAGGCGATCTCTCATTATTTCCTCAGAGGAATACTCAGGCAACTTCAGATAATGCACACATGTGTTCACAGACGGGTAACTGGAATCCGTGGCATCAACCTGAAAAAAAAGTTTTAAATGTCAACATAGGATTATAACAGCATAAATGTATTCCCTCCAGGATTGCTATGATGGGAACCGTGCGGTTTTCTGTAACCATTAGCACAGATTTTTCATGCATTGCTAACCTTTTCTAAATATTAACAATAAAAACCTGTAGCATGTAACGTGCAGAAAAGTTCTGGTTATTCCATTCATGTGACAACAATCATTTGTATTCTGGGTTGTGGGATTGGTTAGAAAGAAATGCCTTTACAGTGCACATACATTAGTCTCATTTCTCACACTGACAGACAGAAGGAACATGTTGATTGACATAACAAAATCTGCATCCATCCTAAATGGGACTAAATTCAGCAAGGCTCCAGAGGACAGACCTAGCGGCACTTGGTTGGTAAAAGTAAACAATGCTAGGCTGATGCAGCTAGAGACAGCTTTATATTGTCTTGTAGTATAATATAGTATTTGAGGTGGAATAAAGAAATATGTCCATCCAGTTTAACCCACACTTCCTGCCCAACTGTTCAGAGAAAGGCAAAAACCCCCACCAGAATTATGAAGGGGATAAAAAAATCCTAAGTGGCAACTCTACTTTATGTATCAATACCAGTAACCTGCAATGTTCCTTGTTTTTAGAAACTCATTCATAATAGGAGTATAGATTCAAGGGCCAAATTCAAAGTGCCTCTTTACCAATGCTTTGTGGAGACCACTAGAATGAGATAGTTTACAGCTAAAGGAAAGAAGGATCTAGTCTAAAAACAAACTAGCTCAGCTGGGTTTATTTTCCTTAGAATACACGCAGGAGGCAACAACTGACAGGTAAAACAGGCAAGGCACTAATCTGAACAGATTCAGTGATGCAGATTCCCAATAGGAAATGACCAGCTGTGGAAATGCTTACCAGCATTATGATAATGAATATTACATCATGTTTGGTATTTTTCTAGAGGAATCTAGAACAAAGAGGTATTGATGACCTCTGACTCCCATGTCTTTTACCTTGCGCACAACCGTGAGGCGTGGATGCAGATTAGCCAGCCCTCCAGGAGGCAATGTAGAGCACCCAGTCGTAAACTGTAAGAATGCTTTCCTTTCATCTGATGACATTCCACACAGGACCCTCACAAATCGAAGAAATCCAGGGCTGGAAGAAAATAACAGTTTGTTTATAGTCTAACACAAATGTGCATCCTATGGATCTTTAGCTTTTGCTGAACCACAGCTCCTGTGAATGTGGTACAACAAACAGATATATAAACTTCATGGTAAAATATTCTATTCTAAAACTAGGTGAATACGGTACACTGAGGTACTGCTGGGTATAATTTGGGGAAACAGCTCTGATCATTCTTGAGTAGAAGGATGCACCCTGTCCCTGCTTGCAATGCAAATAATAATTGCTGGAGGAATCTTTCCTTGCATATTAGGGTAAAAAAAATAGAAAATTATGGGAAAATCAAATGACATTTGAAAAAAGGACTTAGCCTTAAAAAGTACACTTAAAACTGGAATGTGCAGATTCTCCAAATGACTCCTTACATGAACACACGGTGAGCTTTAGATTATAGATGGATGCATCTCCTCGGACAAATATACTCATTTCCCCCTTGCTCCTCTCTTCCTCTATAGCTGCATAGTACCCAGGGTGAGGACCTTAATCGATAAGTCTTCACCTCTGGGTACTTTACCTGACTCCTGTAATACTGTAAGTCTCCTTCAGCGCTCCGCTTCCTCCCTCCTATCTTCCCCTGTAAGTGACAGTTTGCAATGTGGCCAACCAGAAGACACACACTGCATTCTCATTGGCTGCACTGTGGACTGTCACTGACAATAGAAGAGAGGAGGGACAAAGGTTATCTAGTAAATATTGCAGGTGCAGGAGTTAGGGAAAGTACTCAGGGTGAAGACTTGACGATTTAGGTCCTCATCCTGGGTACTATGCAGCTATGGGTCATACAGTGGGTACTGAACAGTGGGTGCAGCTGTCTGGCAGGAGCTACTTGTGGCATGCACATTACTGGCTATAGACCATCACTCTATTAGAAGTACAGGTAAAAGGCGTGGGTGGACACAGAGGGATGCAAATTACAAAATGTTCTACTGAAAACCATATCATATGGCAGTCACCTTTGGTTTAAGCTTATATATTGAACTTCATCTTTGCTGTGTGATATCTAAGGGAAGGCAGCACGGTTGTAAATGACAGTAAGCGATTTCATCTGCTGGAAGTGTGGACATGTAATGGGGGAGATATTGTTTTTTGGGGTATTGTTGTCCTTTAAGGTTATCATCCTGTAAGATACTTCAAACTAAGATGCTGCTATAATGCTGTACCTCTCCCGTGTGTATCCAAGCTTTGGTTCTGTGTAATTAAGGATATCTTCTGCAGACCAAGAGGGTGACTGATTTCCACAGAGTATCATCTGAACTTCCTCATGGCTAAAGGATCCTAGCTTCTCCATAGGGAACACTCTATTAAAGCCACCTAAAAATAAAACGTGTTTCATTAAAATTTAACTGCTTACAGCAATATAAATTAACATATTTTTACCAATTCCTGTTGGCTATCTCCATGACATTTGGCCTAACCGCAAGGAAGGAAGGCATGGCTAGCAAAACACATGGAAACTCTTACTTACAGCTGTGAACAATAGATCGTCCGTAATATATGACATTTCTGTATTAGTTGTATTTTAATTGACTGGCTTAAACATTTTGAAAAGTATTCATTAATTAAACTCTAAAAACAACATTCATCCTTAAGAGACCATAAATAGCTCATTATAATGTTCCCACTGACAACACAAAGACATACAGGGTTATTAAATAAAAGTTCTTATGGTTTAATATAGTGATAATTTTGCCCCAACCAATCAGATGTTAGCTTTCAAATGTTAAATAAGTTCTGATTGGTTGGGGCAAAATTAGCACCATTTTAAACGATAAGAACTTTTACGGAATCTCCCTAATAGTCCCTTTACATAATAAATACCATGCACACAGTTTTATTTCATTTTTCACAAATCGCCAGCACAGTAGATTGCTTTATAATTGCGGGCCTTCAATTTCATATGGCAGGCCGAAAATAGCAATGGTATCTGTCCCTTTCTACTTTGCAGACTGTAATTTACCAGTCCAAAAGACCTCTGATTGAAAGGAGATGCAGATTTCAGTCAGGTTCGAACAGAGCCAATTCTTGCATGCATCTTCTAAAGTAGTTCATCCCAGATTAGTTATGTTGGTCTTTACAAATTTGTACAATTATATGCAGGTGACAATGACACACAAGTATGCCTATGGATAGCTCCTTTATTTAGTAGAAAACAAAATGGTTAAGTTCTGGAGGCGACAGAATATTATCCACATTATGGAATATCAAGGCTAAGCTTTTTGCTAAAGAAAGCACCAGGGCTATCACATTGCCACTGCCCATGTGTATGCACCTTAACACAGGGAATCAAACTCGTCTGCTGGGGTACAATGGTGTGCCTTCATATAGCCTAAGTGTGTAAATTTTGGAAACATATTCAATGGCTTAACTTGCATTTTTATATTATGCTTACACTACTGTGTAAAAATCTGTACTTTGATGTTAATGGAGTGTAGTAGCTAGTTATTTTTTAACATTAAATCACATCTGTCAAAATTATTGTCAAATGACCTTTACTCATTTTTATAAACATGGTGGGGTTTACATATTTGGAAAGTGTGATTTAACATAATTTCTTCAGTGCAGCTTACAGTCTGATCTAAAACAGCAGTAGCAAAAGAAGGCTCTGTTAACAAATTAATTTGTTAGTTCTGGCCCCTCTCAATACTCTTGTTATGGAAAGGTGGTTATTTAGGTCTCATTATTCCTAGTAGAAATAGAAAGGCACAAATATAAAGAAACAAAGTGAACACTAATAGCATGTGAGCTATTCCTGGAAAGGCAAATGAGGCTTCTCCTTTCACATTAATGGAGTTTAGACACTTACTTCTAAATGCTTCCATCTGCTTTTGCACACCGGTCTGCATGCAAAAATCAAACATAAGATCCACATACTCCTCTGCATTTTCTATTGTAACCATCTGCAAGAAAAATAAATACATAAAAGACAAAAACAAACATACAGCTCATAAAAATACAAGAATGTGTTAATTGACATAGAAGGAAACAGGAAGCTATTTATGTGATTAATAATAGAAAAAGAGTAAAATTAGAGGGACTGTGGGGTATTGTACATATATATTGCTTTTGTTGAAAAACAAATACTTCGACTTGATGGTATAGATTATTCTTAATTCTTTGTATAATCATAAGAAATTAAAAAAAAAAAATCTTTTAAAACTGTACAGTGTATTCATTCTGCTCTACTGCCTGGATAGAAAAGCTCCCTCTAAGTCATGACAAGTGGCATATGCATTTTGCTAGAGGTCATAAATCCTACCTCATCCTCTCCGTTTGGTTTCAGATCAACTGCACTAAAACCATAAACCCTTGAGGACGGACAGAACTGGAAATTAAGCCTAGAAACAAACAGAAGTTTTCATGTTTAGACCAGCACAAACTAAATTGTTTACTATCTGCAATGTTCTTACTGCAATTTTTAAAAAAAAAGTTATCAGTGCAGCATCAGTTGGAGAACAACTCGCACATTTAAGAGTAAAGCAAAGGCATTTATTTGTTGGATATGCAACATTTGATATAATTCTATGCAATGGGCATGTAAACTAACACTAAAGCTGGGTACACACAGTAACGATAAAGCCCCGATACCGGGGCTTTATCGTTGTGTGTACGTTCGTTTCCTGAACACGCGCGCGGCCGTCAAACGTTCGGGTCAGCCGAACGCTCGTTCGGGAAAGGCCAAAAATTTCCGTCGGTCGCACTAGACTCCCTATAGAGGAGTCTAGCGCGGCCGATGGAAACACACAGTCCCGAGCGTTCTCCTATGAAGTTCATAGGGAGAACGCTCGGGACTGTGTGTATGCAGATCTTTGAAAGATGGCAGACAGGATCTTGCAGATCCTGTCTGTCATCTTTCAGAAATCTGGACTGTGTGTACCTAGCTTAAGGTGCAATAGTATTTTTAGTACAAAAGGCCAAACTGGTAAACCTGCATGGAATTAGTGAAATATTTTGTTACCACAGGGCTTTCACTCGTTTATCCACATGGATGTACAATATAGCTCTTTAAACAGCTGTACTCTATGTACCTAGGTATAGCACACTGAGCATGTCTAAGCCAGTTATTTAGACAGGCAAATGATACAATGTTTTTCCGATTCACCATTTATTGCTATGTAGGGCACACAATTTAGGAGGGCCTGTTTCTGCTGAAGTCAGTCTTTACAAGACACGATTACAGTGGCCCACAGGAAAGTAATACACTGGTGTCATTTCATTTTCTGAAAGGGACCAAATTTATCAACCATATTGGGGCACATGCTTCGCATCATTTAACTTGTAGTAAACTGAGACAAATAGGCCCTTGTCACAAAAATATCTAACTAGAGATCCTGCTCGTTCTATACATAGTTTACATGACTGCAGACCTTACAGGCACTATATGCAGGTTCACACAAGCAGAGCTGATACATATAAAAGCAATCTTAACTGTCATGCTGTTTACTACATAGGCTTTTTTATAACCAACCTTACCCCAAATCTTCAATACTGACTGGAGGTCCAGATCCAGAGGGATTCTTTAGCATTAGCTCCTGAAGTTGAGTGTTTTTCTCATCCTCAGATAAACAACGATTTCCCAAAATCTGTCTCCTTTTAACTGCCAACTCCCGAATATCCCTAAGAAATCTAGCACGGTGAGGGTTTACCAGTTCAAAATCTTCCCATGTTAAAATACCCTGAAACCAGGCTGGTGGCTTTGGTTTAGGAGGGTCCAAAATAAATTCTGATTTAGAATCTTCCTCAAAGCTTCCCACAGAAAGTGTGTCATGTCCATCCTCCGTGGATGCTTCCGATTGGCTTTCAGTGCAGTGCTCGCTCTCCTCTCCTCTTGAAGCATACAGAAGCTTGCTCATATTGCTTTTGATGTCACCCATGCACATAAGCCTAAAAAAGGGCTTGGATATGGGCAAGTCTACTAATCTATTGTCCTGAATGCACTTTGCAAGGAAAATACCTAGAAAATGACAAAGTCTGGTTACTCTGTCTAACTCCTCACTATCCTGCGGGTAGGGAGAAATGAACAAGCCGCAGGAACGCTGCACATAATAACCGGGGGGCTTCAGACCACCTCCGAGATCCACCTGCAAAACCAAATTAGATAAAAAATATTTCCCATTTTTTGACTAGCAAACAAAAATCAGGCATTAGCAAGCATGAAGACTTCATAAATATTTCACTTGGATCCCAGTATCCAATATCTATAATAATCTTAAAGTGATAAAGGAGCGTTACTATTTACAAATTGTTCTATTTTTAGTATTTTTTACCTGCCGGGATTCATCATCTGGAAAGTCGTCATCGCATAACCAGATGCCAAGGTCTGTTTTCTGGAATTCTGCTGCCACCAGGGCATAAAATTCAAGGGTAGGACCCAGCCCTGTCCCTTCTTCTCCCAGAAACTCCACCTGCACATAAATATAATTGGTTAGAAAAAGACAGAAGTGACAAGGCAATAAAATCAATAAAAAAAAAAAATAATAAGACAAGAAAACCCGACACTCAGATCTAATTTCGTGGCATGACGACAAAAGGAGGACCATACACATGCAATTTAATCGGTTTCCTATCCCTTCCCCTATTTTATTTACCTCAAGCACAGATTTTCTGTCAGCATGGATTTGCATAACATTCTCAGCCCATTCCATCAACGACTCCCCTCGTGGAACCTTTACACGCTCGTGTTTCAAGCGTCCCACCCTAAACTCTCCTGGATCATCCCTGCGGACTGCGCTTGCTGTTCTGCTCCTCTCAACTGTGGCTTCCCGTCGATTTTGTAGCCACACAATAGCTCTGATCAAATAAGAGGAGACAGTGTTACTAAGTTCTACACAATGCTACATATACAAAATTTACAAGCGCTTAATGGGAGAGTACCTGGAGGCACCAAATGCTGTGCAAGTAAAGTATAGTTGTCGGGTTTCAAAAGGTATTAAGAAAGGGCATTTGCTGGTCAGCTGCTCACACCAGTCTGGCAAAGCTCCACTAGCTAATGCAAGAGGTTCCTGGTGATAAATTTAAAAAAAAAAAAAAAAAAAAAAAAAGATATAAACATTCAGTTAAACATTCTGGCTTAAATTACACAGCTGTATTCCCATTCTTACATACCCTTGACATGCACAATACATTCTCAACTATACAGAGAAAAGACAAAGGGCCTCCAACTGTCAAAAAAATACTTGTGTATTGACTTCTATTAATGGTGTGACAATTACACTCAAACTATACCCCTCCTTGGTTCTCTCTCTGTGTGGTTCTGCAATTATCTGATTTTCAATTACAAGTCTGTTTTATCTGAGAAGGCGAACAAATTGTTAAATGATGATGACTCAACAGTGTATGGCTAGCTAAACCAACCCCACCCCCTCCCCCCAAAAATTCAGATTTTTTTTAAAACACACCCCAAAACCTAGACCTAGCAAGGTCTAAACCTTTCTGCAAGGGCTTGTAAGTATACGTACAAGCTTTCTGCTGAAGGGAGAGCCCTTTGTTCAGTCCCAACTGAAGGAACCTTAGCAGCCTGGACAGCACGAAGGGAAAAACCTCTAGAATTCGCCCATGAGATATCTTTGCCATATGCGATGACAGACTTTAGAAGAAGATGGCTTTCGCGCAGCCAACATGGTGGGTATGACCGAAGATGGGATACCTCTTTTCTTTAAGATGGCAGATTCAATGGCCCCACCGTCAAACTAAGACGCTTGAGATCCGGATGAAATAAGGGCCCTTGAGAGATTAGATCCTGCCGGAGAGGTAGAAGCCACAGATCCTCCACTGACATTTTTAGAAGGTCTGAGAACCAAGATCTTCTTGGCCACCTGGGAGCAATGAATATTGTTGGCGTCCTTTCCAGTCTGATCTTTTTGAGAACCCGAGAGATCATGGCTATAGGAGGGAAAACATACGCCAGTCGGAATGTCCATGGAACTACTAGTGCATCCACTAGGTACGCCTGAGGATCTCGTGTCCTCGAACAAAAATGGTCGACCTTGCGATTGTGTCGAGAGGCCATCATACCCCCGGAATGAAAGTCGCCGATATGGCTGGGACGTTGCGTTCTGCCCACGAGAGAATCCGGTGAGATTCCTCCATGGCCAAGTCGCTTCTCGCTCCCCCTTGGTGATTGATGTAGGCCACCGCGGTGGCGTTATCGGATTGGATTCTGACAAACTTTTTTGCCAGACAGAAGGTCCAATGAGAGAGTGCCAGTAATATGGCCCGAAGTTCCACACATTGATCGGTGGGTGAGCTTCCTCCTGGGACCAAGTACCTTGAGTGGTCTGCGACCCGCAGATCGCCCCCCACCCCAAGAGACTCGTGTCCGTGGAAAGCACCGTCCACAAGGGAAGGCAAAGGGAATTGCCCTTTTGGAGATTGGTGTCCTCCTTCCACCAGACCAGAGACCGCTTGACCGGCGTTGGATGGACTCCATCTTCCCGACTAGCGTCATAGTCTGTCGAACTGAGATCAGAGGCTCGGATATGGCTTGAAGGGCTAGACCTTTGAGATCTTTCCTCTTCTCTGGCGGGAAGTATCGAAATACATTCCCAAAAATGTCATGCGAGGACTGGGAAGCAGGGATGACTTGCGGAAATTGACTAACCACCTGAAGGAGGTTAGAATCTGTATGCATAGGTTGACTTAATTTGTCGCTAAGAGAAAAGAGGGAGCCTTGAGTAAGAGATCGTCCAGATATGGACGAATGAAAATGCCCTGAAGGCGAATGTACGCTGCTTGACATGCCATTACCTTAGTAGAGACGCGGGGAGCCAAGGATAAACCGAAGGGCAGGGCTGTAAACTGGTAGTGTTAAGTTTCCAATTGCGAACCTGAGGAATTGCTGGTGACCCTGCCATATAGGGATATGCAGATAAGCATCCTGAATATCTAGGAATGCCAAAAAATCCCCTGGTTCTATTGCCAAAATGACGGAACGGAGATACTCCATCTTGAAATGTGACTGTCCTACATACAGATTGAGTTCCTTCAGGTCCAATACTGGGCAGAACGAGCCGTCCTTTTTTGGAACCAGGAACAGGTTGGAATAAAACCCCCGAAACTTTTGGTCGGACTGAACGGGAACTATTACTTTGGCCACGAGAAGTAATTTTACAGAGTGTTGAAGAGCTTTGTGTCTGAGAAGGGACCTGGGCAGATTGGAATGAAAGAAGCGGTTGGGAGGGGGGGATGAAAATTCTATGCGATATCCTTAAGATATGACCTTTAGGGTCCACGCGTCCGTGGACGCACAATTTCATATCTCGCGGAAAAAACTTAGGCGACCACCCACCCAATTCTTGGGGGGACAGTCATGATGATTTGGGCTTATTTCCTGCAGGTTGGAAAGAACCTCGTTTGGCAGGCCAGGAGTGGCGTGTGGGAGCCCCTATTCCTTGGGGAGGAACCTGAGAATTGGCCTCAAAGGAGGGTCTTGTAGAGGCACGAAAAGGCCGAAAGGATGGGTTTCTGTGAAAAGAGAGGAACCTCCGAGGTCGGTTTTGGGGAAGAAAAGTACTTTTCCCCCGTCGCCTGAGAAATGATCCTTTCTAGCTCAGGACCGAATAACTGTCCCCCTGAGAAGGGGAGACTAGCGAGGGCCCTTTTGGATGCATGCTCAGCCGCTCATGCTTTTAGCCATAAGATCCTACGTGTTACCGTGACTGATGCAGATGCCCTGGCTATGAGTCTACTCGAATCTAGGGCCACATCCCCAATATACACTGCTGCGTCGGCTAAATCCTGTATTATTTCCAAAAGATGGGCCTTGGCCGGATCTGAACCGATCTCTTGGTACAGTTGACTGAGCTACACCTCCACGGCCTTAGCTACCTATGCCGAAGCAAAAGTAGGACGCAACGTGGCTCCTGAAGCTGCAAAGGGTATTTTTAAGAAAGAATAAATACGACGGTAGTTTTGATCCTTAAACGTTGCCGCCTCGGAAAGGGGGATGGTAGTGGCTCTGGATAGTCGAGCTACTGGGGGGGTCGACCGTGGGAGGGGAGGACCATCTTTCTATGTCTGCCTTGGGAAAAGGAAACATGAAATTATACTGGCGAGAGAGGGAGAGACGGCGTTCCGGACAAGACCATTCTTGAAGAACAATTTTGTCTAGTTGATCACAAGAGGGAAAATGTACCGAAGATTTTTTAACTCGGGAAAACAGTGTTTTAGAGGGGTCTTCCTGGGACTCCGAATCCTGAATGTTTAAAGCACTAAGTACTGACCTTATTAACGAATCTACAGCGTCCGCTGTGAACGTTGTTTGAGGGTCCTGTTCTGGAGCGTCGTATTTTATCTCACCATCCTCGGGAGCATCGCCGTCCTCCTGAACTGAATCATCGACCATAAAAGGGGCCGGCTCCTGTGAAGTAGCTGGTCTGCAATCCTTGTCTGAAGTCACTGGCTGTCCGGATTTGAGGACCTGGGCAATGGAAGTAGATAGAGAAGACACAGAAGAAGCTAGGGACTTAGCCCATGTCGGTTCAAAATCATGAGGGGTCCCCTGAGGGTTTGCGTCTTGGGCAGACCCTGCAGATGTATTTCTAAGTGAATCTAAAGATTCACGGATCGACTTAGCCCAAGCGGGTTCTTGGTCGACTGGGCTAGGGGGTGAAGGTGCTTCATGTGCGACAGAGCACGAGGCACACCTGGGCCCCGACTGGCCCGCAGGAAGTTTAGCCTGACATATTGCACACACATAGTATTCTTAGGTCCCTTCTGGCGGGACGGGAGCGACCCCTCGCTGGCTATTAGATACAGATACAGTATAGTAAACACAGAAACAGTATAGAACAAAAACTACCTTTAAGGAAAAACAGACTGAAAGCAGTTTTTTAAAAGTAAAGGAACATTTCCTGTAGATACAGCAAGGTCTTGATACACAAGGAGGAGTAGGTAAGAATTGAGGAGGAGCAGAAGTTCCGTGCCTGTCACAGTAGCAGCCGCGAGGTCCGGTGCTCACAGGAGGAAAAAAAAGTAGAAAAAAAGTCCCGCCCCCCGCGTTCGCGCGAGAAGATATGTTCCCGCCAGCCAAGGGAAGCTCCCGCAGTGGGGAACAGCCCACTGCTGCGTGATGAGGTGGTGGACACTAGGAGTGGGTATCTAGCCCACTGCTGCGTGTTGAATCCTAGGAAACCTCCAGCTAATCCCTTCCCAATAGGATATCTTGATTGAAGATAGTGGTCCAACTCCTGAGCGGACACTTGAAGAAACTGAAAGCAGACTCCTGGTGCTAGACTATATAAGGTAAGGGGAGGAGCACAGGAGCCTGTAAAAGCTTAAAATTTTCAAGTGTATTTGTTTTTAAATTATACTCCGTTATTAAAGTGTACCTTTAATGTGAAAAATCAACTTAATTAGGGCACTTCTCCCCTGACCTCTCACTAGGATCTCCCTCCAAGAATGCAAATGACCCTTGGCTGCCTGCCAGCTCACTTTCTGCAACAAGTAAGAATCTCTGCTTACAGGTAACAAAAAAAGAAAACATTAACCCTGCTCATGCTGTGCTACGTTAGGAAAATATAGAAATAAAACCTGGCTTTACCTGTCAATAATAAAACATTAATGCAATCAGTTTATATACTTTTGTCTCTATTATCTGCCAGAGATAAACTGTTGAGAACTACAGAAATGGTCTATCACGTTTCCTCCTTTGTACCTCAATCTGCTGAAGGATCTTTGTAGTGATCTTTTTGCTGGTGAATTCCTCTGGGGGAACACTGAACAGAAGCATCTCATCTCCTTCTAAAAAACAAACAAACAAAATATGGCAAGGTGCAACAGCAAGTAGAACATTTTAACTTCATGAGAGTAGCAAAGACAGCTGCCTATTTTCAAGGCCAATAAAATGGCATGTTCAGTTTTCCAAACAAACACAGTATATATTTGTGTCTTCGTCCATAATTCAGAAATTGTAATCTAACCCTGAAATGTTAAAAATTGGTTTGTTTCTTTATGGAAATATAGAATGTAATTGGCAATGCTTTATTTATTCTGTAAACATTCAGGGTGTGATACACCAAGATCTGTTATGGATTGGTACAGCAAAGTTGGCACTGTATCCTGTCAAAATGGAATAAAATGCAAATTACCGGTAAGCATTTTCAACCATTTTATAAATAAATAACCCCCAAATTGCATGCTTCCATTTAGGTGTAACCATTAGCATACAATTTAGTTCCATTAGACTTAGACATGTTTAAACAAGAAAACTATAGGAATGACAGCTGTTTATCACACACCACTGAGATTAGTTTCCCTACCTTCCTGTGGGGTCCTGGCAGAGTATGGATCACTGGCTACAATGTAGAGAATCCGTAAGAGCTGTAAAACATCTTCCACTCCGCAGGAATTCTGGCTGCTGCCTGCTTTGGCTTGTGCTTGTTCACGGGAATGACTAAGTATATCAGCACTCTGAAGCGTAGAAAGAGCCGCTGGCATAGATAATGATTTACTGCCATTCTCACTAAAGTCCTGTTGGTTAAAAAGTGTTTTTTTTTTTTATTTTTTAGACACTTAAATGTATTCTTCCTAAACTTAGATTAAGGTCATCATGTAATTAACAATACCCTGGAAGCTATTTGTTGTTACATAAAGGAAAATTAACCTAACAATTCCAACTTCAGGTAGGAATGAAGCACACTGATGTCTCTAAGACCCTTAAGCAGACCGTACACATTAACAAAGAGGGCAAAGTCGATGGTGCTAAAATAATCCCCCACAATGCTTTCAAACTACCACAGTCAGCATTACAGATAATTGGTCTAGACAGAATTTTTTTCTGACCACATAAGCTCCCTTTAATTCAAGTAGAGGGAACAAATGTGGTCAGGATGTGTATAGCCACCTGACCTTCCCCATAAAAGACAAAGGAGGTCAGCTGTGTGAGTGTATGCAGTTGTTGTGGCATATTGCAGACTTTTTCCCAATGCAATCCATGCTGCAATATTCGACAGCAGTCCCATGCATATGGCTAGCTTTGTACCAGGATACCTAAGGTACTAGTTTATGTTTAACTTTTAAATACTACAACATTTATACAGGGAAGGCTCCCCCCCTAAACAGGTTGTTGTTTTTTAAAGCAGGAAGACTAAGTCCAAGACAATGGTAGACACTTTACTTTGTAAGCAGCAATGAGTTGGGAGCAGTTGCGGTTTTTCCTGATGCTCTTGTTGGTTCCAGTAAGTTTCCAGCGTCGCAGGAATCCAGGGTCTGCGTTTCGCTGCAGGTAAGTGATCAGATCATTTTTTGGCAGGGCATCTGTGCCCAGTGACTGCTCTACATGCTCCACAGACCAGCAACCCTGATGAGAAATAGAATGCACAACAGGACATGACAGTTTATATTGGATACATCAGCTATATCATCCAGGTCAAGAAAACTAGTGAGCTCAGGCATTTTAACTACCGTTTCTCAAGAGTGTGAATGTGACATAGTATGTAACTCTGACATATAGTGTCCTCCCTCTGAGTTAAATTCTTTGCAGCCCACTTGCATTCTTATTTCATTTAAATAATATTTTCTAACCAAACATACTTATGGGAATTAATGAGAAAAGTGTAAAGGTGAGAACACACGAGCGGACCGGGACAAATGACTCTTCAATAGTCATTTGTCCCGGTTTGTCTGTGGCTGAAAGTTCCCATGATTGGCAGTGATTTACCAACAGTCCCGATCACCCGTTCATCCAGTCCCGTTGCCCCCACCCACACCGTGCGATATTTCCGGCCTGCCGACAAATGGCCGAAAATATCGTATGGTGCGTACCCAGCCTTAGGAGTTACCAGTCCATGAGTTGCTATAGAAGTATCCCTTACATTCCATTTTACATTAACTGGAAATCAAAAAGGCACATTCAGGAGGGTAAACTGGAAACAGATGTGTAAATAAAAATTATTTACAAGTTAAAGATACTCACCAATCTGCCAAAGTCTTTCTGCTTATCACAGTCCTTCATTTCTCTATACATAATCCTAAAAAAGAATGAGGAAGTTAATTATGCATTTGCTTTTAACAGATTTTAAAATTGTCATTTTATACATTTTTTGTTACATTGCTACATGCAAAATATTTGCTCACTGTGTACACAGTTTCTTACCAACATGGTAATGCTCCTATAAAATGTTTTTCATGAACAAAAATGATTTTGGGGAGCTGGAAGAAACTATGCATTTGCATTTCTGTGGATTAGTGTCTACAACACAAACCACCACATAGATCAAGTAATGCATGTTGATTTCCCAACATTTATATGGGAAATGGACACAACAAGAAAGCTTTGATCTGAAGTGGGTTGCTAAGGAAAATTAACCCATGATATCTTTGTTAATCATGGTTTGACTTTTAGACTAAGATCAATAGGGGAAGGTGAAACCTTAAAAGGACAATTATATTCACCTCCCCCTTGTTCTTATTCTTCCACCCATTAGCAGTACCCAGGTTGAAGACCTAAACAGATATATAATCACTCCAGGGTACTTCAAGATCAGCTGTTATACTTATGTGAAATTTCCTTTGCCATTCCTCTTCATGCTCAACTTTGCAGTCCGCAAAGTAGCCAATGGGAAGGCACATTTTTCAAAGAATCTCAATGGCTAAATTGTAGGCGGTAACTGCCTTCCCACCCTGGGGGAGAGCAGCGAAGGAAGTTGTAAGTACAGCACCTGATCTTTAAAGTACTCAAAAGGATGCTAAAATAAAAATCTATTTGTAACCGATAATAAAAATATCTTTAAGACAAATTTCACCTAGATTTTAGAACGGTACATTACACAAATGAAATCACAATTTCATTCTCATCCTTACGTGTAAGTAGGCTCCCATATCCTCCTCAGTTTGTCAGATTTGACAGTACCATTGCAGCAGAGTTGCAGCAGTCTCTGAACGTAGAAAAATATGGTTGAACGGAAAATATTTAGGGGCAGCTCCACCTCTCTTCCACTTCCAAGTCCGGTCACCTTCAACGTAAGTGCCAATCGAGGGGCAGGGGCACATTCAACCTCCTCCAATAGCTCTGAATGGGGTGTGCCTATAATGAAAATTAACATTGATTTAAACATAATGTAAATTGCTATTCCAAGCATGCAAAACTTGGAAGATAGCAATCCAAAAATTACAAATTCCCTGCCTAAACAAACACCTTTATGGGGCAACCCTGACCTCCCAGAATTTCTGACTATACCAAACCCCGAACAATGGTACAAATATGGAGTTACACAAATCTCAGACTTGGTGGAAAAAAAAGAGTTTAAAACATTTGAACTGCTCAGCCAAGAGTTCGTGCTACCTAGCAAAATGCTATTCGGGTACCTCCAAGTCAAACATGCGTTCCAATTCAAAGGGAGCCCCCTAATTTTTGAAAATAATCCACTACCAACATTACTTACAGGAGACTCCTCAGTCAAACTAATTTCAAAGAACTTTCTAGCCCTGATTAGGTCAGGGGCGTACTCGCAAACCTTGAGTAAGCAACAATCCTGGTTGATGGAAGTCAGCCCAATGGATAAGGATGAGTGGACAGAGGCACTAGAATCATGTAAAACAATTTCCCCAAAAGCCTCAGACAGACTTACACAAATATTTATAGTGAACCAAGCATATCTAATCTCAATACAAATAGCCAAATACAAAACAAACCACAGCTCACTATGCCCGAAATGTCAAAGAGCCTCAGGCTCATTCTACCATATGTTATGGTCTTGTCCCTATGTTCAGGGATACTGGCAACAAATTATCACATTTCTACATGACCATATGGGCTCCCCAGTAAGTCTAGACCCTAAAATATGCCTATTAAACATAACCGACCAATTACCGATAGATAAATTCCACAAGATATTTATATCAGAATCTTTGTTTTTGGCCAGGAAACTCTTGGCCAGAATGTGGATGCAAGCGACCATACCATCTATTACTGAATGGAAACAAGCGGTAAACATATGTCTACCATACAAGGAAATAATGTACACACAAAGAGGCTGCCCACAAAAGTACAAAAAGATATGGGCTAGATGGAACGACTCCCAATTAACCTGTATTGACGATACTAAGTAAATCAAAAAACACAGTACGCTATTTAGATAAAAATCTCACACACTACAGTATATCAACTGTCATAACACAAGTACAAACTGTCAGAATAAGGAAAAAAGTAAAAGGAGTAAAAGGGATACCTAAATGTTGTTATTGTATTTTCTTCCGTTTGTGTTATCTTGAATTTTTTAATTACCCATAATGCGAACAGCTAACCTCCACAATTAAAGGCAAAAGTATTGTTTATGTGTGGATGCCAAAAATATATATGATGCAAATCTTTGTTTTATGTATAACAAAGAATCTGTAAGAAATATGGTTCTCCCTTGGGAGATAAAAACATATACTACTTGACAATATGCAAAATACCATGTATGTTTGAGAATTGCTTTTCCCTTTTTGTTATTCTTTAATAAAGCACCTCTGTTAGGAGGAGAATTAAAAAAAGTCGAAAATCATTTTTTTTACATTTACCACAACACTAAACATTGGTAAAAGTGCCCACAACACAATTTCAGGCTGGATTTTCCTGGATTTAGGCATAATGAGTAAGTTTATTTTGCAAAGTTAGATTGAAAACACTACTGTATTCTACTGCAACAATCTAGTTTTAATGCAAGTCCTAAAAAGAGATTTTGCAGACATGAAATGTAATGTTTAGAACATTTATAAAGAGCACAAGTAGATCCCTCCCTAATTCAATAAAAAGGTGAAAACACAGGAGCACCATTACTTTTTACTGGCGTTACTCCTTGCAGATATGGCCCAGGGGGAGTATGTATAATGATGGTCTGCTGATTTTGGTAGGAGCAGTTAGTTAAAACAAAAATGTGTTTAAATCACAGCAGCATATGTTTACACTTTAAAAGAACAATTATAGCCAGGGTGAGGTCATTACCCCTTTACTGGGTACTTTCCTTGCAAAGTAAAGATCAAGAGATCGATGTACTTTAATTTAGGAATATCAACCATGTGTTAATAGCAAACATATTCCTGGCTTACACCAATAGTGTTTATATTAATGGTCAAATACCTGGAGCAGGAATTTCAAGATCCGTTGTCTGCTGAACATTGGTTCGTCCTGGGCGTGGATCAAAAGCTGGAACCAAAGCTGAAAACTGCCTCTTCAGGACATAGTCATCATCCCAAGTCCTACGTCGCCCACCTTTGGTCTCATACTCTTCCTCCTCCTGCCCAAATCAAGTAAAACATTCCATAACAGTAAAAATGGTGTTCTATATGGCAACAATCTTTCTGAATTTACATTTACAGTTATGTCTTTTTATACCAACTATTAATTATTTGCCATTGGCATCAATTCTCCTGTTCAAATGCATTAAGGTTAAACTGCATCAATTTCCTTTCTTAAACATGTCAATTATTAATAGATTTCCCATTTCTTACCATAACCTCTTCATACTCTTGCTCTTCCTGGTTATCATCTTCATTTTCATCATCATCCTCATCAGGCTCAGGAAGATCTTCATCATCATCAAGCTCAGCAAGCAAAGTGCTGGCTCGACAACTATCCAAGAAATCTACAAAAAGACAATAAAAACCTCTGTATATTAAGACTAAACAAATGTAAAACTTGCTTACACAGAGCACTTTCTCAACATGGGTATAAAAACTTGCCCACAATTAAATCCTAGAACAAAAACAGAAGAAACCACAAAACCTCAATTCTGAGAAGACTTACCATAAAGAGAGTACTCTGCTTCCTGTCCTGTGTCACTCTCACTAGAGGTGGATGTTAGACTTGTTGTCAATGTATTACTGAGGGACTGGCCCACAGATAGCCCTGTAGTGGCAGTAGCTACATTACTGCTGGTGACACTGGATGTAGACATTGTAACAGTGGACGTGGTTCCTGTGGTTGTCAAGTTAGGAAAGCTCTGAGCACCCATGAGTGGAGAAGCTGCAAAAAAATGTATTGTAATTTATTGCAAAAACATGTAAATTAGCCAAATGACTTTCAGGACAATACATTGATAAATCTCTCACACCTCCCCCATTCTTCTGCACCAAATCACCCACACTCATGGACATACTTTTCAAGCCTGTATACGATTAAACATTATACCCAATACTCACTAGCTGAGCTGACTGCATTCCTCCCCAGAGTGTTTGTATTGTTATCACTGCTGCTACGACTCAGGTTCATGTTGTTAGTTGCATTCGTTCTGGCAATGTTTGCAACTCTTCTTACAAAAGACTCCAGACTGGAAGTTTCCCGTGAAGACAAGTTTGGGACACTGGCACTAGAGCTCATGGGTGCCCCAGCTGCCAACAGTGAGCTGACAGACAACCTGTTGCTGGCAGAAGACCCCAGTGGTCGTGGAACTGCTGCCTCCTTGTTACTGAGCTCTGAGACAGAACTTACGTCGGGTGAACTGATGCTCACCATACCCATTGAAATAGCTGGTGTCTCTCCAGCCTTTCTGTCTCCTTCACCCACTGTATCTCCTCCTGGGGGGCAATTAGAGGAACCAGAAGCTGCTGGGTTTGAGGATAGGAGAAGGATGGGATCATGGAGAAGGTCAGAGACTTGGTCCTCTGCCCTTCTTTCTGTCTTTACACAACTGAGACTCACATCATTGCTGCTGGCCACACTACATACTGAGCTGCTGCTTCCTTTTCGGCTACAAGAGCCAGCCACACTTCCAGTGACCACACAGGAAGAAGAGGATGAGGAAGCAGGAGGGGCTTTGTCAGGACAGTTGTTTTTCACCAGGCTGCTCCAGGAGGGTGGTGTGCCTGCAACAGTGGATGAAATAGGTTTGGGTGACACTGCAGAATCTGGGTCATAACCTGGGGCCAGCTTGAGGTCAAACTTTCCTTCCGCGCCCATGCGGTAAGAGTTAGAGCCACCGGCATCCCATATGACATCAATCCAGCCTGGAAAGGGATAGCAGCGTGTAAGATGAAAGAGCAGACAGCAAAAAGAGTTGATTGGAATCACGCAGAGAGACAAAGCTAGCTGTAGCATAATTACCCATTTTACCCACACAAAGTCAGTCAATGACTTCCAAAGGGGGTAAGATTAATTAAACAGCAAAAGCAGTAATTTGCTCCCCATTAAAGCAGACAGTCTATGGGTCTAACCTAATACTTCTCCCAGTCACTTTCTACACATAACCAAGTATTTTGGGGTGGGGGGAAAATGTACTACCAGAATGCACATAAGCCATAAAAAGTTTTCCCTAATTCAGTATACCAAATTAACAAGGAAATCATTTTGGCATCTCTCTATATTATCCATTAGCTTATTACTTCCTAGCATTACAAAATTCACAATTTCCAAATCTAAATCTTAAACATTAGCTCAAAAACACATTTATCCTCAGGCATCTGTTCCAGAATCATTGACATTTATGTGTGGAAATCAACAACAAATCCCCAAACAATCAGGGCAAAACGTGCAAATACAAGCACAAGATGTATCATGGAAATGAAAATTTAAGTGCATGGAACACGTCAAATGCAAAAAACCAAAAAGCCAAATCAAGTAACTGCATAAATTTAGCAAAACTATCAAACACAGCAGACAGTCTCTAGAACAAAAGAGAAAATGGCACAGCACAAACAGGGAAGTCTAGCCTGTTCACATTAAGGTTACATTCACCTTAAATGGGTCTTCTAAAACAAGAGCAGGGTTCTCTACTTAAATTGTCAATCTTGATAAAACCTGACATCTGAACACTTAAATGCCACCCCTGGGTTATGTATTTAACTCCTGTAGCAATTTTTAAGGAAATTTAGCAATTACTGGACTGTCTGTCTTTGGAAAATCCCAGCCCAGCTCATAGTTGCAAGCAAGAAATTGAAGAGGTGCAGAAATGGAAGCAGTAATAAAAGGAAATAGAGAACTGCAAAAAGACAAGTATTAATATTACTGAATGGATATACAAAATGAAAATGTACCGATATTCGAAGGTCTCCCATTTCAAAATTTAAACCAATTAGGATTGAACCATATCAAAAGCATAACAATGCTGGATAATAGGTCCTGCAAGTGGGAGAAGCTAATTTGCTTACCGTTATGAAGATCTCCTGTAATAGTGCCCTCTCCTTGAGAGCTGCCATCCTGATCTCGCCACTTCCAATCAATGCCCCTGATAACACGGGCACCAGGTACCATATACTTCAGGACCTGAGAACGTACCAGCCGTCTCTGACGCCGTAAGTTGGCTTCTGCCTCTTTGGCTGCTTTACCTTAGGATAAAATACATATTAACAATTTTCTGATTTTTATTTTTTGTTATTTAAATAATATTCAGAACATCTTTAATCACAGAAAAGATTTCTGTGCTCAACTTTGAGATCTCCATGTTCCTAAAGCTTGCAAAATATATTTTTAAGGAAAATAAAACATACAATTAACCTAAATTGAAATGAGCTTTTATTGGCACTCTTATATTCCCTTTTACCCATCTAACATCGTATGCCTCTTATTATTTACCAAGTTGGTCTTCACACACTCCAGTTGCTGAGCCGTAAAGCTCAAAGCCAGACAGTGAAAGGTAGTGAGTCTGGCCACTAGCATTTTTTCCAGTCTGCTTGATACGGATGTGTCGCCAGCCCTGCTTCTCATCTTTTGGAGGGTCCAGAGGCCATGTGGCTGTGGAGCTATAGAAAATGAAATAATATATTAAGTTTTAGATATTACCTATGCCTCTTTCCAAAGAATAAAAGCACAGCGCTCATTGTCACTAAAAAATACAGCACTGTTAACATGTGTAAATTTTTATTCCCTGAATTTCATTTATTGCAAAATGAAATTGTCAAATCTTATTAATCCAGTACAGAAAAGTCCAAGGAACACTAAAATAAAAGAACTTTATTTCAACATTCCTGGGGAAGGTGTGTTAAACACCAAAATACAAAGTAAAGATTTTGTTCTCTGGAGACTTGTGTGCCCGTATTTTTCTGTACTGGATTCAGGGGCGTGTTTTGGGGGGGGGGGTGTTACTGGTACCTGGAATCCAATGCTCCCTCTTATTGGAAATTGTATGTGTGCGCAGACACTTAGAGGAACACTGCTGGAATCCCCCCTTTCTGCCTTCTCAGTTCAGTCTGCTGTTCCACTTCTGCTGGTGTCCATAGAATGTTACATACCGTATATACTCGAGTATAAACCGAGGTTTTCAGGCTTAAAAAAAAGCCTGAAAATCTTACTTTGGTTTATACTCGAGTCAATGTTTCCCCTACCTTGTCTGGCGGCCGCGCGATCCGCATCCTCGCTCCACAGCCTCTGCGCATCCGGATGATGTCACTACCCGGCGCCGCAAAGTGAGAGGCGCCGGGTAGTGACATCATCCGGATGCGCAGAGGCTGTGGAGCGAGGATGCGGATCGCGCGGCCGCCGGACAAGGTAGGAGAAACATTTACCGGTACTTGCCACAGGGACACAAAGGGCAAATACATACAAATAGGAGTAAAACCTTCTTTATTTGTGCATACTGTATGCACAAATATAGGAGGATTTACCCCTATTGCAAGTATTTGCCACTTAAGATGTTTGAAAACTACAACTCCCAGCATGCTTTATTGGTGGGAGTTGTAGTTTTCAAACATCTTAAGTGGCAAATACTTGCAAATAGGGGTAAATCCTCCTATATTTGTGCATACAGTATGCACAAATAAAGAAGGTTTTACTCTTATTTGTAAGTATTTGCAACTTAGATGTTTTGAAAACTACACTCCCACCAATAAAGCATGCTTGGAGTTGTAGTTTCCAAAACTCTTTAGTGGCAAATACTACCCCCTCGGTTACTTGAGTCAGTGTGGTTTTCCTCCTTTTTTTTCTAAAACTAGGTACCGCGGTTTTATACTGGGGACGGTTTATACTCGAGTATATACGGAAGATTGTTACATTGTTACTTTAGCTGTGAGTTAGAAGCACCATTTTTGTTTCAAAAATGTATCCAGTCTGCACTGTGATTGACAGCAGCATAGAGATCTGTATCAATATTAACCCTGCAGCTGCCTGAGGTGATTGCTGAGACTGAGTTTATATAGTTATTTAAGTATATCTACTCCTCCATGGTTGAGCTTAGTAAGCAGGAATAGGGACATTAATAAACTGACTGTCAACATTATATATTCTTATACATATATATTCTTTATACAGAATGATTGTACAATGTGCCCATACATGGTCTGATGTTATTGGCTCCCTCTACTGTAGTAAAGGGGGTGGAATGGAATTTTTCAGTCTTGCCCGATAGGTCCCGATACTGACAATATTCAGCAAATTCTGTCATATCCACCATCAGTGTCACAGCTCTTTGAAAGGCACTAAAGATAATGTAGTGCAAATGTGGATTTCTCATTGATACAGAACATTATGCTAGGTTCACACGGACAATATCGATCGGCCAGGATGAAGCACTGTCGTTTGCAGCAAATGGACCACATGTTCGACGGTGATTTACCGATATGTCAGATTGCCCGTTCATTCGATCCAAGCAAAAGGGCAACTGACATCATTCACCACCGCAGCCAAAATAACCTCAGATTTTTAGCCCGACCAATACATGGAAATATATATAAGTAAAGGTTATATCTGGATTGGCCAACTGTGATATGATTCATGGCAAGTAGAGAATATATATATATATATTATTATTACGGTCTATACCTTTTATACTAAATGCTAATTTTGTGTCACGGACGCTGGACCCATTTGAGTCTGACGTCATCTAACCACTACAAGGGGGGGTGCACGCGCCGCGGGGTCTGCTAGTATAATAAAAAACATGGATGTATTCGTCATGAGCCTAATTCTGGGCTTGTTCAGTGGTAACCCATTTAGAAATCCCCCCCCCAAAAAAAACGCTGAGAACTGTACATGGAGCCAGCACTTATATTTTACAAAAAGGTAAAGGGGCATTTTCAGTGCTGTATATTACCAATAAAATTTATTTTCTTTTAATAGATGGGTACTCTGGTATCATTACCAATACATTTTTTGTGGGGCCAACATCCAGTTAAGTTAAGTTTAGTAAGAATATACATAGTAGTTGACAGTTTCATTGTATTTCCATTTCTTTGCAGAAACTGGAGCAATAGTATTCTCTGCACACAGCTATTACAGAAACTCAATGATCCCATAAGGGCATCCAGTGTATGAACAAAACCAGTAGTTTTGCCCCAATACCATGTTTAAGACAAAACTAGGGGGCATCTCTACAAATAATGTTAAGCATCTTTTTTGAAAAGGTAAAATATTTTCTTTAGATTCTGGAATTTAACATATTTTGTTAAAACAACTTGCAATGCTATTAAAAGTTACTAGGAGAACATGTTAAGAAGGCATTATCCAGTTACCCAGGCTCATTCAGGCTGCAGTCATCCACATGTGTATATAGTGTGGTCCAGTTATGTCCATCCTTAGACACCTGGAAGACCCAATTGCGAAGTGCAGAACGCCCATACCCACGGGCATGACGAAGTGTGTAAGCAGAAGGCACAATCCACAAGCCAAGATCAATGGCAAACCAGGCACTCTTATCATCATTTGTGTGGCAATTAAGTGCAGAACTATCACGACTCAGGATATCCTCAAGGCGGCCATATGGCAAGTTTCGACCTTCTGATGAGGTAACAACTACTAGTCCGTATGCAGCTGGATTCACCCACTCATATGCAGTCCTGGAAGAATATCGATAAAAATAAATAGGTTACCCAAGAGCAAAAAAAAATCAAAAACTCAAAATGCTAAAGGTTTTAGGACTAAGTAGGATATCCGTTATCTCAAAAAAATGTCAGAATGTAGTAATGAGATTGGTATGAATTAAAACAAGTCAATGAGCCAAGGAAAGAGTTCTGCCAAGTCACTCCCCTCTGTATAAATAAGTCTGTTTACAGTCTAAATCCTAAAAAAAATAATACTAAAGCCACCACATGATGATGGCAAATAATTGCTGGCACTGTCAACAGGAAGACAACCAAAAATAATGGAAGCAAGATACTAGCAATGTATACTGCTTTATAACCCAGGTGGCATTTAATATGGAAATATATACTATGTTCATGCAGAGTTAGAATGGATTCAGAAAATATGAGCTGCTATTAAAATACTGCATTGTGACCACTACCATATGTGTAAGCATTGCATATAGGCCCCCCTCAGTTGTCAATAGCATCGTGAAGGTTGGCTAATCTACATGCGGCGAAATTGCAGTCAAAGTGACAAAAAAAAATCAACGTAAATCGGTATTTATGCACAGATGTAACAAGACAAAGGTTAAACGAGGCCTGTCTCTATTTTATTCCATTTCTTTTTACTGGAAAAGTACTTACTTTGCATTGGTGCCAATCCAATACATGATTCCATTATCATCAAAGTCATGCTGGTGCCTGAATACACAACTCTGCCCTTCACGCAGCTTGCGTACAAACACGAACGAAGAACGATCAAAGTCATACCACTGCTTAGCTACCTGCAAACAAAACCACCAGAGAATGGTCACCATCGTGTGATCATTGCCTCACCGTCAAATTCTATATTAACTCATTAGTTATGGTTCATAACCCTCATCTACAGTTTTTCCCCATCCTATCTCTTGTTTAACATACAATAAGCTTATTTTACATCCCTGTAGTCCACTACTGACCATTTTCAGCAAATACTGCTCTAGAGACTCTACAGTGGCCAATGGCTCCATTTTTAACATTCGACCGGTACGGTCAATTAGAGAAGTCTCTCCCGGGGCACGCTCCAGACGAAACCGAAGCCTTCGAGTCAGGATCTGAAGGAAGAATGGAATTTATACAAACCGTATTGTGTTAAGGATAAAATACATGCTCTTTGCTCCAAACCTTTACCTGCAAGTTGTAACTGGACCCAGGCGTGTCATAAAGATGGAGTGGAAGCCTTTCTATTGATTCAAGCACCGCAATCAATTTTCGAACAAGGGCAATAGCTGGTTGACTAAGGAGGGAATAAACAAATTTTACATTCAAGTTTATTGACAAATGATAATGAAGTCCTTAGAATAAAAAAGGAAATAGAGCCAAGATAAATATCGCAAAGCTACACAAACCTTTCATCATCTTCATTTTCACTGAAAGCCGTTTTAAATACATTAAGCCTTTCCACAAATTGCCCACAGTCTTGTTTAACATCACAATCTTCACTCTGGGTGAGAAACATAGTGTAATTTTATTTTATAATGTATTTTTATTTATTACTTTATTTTTATAGCAAAACAAGGAATTGGAGATAACAGGAGGGTTTATAGCAATGCACCAACAATAAGAACTCCCTGAAAGTGCTTAGATCGTAAGCTCTTAGGGGCAGATGTGAATGTATCTATGTAAAGCGCAAGTGAAGATCGCGCTATATAAATCCACAATAATAATAATCCCCATGTTAAACCCCAATAAGCCATACTGGTCGGTAAAAATCACTTATTTAGAAAAGGAATTTGAGGGTGGTGGTTAGGCTACGTAAATAATGTGGATGTAGAAGGGGGTGGGGTTGGATACACCCTTTAAAATACAAGCAGTCACACACCAACCTAGAGCAGAATGTTGGACCCTTTGCCTTTGCAACAGCAGTCAATTAAAGCCGAATACAGAAATGCTGAGACAAAGACAAGCATATTCAAATGCATATTAGGACTGCACACCAAGAAGCTACTGAATTTATCTATTCACACTTTTACATAAAACAGCTTTTTGTTTCTGCTCTATATTTTTAAACAAGGGCCTGTAACCAATGCATATTTATTTCTTATTTTCTGTTCATTTTCCTACTCTGAAGAACTTACATTACTAAGTACTGTAAGCAAAGCCTGCACCAAGCCACTGCTGCACATCTCATAAGGTGAAATGGTGTTTTCATCTTTCAGCAGTACAATAAGATTTTCCAAGGCAGTCTTCATCAGATCTCGCCATGTGTTCTCACCTTCAATACACTTAAGGAGACAGAAATTATACCACCGTTATCCGACGGATATGTTAAATGCAAGCTATAACCAATGTAGAGGGAACAGTGGCTATAACTGTATACCACCTGGAGTTTTCTTGCCTAGTTACCTGTCTGTTTGTATGAAGTTCCCAAGAGGACTCCAACTGAGTTGCAATATTTCTTAATGTCACTACCACTCCCCTTGGCATGCTTTCAACTGCCTTGAAATGATCGTCATACAAATCTCTTGCCATTGTTCGCACCTAATGATAAATGCATTTAAGATGACGGAACCAAAATCCAATAAAATAGACGTCAATGTAATTCTTAAGTTTACATGTCTATAAATCACAATTAGATGTTCTCTCACCTTCTGTTTGGTTTTCTCTAACTTAGATTTTAACTTTCTGCCTCTCTTTCCTGTCCAACCAGTCACAAACTCTGATCCTGAAATGAACAGTACGCATAATAAAAACAAGAGCATATAGAAAGATTCACAAATCTCATCATCATTCTGCAAAACTACAACAAACTACATTTATAAAATAAGGGTATAAAATCAGAATTGTTATTATCTGTGGATTTTGAGCAGAGTTTAGCTTATTGTAATTAAAGAGTTGAAGAATGTACCCACCTAGCGAGGTTTCAGCAGTGAATGAGTGCTTAGTGCCCCTGTTTGACTCGAACACAAACCCTGGTAAGTCTTCCTTTAGAACTGTGGCCTGCTGCCCATCTGAGTTGTGGATTGCAATTTCTCCCTCTTTTAAGCAAGTAAGAGACCAATTTCCCACGGTCAGCTTTCCAGGCCCAGGTGCAGACAAGATGGGCTGGCTGGAAGTGGAGGGTTTGACCTGACTCCGAGCTCTCTGTAGCTTTTCCAAAAACTCACTTCTGCTTTCTGTCAAGCAAAAAAGTAAATATGCAGAGATGTTTAGAAAATGCAGGAAATGTTACACATATTCTGTTAAAAATAAACACTTGTGCTTATGGGCAACTTGTGACTTTCTCCCAATGTTTTAACCAAACTCTTTACTCCCTTAACTTGCAGTGATTAGTTAAAAGTCTAATATGTGACAGTCATAACCATCTCACCCACCTGAGCTATCAGAACCCCCCTCAGGACTCCCACTTGAGTACATGGTTGCAAGTTTCCCATCTAGGATAAAGCGGAACCAGCCGTTACTTCCATTGGAGAGCTCCAGAGCTGCAGCATCGCTCCAAATGTACAAACAATCCCTTCCACGAATAACGGACCAGTCCCGCCAGTGGTATGGCCGGCCTTGTTGCAACTCCTTGGCATCCTCTTGTGGCTCATCCTCCTACAAGGAAAACAAAATACAAATATACCTGTACAAATCACAGAAATATGAAAAGCTCAGTCATATTATTTATCCAATCTATTTCTTTTAAAAAGAATTAAAGATAAAAATCTATGGATTTACTCATCTTGGGTGTTCAGTACAGGTGACTCTTACCCAACTGTGCAGCCTCTGTTCTTCTTGATCCTAAGCCAATCAAGTCAATGCTAGGCTAATCTAGCTGCCAAAAAGATTGAAATCACCAGTTCTAGGTGCTTTTCAAGGCAAGTAATGCTTAAGAGCTTTTTTTTTCTTTTGTTGGTAGTACTAAACATTCAGGAAGACAAATTCATGCTTCAATACAACTGAAAGATGCTGGCAAGGACGAAGGTAATCTTTCCTTAAACTTAAGGGAGGGTACATAGTTTAAAAGAGAACAAAACGTCCCTAACATCTATCTTTAACTATATTATTTTCCAAATTTCTTTTACACAATCCTAGTAGTAAAAGCTAAGCAACAACACAGACACTGGCAAACATTAGAACACGCACCTATAGGGAACATTCTTACCTTTTCCGGTTTGTTATCTTCTTCATTCTCATCATCTGATGTGGGTCCAGCTAATGTAGAAACTTTGTTTATAACACCAAGTCGAGCTAACTGGTCCAGAAAAAGGTCATCCCCCTTATCCACTAGATCTCTAATGATTTGCAGAGCCAGTAGGTGACCATCGTCATCATCCTGATAAAGGAGAGACACAATCTTAGCAGAAAATCAAAAAGATTTGTTGAGTATTAACGTAAGCAACTAGCACAACAGTTAAAGGAATAGTTCACTCTTAAAGTGAACTATTCCTTTAATGTATTGATTAAAGCCCAGGAGGTTACGAAGCTATGCCCCACCTTCCATTCTTCAATCAATAGCGCAGGGTCCAGGAACGAAGATAAGAAGAAAGTTGCCTTGTGCACAATCCACAGCGGCCACACTGAAATCTCCCTGTGCTGTACAGCTAAAGCACAGGCTGAATGACTCCCAAAAGGAGGTTTGAATAGAACCCTTTTAAGCATTGGTCTGATGGAAAGGTGTGGATCACTTGCCTTTTTAGCAAGGATGAGAAATGCCTGATGACAATACAGGTCCTTTGGAGAAAATACTTTTCTCCAAAGCCATCAGTGGGACCAAGGACACGCAGGAGTTAAGCGAGATACAACTCCAGGAACGGACACTTAAAAGTTAGAAAGAGGTTCTGGTGTTCCTTCCTTATAAACCAGTGCAGCTTTTTTGGTTTTGCAGTTTTGTTCCAGAGAGGGAAGTGAAAAGAGTTGGAAAATAAGTAACAGTAAACCAGACAAAAATATACTAACAAAAACTAAAACAAAGGAAAATAGCCAATCTGGGAGGGTCGTGCCTGGGTGATTTAGGGCCAGCTCGAACGACTTAACTTTGAGGAGTATAAAGTCTAGGTATAGCAAGAAAAAGATTCTTTGTAGGATAAGAAAGGCTGCTTGACATACCATAGCCTTGGTTAACACCCGAGGGCTGGTAGCTAGGCTGAAAGGGAGAGCCGTAAATTGCAAATGCCTTGGCCAGAGAGCAAATCTGAGGAATTGATAATGTTTCGACCAGATCGTTATGTGCATATATGCATCTTGGATATCTAGGGAAGCAAAAAATTCTTCCTGCTCTATAGCCAGGATAACCGATCTGAGCGATTCCATTTTGAAATGCTGCGTTTTTACATAAACGTTGAGAGTCTTCAAAGCCCAGTACTGGATGGTATGAGCTGTCCTTCTTGGGGACTAGGAAGTGATTGGAGTAAAAACCTGCAAACCTCCTGTCGAGTGGGACTGGAACAATCCCCTGTGTGTTTTTAACAGGGACTGGATGATCAAATTCAAGGCCTTCCACCATTCGGGCACCTTGGGGACCTTGGAGGGGGAGGAGAGAGATTGAGAAAGAGACAAAGTCTATCTTGTACCCTTGAGAGATTACGTTTACGGTACAAGAATCTGTGGAAGGAAGTGCCCACGCGTCAGTTAATAGTTACGATCAGGTGTACATCCTGCAACTCTGAACGTGCAGGATAGAGTCCAACTCCTCAAGCGCACACTTAGAAAACTGAGGGAAGCTTCTTGTGCACTGGTTTATAAGGAAGGAGGGAGGAGCAATGGAACCTCTTTTTAACCTCTAAGTGTCTACTCCTGGAGGTGGTTCACACAACCCTTGCATGTCCTAGGTCCCCCTGACTGCCTGAAGGAGAAAAACACATAAAAACAGCTCCCAGTTGTCGATGTGGAATTGAGACTCTCTAAGCCGTTTGATATCTGGTACTCCTCTACGTGACTGGGCCCTTGCAACAAAAGGTGCAGTGTGGAAGGGACAATGGGAACGAAAAGGAGTCCCTTGTCTGATTGATAGAGGGGAAACACAGATAAGCTTGAGAAAGCAGGGTGCTATTCCCTCCTGTGGCTTTTTCCCAATTCCGGACCAAAAAGTGAACCCCCTAAAAAGGGAAAGGTTTGGATACAGGGCCCTCTGCCAGATGCATAATGCTTTGAGACAGATGTTACACTTCCAGAACGTTGCAGTAAGTTTAATAAATATAGGGGTAGCATACGCAAAAAACACTAAATTTGTGACTTACGATAGGTATGGACATACAGATTTGAAATGTCTCACAGACTAGATCTAGCAGTTGACAAACAAGGTAAAAAACATTATCACAGGTCACCTTTTACAAAATACAATTATTTGGTCCTAGAAACGGAAGTTTATTTTCTATGGATACGAAATAAAAACATTCTTTCAGCCTTCATAATTAAAATTTTATACGTTTTTGGGTTTAATTTATTGCAAATATTAAACTTACCTCCTGGTCTAACACAGTGGCTGTTATCTCTACCAGAACAGTAGGCAGATTGTGTCCTGCATCCGAGTCACACACCTCTTTAATCAATGCTTCCGAGCAGAAATGGATCATCTTTCTAATAAGTGCTAGGCTAGCTTTCCTGCAATGTGATGGTGACCATACAAATTGTTATAAAGTGGTAATGTACACAATCTGACAGCTTAAAAGAAAAAATAGCAACAGGATAACCAAATTAAATGAAGTCAAAACTACCGAGGAACCCAGCAAAAAATTGTTCAGCAGTTAGATCAACTGGACTTGAAGTTTAGTTCTTGAAGACGCTTCGCTAGTCATCCAACTGGCTTTCTCAATTCAGAATGACGTGTACAAGAATCTGTTGGCAATTAAGTGCCCTGGAAAGTTTCAATTAGCATATCACAGCCAGGTGTACATGGCAGACCATTCTTGTCAATCCCCCCCCCCCCACACACTCTATTCAGGCTTGGTTTCTTATTTTCACATAAATGGCCTCCTTGACACCTCTCTTGAACCAGTCATGTTCCTTTGCCAACATGTTAACATTACAACTGTCTGCCATGTACAATGCTGTTTTGACACCTTACCCTGGGCGTTCCTATAACACCTCTTAGCCACAATGCAATCACCCTTGCATTCAGGAGGTTTCTAACACCCGGCAGTGATATGCTAATTGGGACTTTCCAGGGTACATAGAGAAAGCCAGTCGTATAGCTAGGGAAACGTCTTCAAGAACTAAACTTTAAGTCCAGTTGATCTAACTGAATACAACGGATATACCATGACCTGTATGAATGAGAACCTTCACAATCAAGTATCAACACAAACGGTTATCTATATAGTAAGATGTACCGGATAGATGGAAGCATGGTTTGCTGAAAGGTCTGTGCAAAAACAGGTAGCAGCCTTTTAAGGTAGATGGGGGCCATTTCTGGGTCTCCTCTTGGCTCATTGCACTCCTCATCTTCTCTGTTAGTATCTTTCTTTTTCTTTTCATCGCCTTTATTTACAGGGCACATCCAGTCCCCTGTAACATACGAACATAATAATCACAGAAATGATATAGAGGCATCAAATATGTTCAAGTTTAGGTATTCCCAGATCAATCAATTACACAAGACACTGGTTATGAATTCAAAATCTTTTCTGTATAGTTAATTATATACAGAGTACAAACCTGGGGATTGTAAAATGGCCACAACCTCACTGTGGCCACGCTCTCGAGCCTTGTCCAATGGGGTTTTACCGTCCTCATCTCGTAAGTCTGGGTTGGCTCCATGGCGAAGGAGGGTCTGTAAACAGAGGAAGAAAAAACATGAAATTAAAAAAAAAAATAAATCATATATATAAGTCCATACAACTGCGGCCGGCACTCCCTTCAGTATCCAATGCCCGGGTGCAGTCCAATAAATGTATAGAGATAGAAGATGGAGGGTATTGAAGTATGTAAAAGAGCATTAATCACACATGGTCATTCTAATCCACCAATTGAAGCCCTTATAGCTCTCTTGACTTATTGTAACCAAAAATTATTTTCGATTGGACACCAAGCACTACCAACAAATATCAGGTAGTGCAATGGGTTCAAATGTAGCTCCCTCCATGGCCAATTTGTATATGGAAAAATTTGAACAAGACCATATTATGCAAAACATATTTTTTTTTTTTCTATAAGAGATTTATAGACAACATGTTTTTTATTTGGCAAGGAGAGGGGTCTACGGCACAAATGTTTGTGGAAGAAAATAATAATTTACCATCTCCTATTAAATTGACAGCTCACATCCATACCCACATGGTGGACTTTCTTGATTTGAGGATATCAATTTGTGATAATAAAATGTCCACAACACGTAAATCGTAAATCTACAGACAAAAATACTATACTTCATCGAAATAGCTGCCATCCAGAGAAATTTAAAAAGTCTATACCATATTGCGATAAGACCAAGATGTTGATGCAGTTGAGTGATTTAAAGGATAGGTTCATCCAAAGAGGATATTGTTGTAAGGAACAATAGAGAAAACCATGAATGTCGACATAAATTGATATAGTTGGGAGTACTGACCAAATGAAAACAGTAACATTTTGTTTAATCCCCAAAGTAGCATGTTGAAGAAAGCTTTCAATAATCATTGGGAACTTATCCAAAAGGACAAAGCGTTACCTTTTCGGGAAACATGCATTCAACATGCAAACAGAAAGGGCCGTGCCCTTAGATCAATGCTGGTACATACAGACATTGCACAACAGAGCACCAACACCATGGTGTGGAAGGAGGGGTGCTTTAGGTGCCCAAATTGTGTGATGTGTAATCGAATGCTGTCAGGGACTACCTTCCCTCATCCCCATACGGTTAGGAGGATAAAAATTAGAGGACGGTTTACATGTTCCAGCAGAAATGTGATTTATTATATTGTATGCCCTTGTGGACTTTACTACATAGGCATGATTACTACCAGTTTTAAAGAACGTATGGCTAATCATCAGTCCTCAGCGCGGAATGCCCTTTTGGATCAGTCTAATTCTCAACATAATACGAATAAATACGGGGTTATGGCAGTTGCGAAACATTGCAAATTGGCCAAACACTCTGTAGGTAGTCTTAAATGTATGATTATTGACGGCATTGATCCAAAAAGCTACAAGGTAACTAATAAGGAGACTACTTTACAACGAATGGAAGAGAGATGGAAACAGGATCTGAGGACGTTGCCCCCAAAAGGATTTAATGAACAGTGGACATTGCAGTGTTTTATCTAATTATTATTGCCATGTTACTTTATTTCCTTCTGATAGGTGATATTTTAGTGCTTTTCATACATATTTATGATGCTTCAACATAAATATGTATGGATGTGGGTTGCTTTTTATCTGTATTTAGACTCTGAGGCACCTTACTTTTGAAGCTTTCTTGACTGTCCATTTTATGCATTTTACAATTATTGTTGCAATATTTATGGCACTGGCACTTTGTTTCCACCCTATACTGGGGATGGTTAGTTTGTCAGTTGCACTTACCTTTAATCTCGTTCCTCGGATTCAATCCCTACCTTTTAGGACGGTGGGGGAGGGGGACTGAGATTCACGTCTCGGGTATTCAATTGGTTACACGTGGGGGAGGGGGGGTGTTGAAGTGTTTTTAAAGATCTGGTTGAGTGTTATTCAGATGTTCTGATGATGGTCTGCCATGCGGACGGAAACATGTTAACTTCACAATAAATAGAGTATTGCGGTGAGAGACCCATGATTGCGTTCTATCTATATTTATTTATTTTTTGGATCAGTAAAGGAAGGTAAAACATCAGAAACATTTTTAAAGGCACTAGTTAACATGATCTGAGGAGCTTTGAGCAATGACCTGTCTAATACTAACTGCACTTCTCATCCTTCTTGTCCTCATTTCCTCCACTGGTGTCTCTTTTCTAAATGCATGATTTAAGACCTGGACGCAATAAAGAACCAAATAATTCAACACAAAGCATAGGATGGCTAGCAAATGCAAAGGAACATCGGTAACAAAGGGCAGGATAGTAACAAACAGGTAAAAGTTCTAATGAAGGATTGAAAGGACATTTATACTCCTCTTTCCACAAATTATTAGTACCATAAACCAATAAGTTGTCGCACCCTTGGGTACTTTACTATCCAGCTGTTATACATACATCATATTTCCCTCACTGCTCTTGTCCTCTTCTTGCTTGTCTCTGCAGTCCACAATGCAGTCATTGGGATGACACTATTGCAAAGAAGTTTGTCTTCGCTTAAGCAAGATCACGGACTGTCGTCGGACTGTAGCAGAGGGGAAGACTATATATATTTAAAACTGGGCCAGAGAAACAGGGGAAATAGCTGATTTGTGAAGTACCAAGAGGTAAGGACTTTTTAGTTTAGGTCCTCCCCTGGGAACTATTCAGGTGTAGAGGAGGGGAGAGGCGAGAAAAAAGTTAATTTTGGTTAACTGAGCTTCAAACAGTGGAAGCGGACTTTTTGTCCTTAAAATGTTTTAATGCTGCTTGATTAAAAAAAAAAAAAAAGGTGGCTTCCAAAGCTGAAATTTAAGTAAAACTTACTTGGAGAAATGCTGCATAAAAACCCCCCAAAATAACTCTGTATACAATGTCCAAAACAATTCCCAGTGCACAAGCAGATACACCAAATAATCAAATGTTGTTTAGTGTGGCACTTGAGAAAGAACGCTTGAACGTTCGAAACATGTTGTGACCCTGTTGAAGCAGCAAGGACTTCGATCGATCCCTATTTATTGGAATGTCTGCTAAACATAAGGGAAAAAACAAAATACCCTTTAAAATCAAATTTAATAATAATTTTATTATGTTTTTATGCAAAATACATAACATATCTGTTGTATTCAATTAGATCAACTGGACTTGAAATGTAGTTCTTGAAGACGTTTCGCTAGTCATCGACTGGCTTTCTCAATTCAGAATGACTTGTACAAGAATCTGTGGCAATTATGTACCCTGGAAATCCCAATTAGCATATCACAGCCCAGGGTTGGTTAATGGTGTGATTAGATGTGGCTAAGAGTTGTTATAGGAACGCCCAGAGTAAGGTGTCAAAACAGCATTGTACATGGCAGACAGTTGGTGTCGAACCCCCCCACCTCAAGAACTACATTTCAAGTCCAGTTGATCTAATTGAATACAACAGATATACCATGACCTGGATGAATGAGAACCTTCACAAGCAAAATACATAACAATGTTTTCAAAACCCTGATCTGCTATGTCCTTGAACAGGGCATTTAAAAATAAGAACAGTCTACATGATATATGAGAAGTCAGAGCCTAGTTTTTACAGGCTAGATATAGCAAACTAGTATTTCTGACACTAGTGGGTCAGATTTAGCTGGTAAACTATAACAAGTTGGAAGTCAGAGATGAAAAAGTTTATGTTTGCCCAAAAGAACAACTATTTATTTTTTTACAATATTAGGCGAGGTAGAAGCTCCTTCTGCATACAGCACTATGCAGGGGACAGACGAGAAGACAAAATGGCAGCTGACAGCAATTTGACAGCTATTCCACAATGGTGGTCCTTTAAAGGAGAACTAAACTTTTTTTTTTTTAATCCCAATGTGGAAGCTTTTTGCCCCGTAACACCTATAAATTGTAATATTCTTCTCTAATTAGTTGCATTTAGCACACGAGAGAAACAGATTCGGTAGCTAAGAAGCCTTTCATGTTGTTGCCAGTACAACTCATAGTTCATGTAGTCTAAGAGGTTTGTGAGCATGCATATATATATTGGTCACGCTCCGGACAACAGTATTCTCTATCCAGATATCTTCCCACCAATATGGAAGTCCCTGATAAGACTTTGGTAAATAAACTGCAGGAAAACAAGCAGCTTCCAGACAGCATGAATTGAATACAGCCTTCATGGGTGCAATAAAATGACAACTCTTTTTACAGATTTTTGGGGGAGTTTTTCCATTCTGTTCCTAGCAAAAGATAAAGCTTCTAAATGTACCTGTATTCTTTGCATATGCAGTGGTGACTCACCAGTCTAAACATGTTTCAGAAACACAAAGCCCAAGAGGTCATAGGTTTAAACCCCTAGACTTTATATTACAGTATGTTCCTAGCGAAAAATAAACTTTAAGTCTAAGAAATACACTACAAAGATCACTTCTTTTTTGAGTGAAAAGCAAAAGAATTTATCATTGTTAGGTACAGGAGCATTTAAATATGTTTACACAAAAACTGCATTAAAAACGCTTCAGGGAGAAGGAGGATCTCTGTGCTATTATACGATAGGCTATAAGTTTCTATGAAGCAAGGCTGCAGAATCGTTGTTTGAATCTGATGAGCACTAAAGAGCATGTGAAGTGTACTGCCAAAACTTAGCTGGGAGTCATCCAGCTATGGTGGATTATGGGAGCTGCCTCCTAATAACCATGTGTTAATTACATGAATCCCCCAAAAGCCAAGGCAAAGGGAGAGGTGAGACACAACTTGTATATTTGTGAATGTGCTCTGTCTATTGGGATAATGTTGTCTGAAGCCTTTAGTTCCCATTTTAGATGCCCACTAGGCCAAGTCCATTAGAAAGCAATGTGATAAATCTAGCTCTATTCCCTTAGACATATTCTAATTAAAACTGACCTTGATTACATAAACATGGGGATGCACAGTACTTACCTGCCTAAGATACCACAATGTACTAAACACTCTGCGAGATTTAGTATATCGTGGTCAGGTAGGCAGCGCCATGTGCGTCGGGATAAGACCCTGATGGAATAAATGTTTCTTTGCACTACCTGGTAGTACAAAACTAAATGTGTATTGCATTGGATGCGCTGCACAAAGTCAAAATATTTTTAGACTTCCCACAGGCCCCGCAAAGTCAATGAAAACCCCCCTGCAAACCCGATAGTATATCAGGTAGAGTTGGTTTTACAATGACTAACAAAAGCGATAAATACTGCATCTCCCTACAAGTTCTTTAACTTCCTACCTTTGCCACTTGAGGTCTTCCAAAACAAGCAGCATAATGCAGGGAAGATGACCTTTGTCCTCTATTCACATCTGCACCACGTTCACACAAGAATTCCACCTAGGGCAGACAGTGCGGACAATGTTACAAGAAGACTCTTCTGCACTTTTATAACCAGAAGTAATATAGGAGAACTCCAGCCTAAAACACATTTCCCCCAATTTATGGCCATGATACTGCCGATTGCAATGCTATATTGTGTCTTTTAAAGTTATTCCTATCCAAAAGATAGGAAGTAAAGTTTTTCAGTAAAAGAATCCCTCATTAGTACCACCCCCAAATCCCCCCCCCCCACTCCCCCAAACTCAGAAACGCCCAGTGGGAGAGAAAGGAATACAGCTACTGTGCTAAAGGGGAAATGGACTAAAACTGAATTTTCTTCAAAAGGGAAAAAAACAAAAATAAACTGAATAAAGTATAATAAAAATATAGCATGATTAAAGGGCAACTGTGGTCTAAAAACAAGCTAGTGTTAAATGAAAGCCTGCAGTATTTCTTTTAAAATGAGCCGACAATCACATCTCTGGCTGGAGCCTGTGAGACATTACACTGGGGTGTATGTTCAAACTTCCTGCTTCCAGTAAGTTAAGTGACATCACCCGCCCGTCCACCCCAGGGGAGAAGCATGCTCAGTTAAGACTTAATGCTGGGGAAATCAGGAAGTACCTGGGAAAAACTTGACAGTTGAGAAGAAGAGCCCATTAATGCAGGCTGAAGCTGGTCACAGGACTACAAGCTGGTCACATGGCTAAAAGCAGGAAGTAATATTGCTGAACCTTTCCAGCAATAGCTTCTTACGAATTTTATCTAGAGATGTGATTTAGGTTTTATTTTGATGGTGTGATGGAAGGCTTTTTATATCATTCTTACTACTTTGGAAGAATTCGAGACCACAGTTACCCTTTAATTTTTATTGCATTACAAAGACAAAAAAAATGCTGAAACTCACAAGGGTATCATATATAATACAGTGTATTCGCCAATATATATAATAGTACTGTGTATTCTTAGTGCTAGCTCTCACCATTTCTTGTGTGCCAAATGCAGATGCCCAGTTTAAAAGTGTTTGACCAACATCATCCATAAAGTTTACTTCAAAAGCTAAAAAAACAAAAACAAATGACAAACTACAGATTAAAAGAAATACAGTGAAAGCCTAGCTCTATGCATCATACACTTTGATTGGATCATTAATAAAACACCTTAACAATTTATATTAAGAATTATAAAAGAGAACTAAAGACTACTAATAATTTTTCAGAGATGTCTTTTTAAGTTAACATTCTTATTCACATTAATTAAAGAACGGGAGGTAAATTAGCCAAGTCTTACCTCCCGTTCTTCAATTAATCAAACAGGAGAAGGCAGCAAACTTACACGATCGAGCCCCTCCGATGCTTATGCGGGTATATTGTAAGGGAGAGTGGATGTAGTCGGCACCGTTCAGAGGAAGCAGCTGCGGAGCACAATCACGGGTAAGTTGAAAAGGTTCCCTGCTGGCTCCTGTTGGATTAATTGAAGAACGGGAGGTAAGACATAGCTCCTTTACCTCCAGTTTCTTAAATTAAAGTGAAAAAGAGTAAGTGCAGTTTTTCAGTGGAGATACCCATTAAATTAGGTAGGCCAGCAGCTCCAAGACAACCATTCTTACACTTTTCTGCAAAGCAGAATGGAGCCAATTTTTTTCTTGCTTGGGTCAGTGAATGAAGCCATAGCATAGCAGAAAATCATTTCCTACACAAAGTATGCTTTCTGATTAGTTGGCCCAGCATCTGCAGGCCTTGTAACGGTTACAGCTGTGCAGAAAAAAAGCAAGAGTAGAAAGCCTTAGTGCTGCCCATCTACCAGTGCAGAAGATGGTGTGAAAAAGGAAGAGAAGCAGCATCATTACTGTTTAAGGATTGTATCAGAATTTTTTTTTTAAAAAAAGTGGTTTACCTTTTCATTACACAGGGAATTAAAATATTTTTCCTCCTTTCAAAATCAAAATGTTAACAGGTAAGATTTTAACTACATTAAAAGGAGAACAGTACAAACCACAGCCCATGTAGTTTTCAGAAGACCACACATTCTGGCCCCAGTATACTCCGTTTCTATGCACAGAGCATATTCTATTAAGTTGTCTCTACACCAATGTGGGTGTCCCTGATGAGACTTTGAATGCTACTTGTTACCCTGCAGTTACGTTAATTCTCCAGCCATTGAGAATTGCTGGAAAATAAACTACAGGGTAGCAAGCAGCTTATCAGGGATTTCAATTTTGGTGGAGACTTCTGTATGACATTTTTTTTTATTCTGTTCATAGCTTCTAAATGTACATAGATTCTTTGCTTACGCGGTGGTGGCTCACCAGCTAAAGCACATGTCTTAGAAACATACAGATTCAAATCCCAGACTTCTGTTTCTTACATCCATGCTAGCTAAGAAACACACTGCAAAGATTACCTTTTTTTGGTATGGGGAAAAATTTTTTTTTAAAAAATTGTATCGTTGTTAGGACAGGAGCATTGAATGTATCTGAGGGGAAAAAAAAGTACAAAATTCCTGTACTCTGTTAGGGACAGGGAGGATCTCTGTGAGGTTATGTAATTGGCTTTCAAGCTTCAAGTTATCTTCCTTGTTTTGATCAGTTGAGCACTTAAGCGCATGTGAAGTGTACAGAGTACATTTAGCTGGGTTTACCCAGATAAGGAGGATTACGGTAACTGACCCCTAGTACCCACAGATTCATTTCATAAATCACCAAGCAGCCACAGAAAAAGGTTAAGGAGAGACACAGCTTGCTGTATGTTTGTGAATGCGCTTTATCTATTGGGACAATGTTGCCTGTAGTTCCCCTTTAAATAAGTTTTCCACAACGGCTGACCTTCTCAAATAAAATTGTGCACATTATCACACAACGTTTTTGATTAACCCTCTACAATTCTTTGCAATTTTACTACTTTTACAATCATTAAATTCCATTACCCACCTCCAGTATCAATAGCATCTATAAGTGCATCTGTGTCCTTGCTGCGAATGCAGTCAATAAGCTGACGGTGAGATCGCTCTCCTGAACTATCAAGACGTCTCAAACCAGGGATGCGACCTGTGGACCCAGCACTGGACTTAGGCAGAGCCTTACGCCCTTCAAAAAGCAGCACCAACAGCAAATCAACAAGTCGCATAGTATCCAGTACACAACGCTCATCACCCTGCAGAGCACTCTCCATTGAGTCTAGAAGTTCTGCACGCAGCAAATCCTAGAATAAAATGTACAAATTAGGAAAAAAGAGGGAACCAATTAGTACAAAACCTTAAAGTTTAAGCTTGTTACTTTACTACATACATGTGTGACGACGGGTGAACCACGGCATAGCGTGGATAGCAGGCTGACAATTGTGGAAACCTGATTGCTGATTTTTGAGTCTCCAGATGTTGAAGGTCCACCACTGGTGCCACGGCCTGGTTTACATGCAGATGAAGGACCAGAAACAGTGCCTCCTGCTGATGCCATGCGGGAGAGGAGTTCCTCTGTGAGTCCATGCTGCGCTAAAGGAGCTGGATCAACACCACGACGTGTAAAACGGTCAGCAAGAGATGCAAAGCAGCGCAGTGCTCCATCGGATACCTGCAGTAAGGGGAAATATATTGAAGGCTCCCTAAACAATACAAAAATACCCCACTTCTCACCAAATATTACCGATACATTTTCATACAAAGCACTAACCTGATGGTCTTCATGCTTAAGAAGGCTAGACAAAGATTCCACACATGTTTCTAATGATGCATCCTGTGGTTCCATCTTCCCACATAGACGAGATACCACAGACATAGCAGAATGCAGGGTATCCTTGTGAACCAGATGGCCACTATCCCGAATGAATGTCAGCACACAGTTTAAGCCACCCGCCTCAAACACTGCTCCAGACTCGCGTGTACAGATAAGCTCTAGGACCTTATTAATAGAGAAAGAGAATAAAAATAAAATACATGGTGTAGATTCACTACTCTCAATATAAAAATATATTTTTATAAAATGTGTTGACAGGAGTTTGCAAGTGACAAAATGAAGTGCTGTGTCACACTAGAGATTACACAGCATCAAGTGCTGTAAAAGCACAAAATGGTCTCCAATCTCTCTGTTTGAAAAAGTACATTCAAAATGGACTACCTTAGCCCTACCCACTAAGGGAAATTGAAGAGTGTTCCATGCTGTAATAACTTTGTCATCACAGATATAGACTGGCATAGATTGGCTGGCATACAGCATGTGACTTAACAAAAGTGATATCAATTTTGAGCTCTGATCTCTACAATTGAAGTGTAGAAAAAAACATTAACCTAGAGGCAAAATTCAAACATAAAACCAACACAGTAAACAAAGATCATGACTGAGAATGTATAATTCTTTTGCCTTGTATTTTTCAGAACTTGCCTTGACACATTGCTCTGCTAAATCACGGCTGGTTCTGTTGTTCAGCTCCACTACCACAAGCCTGTTGCACAAAGCTTTGATGGCTCCTTCAACACCCACAATACGTCTTGTACACTCAGCAGATACATCAAGGTAATAGGTTATGGCACGTGCAGTTACTTCCAAAACATTGTCTGGGGCACTTTCATCCAGAAAAATTTTACACAAAGCAGGCAGGAAGGTGCGAGGTGGGCATCTAGATCACAAAGTAAGAAAGACAACATTAGTTCAGGTGTCTTGGTAAAACCTTGACTTCTCAAGGAAGAAATATTTAAAATAAAAAAAAAGTTAGCCCAGTTGTGGGGACTTATAGACACAGCTTGACATGGACCAGATGATTATTATAAGGGCTGCAGAAAACAGGAAATCATAGATTTAGATCCCATGTTTATGGAGTTTCTACAACCACAAAACAAATGTCAAATAGCAAGGCAATCAGAAATCGTTTTATATTCCCGATTACGGTTTCCAAATCCCTCCTTAGGGCAACAAGTTACAAAAAGTTTACCTTTGGTGACTAATACCAGGAGTTGCCAAGGAAAACAAAAGACAACGTAAAAATGTACTGAACGAAAAGGACTGTAATTAATAGTGATGGAGAAAAGAAAAATATTAATTCAACAAGCATTTACACAGAAGTGGATTCTGGAAAGCTGCTTGTTATGTATGTGTCCAAGTTTAAAACAGAGATGGAGTTATAGTGATCAAGTACAAATGCTAAAATACAAACAATATATTCTTTACACAAAATAAACCAGGTTAGGGGAAACACGGAATATAAATATTGCCTTTAAACAAACTATAAAATTTCCTTTTAGGTGTGCAGTGTTATTAAAAGGCATAAAGGTCAACATCTTTGAAAAAAACATTGTATTCAATTCCCTCCAAGTCACTCATCTTCCACTGCAGCATAAACAAGTTACAGTCAGTGTCAGGCCCTGTTTAAAGGGGAACTGTGGTCTCCAAACAAGTTTATTTTAAAGGGCATGTCCACCCCCAAAACTCAAATTTAACCCCATACTGGCCCCACTCTGTAGTGTATAAAAATCCTTACCTTACATCCCAGCTCCTTATGGTTGCCATGCTGTGCCCCTCCAAATTCTAGGAAAGTGTAGTGTAGAAGGTCTGGGTGACTCATCCTGCGCCTGTCTCAGCCTTAACCTCAACAAGGTCTGAGGCATGCGCAGGAGAGTCCCCCCCCCACCCCCTCTCGTTTTCTTTTCCCTCCCCTAGTGTAAAATCCCCAGTATATATTATATTATTGAACCCCAGCCCCAACCGCCGTAACAGAATTATTAGAGAGTGCCCAGATAGTTACTTACCTTCCTCTATCCTCGGCATTCTGAGCAGCCGGCAGCCGCGTCCTGATTGGCTGCCTCTCAGCCAATCAGGGACGCGGCTGCCGGTCCCACCCCCTGCTTGCATTTCCGTGCAAGCAGGGGGCCTGGAGAGTGCCCCGGAGGATTAGCGGGAAGTTAAGTACATATCGGGGCACTTTCTAAGAATTTTATTACGGCGGTTGGGGCTGGGGGATCAATATGTAGAATATATAAAAAGTTCAAAAAAGGGCTGGACATGCCCTTTAGATGAAAGGCCAGGTTCATACCTTTAAAATGAGCCATCAACCACCCTCTCTACGTGCTGCACAGCCCAAAATATAAAGAAATCACTGATCAGGAATTTAGGGGGTGGGAGGTTCTGAATCTGTGGTCAGAAATACTGTTTCCTCCTCTAATCTGCGGTTGGCACATGCTCAGTGCATGACTGAAGAGTAGGAGGGGGTGGGGAAAACAGCACAGCCCACAGCACTGCTTTTTTAAATGCCTCCCCACTTGCTGGCCCTTCCCAATGGTGGGCCCTGTGTCCCCTCCCCTTGCAGCCCCCTGTGACCCCTCCCACTCATGGACTCTGTGGCCCCGAGTGGGAGGGCCCCCGGGGGCCCACGAGGAGGAGGAAACACAGAAGAGGGACTGTCACATGGTTTCAGTGCAGGAAGTGCAGGGGATCCGGTGATGCTGCAACCATATCACACATATAAATGTAGATATCCTCAAAACTATGTAAAATAAATAATGAAAGTAAATTGCAAAAATCCTCAGGAAAGCAATTCCTGTCAATTTACCTAAAGTCATTTTTGGATCACAGTTACCCTTTAATAAAAGAGAAAGACATCAGAAGGGGAATACATCAGCAGAGGTGGATAAAAAGACAGGGGGTACTGTCTACAAGTGAACCATGTATTATGTATATACAAAAGTTTGTAATTGAGATGGCTCAAGAAAAACAGGTGGAAATGGCTCAACTGAAATTGCTTTCAAAATGCAAATGTTTTAGAAAATGAAGGTATAACTATTAAAGTGTGTGAAATTAGGTTTCCCATATAGAAATTCAATGCATAAAGCCATTCTCGAATTACAAAATCAACCCGATAATAGGTCTAATATGGATAACAATGCTGGGTGGAAAAATGCTTCTCTATGGAAACAAAAGTTCAGATTACCTACTGAAAGGGGAACCATGGTCCAAAAATGACTTTAGGTAAATTGAGGTAAATTGCTCCCCTGAGAATTTTTGCAATTTATTTCCATTGTTTATTTTGCATAGTTTTGAAGATATTTACATTTTTGTGTGTGATATGGCAGCAGCATCACCAGGTCCCCTGCACTTCCTGCTTCCTGCTCTGAAACGGTCAGTCAATCTGTCCTGTGTCTCCTCCTCCCCTTTGCAGCCCCCCTGGTCCCTCCCACTCATGGACCCCATGGTCCCTCCAGTTGCAGGCCCCCCATGGCCCATTATCTTACAGCCCCGTGTGACCCCGCCCACTTGTGGGTGCCGTGGCCCTGCCCACTCGCTGGTGCCGTGGTCCGCCCACTTGCGGGTGCCATGGCCCCTCTCACTCGCAGGTGCCGTGGCCCTGCCCACTCATGGGTGTCTAAGCCCCGCCCACTCACGGGTGCCATGGGTTACTCAGACCCCCGCCTAGAGAAAACTCTGTGGAATCAGCCTTTTCAGGCAGTGTGAGAGAAGTGAAAGAGAAGGGCTGTAGATTCCCTTACCTTCTCAGTTAGGACTTCACACAGCAGAGAGGAGGAGGGACTTCCTGTCTCCCACACACACTGAGGGAGTCTGAGTCTGTGCTCGCCGGCGGCACTGTGCAGGAGAAGCCTCAGGAATGTCACAAGTCAAGTCACAAGTTCCATGCACACGGCGTAGGAACGAAACGCGTTCGTTGGCTGAACACCCCCCTTGCTCTGCCTACCTGTCCTCTTCTAGACTGGTATAAGTATGCTTATGTATTTTTTGACTCCAGTTGACTCATTTGTATACTCTTATGCATTCTTATCACACTCCTGTGACAGTTATATTTGAACTTATATATGGGAGGCAGGGTATGGCTTGTTTTTAGATGTTTTTAATATATATGTCCCCACTTTGATCTTTCTAATAAAGGATGGTTTTGATACTACTTTAAGTCAGAGTTGCAGCCTGTCTTTTTCTCTCTGTGTTATACAAGTCAGCCTCCCACCCATTAACTTTCTGGTCAGTCATTTCTGTATATCTTGGGCTGTGGAGCACGTAGAGAGGTGGTTGATGGCTCGTTATAAAGGTAGGAAACTGGCCTTTCATTTAAACTTAACTTAAACTTGTTTGGAGACCACAGTTCCCCTTGAACATTTGCAAGATACAGTCCTTATAGCAACATGTCCTATTAATGAGATACATAACAGGGAAGACAGAATTTTCAGTGGAGATCCAAGACAATAGTTGCACCTTATACATAGCACCTGCAAGTTAATACATTGGTTTCCCTACATAATGCAGACATGCATTTAGGCGACATAACCTAATTTCAACTTCTGACAGCTCCAATCCCTACGCAACACCAACTGGCCAATGAACGTGCATTTAAACGGCCTGTAAAAAAAAATGTTTTTTTTTTTTTTACTTTGTGGACTCTGAATATCATACAATGTCACCTTGTCCTAGCAGCTGAGCGAATGCCAAGTTAAGTATTCAAGATGCATTTCAGAGTAGGAAGATGAAAATATTTTGTAAAGTAATGTCCATAAGGCCTAGAGAGTAAGTCTATGTAAGTATTAAATAACTAATTAAGAAACACTTGTCGAATACCCAGAATAGTATTACAATACCCCACAGGTTAGGGAACCATGAAATATGTTTGTGCTTTATAAACACCCAAAGCAGGTGTACTGTAAAAATACAAATTGTACAACTATATAAACATACATATATTATATACCGTAAGTATGGGTAAAATCCACATAGAACTCCAAGGACTTATCAAAAAAATAATTTAAACAAACATGTAGGTCTGCAGACCTACTTGTATGTTTAAATAAAAAATGTTATTTATGGAGGGAACAAAGGTGGGCAAGTACATTAAACCCTTAAATGTACTTATCTACCTTCGTTCCCTCAGTCCCGGTCTCTAATAATACTTCTGTGCACGGGACAGACTGGCAGCCACCTCTATTATTGGCTGAGACTCAGCCAACCACTGACGTGACTGTCGGTGTGTGTGTGTGTGTGTGTGTAGAGTTAAGTATGTATGTATTTTACTTCTTGTATAATGATATTTTGCAATGCTTTCCAATAATTTACTCCATTCACATCAGGCCCAGCACTGAAGATCTCACAATCAAATCGCTATCTTATACACACAACCAATCAGTATGTCTTTATGATTTTGGGGGAAAAGGTGTGTCTGGAAACCCCCAAAAGAACAGGGAGAACATGCTAAGTCCTTGCAGATTTGAACCCAGGACTTCAGTGCTGCAAGCCATCTGAGCGAAACATTGAGCCACCGTGGAGAAATGGCCTTCACCTGTACTCTGTTGCCCCCTGGATTCAAGAAGCAATGACCAAAAACAGACAAGTTAGGCAACACCCTAAAAAGGAGATTTTGTTTACTCACCGTAAAATCTCTTTCTCTGAACCCAAAGGGGGACCCAGGCACAGCAGGGGTTAAGTATTCGACTTCCAGGAGCAGACACTTGAGTAGTTGAAGTTTTGCATAGGCTCTGGTGCTCTTCCCCTTACCTTATATTCTGCAGCACCAGCAGCCTGCTTCAGTTTTGTCCCAAAGAGGGAGCAACGTTTACAACTTTGTTAAAAGCACACTTTAACTTAAGCTAAACAGATGGGAGCGACCCTTTACTGGCCATAAGTTTTTTGTTTTTTTGTAAAACATATGTATATAATATAGAAAGCTGCAAAGCTGAGAAGGTACTAATAGAGGGAGATAGAGGAGGAAATCCCACCCCCAGAGCAATCCCAAAAAGATAGCTAACGGTCTGCCTAAGTGAACTAACTAGAAGCAGAGGCTGCTAGAATAGGCCAGGAAGAAGCTGACCAGATTGCAGGGCCGGGTCAGAGCTTTAGGCTGCCGCAAATGGAGTCCTGGAGAGAGCCGATCAGCTGGTGGTTATCCGGCTAGCAGGCACGGGAACCGGAAGTCCGGCCCCCGCGCGAATAGTGTAATTCGCGCCAAGGAAAGGGCGCACAAGGCCAGAAGGAGAAGCTCCCACCCTCCCGGAGGACCCCAGGCCTTACCTGAAGGCAGAGGTGTCCATGGATATGCTGGTCCGGTAATGGGAACTTCTGCAGGAAACACAACAGTGCGCACAGGGGACTGTTGGATCCTGTGCCCAAGAACTTGAGCAGTGACCCTCCTTTCCTTAAGGAGGATTCAGCTGAAGGTAGGGAGCACATCATAGGAGGGGGGAGCTGTCCTGGTCTATGTGTCCAGAAGGTGTGGGAGGGCTGGCAGGGGTTACCTTCCAGCTATTCCCAAAAACAGGTACAAATTTTTGTTTTTATTTTAGAACAGACATGGGGGACAGCCAGGCCTGTGTGGATTATAATGGGAAAGGCTGAAAGGGGTTACCCTCCAGCTGTTCCTAAGGCTTGTCTTGCCATTTATGTGTAGAGTCTGTCCTGAACGGACACTTGAAAAACTGAAGCAGGCTGCTAGTGCTGCAGAATATAAGGTAAGGGGAGGAGTACCAGAGCCTATGTTAAACTTACTCAAGTTACTCAATTACTCAAGTGTCTGCTCCTGGAGGTGGAACACTTAACCTCCTGCTGGGACTGGGTCCCCCAAGGCTGAAAGAGAAATGTTTTTTAAAAAAAGTTACAAGTTACAGTGAAGGGAGGTGGAATGGTGAACACATTGACGAAAACAATCCCATGGCTGTAGTTCAACGCATATGGGATCAGCAGTCCAATTGGTCAACCCCATTGGGCACTATTATCAGTACCCTTTGTACCCAACTTAGGAGGTGCAAAACTTTTTTCTGTGTTACTAATCTGTAGCATCTGAATTTGGTTGATGCAGATTAGAAGCAGAAGCAAACTTTTGCAGCTCTTAGTACATAAATACAAGTTTTTTAAGTAACTATTTTATCTCCATGAAATGGCATACTTAACATATTTCTATGTGTGTCAGACTTTTCAAATATTTTTAAAAACTATGACCAACATAAAACCTGAATGTAGCAGACTACATGCCCTATATTATTTCCATTATGCCAAGAACTATATAGTTAGGGGCTGGGCAGGAAAATGTGAATGTCCAAAGACCATTCTAGCAGTTTCCTACATCTAATCAGTGCGTGGTCCCCGTGAAAGCACACATTGTGTCAAACCCTTTTTCAATTGTAAAAAAACAAAAAAACAAGTCTGAGATGTAGTTTCAGCCACTGAAACCTTGCAGTATATCCATACTATTTTCATTAAAGGGCAAGTCCAGCCCCAAAACGAAAACTTGCATACAGGTAAATCACCCCCCAAAACCCTAAACGGTAATAGTTTGAAATCTGAAATATATAATTCTAACCTGAAATCCAGCACAATTTCCCATTTCCCCTGTTTCTGCTTCCTGGTTCTTCCAGTTAGTAACTGTCAGTTATGGATTTGACAGTTGACATTACAGCCAATGACAATGTTAATCCCATTTGCCTCTTCTGAGCATGCCCAGTCTCAGTGCAGGTTTCTAAACTGCTCAGTTTTCATGAGGCATCCAGAAGCATAGCAGGTATACAGTAATGAATTCATAGGACAAACTATAATAGATCAACATATTTTAAAAAGAGGTCATTCTTTCTAAAAGATATTCTTATGAGGGTGGAGTTGTCCTTTAAGCACAAGTACAGTTTTTATTCATAAAGAAGAACAAGTATAAAAAATGTGATCGGGGGCGGAGTCTGACCGCGGACCAAGATGGCCGCGTCTTGCTAGGGCTGCGCTGTTCGTCTGACCAGAAAATGTAAACTGAGGGAAGCTCAGACATACCAAAAAGGCTTCTTCTAGTCCCCCAGCACCTACAGCAGACATGGGGCCAAGAAAACCGCAACCGAACAAGGGTGTGATCTGTACCAAGCAGGACCTGCAAATACTCCAATATAGAGAAGACTCTACACTCTGCAAATGCTAAACTGATTATCGAAATGAGAACAGAGTTAGGTCAGCTGGGGGAGAGAGTTGCCCAAATTTAAGAGCAGCAAGACCAAACGGCAGCATTCTGTCAACAAGTGGATGCGGCCTTGTTATCCCTAAACGACAGAATAGAGGCAATGGAGCAAGCACAAGACAACTTAGATAATAGATCGAGGTGGAACAATCTTCGGCTGAGGAGAGTCCCCGAAACTGTGACCGACCCAGAAGATTTTGCCGCCAAACTATTTAGTTTTATGCTACCAACATGGCCACCCAAGAGGCTACAAATGGACAGGATCCATAGGGCTTTGAGGGCACCGCTGCGTGAAGGAGACCCACCACGTGACATAATCCTCAGGTTACATTACTTCTGCGCCAAGGAAGAGATACTGAAAGCAGCACGGACTAACTCTCCACAGCCAGTGAAGGGTCAAGCCATTGCCGTATACCAGGATATCTCACCTCAGATGTTGGCCAGGAGAAGGGAGCTCCGGTCGGTGACAGAGGCCCTTTGACAGCACGAAATCCGCTACCGATGGGGGTTCCTGTTTAAGTTAATAGCTACGAAAGGTAACAGAACCTACGTCCTTCAACATATGGGAGATACATCCGACTTTCTTAGGAAACTAGGGATCAACATGCCGAAGGAGCACTTACCTACAGCGGAGTTCCCAGATAGAGTTGAGCCTCCGGCACCCTCCTGGATCCGGGTTCTGACCAGGCCGCACAACTCACCAAGTAAAAGCCCACAGCCTCAGTCCCATAGTTCGGTGGGATAATTGGGTAACGTACTTCACTTTTTTGTTATTATCTAAAGGGTATACAACAACCGTAGGTATGGGTGAGAGCACCCACCCCCCGGTATCCATATTAAAAAATGTAACTCAATACCTTATTGGTTGGTGACTATTGACAGTACTTAATCCAGAAAAAAGTTACAACGTTTGCTGGAGCTATAAACTAGTTTGGTTCTCCCTTTCCATATCCCTCTATCTCCTCTTCCCCCCCCCTGGGGAGGGAGATGAAAACCATCAGAACAGGTCTGGTATATAGGTGGGGTAGCTATATGGGGATTTTTAGGTGCGATTCCCAAAGGTGTGACATGAATGAGGTCTCCACAAAACCAGTAGAAATTGCGGTGGGCGGCTATCTCTTCCCGAGCTTGAAATTCCAGTATGAGGAGTTGTAACTTTCTCCATGTAAATCCTCGACCCTGTATCTTAGAGGTCCCTGGACTTTCGAACAGGGAAGAGAAGGGGCAACATTGCTAAAAATCAGTATCAAGAAACATGGTAACAAAAGAATAAAAATGTGGATTAAGGTGATGAGGTATATGCTTATTTGGACTGCAAAATTAGGGTATTACTTAATACTATGTGGATAGTACTGTTTGAAATGTGGGTTCAGAAAAAGTTACTGTTTTTTTAAAAATATATCAATACAAAATAAATATGGGAATTAATAAGTGTAAAAAGGTCACTGAATTCACTGTTTGCTATATAGTGCTGTTCTCAATATTAATTAAATTGTGAGTAGGAGAAATCAGATATCACTAAAGCCTGACCCTTAATATTAAATATGGATTCAATTAAGGTTATAACCCATAATACCAAGGGCCTAAATAGCCCTATCAAATGCACTACCACTACAGTATTACAATAAAATTAAAGCGGATGTGATATTCCTGCAGGAGACACACTTTCAAAAAGCTAAAGAACCCAAATACTGGGGGGGAAATTTTTCAAGTATATATTATGTCTCCTCAAACGAAAAAAAAAAAGAGGGGTGGCCATCCTAGTGGGTAAAAAAAATACATTTTCAAGAATTACAATGTGTAAGGGATGCGGAGGGCAGATATCTTCTTCTTACGGGACTTCTAAATGGTATCAAAATAACATTAATAAATGTATATGCCCCAAATACAGACCAAAAATGCTTCTATGGCTCTCTCCTTTCCAAAGTGTTATCATTAGATGCGGGTAAAATGCTCTTAGCAGGAGATTTCAACAACACAATACACAGAAACATGGATACCTCAAAGCCCACCCCTACTGGAACTACGACTCAATCAAACAAACCACTTCTGAAGTTTATTAAAGAACTTACAGTCTTAGATATCTGGAGGATGCAACATCCTAATCTGAGAGAGTACCGGTATACATTTTATTCTAATCCCCACAAAGTGTTTACAAGAATAGACCACATATATGTGTCACCCACACTAATACCTACTGTTTCTACCTCTAAAATTGCAGAGATTATATGGACTGACCATGCACATGTGGAAATAACGTTAACAGGGCTACAGAATAATCCCCAATTTAAATGGAGAATCAACGAAAAACTGCTCACAGAACAAAAGACCCTGGAAGAGATATCCCAGGACATTAGCAATTATTTTAAAGAAAATGTCACCCCTGATGTATCATTATCTACAATATGGGCAGCCCATAAGGCGGTCCTAAGAGGCAGGCTGATCCAGCCTCCATTAAGAAAAAGGGCTATCTTAAGCAAATAAATGATCTGACAAATGAAATAGGTAGGGCTGAACGGGATCTAGCATTGCATTACACACTAGCCAAAGAGCAAAGATAAACTAATTTAAAGATGGAGCTAAACACTATACTGACAGACAGGGCAGAAAAAGCATTGAGGCTCACAGGACAGAAATTTTTCGAAAAAAGCAATAAACCTGATACTCTCCTTGCTTGTAAACTTTCTAAGAAACTTGGAGCCCACAAATTGCTTCCGCTGCGCTGCCCCAGGAGGAATCTGGAAAATAATCCACAGAAAATAGCCCAGATGTTCGGTTGTTTTTACCAAAAATTGTATAATGGAACCACTATATATCATTAGCCCGAGACACAAAAACACATTAGCTTAAAGATAGTCTCTCCCCACTGTCACAAATGAGGAGTTGCGGAGTCTCAACTTGCCAATAACACCAGAGGAACTGCTTAGAGCAATAATTCCTCCCTAATCTTAAAGGCTATGTCCACCTAAATAAAAATTTAATATCATGCTCCCCCATGTCCCCAGCCCCAACCGCATGTTTTGTTTTTTAAAAGCCCCCCAAACTCTACTTACCTCCCCTGCGATGCTCGACGAGGGGCGTTGCGGGTAGCAGGGGAGAATGGCGGGCGGTGGTCAGTGCAGGGGGGGGTGCGGAGTTGGGGCGTGTGTGTCGTCAAATGGGACGGCAGGAAAGGTGGTGTGGAAGTGGTGGCTGACGTGAGGGAGCATGATATTAAGGGGGATTTGTGCTAGGGGGAGGGATAGTAGAACGGGAGGGAGAGGGAGGAGGGAGGGGAGAAGGGCTGCAGCCACCTGGCAGGAATCTCCGGGAGGCCAGGTAGCAGGCAGTGTCCTATATGGACCTGCTAGCCTCGGTGGGCAGTTTTTGAACTTGGGGGGGGGACTACAGGAGAACCAGATGGAGTTGGGATGTGAGGTAAGGATTAAACTACACTACATGGTGGGGCCAGTAGTTGGGGGGGATTATAGTTTTGGGGGTGGACATGCCCTTTAAGTCACCGGGCCCAGACGGTTACAAAATTATGTACTACCGGAAATTTTTTAAAGTACTTCACCCACACATGCTAACATATTTCAATGCAATCATACATGGGAAAGAGTTTCTCGTCCGATTTGCTAGAAACGTACATCTCGGTAATCCCGAAAATGGATAAAGATACCACTCAATGCTCGAATTATCACCCAATCTCATTGATAAACACAGATATTAAAATTTACACTAAGATATTGGCTTTGAGACTCAGCAACATCTTACCGAGGCTGATCCATCAGGACCAGTCAGGTTTTATCCTTCATAGACAAACCACAGATAACATTCAAAGATCGTTAAATTTGCTCCACATAGCTGACATACAATCTCTGCCTTCACTATTCCTGTCACTGGATGTGGAAAAGGCATTTGACAAGGTGGCCTGGCCTTATCTAGAGGCGGTACTGGGGAGATTCGGGATATGAGGTGAATACGCGAGTAGAGTGATGGCACTGTACACCACCCCAAACGCTAAAGTAACATATATGGGTTATGACTCAAAGAGTATCCCTATATTGAATGGAACTAGACAGGGGTGTCCTCTCTCCCCCCTTCTGTTTGCCATGTGTATAGAACCTCTAGCGCTGAAAATTCAATCTGACCCAGATGTGCGTGGCATCCAGATGGGGGGAGAGGAGTATAAAATCATGTTGTTAGCAGACAACACCCTTCTTTCACTTTCCAAGCCTTTAACATCACTCCCTCATCTATACGATATTTTAGACAAATACGGTAAAGTTTCGGGCTTTAAGGTAAAACAACAGCATTCCCAGTACACCTACCGGAGTCCATGACTAAACTATTAAAAAAATTTTTTTATTCAAGTGAGCGAAAGACTCCTTTAGGTATTTGGGAACCTCCTTGTCTAGCAACCTCGATGTGATATACAACCATAAATTTCCCCCTGCTATTAAATACTATCAAGAAAGAATTAAATGATTAGATGGACAACAGGATTTCCCTCTGGGGTAGGGTAGTGGCGGTAAAAAGGTCTATTCACCCAAGGATGCTATATCTTTTCAGATCCCTTCCGATAACACCAAAAAATAGTTTCTTCAGGGAAATTCAGAAAACTGTATCCAAGTTTATATGGCAGAACAAAACTCCCAGGATTAGGAGGCAGTTTTTAGCCCGCTCAAGGAGTCAAGGGGGATGGGGACTGCCAATGTTCGAATACTATTTTTGAGCTGCTAGAGTGACAAACAATGAGCTGGGAAGCAGGGTCGAACTCAACAAGATGGGTTCAGATAGAGCAGTCACAGTCCTACCCGTACACTTTAAACAACTTCCTGTGGACCCCTAAAGCGAAAAGACCAAAGGGTTTATGGACACACAACCCTTAAATAGAAAATTCCTTGGAGATCTGGGACATTCTCACTCCAGGACATATCACTAGAACATCTAAATACACCCCTCTGTGGGGAAACCCTGAATTTGCTCCTGGAACCTCTGAGCTCTTTAGCTCAATCTGGATAAAAAAAGGAATGATCAGAGTGGAGGATCTATTAGTGGCGGGCAACCCTATGACTTGGTAGGTTGCAAAGGAAAAATTTAAATTACCCCCGAAGCTGTGGTTTCAGTATTCTCAAATTATTCATTCAGAACAGTATCCCAAAATAGATTAGATCGACTGCCCTAGATTAGGTAAAATATGTAGCAAAACACCAAGGGGTCCTGGAATAATATCTTCGGTTTATAATCTAATTTGGTACGAAAAACAGCCTCCCAGGTCAAGGGGAATAGAAAAATGGGAGAGGTATCTAGGTGCCTCTCTCACAGACGAACAATGGGTTAAGGCCATGGACAACTCATATAGGTGTTCCAGCAATGTGACTATCAAAGAAAAATCCTTTAAGATACCATATGAGTGATACAAAAACCCCATGATCTTAAATAAAATTATACCATCAGGTTTCCTCCTGATTGCTTTAGGGGCTGTGGGGAAGAAGCAGACAGCTTGCACTGTTGGTGGACCTGCCCAAAAGTTCAAGCAGTGTGGGAAGAATGTCAGAATTGGCTTTCCCAGATATTGAAAAAACAAATCGCCCTCAACCCCTGGGTAGCATGGTTTAATCTCCCCAAGGAGGATCTATTCCACCACAATAAAATATTTGCAAGAAACATCTGTACAACAGGGAGATGTTCTCTTGCAGCCCACTGGAAGGGCCCTTGTCCTTCCCTGAATGAAATTATTAACAAGATATGGTATAACTATAAAAACGAGCAATTAACAGCAACAATTAATGACAAATTACTGATGTTCTATGAGATCTGGGAACCCTGGATAATCTTAATGCAACTAACAATATAACTCATCTAGTTTAGAGGTCTACAGATATGTTATTGAGATGAAAATTGAAAATATTACGCTCGACACCAGCTTACCCATTCCTCTTTACCTTTCCTTCTCTCTTTCCCTCTCTTCTTCTCTCTTGATCTCTAACCTATATTATATTTTATATTTCTATAAAAATTTTATATGATGTTTATTTATATTCTGGTATAGGATGTTATATAATGTTGACATATGAGAAACGGTAGTATTGATAATGAAAACAATATATAACAACATTTAAAAGGAAAAAAAAAAACGAGAACACAACGTAAAAATATAAGCCAAAAAATTGTTTAATTTGAATACTGTCGAAACTAATATATATGAAAATGTTAACAGAATTGAAAACAATGTTGTTAAACGTTAAAATGTTTTAATAAAAAATCATTGAACTAAAAAAAAAAAAAAAACGAGTGATCAATTGTATTTCTCCCAACACAAATGTTACAGTTTGACGCAATCTTCTTTAAGTGGACGTAAAAATGCACAACACAGGCACCCTTATAAGATAGCAATGGTACAGGCAGTAATTAAATATAATGCAGGTAAGAATATTTATCATCGTTCTTCTAAATCTTCCTCTAAAACACCTTTGTCCAGTCACAGGTGAGCAGGGTGGATAAAAATTAATGATTTAAAAAAAAAAAAAAATCAGATTCTTTTGATTTAAATCAGATTTTAAAATCAAGCCTTACTGACTAGTGATTAAAAATCAGTTTGATTTAAATCAAATCCACCCTGCAGGTGAGTTTATCTTTATACACTGCATGCAATCAAAGCCTGGATTGTCCTCTTTTAAAGGGTATGTCCACCCTTAAATCGATTTTTTAAATAGCCTCCCCCTGGTCCCCCAGCCCCAACCGCATCATTTATCTTAGAAAGCTCCCCAAACTTTACTTACCTCCCCCGCGCTCCCGGCCCTCTGCTTTGAGAAAAAGCAAGCAGAGGGCGGGACCGGCAGTCACGTCTGTGATTGGCTGAGCGGCAGCCAATCACGGGACGCGGCTGCGGTCATTCAGTGCTGCACGGGTGGAAAGAGGGGAGGTAAGTAAAGTTTTGGGAGCTTTCTAAAATTAAAAATGATGCGGTTGGGGCTGGGAGACCAGGGGAATACTGTATTAAAGGGAATTAATGCTAGGGGGAGGGAATCCGGAGAGGGAGGGAGAGGGAGAAGGGCTGCAGTACGCATGCCAAACTTCTCCCAGAGGCCAGGTAGGAGGCAGAGCCCTATTGGACCTGCTATCCTCCTGGTGGCAGTTTTTGGGACTTTGGGGGGGGGGGACTACAGGAGAACCCAATGGAGCTGGATGGAGTGAGTAGGATTAAACTACACTACAGTTTTGGGGGTGGACATGCTTTAATAAGGCTCTGGTGTGTATGCATGCAAAGGGAAACTAGCCAGGTGAAAAGCCCTAACAATTTATCTCTTCTTTACACAAAATGCAGCGTCCATTTACATAAACTGGGCGATTCTATGTCCAAAAATGTAATTGGGGAAGCCGTATTGAAGTAACCCATGGTGATTAAGATAAAGTCTGTCCCACCCAAAACTTTCTCTATTCAGACGTATAACAGCTGTTCCTCTAGCTAATCGGCGCTCATTTGGCACAATGATGTAATTGCGCGGCCATTCGAAAAGAAAGCATTGCATTACAGGGATCAGAAAGGAGTATCTGCCACTGTATAAGCAAAGGGTGGTATTTTTATTACTGCCTCTCAATTCTGCTCATGTCCTGGCTCGGCTACAGATATATTTCCTTTAGTCATTACACTCCAGGAGCTTATCAGATAATTTCATTGTATCCCTGCAAGTCAACTTGATTCTTCTGCTACTGCAGCTGTCTCACACATTTCCATGAATAGACCTAAAAGACTCGAGCAATACACAGTATATTTTGTGGTGGAATGATAGTATTGTGAAGAGATTTGTCTAGAAAATATTTGTGATTAATGAAAAAAACTTACTGCAATGGAACATTTACGTAAATGCCTTTTTAAGTACTAGCAGAGCAGATGGTCCAAAGGTCACTCACAAAACATTCACGGTTTAGATTTAACCAACATACTGAGATTTCTCTGTTCTAGTCCATGAAAGCTGCACAACTCTAGATGATTGAATCAGCCCTAAAAAATCTGACTGACCTGTAAACTACACTACAATAGCTATTTCTTTTAAAGGAGTAATGCATATAAAGTTGTTTTATTTTTTTTAAAGGGCATGTCCACCCCCAAAACTATACTTTAACCCACTACTGGCCCCACTCTGTAGTGCATAAAAATCCTTACCTTACATCCAAGCTCCAAATGGCTGCCCTGCTATGACCCTCCAAAATCCCAAAAACTGGCCACCAGGAGCCTAGCAGAGTCCATATAGGACTCTGCCTCCTGTCTCTCCTCTGGGAGAATTTTGTCACATGCACTGCAGCCCTCCCCCTTTCTCTCCCTCCCCCTAGTGTATCCCCCTTTTGACATATTGTAGGACTTCCTCCCCCAGCCACAACGCGTTCTGAACTACCGGCAGCCACGTCTGTGATTGGCTGCCTCTTAGCCAATCACAGACGCAGCTGCCGGTCCGGCCCCCTGCTTGCAGTTTAATGCAAGCAGAGGACTGGGACAGTGCGGCGGAGGATAGAGGGAAGGTAAGTAAAGATCGGGGAGTTTCTGGAAATAATAATGTAGTTGGGGTTGGGGGAGGAAGCCCTATTTTTTTTTTTAAAAGGGTGGACACGCCCTTTAATTTTTAACCTGGGGCAGGGAGGCAAGGGTTGGTAATATCGACCGCCCAATAATTTCTGTGAGGCACACCAGCACAATGAAAACTACTTCCTCAATGCTTTAGAACTATCTTTAATTTAGGAAGGCCCAGGACAGTAACCTGGCAGACAAAAACTGTACATACTGTAGGTCCTCAACAAAACAATATAGGAATAATCAATCCTACCTCTCTGTCCATGGTAATTCATTTTTAAAAAGTACATTTTTTAAAGTGAAGTTGCAATTTCATTTTTAGCCTTTTTTCTTTAAGGGTTTTTATATCAAAACTGGTACAAATCTGGATTACACCAAAGCTGTGTAGCCTTTCTTCCTCTTCTTAAAACTGCTCTATCATCTCACTGATCCTCTCAACACATACAGAAGCAGAATCCCCATCTTCCCTGTGAGTCAGATTAGCTGCAGTTTGACAGTTGCTGGCTGGTCTATTTATAAAGGAGCAGCAACACTATGATACAATAATGTTCCTTTATTGCAATCACAAAAAAATTCTAGTACTGATTTTGTGGTCATACAGTATACCGTATACCCGTTGCTTTTCAGCTTCATTGTAAAATATGAATCAGTATGAGTTATAAAATAACTTCTTGGAAGCAGTATTGAAATTAACCGATACAACCCCTTTACAAAGAGGGCCCAATACCTGGAAAACTTCCTTATCTATTTGTTTTTATAGAAGGGATGTACTAATGAAAACTCTTTATAGAGCTCCAGTGATTTTTGGTCCTGGACGTTCTTTGGGCCATGGAAAAATAGTTCACTGGAAAAGTGAACTATTCCTTTAATGCACTGACTTAAGAATGGGAGGTAAGGCATTCGCTCCCTTAACCTTCAGGCCTTCAATCAATTTCTCAGGAGCTGCACTGACAGGTCCCAACCACTTCCTGATTCTGTTCAACTATACCGTGCATACACGATAATGTGTGCTAAAGTTGAACTGAACCAGGAAGCAGTCGGGAATTGTCTGTGTGGCCACGGTGGATCACGCAAAAAGTAAATATACTCATATACTCACCTTCTTCCTGGCGCCTGAGAAATTGAAAGGGTAGGATTTTAAGGGTATGTCCACCCCCTAAACAAGCCCCAGTAATAGACTTACACTTCTTCATTCCCTCGGCTGTCTTTTCCCTGCTCACTGCTTGCCAGATGTAGCAGAGAGGTGCCGGACTGGCAGCCGTGTCTGTAATTGGCTGAGATCCGAGGGAACTAAGGAGTGTAAGTCTATTTCTTGTGCTTGCCTTAAAAAAAAAAAACTAACTTAATGGTTGGGGGTGGGCTTGGGTACACTACACTACAGCAAAGGGTTTTAAATGCGCATGCCAGTGACCTCTGGGAGGACAAGAGAAGCATAATAAATGTGGTAATCCAATAATTACACAAGAAACCCACTGGACTCCGGGAAACCCAGAGGCACTCAAAGAGCCATATCTAGATATGGCTCTTGAGAGTGCCTCTGGGGTTTCCCGGAGTCCAGTGGGTTTTTGGTAATTATTTTGATTACCACATTTATTATGCTGCGTTTTCCATTATACCCACCAGCACCAGCATAATATATGTTTTGGCCAAAAGGGTTGTTATATTAGATACAATATTATATTAACTGAGGACAAAGAGAAGAAAGGTGACACAGAGACCTCCTACTCTTCACTTTCTGGGACCTTTCAACAGGCACTGCAGGAGAACCACAAGGAGCAGAGATGTAAGGTAAGGATTTTTGAACACAACGAAGTGGGGCCAGTAGTGGGTTAAATTTTAGTTTTGGGGGTTGACACGCCCTTTAGTCAGTTTTTCCCTCTGCATGACATTACTAAATAAGTAAAATCATGGTAAACCCATGAATCATACATGCATCACTCACCGGGAGTCCTGAAGTAGGATGGGATCCTTCACCCCAATATACATAGGACAGTATCACTTGAATAATACATTTAATGCACATGCATGCCAAAAAAGCATCTTTTGCTTGTAAAAATTCAAGACATCCAAAGTCACAATGATAATGCTCATTTACCAACTACTGCCCCAACACCACTTTCCTAAAACATGCACAAACCTTTCAGATGGCCAATGACACAGCATAATTGAAACCCATACAGATCCATCAGCAAAGCAGGAACTAACTAACTGAGGAACCCTTTACAGGTAATCGTCATTAGAAAATTGTTGATCGAATCACATTAGCACATGGTATCTGATGAAACTTGGAGTTTTCCCAATGAAACAAATGAGCATTAGACAATGATTCCAATGGCGTATACACACAGTCACCTGAAACCCTGGTTTAGAATATAACATTGTTAGTCTTAGTTTACAATGTAAGAGTTCCTACACTGAATATCAGAGATTTCCATCGCTGTCAAACAACTACTAAAGTGACATTTTAAATCTTGGTACCGGTAATACAGTGGTTACTATTATTATTGCAGGATTCTCCTCCTGATTTAAACTAAAACCAAACATTTTTACCATAATATTTATTTGGTCTTAGCCGAGGTGGAAACAATTTCGGCTGAGGGAGAGTCCCCGAAACTGTGACCGACCCAGAAGATTTTGCCGCCCAAACTATTTAGTTTTATGCTACCAACATGGCCACCAAGAGGCTAAAAATGGACAGGATCCATAGGCTTGAGGGCACCGCTGCGTGAAGGAGACCCACCACGGACAAATCCTCAGGTTACATACTTCTGCGCCAGGAAAGATACGAAAGCAGCACGGACTAACTCTCCACAGCCAGTGAGGGTCAAGCCATTGCCGTATACCAGGATATCTCACCTTCAGATAGTTGCCAGGAGAAGGGAGCTCCGGTCAGTGACAGAGGCCTTTGACAGCACGCAATACGCTACCGATGGGGGTTCCTGTTTAAGTTAATAGCTACGAAAGGTAACAGAACCTACGTCCTTCAACTTATGGGAGATACATCCGACTTTCTTAGGAAACTAGGGATCAACATGCCAAGGAGCACTACTACAGCGGAGTCCCAGATAGAGTTGACCTCCGGCACCCTCCTGGATCGGGTGTTCTGACCAGGGCATCCACCACCAACTCACACCAAGTAAAGCCCACAGCCTCAGTCCCATAGTTCGGTGGGATAATTGGGTAACGTTTCACTTTTTTGTATTATCTAAAGGGTATACAACAACCGTAGGTATGGGTGAGAGCACCCACCCCCCGGTATACATATTAAAAAATGTAACTCATACCTTATTGGTTGGTGACTATTGACAGTACTTAATCCGAAAAAGTACAACTTTGCTGGAGCTATAAACAAGTTTGGTTCTTCCCTTTCCATATCCTCTATCTCCTCTTCCCCCCCCCGGGAGGGAGATTAAAACCATCTGAACAGGTTGGTATATAGGGGGTAGCTTATGGGGATTTTTAGGTGCGATTCCCAAAGGTGTGCACTGAATGGAGGTCTCCACAAACCGTAGAAATTGCGGTGTGGGCGGCTATCTCTTACCGACGCTCTGAAATACCCAGTATGAGGAGTTGTAACTTTCTCCATGTAAAGCTCGACCCTGTATCTTAGAGTGTCCTGGACTTTCGAAAGGGAAGAGAAGGGGCAACATTGCTAAAATCAGTATCAAGAAACATGGTAACAAAAGAATAAAAATGTGGATTAAGGTGATGAGGTAATGCTTATTGGACTGCAAAATTAGGTGTAACTAATACTTGGGATAGTATGTTTGAATGTGGGTTCAGAAAAAGTTACTGTTTTTTTAAAAATATATCAATACAAAATAAATATGGGAATTAAAAGTGTAAAAGGTCTGAATTCACTGTTTGCTATATAGTGCTGTTTCAATATTAATTAATTGTGAGAGGAGAAATCAGATATCACTAAAGCCTGACCCTTAAATTAAATATGGATTCAATTAAGGTTATAACCCAAATACCAGGGCCTAAATAGCCCTATCAACCACTGACCACTACAGTATTACAATAAATAAAGCGGAAGTGATATTCCTGCAGGAGACACACTTTACAAAAAGCTAAAGAACCCAAATACTGGGGGGGGAAATTTTCAAGTATATATATTATGTCTCCTCAAAACGAAAAAAAAAAGAGGGGTGGCCATCCTAGTGGGTAAAAAAATACATTTTCAAGAATTACCAATGTGTAAGGGGATGCGGAGGGCAGATATCTTCTCTACGGCGACTTCTAAATGGTATCAAAATAACATTAATAAATGATTATGCCCCAAATACAGACCAAAAATGCTTCTATGGCTCTCTCCTTTCCAAAGTGTATCATTAGATGCGGGTATAAAATGCTCTTAGCAGGAGATTTCAACAACACAATACACAGAAAATGGATACCTCAAGCCCACCCCTACTGGAACTATGACTCAATCAAACAAACCACTTCTGAAGTTTATTAAAGAACTTACAGTCTTAGATATCTGGGGAGTGCAACTCCTAATCTGAGAGAGTACGGTATACATTTATATTCTTCCCACCAAAGTGTTTACAAGAATAGACACATATATGTGTCACCACACTAATACCTACTGTTTCTACCTCTAAAATTGCAGAGATTATATGGTCTGACCATGACATTGTGAAATAACGTTAACAGGGCTACAGAATAATCCAATAAATGGAGAATCACAAAAAACTGCTCACAGAACAAAGACCCTGGAAGAGATATCCCAGGAAATTAGCAATTAATTTAAAGAAAGTCACGCCTGATGTATCATTATCTACAATATGGGCAGCCCATAAGGCGGTCCTAAGAGGCAGGCTGATTCAGATAGACTCCATTAAGAAAAAGGGCTTCCTTAAGCAAATAAATTATCTGACAATTGAAATAAGTAGGGCTGAACGGGATCTAGCATGCATTGACACCAGCCAAAGAGCAAAGATACACTAATTTAAAGATGGACTAACACTATACTGACAGACAGGGCAGAAAAAGCATGAGGCTCACAGGACAGAAATTTTCGAAAAAAGCAATAAACCTTATACTCTCCTTGCTCGTAAACTTTCTATGAAACTTGGATCCCACAAATTGCTGCTGCTGCGTTGCCCCAGGGGGAATCTGGAATATAATCTACAGAAAATAGCCCAGATGTTCAGTTGTTTCTACCAAAAATTGTATAATGGAACCACTATATCATTAGCCCGAGACACAAAAACACATTAGCTTAAAGATATGTCTCTCCCCACTGTCACAAATGAGGAGTTGCGGAGTCTCAACTTGCCAATAACACCAGAGGAACTGCTTAGAGCATAATTCCTTCCCTAATCTTAAAGGCTATGTCACCCCTAAAATAAAAATTAATATCATGCTCCCCCATGTCCCCCAGCCCCAACCGCATGTTTTGTTTTTAAAAAGCCCCCCAAACTCTTACTTACCTCCCCTCGATCCTCCGCGCACTGCGGCGCCTCTGACTTGCGAGAATGCAGCAGAGGGGGGGACAGGCAGTCGCGTCGTGATTGGCTGACGGCAAGCCAATCACGGACGCGGATGCGGTCATTCAGTGCAGCGGGGAAAGCGGAGAGTAAGTAAGATTTGGGAGCTTTTAAAAAAAAAAAAATCGTGGGGCTGGGAGATGGGGGAGCATGATATTAAGGGGGATTTGTGCTAGGGGAGGGATAGTAGAACGGGTAGGGAGAGGGAGGGGGGGGAGGGGGGGAAGGGCTTGCAGACGCATGGCAGGAATCTCCGGGAGGCCAGGTAGAGGCAGTGTCCTATATGGACCTGCTAGCCTCCGGGGGCGTTTTGGAACTGGGGGGGGACTACAGGAGAACCAGATGGAGTTGGGATGTGAGGGGGATTAAACTACACTACATGGTGGGGCCAGTAGTTGGGGGGATTATAGTTTTGGGGGTGGACATGCCCCTTTAAGTACCGGGCCCAGACGGTTACAAAATTATGTACTACCGGAAATTTTTTAAAGTATCACCCACACATGCTAACATATTTCAATGCAATCATACATGGGAAAGAGTTTCTCGTCCGATTTGCTAGAAACGTACATCTCGGTAATCCGAAAATGGATAAAGATACCACTCAATGCTCGAATTATCACCCAATCTCATTGATAAACAAGATATTAAAATTTACACTAAGATATTGGCTTTGAGATCAGCAACATCTACCGAGCTGATCCCTCAGGACCAGTCAGGTTTTATCCTTCTAGACAAACCACAGATAACATTCAAGATCGTTAAATTTGCTCCACATAGCTGACATACAATCTCTGCTTCATATTCCTGTCACTGGATGTGGAAAAAGGCATTTGACAAGGTGGCCTGGCCTTATCTAGAGGCTTGGTACTGGGGAGATTCGGGATATGAGGTGAATACGCGAGTAGAGTGATGGCACTGTCAACCACCCCAAACGCTAAGTAACTATATGGGTATACTCAAAGAGTACCCTATATTGAATGGAACTAGAAAGGGTGTCCTCTCTCCCCCTTCTGTTTGCCATGTGTATAGAACTCTAGCGCTGAAAATTCAATCGGACCCAGGTGTGTGTGCATCCAGATTGGGGGAGGAGAGGAGTATATAAAATCATGTTGTAGAGACACAACACCCTTCTTTCACTTCCAAGCCTTTAACATCACTCCCTCATCTATACGATATTTTAGACAAATACGGTAAAGTTTCGGGCTTTAAGGTAAAACAACAGCATTCCCAGTACACCTACCGGAGTCCATGACAAACTATTAAAAAAATTTTTTTATTCAAGTGAGCGAAAGACTCCTTTAGGTATTTGGGACCTCCTGTCTAGCAACCTCGATGTGATATACAACCATAAATTTCCCCCTGCTATTAAATACTATCAAGAAAGAATTAAATGATTAGATGGACAACAGGATTTCCCTCTGGGGTAGGGTAGTGGCGGTAAAAAGGTCTATTCACCCAAGGATGCTATATCTTTTCAGATCCCTTCCGATAACACCAAAAAATAGTTCTTCAGGGAAATCAGAAAACTGTATCCAAGTTTATATGGCAGAACAAAACTCCCGGATTAGGAGGCAGTTTTAGCCCGCTCAAGGAGTCAAGGGGGGTGGGGACTGCCAATGTTCTGAATACATATTTTGAGCTGCTAGAGTGACAAACAATGAGCTGGGAAGCAGGGTCGAACTCAACAAGATGGGTCAGATAGAGCAGTCACAGTCCTACCCGTACACTTAACAACTTCCTGTGGACCCCTAAAGCGAAAAGACCAAAGGGTTTATGGACACACAACCCTTAAATAGAAAATTCCTTGGAGATCTGGGACATTCTCACTCCAGGACATACACTAGAACATCTAAATACACCCCTCTGTGGGAAACCCTGAATTTGCTCCTGGAACTCTGAGCTCTTTAGCTCAATCTGGATAAAAAAGGAATGATCAGAGTGGAGGATCTATTAGTGGCGGGCAACCCTATGACCTTGGTAGGTTGCAAAGGAAAATTTAATTACACCCAAAGCTTGTGGTTTCAGTATTCTCAAATATTCATTCAGAACAGTATCCCAAAATAGATCGACGACTGCCCTAGATTAGGTAAAATATGTAGCAAAACACCAAGGGGTCCTGGAATAAATTTCGGTTTAAATCTAATTGGTACGAAAAAACAGCCTCCCAGGTCAAGGGGAATAGAAAAATGGGAGAGGTATCTAGTGCCTCTCTCACAGACGAACAATGGGTTAAGGCCCGGACAACTCATATAGGTGTTCCAGCAATGTGACTATCAAAGAAAAATCCTTTAAGATACCATATGAGTGATAAAAAACCCCATGATCTTAAATAAAATCTAACCTCAGGTCCTCCTGATTGCTTAGGGGTGTGGGGAAGAAGCAGACAGCTGCACTGTTGGTGGACCTGCCCAAGTTCAAGCAGTGTGGAAGAATGTCAGAATTGGCTTTCCCAGATATTGAAAAAACAAATCGCCCTCAACCCCTGGGTAGCATGGTTTAATCTCCCCAAGGAGGATCTATTCCACCACAATAAAATATTTGCAAGAAACATCTGTACGACAGGGAGATGTTTCTCTGAGCCCACTGGAAGGGCCTTGTCCTTCCCTGAATGAAATTATTAACAGATATGGTATAACTATAAAAACGAGCAATTAACAGCAACAATAATGACAAATTACTGATGTTCTATGAGATCTGGGAACCCGGATAATCTTAATGCAACTAACAAATAACTCATCTAGTTTAGAGGCTACTATAATATATGAGATGAAAATGAAAATATTACGCTCGACACCAGCTTACCCATTCCTCTTTACCTTTCCTTCTCTCTTCCCTCTCTTCTTCTCTCTGATCTCTAACCTATATTATATTTTATATTTCTATAAAAATTATATGATGTTTATTATATTCTGGTATAGGATGTTATTAATGTTTGACATATGAGAAACGGTAGTATTGATAATGAAAACAATATAACAACATTAAAAGGAAAAAAAAAAAAAACGAGAACACAACGTAAAATATAAGCCAAAAAATTGTTAATTTGAATACTGTCGAAATAATATATATGAAAATGTTTAACAGAATTGAAACAATGTTGTTAAACGTTAAAATGTTTTAATAAAAAATCATTGAACTAAAAAAAAAAAAAAACGAGTGATCAATTGTATTTCTCCCCAACACAATGTTACAGTTTGACGCAATTTCTTTAAGTGGACGTAAAAATGCAAAACAGGCACCCTTTATAAGATAGCAATGGTACAGGCAGTAATAAATATAATGCAGTAAGATATTTATCATCGTTCTTCTAAATCTCCTAAAACACCTTTGTCCAGACAGGTGAGCAGGGTGGATAAAAATTAATGATTAAAAAAAAAAAAAAAAAAATCAGATTCTTTTGATTAATCAGATTTTAAAATCAAGCCTTACTGACTAGTGATTAAAAATCAGTTTGATTTAAATCAAATCCACCCTGCAGGGAGTTATCTTATACACTGCATGCAATCAAAGCCTGGATTGTCCTCTTTTAAAGGGTATGTCCACCCTTAAACGATTTTTTAAATAGCCTCCCTGGTCCCCCAGCCCCAACCGCATCATTTTATCTTAGAAAGCTCCCCAAACTTTACTTACCTCCCCCGCGCTCCCGGCCCTCTGCTTTGAGAAAAAGCAAGCAGAGGGCGGGACCGGCAGTCACGTCTGTGATTGGCTGAGCGGCAGCCAATCACGGGACGCGGCTGCGGTCATTCATGCTGCACGGGTGGAAAGAGGGGAGGTAAGTAAAGTTTTGGGAGCTTCTAAAATTAAAAATGATGCGGTTGGGGCTGGGAGACCAGGGGAATACTGTATTAAAGGGAATTAATGCTAGGGGGAGGGAATCCGGGAGAGGGAGGGAGAGGGAGAAGGGCTGCAGTACGCATGCCAAACTTCTCCCAGAGGCCAGGTAGGAGGCAGAGCCCTATATGGCCTGCTATCCTCCTGGTGGCAGTTTTTGGGACTTTGGGGGGGGGGACTACAGGAGAACCCAATGGAGCTGGATGGTGAGTAGGATTAAACTACACTACAGTTTTGGGGGTGGACATGCCTTTAATAAGGCTCTGGTGTGTATGCATGCAAAGGGAAACTAGCCAGGTGAAAAGCCTAACAATTTATCTTCTTCTTTACACAAAATGCAGCGTCCATTTACATAAACTGGGCGATTCTATGTCCAAAAATGTAATTGGGGAAGCCGTATTGAAGTAACCCATGGTGATTAAGATAAAGTCTGTCCCACCCAAAACACTTTCTCTATTCAGACGTATAACAGCTGTTCCTCTAGCTAATCGGCGCTCATTTGGCACAATGATGTAATTGCGCGGCCATTCGAAAAGAAAGCATGCATTACAGGGATCAGAAAGGAGTATCTGCACTGTTAAGCAAAGGTGGTATTTTTATTACTGCTCTCAATTCTTGCTCATGTCCTGGCTCGGCTACAGATATATTTCCTTAGTCATTACACTCCAGGAGCTTATCAGATAATTTCATTGTTCCCTGCAAGTCAACTTGATTCTTCTGCTACTGCAGCTGTCTCACACATTTCCATAATAGACCTAAAAGACTCGAGCAATACACAGTATATTTGTGGTGGAATGATAGTATTGTGAAGAGATTTGTCTAGAAAATATTTGTGATTAATGAAAAAACTTAATGCAATGGAACTTACGTAAATCTTTTAAGTACTAGCAGAGCAGATGGTCCAAAGGTCACTCACAAAACATTCACGGTTTAGATTTAACCAACATACTGAGATTTCTTGTTCTAGTCCATGAAAGTGCACAACTCTAGATGATTGAATCAGCCCAAAAAAATCTGACTGACCGTAAACTACACTACAATAGCATTTCTTTTAAAGGAGTAATGCATAATAAAGTTGTTTATTTTTTTTAAAGGGCATGCCACCCCAAAACTATTTAACCCACTACTGGCCCACTCTGTAGTGCATAAAAATCCTTACCTTACATCAAGCTCCCAATGGCTGCTGCTATGACCCTCCAAAATCCCAAAAACGGCCACCAGGAGCTAGCAGAGTCCATATAGGACTCTGCCTCCTGTCTCTCCTCTGGAGAATTTTGTCACATGCACTGCAGCCCTCCCCCTTTCTCTCTCTCCCTAGTGTATCCCCCTTGACATATTGTAGGACTTCTCCCCCAGCACAAACGGTTTCTGAACTACCGGCAGCCACGTCTGTGATTGGCTGCCTCTTAGCCAATCACAGACGCAGCTGCCGGTCCGGCCCCCTGCTTGCAGTTTAATGCAAGCAGAGGACTGGACAGTGCGGCGGAGGATAGAGGGAAGGTAAGTAAAGATCGGGGAGTTTCTGGAAATAATAATGTAGTTGGGGGTTGGGGGAGGAAGCCCTTATTTTTTTTTTAAAGGGTGGACACGCCTTTAATTTTTAACCTGGGGCAGGGCAAGGGGTTGGTAATATCGACCGCCCAATAATTTCTGTGAGGCACACCAGCACAATGAAAACTACTTCCTCAATGCTTTAGAACTATCTTAATTTAGGAAGGCCCAGGAAGTAACCTGGCAGACAAAAAAATGTACATACTGTAGGTCCTCAACAAAACAATATAGGAATAATCAATCCTACCTCTCTGTCCATGGTAATTCATTTTAAAAGTACATTTTTTAAAGTGAAGTTGCAATTTCATTTTTAGCCTTTTTCTTAAGGGTTTTTATATCAAAACTGGTACAAATCTGGATTACACCAAAGCTGTGTAGCCTTTCTTCCTCTTCTTAAAACTGCTCTATCATCTCACTGATCCTCTCAACAACATACAGAAGCAGAATCCCCACTTCCCTGTGAGTCAGATTAGCTGCAGTTTGACAGTTGCCGGCTGGTCTATTTATAAAGGAGCAGCCACACTATGATACAATAATGTTCCTTTATTGCAATCACAAAAAAAATTCTAGTACTGATTTTGTGGTCATACAGTATACCGTATAACCGTTGCTTTTCGGCGTCATTGTAAAAATGATCAGTATGAGTTATAAAATAACTTCTTGGAAGCAGTATTGAATTAACCGATACAACCCCTTTACAAAGAGGGCCCAATACCTGGAAAACTTCCTTATCTATTTGTTTTTATAGAAGGGATTGACTAATGAACTCTTTATAGAGCTCCAGTGATTTTGGTCCTGGACGTTCTTTGGGCCATGGAAAAATAGTTCACTGGAAAGTGAACATTTCCTTTAATGCACTGACTTAAGAATGGGAGGTAAGGCATTAGCTCCCTTAACCTTCAGGCCTTCAATCAATTTCTCAGGAGCGCACTGACAGGTCCCACCACTTCCTGATTCTGTTCAACTATAAACGTGATACACGATAGATGTGCAAAGTTGAACTGAACCAGGAAGCAGTCGGGAATTGTTGTGTGGCCACGGTGGATCACGCAAAAAGTAAATATACTCATATACTCACCTTCTTCCTGGCGCCTGAGAAATTGAAAGGGTAGGATTTTAAGGGTATGTCCACCCCCTAAACAAGCCCCAGTAATAGACTTACACTTCTTCATTCCCTCGGCTGTCTTTTCCCTGCTCACTGCTTGCCAGATGTAGCAGAGAGGTGCCGGACTGGCAGCCGTGTCTGTAATTGGCTGAGATCCGAGGGAACTAAGGAGTGTAAGTCTATTTTCTGTTGCTTGCCTTAAAAAAAAAAACAAACTTAATGGTTGGGGGGTGGGCTTGGGTACACTACAACTACAGCAAAGGGTTTTTAAATGCGATGCCAGTGACCTCTGGAGGACAAGAGAAGCATAATAATGTGGTAATCAAAATAATTACCAAGAAACCCACTGGACTCCGGGAAACCCAGAGGCACTCAAAGAGCCATCTAGATATGGCTCTTTGAGTGCCTCTGGGGTTTCCGGAGTCCAGTGGGTTTCTTGGTAATTATTTTTGATTACCACATTTTTATGCTGCGTTTTCCTTATACCCCCAGCACCAGCATAATATATGTTTTGAGCCAAAAGGGTTGTTATATTAGATACAATATTATATTAACTGAGGACAAGAGAGAAGAAGGTGCCACGAGACTCCTACTCTTCACTTTCTGGACTTTCAACAGGCACTGCAGGAGAACCCAAGGAGCAGAGATGTAAGGTAAGGATTTTTGAACAACGAAGTGGGGCCAGTAGTGGGTTAAATTTGTTTTGGGGGTTGACACGCCCTTTAGTCAGTTTTTCCCTCTGCAGACATTAACTAAATAAGTAAAATCATGGTAAACCCATGAATCATACATGCATCACTCACGGAGTCCTGAAGTAGGATGGGATCTTCACCCCAATATACATAGGACAGTATCACTTGAATAATACATTAATGCACATGCATGCCAAAAAAGCATCTTTTGCTTGTAAAAATTCAAGACATCCAAAGTCACAATGATAATGCTCATTTACAACTACTGCCCCAACACCACTTTCCTAAAACATGCACAAACCTTCAGATGGCCAATGAACAGCATAATTGAAACCCATACAGATCCATCAGCAAAGCAGGAACTAACTAACTGAGGAACCCTTTACAGGTAATCGTCATTAGAAAATTGTTGATCGAATCACATTACACATGGTTATTGATGAAACTGGAGTTCCCAATGAAACAAATGAGCATTAGACAATGATTCCAATGGCGTTACACACAGTCACCTGAAACCTGGTTTAGAATAACATTGTTAGTCTTAGTTTACAATGTAAGAGTTCCTCACTGAATATCAGAGATTTCCATCGTGTCAAACAACTACTAAAGTGACATTTTAATATTGGTACCGGTAATACAGTGGGTATCTATTATATGCCGGATTAATCACAGATTTAAACTAAAACCAAACATTTTTACCATAATATTTATTTGGTCTTCCAATCTGTATAATTTAGGACAATAAAAGACATGGAAATAAACTTACGTTTCGAAACATCTGTCCACATTATCGGACATAAGCAGCAACATACAAAGCTGTTCCAAGGCAATAAGCTGCATGTCTCTCTCATCTCCCTGCCCCATCTGCAGCCATTCCAGTAGTGTATCTGGATCTACGTCAGCCATGGTAGCCGTGCGCGGCGAGAGGTTCCGCGCTGGCTGGGTGGGGGCTTGGTGGGTTTTCCTTTACACTGTTTCTTCTTCTGTTAGATAGAGCCCTCCCCTGCAAGGGGAAAAAACAAAGCATATAAATACCAAAGTGTAAAAGCAGGTCAATCCTTGCCTGACCATAGAACACACACCCAGTAAGTGTCAGCCTCAATGTAAGCTGATTACATATATACTGGACTCCAAACAGCAACCAGCTGTGACATTGAAATGGGATTTTACAAGCATGGTTACTACCTTTTCCCCTCTATTTTTTATTATATTTCAATTGGTATTAAAGGTTTTATTATGTTAGAATAAAAAACTTGACCATATATAATAGTTATTTTCTTTACTTTCGCCGCTATTTCATTACTTTTAGAGCTTCCTCCGCCCCCAACTTCCTTCTTCCTATCTAATCATGCTATTTAACATTGGATTGTTGACTCAATCTAATATCGGAAAGAGCAGCAGTATTACCTCCCAATGCCTTAACTGCCTCAGGCTGTGGGCCCCACTAGCCGAAACACAGGCAGCAAACAGACCCCTTCTGTGGCAGGTAACTGTCTCCAGGCTGTAACTTCTAAATTGTATACATAACTATTTCTAGTTAAAGCGGAGCAGCCTAAAAGTAGGCATACACGGCATTGATATTCAGATCGATTCAATCAAATTATCGAAGACACTTTTCCTGGTTTTCGATAGACCGATCGGCAACATGGAAAATTTTCCATCGACCCCATCTACCAGAACTTCCATAGATTTCAAGCTGAAATCTATGGAAGATTGTCTGTGCAAGGTGGGCATAATCGATCGGTTCTTCCGATCGGATTTACAATCGTTTTGGATGATCGCAAAGCCAGTCAGAAGAATATTGCACCGTGTATGCCCACCTCTAGTCAATCCTTATTTTGTGATCATTAGGTCATATTAATATTCCCCTGATTAGGGATGCTATAATCCCAGAAAAGTCTTCTCTAATATTACGATTTATCTTTTCATGTAAAGTAAATTAATTTGTGCGTTTGCTAAAATTCCAAAGGCTTTAGAAAAAGTACAATTTCACATTCTTAGGGAGATTTTCATTGGATCCAACAGAATCAACCCTTTAAGTGCGTACCCAGCTTAAGGGGGACCAGAATATTTTACCTACCAATTAAAATAGCATTCATCACATCATACTTGTGTGCTATTACTTGGTTTGTATTCAATAAAGTTCCTCCATCAGGGGTGGAGGGTCTAAAAAAAAAAAAAAAAAAAAAAAAAAAAAAAAAAGCTTCCATCTTTGTATCTGTGGCAGGCCCTCTGATTACCCCCCTTCTAGCTCTGTATGTTTTATATGTAATCAAATAATTAGTGTGGGAATCTGCAGGAACAGACTTGATCTGATGAGGGTATTTTAGACCTCTCAAGTACATAGTTCTACACAGGAAGGTAACAGCATGTCTATTTTATTCTCTCTTAAATTAGCACCTGTATCAAACTATGTTTAGGTCCTGCCTGTAACTGCAGCTCTCAGCATTAAATTTAAATCAGTCATTTCAACCAGCCTTTTTGTTTCCCTTTATTCTACCCTCGGTGAAATTGTTACTCCCTATTGAAGTGTAGTAGAATAACGTTTTAGATACAGCAGGTCAGGTCCCAGTACGGTTCACCTAAGCCAGGGATCCTCAAACTCGGCTCTCCAGATGTTTGAAAACTACAATTCCAGCATTCCTCAACTACAGAGGGAAACTTAGGAATGCTGGGAGTTGTAGTTTTTAAACATCTGGAGAGCAGAGTTTGAGGTTCCCTGACCTAAGCTAATGTTTTGATATTATTCCTGTTAAGTTGGGCAATAACTTAAGGTTCCCTTTAAAAGAGAACAAAAGTGTCAACATAATTTTTAAGTAAAATGTGTTGCCTTCAGATTATGATGGCACCATGCATTGAATTTTAAAATTTCAGTTTTGGAAGAAATAGTTCTGAGACAGTCATACATAGAAAAGATGGGGTTTGTTTTCCTTTTCTTTCAAAGAGAAAATTTAAATACACAAGTGCGTATTAACAGCCCTGACGCCAGTCACTCTGATGTTATTTATGTCCAGCAGGTTTCTAAATATAATTTCACTCTTTTCATGGCACTGACACGTGAATAAAGCCTTATTAATTCCCCGCCCTATTTAATTTAGCTTTAAGTAAAATGGCTTGTAACGATTTTCAGAGCCATTTTATAAACAATAGGCATGAACAGTTCTATACAAAATTATGGGTTTAAAGGGCAATTATAGTGAGAAAATTGTTTTTTTTTTAATTTCTTCTAATGTATCCTATAAGTCATCCCATCCACCAGGGTACCTTTAGTTTCTTTAAATTCTACATAGTCCCCGAGTTATAAGCCTTTGAATATGCTGTGATTTGTAGGAGCTGCTACACCTCATCTGTCACTCAAAGGCACACACCCACACAATCCAAAGCTCCCCTGCAGTACTGTCACACACTCTCTCACCCACACTATATGTACCATGTGCAACATATAGTCAAATGCTGTAGTGCTAAACACAATCAATAAACCATTAACCCAGCAATATGAGCATAACACACTATAAAACAGCCCCTCCCCCCAAAAAAATCTTATATACATACAAAACCAGTGACTCAAATGGAACACTAATACAGTATATATAATACAGTAATACAGACTATATACCAAACAAGACACACAGTGCAATCTATGAAATATATAGACTAAAGCAACTGAAATGTAACAGGACAACAAGCAATGTCACTGTGCTTGTGAAGGTCTCACTACAAGCTGCTGTTACACTGACTCTCTCTTCAGTGATTATGATCTCAGCTAAGCAGGGGGAGAGATATGAACTTTAGGTAAAAAGTAAATAACAATTAGCAAAGTTAGAGAACAGGCAGAGTTCAGTAACTTACTTGTAAAGAATCTCAGCACCACTTGTCCTCCTCTCTCCCCCTCTGCCCCTCCCTTCAGCATATTGCTACTTTATTCCACACTTTGATTGCTTGCAGTCTAGCTCTGGAAGGGAGGGGTCAACAGGATGTCAGCACTTCATTTAAAGTCCTTTCAACTGACAATGCTCGGACTCTGTATACAGCCCGTCACTGCTTGAGGGGGAGTAGACAGAGAGGGGAGGGGGACTACACAGCTTGGTACAAACTTCTGTCAGTGTGAAAAAACGAAGCCACACAGAAACATGAAAGTAAGGCAGCTTATACTAAGTGATCTATACATTGTATACAGACAGTTTTTTTTTCACTATAGTTGCCCTTTAATTTCTTCATCAAGATAATAGTAATTGCGCATTAAAGGGCATGTCCACCCTGAAAATCAACATCCAGCTCCCTGCTTGCGGAAGTTGCAAGCAGGGGCTGGTCCGCCATTCGCATCTGTGATTGGCTAAGACGCGGCCAATCACAGACGTTGCTGACATCATCGAAGATGCCATGGGAGAGAAGGGTCAGTAAGTAACTATCGGAGCATATTTTCTTGGTAAATATTATGGCGGTTGGGCAGCTGTTACTTACTTTATGTAAAGAGGATTTCACGCTAGGTGCCACGGCCTCAGAGGATGGATCTGGATGGTGGGAGGGAGGGCTCCCTTGCACATGCCTCAGACCTTGATGAGGTTGAGGCAGAAACAGGCACCGGATGACTCACTGACAGCTACTCTGCAATTTCCTGGACTTAGAAAAAGGCATAGCAGGAGAACCATTTGGAGCAGAGCTGTAAGGTAAGGATTTTTTGAAACTACAGAGTGTGGCCAGTGTGGGGTTAAATTTCAGTTTTGGGGGTGGACATGCCCTTTAAAACAGGTTAATAAAGTCATGCACAACTTCTTCTACACAACAAATCTGCATGGCGAGTTTAAAAATAATCCCAGTTAAATGTTCCTTTAAAAATCCAGCAGATCAGGTCTCTCTTGCATGATGAATCAAGAACATTCATGCGTTGTTAGAGTGAAAGTACATAGTTTTAGCTACTGACTAAGCCATAACTTCTCTGATAATGTATTTTCAAGTGACTATTTGGTGCCTTTGTAATGACCAAGCAAATTATTTCAGTGAGGATTGTCCCATAGGAATTGTTTGGTCTGCTGGGCAAGTTTAACAATTTAGCAAATGCCAAATATGTCTGATCAATTGCTAATAGTTTAGCAGGAAGAGAGGCTTGTGTGATGATTGTATCTGGTTAGAAAAGTTATGATTGCCTGACGGCTCTTCCTGGGTGGCTAGACACTGCTCAGGTGAAAGGTTTTTATGTTTTTACACAGCTCGATTGTTCTGAAGAAGTCGGTCTGAGAGGCAGTGCAATATTTTGCTGGCAAAATCAAGTTAATGGAGGTGAAATTTTCCAATTAAAGGAGAATTAAAGCCTCCAACAATCCCAATAGACCAAGCACATTCACAAACCTACAACAAGCTGTCTCACCCCACCCCAGCGCTTTACAATTATTTACTCAATTCACATCAGGCCCTGCCCCGAAGAGCTTACAATCTAATCACTTTATGTACACATACAACCTATCAGTATGTCTTTATGATTGTGGGGGAAACCGGGGTGCCCGGAGGAAACCCACGCAAGCACGGGGAGAACATACGAACTCCTTGCAGATGTGTCCAAGGGTGGAAATGGTAATTATGAAATTAACTTTTGGGAGCTAGGGGTAAGTTTCCACAATCCACCTTACCCAGCTATGTTGGGAAAAAAATGGGCATATCTTTTTTTACATTACGATTGGATTGGCCGCCAGAACCTTTATCTTTCAACTGACCAGATTGGAAAATTTATCGAACGGTTACCGGCAGATTGCCCATACACGATCAGCATATATCGGAATATTTCTATGTCATAAAACTGTGGTCTATGGGCACCATTATGGTACCGACATGTAATCGCACAATGAATGGGATTTGTGATCGCATGTTAGTTGCAAAGAAGAACAGGAAAGGCGGTTCCGGCAGGATCGGTCTAACGTTATGGGATCGCTTGGTCAGGTAAGTAAAATTTCCCTAATGTATAGCCACCTTTAGGATCAGACTAACAATCTTTTGCAACATATGTACATAGCCTACTTGGTATGTGTACACCAATCAGCTACATTTTTTAAGCAATCTGTTCTGTCACCAACCAATTATTTTTAACCAATTTATCAGAATCTGTCAAAAGGGATAATAGAACTTGCCGGTAAGTCATGGACGATCTGATTAATATACGGTTTGGTGAAATAATAGCATTATACTCAGTCTGTGTGTACCAAATCTAAAAGGTGCCGTAGCTGGGTACACACATTAGCAATAAAGGCCCAATCACGTCAGTACTGACGGAATTACCACTTTATCGCTAATTTGTGTACATCCGTAACAAGGGTTTCTGCTGCCGACAAACACTTGTTTCTGCTCGTTGAGAACAGAAACTTTCCCTTTGTCACGGTCTGCCCCCTGTACTAAGTACAGTAAGTCGGAATGTGATCTTTAGAGTGTATGGCAGATGAACGATCTCCCAATACTTTATATAGGGAGAAAGCTTGTGACTGAAAGAGGAGTCTACAGACAAACAGGGCGATGCACCAACGGGCGCATCGCTCCTGATTTGGAGTTTAAGTCACGCTAACCGATGTTATATCGGTTAGCGTGACTTTAACTCCTTCCTTGCGGCGGCTGCGTGGCTAACGCGAATGTTAACAGCGCAGCTGCCGCAAGCGATGTTATATGCCGAAATCGGCATTTTATTGCGGCATTTTCAACGCCAGCTAATAGCTAGCGTTAAAAATGCCGGAACAGAAAATCGCCAGGTAGCGATGTTCCGAGCGCCGCTATCGGCATATAACATCGCCGGGCTGTTTGCACCGGGTTGCCGATAGTGGCGCTCGGTGCATCCCCCTAAAAGATTGGTACAGTGTGGACCCAGCTTTACCTCCTTAGTTATGGAGAACACAAAGCATTATGTGCCCAGGAACACTGCAGGAACCTGACAAGGCAAGAACAGAAAAATACCAATGGTATGAAAATAGACATACATTCACTATTAAAAAAAAAAACGAAAAAGGGGAAAAACCAAATGGTTATTGGAAAGTATCCCTGGATCAACCTGAGTATACCTGGGTTTGGAGTTACAATCAATTGGGCGTAAAGACGGACAGGGGTATGGCTGGCATAAGCCTCTGTTGGCTTTATGTTTACTGACAGTCTAAATGATTGGGGATACCTTGTTCAAAAGCAAATGACTTCTTATTCTCTATTTATGCTACTGTTTAAACGTATAAGTGCTAATTGTACAGTAAATGGGTTCTTTGGCATTATTTACATGTTTGTGGTTTCTGACAATATATTTTTAAAAAATCTGGTGTATACACAGAACATTAACTTGAGTAACACTGCACCCTTTAAAAATATTTACTTCATTTACGCCATTACACACACAGCTATGCTAATAATTAGATGTATAACAAACTGTATACTCCACAAGTGAATAGTATTCATAACATTTGATTCAATTTATTAAGGGCTAGACCACACTAGAGCGTTTCTCTCACGCTTACGTTTTGCAATAAGTTTGCATGGGAGAAACGCATGCCCCCACCGTGTGGATGGCCACATTGTGCGCTGCAATAAGTTTTTTTTTTTTGTTTGTTTTTTTGAAACAGAAAACAAAAATGAAATGACATTTAAAATTAATTTTAAGGATATAAACTTTATGTAATATATTGCCAGTATCACTGGCAACAAAATTGGTTTGCCAAACACACAATGATCCCGTTCATCACCATGACTCTGCAGTACCAGGAATTTTATGAACAGTTTGTAAGGCCAAAGAACAACATGCTACAATATGCACAGTGGAAACTATGCTAGAACCTTACTGATACATAATTTTACACAGTTACAAATAAGCAGAAAATACACCGCATGTTATAAACGCAAACCGATAAAATAAATCCTCCCAACAAATTCTGTATTTGCAAAAAACTATATCTTAACTAAAGTTTACGGCTTCTGCTGCCCCCCCCCCCCAACAAAGGTAAAGGGGGGGTCCTGTTACTATGTACTATATTTAGATGCCAGAAGATGACTCCCGTAAACTGTTTTTCTGCCAGAAGACTTTCTATGCTATGTTTTGCTAACCATTCTCTGGAAAAAAGAAAACAGATAATAAACAGAAGAGTATTTCCATGCTACAGCTTATATGGTTGTGCACTGCTTAGATTATATTCAATAACACTTTATGAAATGAGGATACTATTAAAAATATAAACAAAAAAAGTCTACAGAATTACTATAAACACAACTTTCCCAAATACAGTATTTGCATAACTTTCTGCACTGTGTTTTGCCTTTATAAAATGACCTCTGGCCCACTTATGAAACCATTCTTATCATTTCCTACAGGTACCAGCAAAAGCATTAGCTATGGGCAACTTTCGCTGGCACTAAATGCAATGTAAAAATAACTATCATTTCTGACTACTGCCACACAATTTGGATGCAAGGAAATCAACATTTGTATGACAAAAAATATATCACCAATATGTTGTTAAATGCTCATGTGGCCCCTGCCTAAAAGCCCTCCTGATCCTCATCCACAATATTCCAAGGCTACTCTATACTGCTGACTGAAGCTGCAATTTGTAATTTAGTACGAGCCGAAGGGTCCGCTTACCTATGCCTACACAGACCCGAAGGCAAATGATTTTGTTACTAAAGTAAGAATTGGACAAAATAAACCACAATATAAACAATTTGTGTACCTTGTCTTCTTGATCAGTGATTTAAAATGTCTCAGGTATTAAAATATCACTTTTAATATTAATGCCAAGCAGGTCAAACAAGTAGTGTTTTGTTTAAATTGTCATGGCTGAACCACAGACTAACAAGTTTTAGATACTAGCTTTGCAATACTTTAGAACTAAACAATTTCTCCTAACCTACAGAACAGATAATACTGATCAAAATTAGCTCTTACCATTCCTACACGATAGGAATGAATGAATACAGTAATGAAACTACAAGAAAACCAGTAATTGCAGCAATTCTTTTGGTTACTATCATCATGCTACTCCCCATTACTGAAGAGGTACAGAAATACATAGTGTCCCCACACACACCCAAAAACAGGGGACCTTTCCAATGCACCTATTTCTCTAGGCTAAAATTATGTATACTAGATAATTGACAGCCAAAGCAACTAACAACTTACTGCTTTGGCTGTCAATCAAACTTGGGTAGAGGCTCCCGTTGACACTGTTTAGTGATCTGTCCTGTTGGATCGCTAACCAACGTCAAAGGGCCCTAGGGAAGGGGGTGTCTCACAAGCACTCCTCCTCCCTACATAGAACAAAAGGCTGTTTGACTACTATCAAAAAAAAATCTTCACAACAAAGTTCACAGATCGATATTTTAGTATTTAGCTATAAATAGTGTGCTTTAAATCAGTCTGGTGATTACTGCATAATATAAAAGTTTAAGTCTTTCTGGGCAAGTAAAACTAACAGAATGTGACTCACTGACTACTCATACTCAACAATCAACCTACACTGTCTATATCTTGAGGTAGTATGTAAGAAAAAAGTCCCAGTGTATTAAACAGTTAGCACCTGGCAAAGGCATCCAAGCATATAAGAGTGATAACATACAACCCTATACACAAAGGTAAATATTGCTTGATTATTAAGTCCTGGGTATACATCTCAACAGTGACAGCAAAGGTAAAAGACTTTACATTAACTCACTAGAAAATTGGCCAATCCAAAAAAAATAATAATTTACTTTAAAAGAGCACTATTTTCAAACATTGATCTATGCTGTGCAGGCATTGCAAAGGAGGACATATATATGTCTGATAATAAGCAAATCCAATTGCATCCAAGATTTGACATTTACCAAGCAAATGTCAAAAAATCAGATCCCAATGTTGACAAACTCACTGTCAACCATGGATTGTTTGTTTTTAAAAATTAGTCAGCAGTGTTAACAGGCAGTCTCCTGCTTTAAAGGGCATGTCCACCCTTTAAAAAAATGTTTTTATATGTGGTAGGACACCTTCCCCCAGCCCCAACCGCATTATTAGATTTTTCAGAAAGTGCCCCGATAGTTACTTACCTTACCTCTTTCCCCCGCCACACAATCCCGGGCCTCTGCTTGCACTGAACTGCAAGCAGGGGGTGGGACCGGCAGCCGCGTCCCTGATTGGCTGAGAGGCAGCCAATCAAGGACGCGGCTTCTGGCAGTTCAGAACACCGGGGGAAAGAGGTACGGTAAGTAACTATCGGGGGAGTCTCTGGAAAATTTAATAATGCGGTTGGGGCTGGGGGAAGGCTAGCAACTAATGGGCAAAGAGTTTTAATGGTAGGGGGAGGGCTTGAGAAACGGGAGGGAGAGGGAGGGGGGGGGGGGAGGCCTGCAGTGCGCTGGACAAAATTCTCCCAGAGGAGAGACAGGAGGCAGATTCCTATATGGACTCTGCTATCCTCCTGGTGCCAGTTTTTCCGAACTTTGGGGGGAGAATCCAGGAGAACCATTTGGAGCTGGGACGTAAGGTAAGGATTTTATTACACTACAGAGTGGAGCCAGTAGGGGGGGGGGGGATTATAGTTTTGGGGGTGGACATTCCCTTTAAGTAAAGGTGACAGGTTGCTGATGAATAAGAAGTGCTACAAACATTATAGAACATGCTATTTCTATTAAACTATAGTATGTATATATAGCAAATTACATTTATGGGCACTGTTCTCTTTTAAATGATAGGCTCACTCAAAATGTGAACCTATCCTTTGCTCTTTAATTGAAGAGCGGGAGGTAAAAGAGCTATGTCTTACCTACTGTCCATCAATTAAAGGACAATGATACTCACTTTTTCCCCGATCCACTGCAGCATAGTACCCAGGGTGAGGAACTAAAATCGCTAAGTCCTCACCCTGGGTACTTTCCCTAACTCCTGCACTACTTACTGCAAATCTGCTTCGGCGATCCGCACTGTTCCACCTCTCTTCTACTGTCAGTGACAGTCGCGGGGCAGCCAATTGGAAGACACGCCTCCTTGCAGAGCGTATCTTCCTATTGGCTGCAATCGTGATCTGTCACTGAAGCAGGAAGAGCGGAGAAATGGAGCGATCACCAAAGCAGATTTGCAGTAAGTAGCGCAGGAGTTAGGGAAAGTACCCAGGGTGGGGATTTAGCGATTTTAGATCCTCACCCTGGGTAGTATGCTGCCATGGAGGAAGAGGAGCGAGGGTCAGGTGAGTACAATTGTCCTTTAATGTTAAAGGTAATGATAAAGGGGGCTTAGGACTCCCGAAAGCTTGCTTAATTTTTTTATTTAGTTAGCCAATAAAAGGTATCACAGCTCTACTTCTCTTACTTATGGCTAACACGGTACAAACCTCAACTATTGCTCCTGTTAAGCTAGGTACACACAGTCCAGATTTCTGAAAGATGACAGACAGGATCTGCAAGATCCTGTCTGCCATCTTTCAAAGATCTGCATACACACAGTCCCGAGTGTTCTCCTTATGAATATCATAGGGAGAACGCTAAGGACTGTATGTTTCCATCGGCCGCGCTAGACTCCTCTATAGGGAGTCTAGCGAGGCCGATGGAAATTTTCGGCCTTTCCCAAACGAGCGTTCGGCTGACCCGATTGTTTGGCGGCCACGCGCTCGTTCGGGAAACGAGTGTACACACAACGATAAAGCCCGATACTGTCGGGGCTTTGTCGTTACTGTGTGTACCCAGCTTAAGACATAGCTCCTTTACCTCTTCTTCTTCAATAAATGAGCAAACAGATAGGTTCACTTTTTTTGAGTGAACCTATCCTTTAAGCTATGAATTAAACTTGTGAATTATCGGGTAGTGGTCAGAAGGCAAAATAAATTTTAAAAAAATGTTCATCAACGTAAGTAAAGACATTTTAAGAAATACCTTTTACTGGCTAGTGAAAATGATTGAAAATGCTGGACAAGTGTATTGTTTAAGCTCCGCCTCAGTCTGGGATCTATACCAGGGTTTCTCAAAAGTTGTGCCGGGCACATTGGTGTGACTTCGAAGAGTCAGAGGTGTGCCTCAAAATTTTCTTAGCAGAAATATTTTCACCAGCATAACACTCATTATTTTTATACCAAAAATATATATTATGATAACATTTCAACAGTAAATTTAGCACAACTTTACACCACATTGAAATGAAAACAATTTATACTGCGAAGTGCATAAAATATGGGTAATTACTACTTTAATTCCACCAATAAGAACACTGGTGTGCCTCAAGGAAAGAAATGCGCTGTCGAGTGCGCCATGGTCTGAAAAAATATGAGAACCACTGATCTATACAAACTGTTAGAAGGGCAAAAATGAAGAGCAAAAAAACTTACAGTTGTCTATTAAGCTCATTTATTAGGCACGATACAATACCCTTATCTGGTAAAACATGCTAATATCAATGTATTCAACAACAAATGGAAAACCAACACTAGACACTACAATTCCATGGGGCCCAAAATAAGGTAGCTGGAGTATGAGGCTCCAAATTGGTAAGTTACCCTTTTAAATGTTTTATCTTGATTCTGTGAAACGGCTGTTAGTTCAACCAATTTAAGGGGGAAAAAAAAAATAAAACTCATCAGATGGGCAGCACGGTGGCTCAGTGGTTAGCACTGATGCTTTGCAGCACTGAGGTCCTGAGGTCAATTCCATCCTTGGACACATCTGCAAGGAGGTTGTATGTTCTCCCTGTGCTTGTGTGGGTTTCCTCTTGGCACTCCGGTTTCCCCCACAATCATAAAGACATACTGATAGGTTGTATGTGTCAAATAAATGTGCTTAGATTGTAAGCTCTTCGAGGCAGGGCCTGATGTGAATGTATACTTGGAATTGTAAAGCGCTATGGAAGATGTTGGCGCTATATAAATCCACAATAATAATCTGGTCAAAATCTGTATTTCACACTGGGGCAGCTTATTATTATTGTTGTCTGGGAATCTTATAGAGGATGAAGGGGATTTCCAACAATGTTATATAAATCCCAATAGTATCCCCAGAAACCACTGAGAGTTGTAGTTGAACAAAAGCTGAGAGCCCACACATGTGTCCTGATGTTCTGGAAGCAGCCACGAGACCCCCTTCCCTCCCATTTACTGCTGCTGGAAACTCTGCCACGGGTTACTCGGAGTCTCAAGAAATAAATAAATAAAATAAAAAACAGGAAAGAAAATGTTTCACAACTATTAAAAACTACAATTCACAGCAGCCCCTTCTACTATTGAACCAATCGCAATAAATCGCTACAGAACGGACGTTCCCTGACTAACAAGCTCCTTGTTTCTATATTTAACCATAGTAACAATAGGCCTGAGTGTGACCTAAATCCGAGGTTATACACTGTGTATCCGCCTCCTATCGGGTTAGGCCCCACTGCCCCAGACCCTCACCCTGCCTTCCCAGTGGGATCTTCCCCATTTTGAGAACGTCACCAGCGTTCAGGATACCTTACCGAGCCGGTCTGTGCCTCGCAGCTCCGGCCGATCCCACGAAGAGTCACACGGAGCGTGTCACGGGCTCAGGCCGAGACTCCGCCCGCTACACCCGGCGTCCAGTAGGGGACGCTGGACCTTTTTTTTCCGGAGAGTGAGTTGCTTATGCGGAAGGATAAATCCCCTCAAGGTCCGCTTCCGGTTTTCCCCACTCCGGATTCTTTCTCGTCATTCAGCGAGTGACAGCGCGCAGCAAATGAGGTAAGGAGACAACTACTACGCAGCCAATAAGAGAGAGAGGAAGGTCATCGCTTCGCCAATAAAATAAGGAGACAACATACGCTCAGCCAATGAGATATGGGGGAAACGCATTGCTCCGCCCACAACCTAGTACCTGCCAAGAAGTCATAGGACTAGAGAATGTTAATTTTACTACCTTTATATATCCACGTCAGTCTTTATTGGGTAATAGTATACAATAGTCCTGGATATCCTGTGCATCATAATCCTGCTTTGCTACTTCATCAAACATCATTGAAGACTTGCTGCAGTTACACTTATTCATACTTACTATATATATAAATAATATATATAATTGTACATAAATATAAAATATTTACACAAATCTTACTTTAATTGTTCTTAAAGGGAAAGTTCAGTGGAAAATATCAATATTTGTTAAATTCTTAGTTTATATTATACAAACCTGGTTATTCTACATTTAGAATTCCCTGCTGTTGACATTAGTGAGCTGCCATTTCAGGTTCTAATGGTCCTTCTTCCCAGAATGCACCACTAACCTTGGAATGTTCCTAACAGTAATTTCTACTGATTGGCTGTTGGATGGATCTCTACTGAGCGGCTGAATCAATCATGACGCTTGGTTAAAGGGTAAAGGTTGGTGCACACATGCGATTGCGGGTGCTGATGTGTACCCAGCTTTACAGGGCACCTATCTTATTATGACTGTAAAACTTACTTTCAGTGGCCTAAGGAGTTAAAAATACATTGAAATAGTTCTTCTTGCAAACAAAAGTATATGAATATTTCTATAGCACCACTTGGGGACACAGTGCAATATTATCATACAAAGACATACAAGGAGGGGGAAAAAATTAATATATATAAATAAGTATGAATATCAAAAGTATACAAGTGCTTGAACCATGTAACATGAGGAAAGAGGTTACTGCCCTGTAAATATTATAATCTAATTATGTGGGTAACATACAGATACATAGGAAAGGGTAAAGTTCCATAGTAATAACTTGTGCAGTGTCAATTTACAATTCTATGCTGTTCTGTTCTCCGAGAGTTAGGATGTGAGATTAAATATTAACCTGTTTATGGAAGTTTCTTGACAAAGAAAGAAGGGAATAGAATTCCAGAGGATGGGTTGCCAGACATACCTATTTAGATGGCATTGGCCCAATTACAGGGCAATATCCTGAGTCACACAGTTAGGGCTAAAATCTGTCCTAGGAACGGCCCTGGCAGCCTTGCTTCAAATCACCCACTCTCCGTCCTGGAATGCCTCTATCCCGCCCACTATTCTGCCCTATGTATTCGGGCACCGGATAAATCTGTCAACCCAGGAGCCACAAGAGAAAAATGTTTAGGGTGAGAGGAGTCAGAGTAGGATTATTCATTAAGGCAACCTAGGCAGCTGCCTAGGACCCAGTAAACATTAGGGGTCCCAAATGTCAACCCTGCCTGGAGCCCAATTAGAATTTAATTTATGTATGTATGTATGTATGTATAATTTTATTTATAAAGCGCCACTTGGGTAAGCAGCGCTGTACATTATAAAATACAAACAAGGGGATAAGTGCAAACCATTATAAAGATAGATAAAAATTAAATATAATTTCATACATCGGTTAAGAAAGCATATATATGAATTATGTATAAATGGATTTAAGTGCAACAAGTCTTGACACATTAGGAATGAGATCCCTGCCCCGAAGAGTTTACAATCTAAGTGAGGGGGGGGACAACATACAGATACAAGTGGGGGGATGGGTACAAAGTGCTTAAAAGGGCTAACAATCATTTGTTGTGCTGATGCTCAGAAAGGTAGGATAACAGTCTAGATTTGAAAGCATTAATGGATGTCACCAGGTGAAGCGAGAGAGGGAGAGAATTCCAAAGGTAGGGTGGAGCAAGAGAGAATGGTTTAAAGGGCATGTCCACCCCCAAAACTATAATCCCCCCCAGTAATGGCCCCACCATGTAGTGTAGTGTAATCCTTACCTCACATCCCAGCTCCATAGGGTTCTCCTGTAGACCCCCCCCCAAAGTCCCAAAACTAACCACCAGGAGGATTGCAGGGCTCTGCCTGCTACCTTGCCTCCGGTAGATATTTGTCATGCGTACTGCAGCCCTTCTCCCCCCTCCCTCCCTCCCCCTCCCGTCTCCCTCACTGTTTTACTATCCGTCCCTAGCATTAAACCCCCTTAATATGTTGTTCCCCCATGTCTGCCAGCCCCAACCGCATATTTTTTATTTTCCAAAAGCTCCCCAAACTCTTACTTACCTCTCCTCTTTCCTCCGCTGCACTGAATGACCGGCAGCCGCGTCCGTGATTGGCTGCCGCTCAGCCAATCACAGACGCGACTGCCGGTCCCGCCCCTCTGCTTGCATTCTCGCAAGCAGAGGGCCGGCAGTGCGGCGGAGGAACGAGGGGAGGTAAGTAAGAGTTTGGGGGGCTTTTGGAAAATAAAATATATGCGGTTGGGGCTGGCAGACATGGGGGAACATCATATTAAAAACTAATTTTAAGGGTGGACATACCCTTTAAGGTCGGAGGCAGCAGTGTTTGTTGGGGGTTTGTGGAGAAGATGAGAGGAGGCAGTGTGAGGTCTTTATAAGAGATAGTTCTGTGATGAGCAGAATGTATGGATAGGGACATTTGGGGACACAAGAAGAAATGTAAGAAGAAGTGGGAGAGCGAAGGGATTTACATTTTAAGAGAAGGACTGTGTAAACAATATGTTGTTTAATGGGGAGCCGGGTAGTTGGGGCACAGACAATATTTATTATATTTCCTGTTTATTATTGAGCAAGCAGAATTAATTATCAACTGATGGGGAGAAAGATGGGAAGCAGGAAGACCAGAAAGCAGAAGGTTACAATAGTCTGGGCGTGATAGGATAAGAGCATCGATAAGCAAAGCAGTAGTCGGAGGAGAAACCTATGGATTTTCGCAATATTATGAAGAAAATAGCGTCAGGTTTTAGAAACTATGTTAGTGGTTAGAAAAGGTGAGAAAGGAATCGATAATTAGCCCTAATCAATCTGCCAACTGGATAGGGTAAATGGGGGTATTGTCAACCGAAATAGAAAAAGGTGGGATAAGACTAGGTTAAGGTAAGGAAATTAACACTAGGTTAGGCGTATCCCGTACCTGTAACTCCCATCGGTTGGGTCATAACTCACCTCTGCCTCTGTCCCAGCAGAAATTAAAGCAATCAAACTGAATAGGAAGGAGATTCCATGCAGTAATTAACTGTAAAAATTCTTCATTTATATCAGTGCTTCAGCGGCGGACCGCACGCTCAGTCGAACTGATGGCCGCAACTACTTTTGCTGTGACAGACAGTCCTTCATACTGGCCAACAGGTTGGAAGTGCCGAACGGTCGGTTGGGACAAAGAATCTTCAGGTGTGTACCCAGCATTACTGATCGGCCGTGGTTTTCAGGACACATCCAATCACTTCGTCCGGACAAACGGTCAGTCGAGTACAGACAATCATGACCGATCTTGCTATATATAGTATAGGGAGAACATTTGTGACTGCCGTACTCGCTGTGATCACAGCCAAATCCCTAGATTAATACAGGGAAATTTTCAGTTTGAAACGAGTGCTTCAGACGCATAGACACCTAACTAGATTGTAAGTTCTACGGGGCAGGGACCTCTTTTCCTCTCGTGGTAAAACTCTAGCACTTCTATTTATAGAATTTATATATTTATGTACTGAACTATCTATGTATTTATCCGCCTTGTATGACTTTATTGTATTCTATTACTGTACAGCGCTGCGTGGTGCTTTGTAAATAAACTATACATACATAGACGTAATGTTCGTTGGCGCCGGAAACAATTGTTAATCACCCCCCAAACCTAGCTTTCTCATTACTAATATATTCCAAAGATGCCCCTGAAGTCTCTTACCTGAACTGGTCCCTTACCGCTCCGTTTCACTTGATTGCGGCTCTCATTAAAAGGCACGACGTGACGTCACACCCAATTGCCTGACAGCCACAACCAGGATGTAGAGCATCTGTCAGTGCAGGAGCCTTCTGCTCCTGTGTTTGCTTAAATTGAACTCGAAACAGGATCAGGGGGGGCTAGGAGTCGAGGGACCGGGTCAGGTAAGAGACTTCAGGGCCATCTTTTGAACATATTAGTAATGTGAAAGCTAGTTTTGGGGGGGTGACTAACATAGTTTAACTTTATTTTTGAATGGACTTGCCCTTTATTTATAGAAAGACAGAAAGAAACAAGCATTTCTCTTGCAGCCTAAGGGGGACCCAGGAACGCAGGGGTTAAGCACCCTTTCTCCAGGAGCGGACACTTTCACAATTGAAAGACTGAGGCTCCAGTGCTCCTCCCCTCAGCTATAATACTCTGAGCACCGGAAGCCTCCTCCAGTTTTTAAGTGTCCGCTTCAGGAGTAAGGACCTACTGCTGTGTCTCCTGGAACACACCGATCTGGAAGGAGCCGGTGGATTTCAGGCCCCACCGGCTCCCTACGTGGGAGTAGCATCCAACATAGGCTATCCCTATGCTGATGCTGCGGAAGGGCTGCACATCAGACCTCGGGTCTAAAATGTGCAGACCCCCCCTTCCACTCGAGTAGGCAACCGGCGGACTCCGCCGCTTCCGCTCCCTCTGCATTCACTAAGCTACAGGCTGAGGGAGATCGCCGATTGGCCGGCGGGAGCGGGACTTCCTCCTTTCTTGCCGGGCTCTCAGGGGCGGGACTGCCGGTCCTTCTCTCTCTCATCTTCCTACTGGACCTCGTGGGGAACGCACCGGAGTCTCCTCCAGCATCCCAGTGTCTGCTGCCAGCGGTTCAGATAAGTCATTTCTGCTGAATCGGCTGTTTTTTCCTTTTTCCCCTAAACTTTTCCTTTTTCCCTGCTTCTGACTCTCAGACAGATCTCTTTCCTCTTTCTCTCTTTCCCCTTCTTGGGGACCTTTTTTTGGCCAGTCCCAAAAAGGGCTACCTTTAACTAAGGGACCTCTCCTTTTTTTTAAAAAAAAAAAGACATTTCTTTTTCCTTTTCTCTTTCCTTCCGCTGTCTCTTCAAGTCAGTCATGTCCGGCAAGGCCCAAAGCCCGCCAAATCTGTCCAAGCGATTTCCTACGTTTGTGCTTTATGCCAAACGAAGTTGCCAGCCGGCCTATCTGGACCCCTATTTGGGTCATGCAGTGCAAACCAAGACCTTCAGCCTGCTCAGACTGCCCCTAGCAGTCAGGAACCCGAGCGGGCAAAAACTCTACGGGCTTCTATCGATTCTCTACAGAATCCACCTCTAGGGTCGGTCTTGCCCCGAATATGTCCGGGGGTCCCCCCCCCAGGAGTCTGAACCGGCCGGGGCAAAATCTTTGGCAGATTCTATGTCGATATTTTTGACATCTCTCTCCCAAGTTTTGCAGTCGGTTAATTCCTCTGTAATGGAAGCCAGGCCACTAAGAGCTGCCAGATCGTCAGATCTCCCTGTATGTTCCTCAGGGGAAGAGATCCCTGTGGAGGTAAGAGAGGAATCGGAAGGAGAACTGGACTCCTTAGCGTCTGAACATGAAGTTCAGACCACATTCACACCTGAGACCATGGACGATCTTATCAGATCAGTTTGCAGGTGCTTAACATACAAGATCCGGTGGAACCGACGGACCCATCTAAGTCCTTATTCAGCCGTCCTAAAAAAACGACAGCGATCTTCCCCTCGTATGATCAATTGGAACAGATCGTCTTGGAACAGTGGGCGTCTCCAGAAAAGAAATTTCACCTGTCAAGGAATTTTCAAATGATGTTTCCTTTCCCTAAGTCGGACGTGGATAGGTGTCGACCCAGCAGTGGCGAGACTTTCCAGGGCCACGGCTATTCCTCTGGCCGAGGCAGCCACTTTCAAAGATCCCACAGACAAAGGACTGGAGGGATTCCTGAGAACATCGTTTGCGGCGGCTGGCACGGCCCTACGCCCCACCTTTGCCTCCGCATGGGTGGCCAAGGCTATGGAAGCCTGGTTAGACCAACTTTACCAAAACAGTGGCCAAAGAATCTTCTGACAGCCGCCTGATCGATATTATACAACAGCTATTGGATGCAGCTATATATATTGGGGACGCGGCGCTAGAGTCTAGCAGATTGATCACCAGATCATCGGCGGCCGCGACGGCGGCCAGGCGATCCTTATGGCTTAAAGCCTGGGCAGCAGATCCGGCATCTAAAAAAGCCCTCACTAACCTACCTTTCCTGGGACACCTCCTGTTCAGGCCCGAAATGGAGAAGATAATTGCTCAAGCTACAGGAGGTAAAAGTACCTTCCTCCCGCAAAACAGAGCCCGCCGTTTCCCATCTTTTCGCCGTTCATCCACCTTTCGCCCCTCAAGAGCCTCGCGTCCTCCACTCCGGGGACAGACAGACCCTATCAATATCTTTCCATCCCGCCAAGGACAAAGACCATTTACGCCCTGGCCTTCCAAATGAGGAGCCTTCAAAACTGGGGGAGAAAAGAACAAACAGGCATGACTATCTTCCGCCTTTTCAGGTCGGAGGCCGCCTTCGTTTTTTTTTGTCAAAGAGTGGCAATTGCCGTCCACAGACACCTGGACGATGAATACTCTGACCAACGGCTACCGTATAGAGTGCAGTTGCCTTCCTCATAGTGGTTTCTTTCCCTCCCGCATTCCGAGATGCCCAAATCGTCTTAAAGCCCTCAACGATTGTGTTCTTTTTCTCCTCCAGGCACAAGTAATAGCTCCGGTTCCAAGAGATCAGAGATTTCGGGGATTCTATTCAAACCTTTTCCTGGTACCAAAGAAGGACAGAACGTTTCGCCCAGTTTTGGATCTAAAAGCTCTCAACATCTATGTACAAAAAATCAGGTTCAAGATGGAATCCCTGCGATCAGTAATATTGGCTATTGAACCAGGCGACTATCTCGCTTCTCTGGATATTCAGGACGCGTATCTGCACGTCCCCATCTGGAACGGTCATCACCGTTTTCTCAGATTTGCCATAGGTACCTGACATTTCCAGTTCACGGCCCTGCCATTCGGCTTAGCTTCAGCGCCGCAGGTATTCACAAAGGTCATGACCTGTCAAGCCATATTCCTTCGCCCTCAAAGGGATTTTTATTCTCCCTTACCTAGATGACCTTTTAATAAAGGCAACATCATTGAAACTGGCACAACACCATGTCGTTCAGTGTTTAACAACCCTATCTCGGTTCGGATTGATCATAAACTGGGGGAAATCCTCTATCACTCCATCGAATCGCATGATCTTCCTAGGGATTTTATTCGACACAACCATTCACAAGGTCATCCTTCCCCAGGACAAAATCGAATCGTTGAAGAAGATGGCCCTACAGGCGCAGGCCAGCAATCAGATCTCAATCCGACAAATGATGCGCCTGGTGGGGAAGATGGTGTCGTTGGTGGAAGCTGTTCCATATGAGCTTTTCCATCTACGACCCCTCCAGAGGCACTTTCTTCGCTGTTGGGACAAATCCCAACAGTTGTTGGACACCTGGATACATCTCCTGCATCCGATTCGGTCTTCCCTAACCTGGTGGACCGTGGAGAGCAACTTAGAGAAGGGCAAAACTGGGGGAGTGGTATGCGACCTTCAAAAGCCCAAGGTCTTTGGACCACAGACGAAATGCTACTGCCCATAATTGTCCTGAAGTTAAGAGCAATATTCCTCGCTGTGTCCCACTGGATGGTTTTCCTGACGGGCAAGAACGTCCGCATACAGTCGGACAACGCCACGGCTGTGGCATACATAAATCATCAAGGGGGCACCAGAAGCGATATGGCCATGGTGGAAACACACAGAATTCTAACCTGGGCAGAGGTTTACATACAAGCATTATCAGCAATATACATACCTGGTGTCCTCAACACGGAGGCCGATTTCCTGAGCCGAGTAACACCAGGAGAATGGGCTCTCCATCCGGAGGTTTTCAAACAACTGACATGGAGATGGGGGACTCGGACATCGACTTGGTGGCCTCTCGGGACAACTGAAAAGTTCCGACCTTTTGCGCAAAGACAAGAGATCCGATGGCGGCCTTCGTAGATGCTCTAGTGGCACCTTGGCGGTTCCGCTTGGGCTACATCTTTCCACCAACACCTATGATACCCAGGGTTCTGAAGAGGATAAAATGGGAACAAGCTCCAGTAATTGTCATCGCTCCTCGATGACCAAGGAGAGCTTGGTTCTCATATCTTCTCTCCATGTCCGTCGGGGAACCATGGTCGCTTCCACTGCGCCCAGATCTTCTTGTACAAGGGCCTTTCCGGTTGAATCCGCCATACTGAGAAGACGAGGGGTACCGGCAATACCTACCATGTTAGCGGCGAGAAAGCCGTCTTCATCCAAGGTTTATCATAGGATCTGGCAAAGGTATGTAATGTGGAGCTCATCCAGGGGCTTTCCCCCGGCCAAATTCGTTCTGTCGAGAGTCCTTAGTTTCCTTCAAAAAGGTTTTGACGGTGGCCTATCGCTCATCGCCCTCAAGGGTCAAGTTTCCACCCTGTCCATATATTTTCATAGAAAGCTTGCCTTCAGGAAGGATATCCAGACTTTCCTACAGGGAATAGCCCATTTGCGTCCTCCAAATCGGGCGCCGGTTCAGCCCTGGGATCTATCGTTAGTTCTCAGGGCACTCAAAAAGCCGCCTTTTGAACCTTTACCATCGGTTCCCTTATCACTTCTCTCCTGGAAGACTGTGTTTCTCCTGGCTATATCCTCCATCAGAAGGTCGTCAGAACTAGCTGCCTTATCAGTGGATCCCTCGTGCCTGTCAATTTCTTCGAACAAGTCCATTCTTCGGCCTCACGTCTCTTTTTTGCCATCATTGCCGTCATTGTTTCAGCCTTCTTTCCGAATCCATCTTCTTCCAAGGAGCGTGATCTGCACTGTCTGGATGTGGTGAGAGCCCTGAGGATCTACATTGCTCATACGGAAGGCTTCCGTTACACTCAGGCCTTGTTCATTCTTCTGGCGGGGCCCCGCCGGGGGTCCAGGGCTTCTCCACAAACTCTAGCAAGGTGGATTAGATCTACTATTGTCCGCTGCTACTTGGCAGTTGGGGCAGTTCCTCCCTTGCGGGTTACGGCCCACTCTATTAGGGCTGTTGGGGCCTCTTGGGCGGCTCGCCATGGCGCCTCGGTGGACTAGATATGTCGAGCGGCAACTTGGTCTTCCATCCATACCTTTATCAAATTTTATTGCCTCCAAGTTTTTTCGCGAAGGATACAGCCTTGGGCGACTCTATGCTCAGAACTGTGGAGGTTTAAATGGTTATTATGGATGCCCACCCTTCAAGTTCGGGACTTTGGGACATCCCCTGCGTTCCTGGGTCCCCCTAAGGCTGCAAGAGAAAAGGGGATTTTTATGTTTTACTCACCTGTAAAATCCCTTTCTCTGAAGCTGTAAGGGGGACCCAGGTAGTTCCCTCCCTGTTTTTTTGTTGACATGATTGTCTTGGCCTGTTGCCTGTTTCATTTTTTCTTGTTTTTTCTACTATTATTTCATTATTGACTTACGCTACCTCTTTGGGACCAACTGGAGGAGGCTTCCGGTGCTCAGAGTGTTATAGCTGAGGGGAGGAGCACTGGAGCCTCAGTCTTTCAATTGTTAAAGTGTCCGCTGCTCCTGGATAAAGGGTGCTTAACCCCTGCGTTCCTGGGTCCCCCTTACGGCTTCAGAGAAAGGGATTTTACAGGTGAGTAAAACATAAAAATCCCCTTTTCTCTTGCAGCCTTAGGGGGACCCAGGAACGCAGGGAATGTCCCAAAGTCCCGAACTTGAAGGGTGGGCATCCATAATAACATTTTTTTATGACAATATTGTTTTTACTATAATATGGTTAACAAAGAATAGACAAATGTTACATTTTAAGATATTATATACATACCATACTTTCAATTGTCATGGAAGTCATTGGTGACTTTTAATATCCATAAATTTAAAAATAAAGGATTATTATTGCATTATTTATGCAGGAAAAAGTCTAGGAACAAGGCAAATATTATAACAGTGTACTTTACATGGACCTTAAAAAGGGGGTGTGGTTAAAATGTTGGAGGTACGCAAAGTTAACACTGTCAATGATAACTCTTCCAGGAATCCCTTCCTTGGAAATCTTGCCCTTGCCCTGCTTGGCCAGAACCATTAATTTTGTAAAAGGTAAGTTGATCATTGTATAACCAGCATCAGTAAGGCTGTCTATTTCTTCATTAATAAGTCCATATATGGTGTTGTCTTGAGCTACTTACAGACATACCACCCTGCCAATCTGGCTTCTGGCACAGGGTGGGGAGAAGGGGGAGGGGCTGGGAAGAGCGTGTGTCGAGGACACAACGTGGAATACGTCATATAAGTGATGGCAGGGTTAGGGCATGGTGAGGGGCGTTCTGGGGCATGGCGGTCAAAAAAAGGGGGCATTTCGGTGGCAGAGAACCCAGGTTAGTGCGGTCACGGGTGTTTGGGGGTGGTCTCTTAGGAGTCCACTCCAAAATCCAGGAGACTCCCGTGAGTGCTGGGAGGGGTAAGATACCTATACTTCAGGCAAGAAAAATAAAAATAAATGGTCTTGCTCACAACAATAATCAGAATCATATGCAGGATAATAAAGAAATTAGCATTTATTTATTTTTTTTGTTGTAAATAGAAAAACAAGATTTTTTTGTAGTGTCAGTTTTGGTTATCTGTATAGACAAATACATTCTGAGCTGCAGGAGTTGGCATAAAAAGCTCCAGCAATAGCAAATCTTAAAAGACATAAGACACATTAAAACTGTGCTAAAACATAAACTCTGTTACTATCCATTCTATCAGTGCTCAGTAAAACTTTCACAGTTCAAATTAAAAACACAATTTATAATTACATATGAACCAAATGAAAGGTGTAATCTCCTCTACCCCACACCATAGTAAACAGACACTTCCTTGTAGGTCTTTATCTAGGAAATTGGCTAAATCAGGGCTAAAAGCACCAGATTCCAGTAGGTTAATCACAGACATTTCCTTCAAAGTAATAATTTCCTTCCAGCATGGTAACGTTGCATTGAAATTAGGCTTCTATCAGTCTTACAGCAGATGAATAAAAATACATTAAAGGTGGCCATACATTACAAAAGGCTTTTTTCCATACTTTTATAGACCGATGTACAATGTTAATTCTACGTAGATGTACCATATGTATAGTTGGACATTCAAATCTTCTCTCAATGTTGTCTGTTGTGAGGTTACATTTACATTGAATTTGAACTTCAGAAAGTACTACGATAATTTAAAGGGATCCTAAACTGAATTAAGTACCTAAAATCTGTTTCTATTATTCACTGGGAGATGAGAACGCTTATTCCCACCTCCCTGTGAATAATAGAACGCCCGGGGGACACTGCCAAACTTACCTTACCTGCGCTCCACTGGCGACTGCTCCTTAGCTGTCAGCTGCCTGATCGTGTGCCTATCTTTTGTATTGGCGTGCATGCGCAGAAGAAAGGTGCTCGCTCAGGAAGCGCTCCTGACAGCTGAGAAGGAGCCGCGCGTGGAGCGCCTGTAAGGCAAGTTCAGCAGTGTTACCTGGGCATTTTATTATTCACAGAGGTGGATCACCTCCCTGTGAATAGAAACAGATTTTATGTACAAGGCATAAAATCTGTTTAGTGCCCCTTTAACTGAACGACTTTCCAGATCAATATTACGATCTAATGCCGGCAGATCATTTTCAGTTTACCCCATTTTCCAAGTCCCTATTTTCAGCAGATCGACAGCACAAGGTGGTAAATTTCTAACGTTTCCTTCAATTGAATTTTCAATCGGGACAAACTAGATTGGACATGAACATTGAATTGATAGCGCAGCAGCAGCTTTACCCAACGTTTTCTGGACATATTATAGTTTGCAATTGACATTATTGAAGTAATGACGGTCGCAAATAATCAGGCCAGGTGGTTATTGAAACATCCAGGGAATGTCAGGAGGTTTGTAGTGTATTTATGCAAAATGGATCCAGATTGCCAACACAACCAAAATTTGAATCATGAGGAAATTAAATTTTCATAAGATGACATGGTAGCTTTTCACTGTGCAATCTGCAGGGAACGAAGTGACATCAAAGGGTAGGAAATGAAAACTTTTTTTTTTTTTAAAAAACCCTTCCTGCCATATTAAAGATTTCCTTTTTTTTTCAATCCATAAAGCATCAAAGATCATACTTTGTGAACAAGCACTTCTGTTGGAAAAAGATATACCGTATTTAGATTTTTAATATGACAGCAAATGAAAGGAACTCTATAGGCTAAAATACATCTTTTTATGACTAATAACCTAGACATTGCCAATTGAAACAATGCATTACTTGCCTTTGTCCAGAATTACAATGTGTATCTTTCTTACCAGTAGATTTTTTATCATACTACCAATACTGGAGTTTGTGGTTTTTGGTTTAATTAAAGAACAGGAGGAAAAAGAGAAATGTCTTACCTCCCATTCTTAAATTAAACCAGCAGGAGCCAGGAACAAAATTTTGGAATATACCAGGTATCACACTCCTCCGCTGTTCTTCTGACAGGTCGAGATGGAACATGTACTGTATGTGCAAGCGCATACAGTACAGGCTCCTGCTGGTTTAATTGAAGAACGGCAGGTAACTAATAACCCCTTTATCTCCCATTTTTCAATTAAACTGAAAATCCCAAACTCAATTTCTGCAGTGGAGATACCCTTTAAATATTACCATGGACCCACAATACTTACTTACCTTGCTGGCTGATGTACATATATTCCTTCCACTCCTCTTCCTCAACTAGCTCCTCCTCTACGCAATTTGAACTCTTTTTGCGAGTTTTCACATGTGCAGAGGAGGTGCCTCAGGGAACAGAGAGAACATTTTTTTTTTTTAAATTATCTGTCATATATAAACTACTGTTAACGCTTCATCTATGTTATGGTCTCATTAACTAAAGTTGTCAAAAACACAAAGATGATCCAACAAAGGACAATTTGAGAAATGTATTTTCACTGACAAATTGCTGTGGTGACATAAGCTCTATGCTTCTAGTATGTAATTTCTAGTCAAAGGCACTTTTTGCATTTACTTGCCTTTAAATTATCACATGGAACAGCAGCTATCAGGGTTATAAACACATAATAAGTCATTAATAAGAAAGTCTTTTTTATGATACTTGTTGCTTCATAACTAAAAACAATGAGACAAACCTAATTTAAAATCTTGCGACTGGGAAAAGTCAAAGGAAGCCCTAATTATTCATGATAATTTGGTTACTAAAGGGTGGCAACAGAGTTCTGTAAAAGCCCATACACAGAAAGACAACAATTGTTCAATTCCGATTTCATAATATAATTTTCAGCTGGACAAACATTTTCGAACATGTCTGACATACATAATTTACCACATATAATCTGATTGTCATATGATTTTTGGATATCCCCATATCAAACAAGCATTATGTTTGCATGCATTTCCCCTTTACACACCAGTGTGATCAATGTGATATCTAATGGTGCCCATACACGTGACTTTGGTGGCAAATTCATGTCAGATTCCATCATAATCTGATTGTGAATTTGTCCGATTCACCAGTAGACATCATTTCACATATTCTTTACAGGGAACAATGGCTTTATTTAGCCCATACACGCTAACAATGTAATAAAGGAAGCCAATAAGGATCTGACAGTATTCAGTAAATCCTGTCATATCAGACTGGATTTACTGAATATCGTCCATGTGCATGGCCACCTTCAGACACGTAATGCTCTCCTAGGCTACTTATTCTGCAGAGGCATAAACACTTATGTTCTATTTTGATGAATGTAACAAATAAATATACTGGTAGGATTTTCCTCTGTATTCATTATGTATAATATGTGCACCTATGCCGTATACTAATCCACTTTGTATATTGTTAAAAAATAAAAAAAATAAAATCACTTTTTAATGTTTCACTGGGCCAGTGTATTTTTAGTACTGACACTTTCTGTCTTTTAAAAACAAATCCACCAATCTTTATAGTTCCTCCATGTTAAAAATGTTCAAGAACAAACACGTTTTCTTGTCCAATATACTGGTCTGTTCAGCAATGTTTGAAAAGATATCACAGCTCAGTTTATATGCTTGCAGGCAACAAAGGGACAAACAGGATGTCACAAAGGATATCCTGGCACTTTTCCCTACTTGGTATATTGGACAAAGGTAGAGGCAGTCATCTAAGACTTCTTATAAAGTGAATACCCATTTAAATACTAAAAGTTGTTTGTACTCCTGTCATAGGACTGGTGTACATTTCAGATTGTGCAACAGATCTGTGAAAAAGAGACGGTCCATCTCTTAACCCTCCACTTATATGTCCAGTTTGTTCTGGACATACATCCCACCTGCTGCTGATTCACCGTCTAGGATAGCACCAAGTCTGTGTGAACACTGAACAGAGAAGGAGTGGGGGGGATGCTTCCCAAAAGTAAGCGAGAAACAGGAAAGTGCTTGTATTGTACAGTAACAGAACCAACTAGGACAGGACAATAAAGCTGTGGCAAATTCAGATCTATGGTTTAAATATTCGATAAATTGAGAAACTCAATAGGGCATAACTGACATTTTGCTTCTAAGGAACAATTAATTTTTAATGAGATATTCATTTCCCCCTCTCATTTCTAGCTGAAAGGATCCAAAGTGATCATACATTTCAGCCGGTCAGTGGTGCACCCTGGAAAACACACATTCCCAGGGTGCAGCTCCTGACTTGGAATCAGACCAGCTGTTCATGTAACATCTGATACAACTAACAGTATTGGGCTCCAGTAAACAATAAAAACAACAGCAATCCATCATAAATAGTGAGCCCATTGGCAGCCCTCTGTTATTATTAATACCTCTAGTACAGACCACAGTAGAAGGTAAAACAGAACAAAATGGATGAAGCACTTGATCACTTTATCCTACATACAAATAGGGTTCCCTAGACCAAGGTAGAAATACAGTCATGTGTCAATCATATGGAAAGTGCAAAATTCTAACTTCTACTTAACACTGTTTAGCAGGATAGAGGAGATTAACACCAAAGATCATCAATACTCACATTACACATTTCATTAGCATAAAAACATATATATATATCTTTTCTGTGCAATTTGTGTCAGGTAAAGTTATTCACACCATTAAAGTGTTAAGCCTGAAAATGCAGCACAGTGCAGACTGAAGAGGCACAGCAAAGAAACTCACTCAAAAGGGTCAGTGTGGGGCCCAATATTCAGACTCTAGCCCAGGGTTGCCAGGCATCCCCATTTGAACAGGATTGCCCCAACTGCAGGGACAAAATCCCTGCAGTCTGAAATCTCGTTGTCTGATGGGACTAGAATAACCACTATCGACCCCAAACCCTACCTCTTCTCCAGGCATGCCCACTCTCCACCCCCGAGCTGCTCCACCCCTTCCTACATTACAGAAGCCAGAATCTGGCAACCCTGCTCTAGCCCCATGAAACTTCTTCATATAATTCAGCCCTTTAATGTTTGCTAGATCTTCACATAACCTATTCATTTTTCAGAAGTTTGTGAAAAATGCACAATATTCGTTAAGCCATAGACCTTTAGACTTCTGCAGAGGATGCTTAAAGCTGTAGATCAGCAATGGCCTAAAAACAGGTTGTAGATCTAGGAATTTGGGTCACCCTTGTGCAATCAACCCTGTAAGGCATGTGTGAAGGATAACTGCTTAGTATTGTGTGCTACATAAAAAAACACATTTGTTAATGTTGCATAATTGCTAAAATGATAGACCTGTTTGCAGTGGAAAGAAACACATAACCTGAATTTAAGGCTATAGATAAAATTGTTATAGAAGGTTTTGTTTCTTCAAGGAAAACACAGGAAATAACGGTGACGTTCACAGGAAATTGGTCTTCAACTGAATACTGGGAGATCCTTGACATCCTCCCTTGGTCCCTCGGCTGGAACCCTTGGGTTTCAAGCTCTCCTGGTTGCCCCGAAGAGCAGCCTCCAGCCGGGATCGAAGGGCTGGTGAAGAAGCCATCATCTGTCGAAACTGCATAGGATACAAGGCACCAAAACTGGTCAAGCTGTGTATCCCAAAGTCATGGAGAGCACGGGAGTACTGTGGTGCAGAGCAAAGTGCATTTTCATCCAAAAGATAAGAGATAAGAAGTTGCAGCAGCACAGGCACTATAGGAGGACCTGCCAAAAAGGAAGAAGATCAGGAAACTACCACATGTTTTTATTCACAACATCATCAATTATCAGATGGTAAAATCTATTTTAATCTCACAGCCCCTTAAAAGACAACTCCACCCTCATAATGACATCTTTTAGAAAGAATGTCTCCTTTAAAATATGTTGAGATATCCTAACTTGTCCTCTGGAATCATTAGCTTTTGCATACTATGGTCCTGGATGCCTATTGTAAACAACTTAGCGAGCTTGTTATGAGCTTGAGCATGCTCAGAGGAGCTGGGGGAATATCATTCAGTCATTGGCTGTGATGTTAACAGTCATATCCAAGATTGACAGTTGCTAACTGGAAGAACCAGAAATGGGCAATAAGACATTGTGCAGCATGTCAGGTCAGTCTTTCTAAAACTGAGGCTTGAGGGGCGAGTTTCCTATATCTCATTCTTGATTTAGGAGATGGACTTACCCTTGAAAGAAAACCAGTATGCTTGCAAATTGCCTTCTATGAAGTGGTGAACAGTAAACCATGGGGATTTATCACATATGATTTACTTGGAATTCTAATTTAGAGACTTAAAAGGGATTAATATTGATGAATGCAAGTTAAATTTAAAACAAAAAACTGGTGACTTGTCAGTTATCGACCCTCAACCCCATCTGCTATTTTTACCAGTTTATTACATGCATCTGTAACCAGCAAAGTAGAAAAGGTAATCCCGCACACACCTGTGAAGTTACAGATATTTGAAATTGCTGAGTGCCATGGTAGGCCAGGGTCAGTGGTCAGATAACCAAGAGAAGAAATACACCATGCACATCAGTCTTATCCACCTATGTATTTAATGCTTCATATATAGGCTACACACAAAGCGTAACGTTTCGGTACAAGGCTGTACCTTCTTCAGCCTTGTACTGAAGAAGGTACAGCCTTGTACCGAAATGTTACGTACTCTTCAGTAAATGGAATTGTGCTGGGAGATAACTCATTTGAGAAGGACCTTTGGAATATTTGGATAATTAAGTAATTACCATTCAACTTTGTACGGAAAATATATTTTTTATAAATTCCCAATGCACTTACAGTTCATTTCCTCATTGGCAGACACCAGCGCCATCAGCAGATTTGTTCCCTCTTGAAGAACTAGCAGCTCTTCATTATTTTGTGGCTTCCTGCTTTCTGCCTGACTCAAGTGTCTCATGATGCATGGTGCCAGGCTGCACACGTATGGGGCCACCACCTCAGGCATGGGGTGTTTGAAAATGGATAATAGCAGTCGGTAACACTTCAACTGCTCCTAGAAAGGGACATTCAGAATTAGAAATGACAAGAAGGCATGTATAGGCAGTCAGTGACATAACTAGGAATCACTGGGTCCCCCAGCAAAACTAGGATGGGGCCCTTATCCACGCTTCATTCAAAGAAGTTTTCTGGGAGAAGGCTATATCTGTAATAGGAAAAACAAGAAGATGCGGTTGCTCCTCTGGTAGTTACTCCCCTGCTTGCAGTGGAGCTCAAGTAATCTATAAAACTCTGACAGGGAAATTCAATAAAAGTTCCTATCGTTTAAAATGGTGCTAATTTTGCCCCAACCAATCAGATATTATTTTAACTTATTTTATTTATAAAGGCATCAAAAGAAATTACATTGTGAAACACATTAGTTGTTGTACAGTAGATATTCAGTTATATCAATAAAACTTTTGAAAGAAAAAGAAAATAAGGCGTTTCTTGTGATTTAATTGATACCTAAGCTTTTCCAGTATAATATAATAAGAAAAACAGGAAGGGGGGGGGGGGATTCCACGAGGGAGAGAATAGATTGGCCTGGGGGGTGAGGCCTGGGCATGTTTTGAACAAAAATGTACTTTTCACGAGGGGTCAAGGTCCCAGCGAGTCCATATTCTATCAAATTTAGCAGGGCATCCTCTACTTATATATATTACCCTTAGGAGTGGAATCATTTTTTTCCAGATTGCAAGTTTTGGAGCAGTGGGGGCCATCCAAGAGAGTACTATTGTTCTTGCATAACAATAGTTAGAAATCCGTTAGGAAACAGTATCGTAGCTGCAGATATTGAAACCAGGATGAGTTAGAGAGGTTAAATTTATCCTTAAACTCTTGCAATGGAATCAATTTATTATTTAGTATAAGATGGGAAAAAAGGGTGATTCCTTTGGTTATCCAGAATTTAGCTAATGGGAGTGTGGCGAAGGAGGGGTATAATGGGTTATGCCAGATAGGAGAGACTTCAAGAGTTCCTTTAATGTTGAGAGTCCGGTTAACTAATTTCCAAATTTTGAACAATTGTTTATGGAGGGGGGGTACCTCCAGAGGGTAGAGTGTTGGATTGGCCTTCCAGAAAAGCAAGGGGGTGGAGTGGGGTGTAAGCTTGTAAGAATTTTTCGCCATCATATAGGGACTTGGGGTTAGTGTCGTCTGAGTCAGTGGGGTCCGGAATGCACCAAGATTTGTAGTATTTTAGCTGGCCTGCTAAGTAGTATAGTAAAAAGTTTGGCATTGAAAGCCCAGCTTTACATTTTGGTCTTTGCAGGATTTTGAGGCGCACCCTAGACCTCCCCGAGCCCCAGAGAAGAGTAAGTAACAGGCCTTGCAGTTTAGTAAAGACAAATTTTTGTATATATACTAGGCTATGCTGGAGTACATAAAGAATTTTAGGTAACAAAATGATTTTTATTAAATTGATTCTACCAATTAAGTTTATAGGGAGGCCTTTCCATAATTCGGTTTTAGAGTGGACTAGTTCAAGAACTGGGGCAAGAATGAGAGAGTGGAAATCTTGAGGTGATTTCGTTATTTGGATACCCAAGTATCGGAAGTTATCAACTATTGGGACCTAGGTCCTGGCAAACTGGTAAGGTCCTGGCAAAAAGCGCAGATTTTTCCCAGTTGATATTGAGTTCGGAGAATGGGGCGAATTGTGATATTACATCATAAGCTGTTGTGAGAGATAGGTCAGGGTCTGCGAGATACAGGATCATATCATCAGCGTATAGACTTAAAAGTGATGTGTGAGGTCCCAGTCGGAGTCCGTTAACTTGCAGTGAGGAGCGGAGTTTGATGGGCAGGGGTTCCAGTGCCAGCGCAAAGAGGTAGGGGGATAGTGGGCATCCTTGTCTAGTTCCTCTTTCGAGGGGGAATGATTGTGAAATGTCTCCGTTTACTTTAATTATGGCTTGGGGTTGAGCATATAATAGTCTGACCCATTTCCTGAATTTGGGACAGGCAGGACCAGAGGTAGGGCCATTCAACGGAGTCAAAAGCTTTCCGCGCGTCTAGTGAAAGCATAATTCTTGTTCCTGAATTGTCGTGATCGACTTGGGTGTGTATTAGTGTTGTACGGATGTTGATAGAGGTAGATTTTCCTGGAATGAAGCTGGTTTAGTCCGGGTGTATGATAGTTTTGATAATTGCTCCTGGCAAGGAGCGAGATGGGTCTATAGGTGCCACAATCTTGTGGGTCTTTCCCTTTCTTAAGGATTAATGTAATATAGGCTTCATACATGGATAGGGGAAATTTGTTATGTCGAAAAGCGTAGTTTAGGGTATTGTGGAGAAAAGGTAGAATGGGTTTGGCGTATTTATGGTAGATTTCAGTCAGGATCCCATCTGGGCCTGGTGTTTTGTTGGTGGCCATTTGTGACAGGGCTTGTTGCATTTCGACTAGGGAGATATCTGCTTCAAGAAATTGAGCGTTGGTTTGGGAAGTTTTCTTGAAGTTGATCATGTTTAAATACTCTTCTAGTGTGGTCTGGGAAGATGTAGTTTGTGTTTCATATATGTTAGTGTAATATTCCGTCATACAACCTAGAATATCGGTGGTGTTAGTTAGTAACCCTTTGTGTGGGTCTAAAAGTTGTAGGATGGTGTTTTGTTCCGATGGACCGTGTGCTAGCCGTGCGAGTTTTGCCGATTAGTGTCCGTGCTCAAAGTACCTTTGCTTATGGAAGAAGAACTTCCTTGCATATTTTTTGGTAAGAAGTTTATCGCATAAGGATTGGGTGATTTGCCAAGTATTTTTAGTTTGTGGGGAAGGGGAATTTACATATGAGGCCTCAACTTCTTGTAGCATTTGGGTCAGTTTAGTTTAGTTTTGAATAGCTGATTGTTTGATAAATGAGATGGTTTTACGTAGGTGGCCTCTCAAAACTGCTTTTAGGACGTCCCATTGGGTGTTCATAGGAAATGGATTGTGGTCTTGTGTGGTGTATAGGTTGACAAGTTCAAGGATGGGGTCTTGTTCGGGAAATAGGTTAAGCCAAAAGGGGTGGAAGCTCCAGCCTTTCCAGGACTGGCTGGGTGGGGAAGTTTTGATGGTGACGTTGATGGGCGAGTGGTCGTGGGTGTAGCATGGGAGATGGGCGATATTTTGTATTTCGATGTTGGTGGATTTATTAACAAATACATAATCAATTCTTGATAGGGTGTTGTGGGTCTTAGAATGACAGGTGTAAGGGAATCTGAATCTCCACGCATCAATCCATACCAGTTCAGAAATTAATTTCCAAAGAGGGGTGTATCGTGGGAAGGGGATGGTTACAGTTGCTTGTGGGGCGAATTTATCGAGCACTGGGTTCATCAGAGCGTTGAAGTCTCTCATACAAAGAAGGTGGGCAGAGGAGTATTTGAAAGCAAAAGGGAGCGATTCTCAGAGTGGTCTCAAAGACGCGTATGGAGGATCGTAGATTCCGATTATTATATATTGAGTAGTGTCAATTGTGAGAGCCACACATAGATATTGTCCCCGCCTGTCCGATTTGACCTCAATAATAGAGTATCTCGTTTGTTTGCTAAGGAGGATAGAGACACCACTGGAATATGAAGAGTGGGTGCTGTGGGCAGTCCATCCTATCCATGGTTTTTGCAAATACTGTTAAGTGGATTGTAGGAGATGAATTTCTTGTAAACAGATTATGTTAGGGTTAAAAGACCTCAGCTGAGAGAATACCTCCATTCTTTTGGTGTCATTGAGGCCCCTTACATTCCAGGTAATAGCCCTAAGTGGTGTGGTCATTGTCATATAATATAAGCTGGGTGCTCTTGTTGATGAGGTTTAGAGGTGTCACAGGCTCGTGAAAGGGGAGGGAAGGGGAAATATGGATGGTACAGGAAAAAACACAATAACAAATATAACAAGGTCCAAAAAGAGGACCCAACATCCTAGGAAACCTAAATACCAGAAATCTCTGGTAGCTTAAGTGGGTTGCACCATAGCGCAGTTTCTGCGGAAATAGAGAAGAGACATGGGTAGTCTCCCTCCGGCGCAGTCTATACATATATAAATTGAGTGTATACATTGCATTTGGGTGTGCTCTTCTGAAGGGAATGGGGGGATGACCTGGGGAGCATTCCGTCATTGAGTGGGAGTCGGGAAGGGGTGGTAGAGAGGGAGGAAGTCAGTTGGACCTAGGACACAGTAGTCATTAGGGTGGACGCTGGTTGGGGGGTTTCTGTGCGTCTGACACAGTCTGGGTGGACTGTGTCTATCATGTAATTACTTACATTTAAGCAGTGAAGCAGTGCTGACCTTTAGATAGGATTATACACCTTGGTTTACATTTGCATATCTGATTTCCACATCAGATCAAATTATTGCAGTAGAATAATAGCCATCCGACTAGCTTTCTCAATTCAGAATGGCTCATTCTGAATTGAAAAAGCCAGTCGGATGACTAGCGAAACGTCTTCAAGAACTAAACTTCAAGTCCAGTTGATCTAATTGAATACAACAGATATTCAACAGTTATTATATTTATGCTTATCTTAGAGCGGTGTGCTTGGTGCCTACAGCTAATGTCCGATCAGGTTGCAGTTCAGGGGGGTAGAGATTGCGGGCTTCATTGGGTAGTATGCATAGCTGTGCAGTAGATAAGGGAAAGTGTTCAAATTTCTGGTATCTGTTGAGCGTCCCATCCGTCTGAGTCCTGCCCTGGACATGTTGTGGTCCAGGGGGAAGGCATCTGGTAATAAAGAGGAGGAAGAGGTGGGGTGACATATGCCAATGTGTTGTGATGGGTTTAAGGGGTCAGAATGCTCAGTGTCCAGCGTCTCTTACATGCTCCCTCTTGAGGGGCAAAACAGAGGACACACAGGACTCGGGCATGTTGTCACGTCGTTAGCAGCCGTGTCCAGATAATCAATTCGGCTAAATATCCTTAAGAAAAGGGTTTATGGCAACTCTTTGGAAGGGTGGGGATAGATATAGGCAAAGTTAACAATGATGGAGGTGCACTCTCTCCAACACTGGGTGCAGACACCTCTATAGGTTCTTCCCTTAGGAACCGACGACTCCGCAGGAAACAAAATACAACTGAGGGTCGCACTCCAAAGCTTTAGCAAATTTTATTGTGAACCACACAACAACATCACATCACTAGTGATGTGATGTTGTGTGGTTCACAATAAAATTTGCTAAAGCTTTGGAGTGCGACCCTCCGTTGTATTTTGTTTCCTGGGGATAGATATAGGTTGGAGGTAACGGGTGGCAGCACAGGACACTTCAGTAAGGGTTGTGAGTGTGGTTATCTGAGTTATCAGTCGTTCCTAGGCTAGCAGAGGGTTACCTGGTGTCGCCAGATTCAGTAGGTCAATGGAGGAAGAGGTGACCAATTCAGCATGGGTCAATTTGTGGTATATAGCTGCCATATTGGGGATTCTCCTACCTCCCAGGGGATGCGAGAGGGTAGTTGTAGTGTCAGGGGTGAGGTGTATATCGGGAACAATCGGCTCCAGGAGGGTGAAGTAGGGGTAGGTATATTACCTTATTCAGCGAGCATCCAGCCAGGCACAGGCATCACTAGGCGTGTCAAAAAATCTAACTTTACTGTCCACTGCTATGCGGAGACGGGCCGGGTAGGCCATTGAATAAGTAAGACCAGCAGCCAGTAGTCTTTTTTTAACTTCTATTAAAGTGCTCCTTCGGCGTTGGAGTTCCATAGAGTAATCCGGGAAGATGCGTATTGTAGCGTTCCCGTGGGTCAGGTCTGGGGTGGTACGGGCCTGACGGAGGATCCAGTCCCTGTCGCGTGAGTTGAGAAGGCGTGCGATCAGGGGTCTTAGCGGTGCTCCAGGGATTGGGGGCTTAGCTGGTATTCGATGGGCCCGCTCAATCGCGAAGTGTTGCGACAGGCCATCTGTGCCAATTTTGCTACGAATCCACTCCTCAAGGAACGCGGCTGGTGATAGGGCCTCAGCTCCCTCCGCGAAGCCCAGAAATCTGAAGTTTTGTCGACGTGACCTGTTCTCCAGGTCATCCAGTCGGCTCCTCGTGGCTTGGAGGTCGAGCTGAAGGCAGGTGATTGAATCAGGCAGCCGTTGGACTGTGTCCTCCAAGGTTGATATCCGAGTTTCAGCCTCCCTGATCCTCTGTCTCATCTTTTGAAAATCATGTCGGAGGAGGGGAAATGTCCGACCTCGTTTCTTCAATCATTGTTGCCAGCGAGCGCTGCGACTCTTGTATGGCACCAATCAGGTGTTAGCGGATGTCAGTCAGGGTGGGCTACGGGGTGGGGACAAGACAGGCTGGGTCTCTTCATGATCCCCCGTTTAGTATTGGAGCAGTTGGCGGGAGTTTCCTTCCGTGGCGACGGTGGCATGGCGGCCTGAGCGTCGGTTGGGCCTTTCCAGGCAAACTGTTCTAATTTTTTTGCCGATCCGATTGCCTTGTTGCCTTTAGGCTTGGTCATCTGGCTGTAGTTGCTAATAGAGCAAGTATGCCCCTGATGAAGTGATGTGTCGTCACGAAACATGTTGGGCGGAGCTAATTGTGATGGCCACTGTTGGTGTTTGTCCGTTGTGATGTATTTGCTACACATACTGAATAAAGGTCTTTGAAGCCCAAGATGTTCCCGGTTGCCTGCCTCTGTTTGTGCATTTGTAGCAAGTATTAAGTCGTTTATTTGTATTATAAAGTTATATTAGCCTCGGATTTTGTCACGAAACATGTTGGGCGGAGCTAATTTGTGATGGCCACTGTTGGTGTTTGTCCGTTGTGATGTATTTGCTACACATACTGAATAAAGGTCTTTGAAGCCCAAGATGTTCCCGGTTGCCTGCCTCTGTTTGTGCATTTGTAGCAAGTATTAAGTCGTTTATTTGTATTATAAAGTTATATTAGCCTCGGATTTTGGCGACAGCGCCGGAGGAAGGGAGAAACACGTCCTACCTAATGGAACTCTTGGCTCCGCCCCCAATCAGATATTATTTAACATTTGAAAGCTAACATCTGATTGGTTGGGGAAAAATTAGCACCAGTTTTAATAATAAGAACTTTTATTGAATAACCCTGTTTATCGCTAAAAATGGTGCTAATTTTGCCCCAACCAATCAGATATTATTTAACACTTGAAAGCTAACATCTGATTGGTTGGGGCAAAATTAGCATCATTTTTAATCATAAGAACTGTTATTGCATAACCCTGTGAGTGCACTAAGTTTACTTACATTGAGATCCTTGCTGCCAATGCTATCATGAAATCGCTCCACACAGGCAGACTGTAATTCAGGTTCAGACATAACCTCTGGATTTCCCGACAGAAGGAACACAGTCAGAGCTGTCAGAAGGCTTATAGGGTCTTGCTTTAGATCTGGTACTGTAAAAGGACAATCGTGAGTAAAGCTGATAGCAGAAAACCAGTATAAAGATCTTTAGCAAAGGCTTGTTAAAAGGCACCTGAATCCCAGCTGCTCAGCATTGTATTGGCAGAACTATGCACAATTCTGGTCCATGATGCTCGGGTTTTTTCAACTCGCGACATCGGTGATGACACAATAATCTTCAGTGCTTTCAGGGCAGCAGTGACCGGTAAAGGTAGATGACCATTGGATGGTTCCACAGTGGTGTATTTTAGAACTCCAACTACCAAGTAAAGCAAGGTAGGGAGGATAGATACACTGCCTGGAGTAAAAAGAAACAACAAATGTGTTTTTTAGATTTGGGTTAAATATAATAATATAGGTATAGTCTTTAAATCCAATCATTAGAAAAAGGCTTATTAAAGACATTGATGTTCTAAGAAAGTAACTTGTTAAACACACATCCTTATAACAGCTCTGGCATTGGGTCTTATCTCACTCCATACTCATAAATAAATGCCTATCACCATAGCGTAAAGTCCTATTAAAGGAGAACTATAGTGGAAATGCCACCTACCTTCAACTACTTCAACCCCACCATAACCTTTTTTTCCTTTTACATTAATATATCTTCCATGATACAGCCAGTTAAACAGGCTCCGAAGGGAGCCCCTATCATCTGCTACTTAACCCAATATTTGATGGGCACTATAATCACTTAAACAATTTTGCATTATCTGAAAGTTCAATTTTAGACAATTAAAATGGTAGTACTCACGTGGTTTTCCGTGTCTGCTTAGTAAGTGCTCTTAATTGCCCCACCCCCCTCAGCTAGGGATTGAGGGGTTGTGTTGGTGGATGCTTGTGGGGGCATGCAGTCCCTGCTGTGAAACTTGCTGCATTACCAGTTGAGCTTGCACCTCTCTTTCCCTGCACTGTTACTCTCTGCTGAAGCCACTGACAACAATGCCTACGAGTGACAATAGCCCAAGTGGGATCAGTTGTCAGAATCCGCTTTTTCTAGATTGCAGGGAGGTACTACTGTTAGGTATCTCACCTGTTGCAAAGCGTGCTGGTAGGCAGCCAAAGATCCTAATTTAGAGGTCAGGGGGAGGGGGGCACATATTATAATTTCTGATTTGAGTGAAAGGTCTTTTCCTGTACCAGTAAATAAAATTACTATTTCTAAGGATCTACAGCTCAGATTTCAAATCAAATGGGTTTTTGTACTATCTTAAGGTGCCAGGTTTTTTTTTTTGAAAATTCGTGAGGAAAGTATCTGTAAGCAATGAGCCACTTGCTGTCAAACAGCATGAGAGAGGCAGGGGAACAAGGTTAGGTTAGGTCTAAAACATTCGAATAAAATGTAATACAACAATCCCTACCCAATGCGCATAGGTCAGATTTTGCAGAATTGTTGCCCTTTAACACAAGCTCAAGCTAAGAAAGTCCAATCAAGTACATCAAATTTAACTGGTGCCAATTGTAAACAAAACAACTGGTACCAATGTGATTCAAATGTAAGGCTTTACTTAAATTATTAAAACCTGGATTCATTTAAAGGGCATGTCCACTCAAAAAGACACTTTTCTCTAAATTGTCTATCACCCCTCCAAACCCCACCTTTGCGTTATTCCCATGTCACTCCTCAACTTGCTTACATGACAGCAGGCCGACTTAATATCTAACAGTAAACATCATAACCAATATATTGAAAAAAAATATCAATGCATGTCTCTTCCTTATGTACAGCATAAAATAATGAGCACCTCGAGTATTAATTAGTCTGAGTAGAGTTTTCCCGATAGTCTGAACTGATAAATTGTTGAATAGGCAGATTGATATGGACTACATGGGACCAAAAGATGACCAATAGCTGGTGTAGGAACCAAGTTAAAAGTCTTGCATTAAATCATGCAGCCCTTATGATTAAAAAGTATTTACAATCAAAACATTAAATTATAATATCACCATGCCCCATGAGGACTGGGTGCAAGATAATCACTTAGATTTTTAACCAAAACAACATATTTTTAGAATGACTTTATTTTTTTAGAAGTGAGATATAGGGAATCTTTGAAACTATTTTGGGACAATTCTTGAGTAAACCCCAATATTTCTTAATCTTACCTTCTGGAGAACAAAGGGATGGTAACTCAGATAGGATTTCAATAGAAGATGCCACAAGGAGGCTGGCCTCCTGTGACAAAGGCTCTGCTTTTCCAGCTAAGCCCCCTGAAAGACGTGGACTTAGCTGTGGTATTTGTCGAATTAATATAGAAAGGCAGAGTTCCAAAGCAGCAACCACCAATGAGTGTCCAGGCACCAGTCCACCGGTATCATGTCCTTCACCAAACACTGGTAAGGTCTCCTTCTCTTCTGCGCCATCATCCACTGGGAAAAAGTTAAATAGCAATAAGAATGAATAATTACCTTGTACTACTGTGACATGTATTCTCCCATCTCTTACCTTCTGCGCTTCTTCGCCTTTCCTGAATGTGTTCCTTTGCTGCATTTAGGATTTGCCTCCCAATCTCCAGCACCAGCAATTGAACCTCAGAAGTTTCTCGCATTAGCAGCAATCGATGTAGGACAGAAATTAACTCGATGGCCAAGTTCTGACAAGTATAAAATGAACATCCAAAGCTTAGCAAAAAAAAAAAAAAAACCCAACTCCAGTAACAAATACTATAGAGTAAGAGGAGCTGTATACAATGGATAGAGCTTAAGAAAGAGAGCAATCATATTTATAACTTACAGAACGACTTAGACTTAAATAATCAAAATAAAAGTCACTTACATGATCTGCCCCTATCTGAGCCTTTGGCCACAGACCGTCCAATAAAGCTTTTAGCGCCCGAAGACAGGAGGTAATCCTTTCCATTGGTGCATCTACTGTAGGACAGCAGAGGAACTCAACACTAATTCCTGCAGTATTGAAAGCATAAAACTATGTTACTTACAGCACAGATTACACTTTGCCTTTCATTTTATTTTACCCTGCACTTACCAAGAATAAGGTGGAACCTCTCTGAATTCATATCCTCCGGAGACTTGGCTAAAGGCTCTGAACCCTTTTCCTGCCCTATGGATGTTGGCGTTACCGGTCGAGACAAACGGCAGCCTTCCTCATCTTGATCAAGAACAAAGAATCCAGAGCTGCTGAGCCACAGAGCAGAAGCATGTAGAATTGGGGCCCAGGAGATCAGGTAATGAGGTCTAGCAGCTTCACTGGTCTCTGCTGTGTAAAATGTTCCACCTATAAAGTAGAGGAAAGATAAGCAAGTGGTCTTAAGAAAAGACAAAATGAAAAAATATTGTGCAAAGAGTGAAATGGTGACATTAACAAAAGACATATAAATACTTTTAAAAAGCAGTTTACTTATAATCAAGAAAAATAAGAAAAAGCAATAATCTTTATACCCTGCATAGAAGGGTGAGAACACTCTGCAGATAGTGTCAGCCCAGCATAATCCTGCAATGCTGCCAACCACAGCCTGCTTAAAGTTAGTAAGTCAGACTGTACCAAGGAAAGGAGCACTTCACATGGGATTTCTATCACCTTGCTTGGCGTAGTCGGCTTCTCCATGCCAGCTATATATACCTAGAAATGAAATTTTTTAATGAAGTTTATTGCACAACTGAACTAACAATCATTCCTTTATCTAAGATTATGAGGTTGAGACAGCCTCCCCTATCCACCTAATAGTAAGATATTGGTATCCCAAAAACTGCCAAAAAGATTACAAAGCATGATTGGTAAAATCACACCCATCTCATTATACCTCTGCCCAGGCTTTTAATACTGCCAGGCCCTCCATGGTAGTAGTGCTCTCATTGTACATAGAAGCAGTCTCTTTAGCTATCTGTAATTGACTCAGGGAAGTTAGAAGTAATTGCTGAACTCTTTGAAGATCTGGGAGATCCCTCACCACTCCGCTTGCCAGCCAGGCACTGCAAACCTGAGCCAAGAGATAAACAACACCTTAATTAAGTAACCCAGAAACCCCAAATCTATCCAGAACCACATAGCTACTGTTTTTAGAGTCTAGCGTCATTTTCCTGTGCTATTAATTTGAAGAAACCAATCAGATTTTAGCTTTTAACTTAGTTACTATAGTTAGATAATACTTGATTGGTTGCTGCAGATTAATACCATTCGACCCATAAGTTGGATACACAAACATTAACAATAAAGGACCAATCATGCTGGTATCGACAGGATCAATCCTTTATCGGTAACGTGTGTATGCCTAAAAGCACCCTTTCCAATGATGACGAAACAGTCATTATAGCTGGAAACATTTTTATTATACTTCCAAAAATACAACACAGATACACATTTAAAGCTCAATTACTATCATAATAAATTGTACTCAAGCTTTTGCATAATGCTATGTATTTATACCCTTTGGTTATTTATTTAAATTAAAAAAATCTAATTACAATGTGTCCGAGACACTGAATAATCTCAGGACGTGTAAAGGAAAGGGTTAAAAAATAAATGTAATCAGACAGGTCACCTGGCAGGCTTTGGCCATTACATCAGGAGGGGTGTCTGCAATGAAGGCAGGACGAACAGCAGCAAGCACCTGAATAGATAGAGAAGAAAATGGCACATTTCCTTCATATTCTTCTATATAAGCAACAGACAAATAAATAGAAATAGTATTTGAAGTAGATTACTAAAGACTAATGTCTATATTTAGGCAGTCAGGTCATACAGCTTATACAGACTGTTAGAATACAAGTAAAGCAGGTCAAGTGTAAATGTTTTAAACTAGACTGTGATGGGTGAGAATATTTTCAAAGCTGCAGCTCTTGTGGAATGTTCCCAGTCTGCAGTAAAGACCTATCAAAAGTGATCCTCCAAGTCTCAATTCAATTGTGCATCTGTGGGAAAACTATTGTGATCCACATAGACCCAACCTCACAACTTACTGGACTTAATTAATCTGCTACTGATGGCTTGTATGTATGTATATGTATATTTATATAGCACCACTTGGGGACGCATCGCTGTACAGTATTAAAATACAATAAAGTCAAACAAGGGGGATAAAAAAATAGATTTTAGTTCAGTACATAAATATATAAATTATATAAATAGAAGTGCTAAGGTGGCTTTGCCACAAGAGGTTATGAGGCCCCTGTCCGTAGAGCATACAATCTAGTCTAGGCTTGTTACCAGTTACCATGACTCGTAAGAGGTAAAGAGGGTACCTACTTAAAGGAAAACTGTGGTCTCCAAACAGGTTAGGGTTAAAGAATCCTGCAGTATTTCTTTAAAATGAGCTGACAATCACATCTCTGGCTTCAGCCTGGGAGAAATTATATTGGGGTGAATGCTCAAACTTCCTGTTTTCAGTAGGTTAAGTGACATCACCTGACCTCTCCCCCTGTCCCTCTGCCCCAGAGAAGCATGATCAGTTAAAGCTTTATGCTGGGGAATACAGGAAGTACCTGGGTAAAGTTGAGATGGGGAGACAATTAATGCAGGCCGAGGTTGGTCACATTAAAAGCTGGTCACGAGGCTGAAAACAGGAAGTGTTCAAGCAGGAAGTAACCAGCAATAACTTCTAACAAATTTTATCTAGAGATGTGATTCAGGTTTTATTTTAAAGGTACGATGGAAGGATTTTTATATATTCCTTACGAGTTTAGAAGAAATGGAGACCACAGTTCCCCTTTAATATAACGCAGGTGGTCATGATATTATGGTTGATACCAAAGCTGTGTAACTAAGAAGCTCGGTACATCTGGTAATTTATCATTATCATTTATCATTTTACATTTTAGAAATACTGGCTTCTCCCGAGATTCAAAAAGTCATTAAAGGATCACTCCTTTATGCAATATAGTTTGCATGCAACGTGTTTCTTCCACAGTTCTATGTACAAATGGCTCTGAAAACTCACATTAGCTTGGAATTGCTCCAAGATGAGGTGACCTGGAAATTCTGGTTCTGGAACAGCAGCAAATCTTTGTATAACCTGTAGCAGAGCCTGGAGTCCAACTAGGCGTAACTGCTCGCTGTGATCGGTGGCAGCCATGAAGGACATGCGGATTAGGTCCTGCAAGTGTAGGACCAAAAAATCCCCTGAGGAACAACACAAGGGTATTTAACACTAGAGATGTTTAAAGGAGAACTAAATTTAATTTTTTTAAATCCTGATGTGAAAGCTTTTCTCCCCAGAACAACTAGACATGGAACACCTATACATCTTTTTCTCTAGTAAGTTGCATTTAGTACTTGTAAGTAATAGATTCTGTAACACAGAAGGCTTCCATGATGTTGCCAGTATAACTCATAGCCCATGTTGGTTTTAAAGAACCACACCCCCTGAACCCAGGATTTACTATTTCTATGCACAGCAGTTTCTAGCTTCTGTTTCTAGTGAAAGCAAAATTTTCTAAATGTACCTGTGCTTATTGTTGAGTTGCTGGTGGCTGTCAGCTTCCAGGAAGCAAGGCTGCAGCTTCCTGTGAAGTGTACTGTGTACACTTAGCTGGGTGTTCCCAGATAAGGTGAATTATGGGAGAGGGCGACACAGCTTGTTGTATGTTTGTGAATGTGGGACACTGTTGCCTGGGGACTTTAGTTCTTCTTTAACACTAAGATTTCTGTAGTTATCTATCTTTTACTCACCCTCTGGTTCTTTGTGCTTCATCTCATGAGCTTGGATCATGTCAAAGTGAGCCCCACCATCTAACTCACACTGAGCCATTAATTGACAAACACACTCCATGGCAAAGACCCGAGTGCGCCATCGAGGGGTAATTGAAAAGGCTGGGGTGTCCTTCTGGATGGTCAGCACAGAGTCAGAACACGCTAACTCGCCTTCCTCTTCCTGGTTTGTGTCTACAGAGGCTACTGCTGCAAAATCTGAGCATGGGAAAGGACTCAATCAGACTCTTTAAATATTTAATTAGATAAAACAATACTGTTTTGACTTTAGATAGGAAACCTTAAAGGTTCGTACACATGTGCGATCGTGGGTCCCGACCTGCGACACAGGATGTGTAAGAATGAAAGTTTTGGCCGATAATCCGCCCATGTGTAGGCACTTTATTGGCCGAAACGGACGTTCAGTTGGGCATTGTTGACCGACCGACCTGGCAGATCCCCGAACGAACAACCGTTTTGGCCAATAAAGTGCCTACACACAGTCAGATTATCGGCGAAACGTTCTTTCCTACACATCGTGCGTTGCGGGTCAGGTCCCGCGACGCGTGTGTGTAAGAACCTTAAGAATAAGATCACCTGCATTTAAAAAATAAACAGATCAAGATAACAATCTGCCTCATTCTCATTACAAAAAAAGGTAGAGTGTTGGATTAATGAAGACAGTCATGTGAACTTACCCGCTGAAGCTGAAAGAATGTCCTTTAGCACTCTGAGCCAGAAGGAAAGACGGGATAAGCCTGTGCGGCTCTGCATGTGCAGCAAAGTCTCCTTAATATCCCGCAGCAGCTGTTGATCGCTTTCCCTGTCCAGCAAGCTCAACAATACGCCTTCCAAGCCCAGCTCCCTCATATTCACATCTATGCAAAAATAGCAGATAAATAGCGGTAACTGTAAGAAGGAGTTGTTGTTTTGATTTAAACTTATCCTAGAATCCTGCAGTCGAGGATGTTAAATACTGGCTCGTCCGTGCAAAATATACGTCAGATGTGGTCTCTCTAGCTGCTGTGTTAGTCAATTCTCATCATCTATAATACACTGGTAGATGTAGCATAGAACAGAGAAGGCTTTTGCATTGAAACTTTGCTAATAGAGTGAATAATTCTATCTATAAAGCATGGTTTGCACAGAATAGCTCTATAGTTTATTGAAAGTTGTGTGATCTGCAATCTTGAATGGCAAGTGCAGAGTACAAATGCCATGAGCACATCTCCAATAAAGACTACTATACACATCACAGGGCATATGCATATTCCCAGGAGTCTTACCCAATTTCATGCCCTCTTGACCTTCTTTAGCAACAGTCATAGCATGTTCAGATACCTCTGCAGCCTCCCGCTGTGCAAGCTGTCGAAGACACGCCAACACTGCCCGGCGCAGAGGCAAATGCGGACTGCATAGATGAACCTGCAGAAATAAGGCAGTAAGACAAGTGAAAATCTACACATCTAGACGCATGCACAGAAATGGGTAAGTAATCATACTACACCCTACAGATCTGATACATCTGTCCTAAAACATTTCTTGTTAACTACAAGAGTTCTACCTTTGTAAAGTCAGTTAAATCTTTTATCACAAACCTGCAGTTACTGGTCTCCCATTGTGATATGGGGGAAATTGCCTTACTAAGAGCTAGGACACACTGCCGCGGTTTTTCTGCGTTTGCGCATGCGGTTTTCTCAAATTATTGGAATCACGGCAACGCACCGTAAATGCGCGCTTTCAAGTGCGATGTGATTGCGCTTTGCTTTCTGCATTTTAAATCACAATTCCAATACTTAATGAAAAAAACATATGCGCAAACGCGACGAAATCGCACATGAAATCGTATGCGATCCCGTGTGCGATTGCGTGCAGTGTGGCCATGCCGTTACATACCAAAAAAACTTAGCTCTGTCTCACCTATTATTTAATGTCAAAATGCTCTTCCCAAGGACAATTGGACCTTTCCTCAGCTTGCAGTCACATTTAATTGACATGTTGAAAGTTGGAGAGAAGTTTAGCAAAGTATTCTCTACCCTTTTCTACAATGTCCCCAAAAACCAATCCAGACTTAATACAGGTCCCTAGTTAAGTCTTCTTAAGCATTGACACAGTGTAATGCACTGGATTTACTTCTCACATTAACTGCATTTACATGGAATGTTGCTTTACAGATGTATAACGGTGGCCATAGATGCTACAACCCGATCGTACGATCTGCGTGTCGTACAATCGGATTGCCTATTTTCCAAAACATCTTCAACTGGTCCCATGGAGAAAATTATTGGATAATCGTCGGACGATCGTCTATACACGATCCGACGGCCGTATGGTATTGGGATATAGTACGACCGGGATCCTAGCGTCTATGGCCACCATAAGAAACAAGAATATTCCCAAGGGCCTTTCAGATCTAATCAATAGCCACAAACTTACAACATACAGTACATCACAAACAAGTAAATAAAACATGCTGTATGCTTGCAGTACAACTACCATTTAATGAAATGGCAATATGCGAGTAGCAGCCAATGAGAGCTCTCCCCATGCACCAGAAAAATGAATCCTTTCATGCCATTATTTCAAAAAAAGATCATGAGGTCAGGAGCCCCTACACCCACCCAATTGTAACGTAAAGCATTACCAGAGTACATGCCTTGGCACAAATTAGTAGATTAGCTGTTATGCAATGCACATTAATGACAATATCATGACATTAGATTGTTAAAATACAAATGCACTGAATCCAGAAAAATAATCAAAACAAAAATGTTTTGCTGTAGAAGGCAGATAAAGATACAGATGCTCTACAGTCTGTAATTGTGTATGTATTTGCCATTAAAGGCAAAGGAGAGAGAAGCAAATAAGGCCAAACACACTAAAAATCGCACAACATACCAACATAGTATTATCCAGTAAGACCTCCTGCAGAAAATAAAAAGGACAGGTTGATGAGATATGGACTATTAGGGGGTTAACTGTACAACTGAACCAGTCCAGCTTCCACCAGAAATCACACAAATTAGTATTCTCAGACATTACAAGAACATTATTATTATTCAATAAGAGGTGCAAAATTTTGCCAGTATTCTTAATCTGCATCAACCAATCAGATTAAAGCGGCTATGTAGGGAGAGGCGCTACTAGCTTTGTTTTATTCCTAAAGCCCTTTGCTGAATTGTACAGAGGGTTAACGCGGCTTTAAAAAGTGGATCACGCAACCAATACACCTCTTTAAGACAGAATCTTTAACGCCAGAAAATAGCTGGTGGTAAAGATTCAGAATGGGTTAACCACATTCACGATGTATAGAGACCTTCTGTGCACTGATTTACGAGTCAAACGTGAGCGATAGCGTCTCTCTATACATTGCCCCAGTAACAGTAGTACAATAGTAAAAAGGTATTATCTGATTGGTTGAGGCAAGTTAACAGCTCGGGCAATTTTTTTTCACCTCTTATTCAATAAGCCGGATAATGTTTGAGAAATAACAAAGTAATGAATCTTCCACAAAGACATAATTGCCTCTATCATGACTAGTAATACTTACACAAAGCGTGGGAACTAGGATAGACAAGTTGACGTATTGTGGAGCGAACATGTGCAGTTGCTGAAGGCAGGCAATACCTTTTGCTTGCACCAAGCAGTCTGGGTTTTCCTGCATAACTGAGCAAGCCAACAAACAGGAGCTTCTTTGTGAAGACTCCACTGCACCACTGCCTGAAAAAAAGGAACATTATGTAAAGCAAGGGATGGAAAATATAGAAAAGAGATAGGGGTGGCAGAGTATAACGTGAAGAGAAAGTTCTAAATATTAAAGGGGAAGTGTGATCTCCAAAACATTTACCATTAAATAAATGCCTGCAGTCTTACCTTTAAAATGAGCCAGGTTTACTCATTTAGGTGCAATGTGAAAGGGTTAACACTCCCTGCTATCAGTAGCTAAAGTGACATCTCTCGCACCCTTTGCACCCACTGTCCAAGCAGTGTAAGCCTGTGCACTGAAACACACAAGTCTTTGCACTGACATAACATAGGTGTCATTAGTGACTGACATCAAAATTTCTTTTCACAGACAGAATAAAAACATACAATCTGCTTCTGCCTCTGTTTATACAGACAAAGGAAGCAAATATAAGCTATGCAGAGGCTGGTGGGGGCATGGCTATCAATGCAAGCTGAGCAGAATGACAGTCACATGACTACCAACTCATTAAAGCAGGAAGATTTGGCCTTTTTAGCACCATAACTTCTAAAATACTGCACTGCCCAAGATTTGTGATCCAGGACTAATTTTCAAGGTAAGACTGCAGACTAATATTTAACCCCCAACTTATTTTAAGACTACAGTTCCCTTTTTTATGTACTAATAAAAGTGCATTTAATGTGCCAATGAAAATAAAAATATCCTACTCATTAATTGTACTATTTCTATTTTGCTCTAAATGAGAGAAAGGCCCAACACATGCACTATACTTCTAGTGGAGAATTAATAAACACAGCATACCTTGGAGCTCTGGGCCCAATGTGTTTACAAGTGCGCTAAGGCAGCGACCCAGGCTGCGGTGCACCTCTGGATACACAGGAGGGGTAGTAATCAGTGCTGTGAGAAGAAGGTACAGTGTGGCTTCTATGTGCACATTATACAGGAGTCCAGATAAATCAATGATGACGGAAAGGGAATGGAGAGCCCAAGTCTGTGTGGGTGGCAAACAAAATACAATGAAATTGCAAATCTTAAGACTACAAAGCTCCCGTTTCTGTATTTATTTATTTTTAATTCTATAACATAATAGATGTATGGATAGTTTTTAAATATTGCAAAAAGTATTGGTGATAAAGCATAAAGGTTAAATCTGGAAATCAATCTTAGTTTCCAATAGAATATTGTGCTGACCCATATGGCCATACGGAGCAAGGGTAAAGCTGGGTACACACAGTAACCCGTCGGCCTCGCCTGAAACATGCAGTCCCAAACGTTTTCCCTATGCCGTGTATAGGAAGGACACTTGGAACTGTGTGTATCCTGATCTTTGAGAAATGACAGACAGTCTGTCATCTTTCAAAGATCTGTGATGTGTGTAACCTCCTTAAGTCCCTGTTGGATTTCTGCCCATTGGAATTGTATAGTACAATCTAGAGAATACAGGGTGCACCTGTAAAGTCCTTGCTTGGGTATGTGTGCATCAATTGACTTGCTTTCTTCCTAGAATCTCTAGATCTTAGTTCTCCTTCAATGGGGTTAAACGTCAGAAGTAGAATCTCATAATATTTTCAACATGTAAAACCTACTGTTTTACATCATACATTACCAGTGTTACCATCAATAAGTTAGATGTTTCTAGTCTACTACTAGAAACATCTAATTTATTGATGGTAACACTGGTAACCAACTACAACTGGAATCAGAATTGGTTAAATGTGTATTGATAGTCCTTTTACAATGACACAAAGAAGTCAAATTCTAAAGAGCAGGTCAGGGCGGTTGACAGGTTTAAGTTCTCACCTGGACTTCAGGAGATGTGGTGTCCTGAGATAAAGAGTGCAGGACACTGACACAGGAGTTAAGGTGCTGTGAGGAGTTGATTCCCCCCAGGTATCTATGTAATGATCCTAATACTAAAGAATGAGCAGTTCGAGCCACCACATCTCTAGCTGTCTTCAATCTAAGAAAAAAATGATGAAAGAAAAAACTTATACACTTGGTAGAGCTAAATTGCGAAAATACATTAAGTGGCAGGATGTACGGGGTTAAAGACCTACTTGTCAAAGCTGGCTTGTGCTAGGCTAGCAGTAAATGCAAGATCAGATACAACATGGACAAGTCTCGCCATGGTTTCTACTCCAGCACAGCGTAGCCATGGGCTGTTGCTCTCTAGTGCTCCTTGGATAAGACTGAGACAAGGTCTGCTCGTTTCCTCTGTTCCCAGACCAGTTCTGCTGGACGCCAAGTGCTGTGGAACATGGAAGGATTACTATGGGAACGATTATCATAACCTAGCAATTCATCCTCTGCATGTCCACTGAGCTCTGAGCCAAGAGCCTTCTTAGCATGTTAATTAATGTATATCAGAAGATGCAGCTTAGTCTAGAGGGGCCACTGTCCCTTTCTATATATTATTAATAACATTTAAAGATTTCATCATTGTGGGTAAAGTGGAAGAATCAGAAAACAATCTGTAAATTACTAAAAAAGAATATAAATTCCAAAAAAAAACTATGTACATCAACAGCCAATTACATCAATTACATTTTCTTTATGCATTGTTAAAAGGGAAACTAAAGTGGGGGATAAGGAGGAGGAGAGCTTTATGACAGCTCACCGTTCCATTTAAAGAACAAAATGGGAGGTAGGAACACTGTCTATTTATTAGGAGGTGGAAGATCAAAGAGATTAGGGCACTATAATGGTCCTTTAACCACATAACATGTTGGACACTAATTAGCAGCTGAAATAGTAAAAACATTATTTGTAACACAAGCTTGTGAGAAAAAAAACAAATCACAAAGTAATCCAGACATAACTGCAAATAATGTTACAAAATGGTACCTTAAGGAAGCTGCACAAAGCAGTTAGTGCACACAGCTGGACACTCTGCTGACGGGAGCCCTTAGTTTGTTTAACAGATTCCACCAACTGCTGCAATATCTGAGGTCTAACAACAAAACAAAGTTTAAGCTAATTTCATATTAGACCCTATTTCAACTCACTCTGCACAATCAGATGCACAATTGCATGCATAAACTAATGTATGTGTAGTATCTTCTCTTGTCAGCATAATTATTGTCTGTACAGTTCTTACCTTTGTGGTTCTGGCATGTGTGTCAAGAGAGTTCCAAAAAGTAAAGATGCAGACTTAATGACTGCAAAGGCTAAAGGCAGAGGTCTAGGCACAGACTCTCCTTCTAAAGTAGGCTGATAAATGGCATGAATGTCATGTTCCAAACAACCTCCTGGAATCCCACTACTGAGGAGGAGCTAAAAAAGAAAAAAGAGAACAGAATAAGACAATGGGTTATTGCTAAGATGCACTTTGCTCTGACTCCTAAAAGGTTTCTGACTCCTTTGCAAGCTCTTTTGCAAGCTTGCACCTGCTCAGAGGAGACAGCTAGAGGAATTTCATTCGTTCATCGGCTGACAGCAGCTATCCAGAAGAAACTATTGATCTTTTGTGATTTGGGTGATTTACCAGTAGGAATGTTAGATCTATTGCACAAAGGGTTTAAGGAAGAATATATATCCCACTCCCCTGTGAATTATAGGTCCACCTGCCAGCTTTTGCATATATGCACTTTAGTGTCCCTATTTTTAGTAGAAACTTTAAATCCGCCTTGAAAAGGTCCGACTGTAGAAGGGAATCTGTCTATGAAGAAGAAATAGAAAATCAATTTTCTGGCCAAATAAATTAACCCTTTTACTGCCCACTGTGCAAAGCATTTGTTCAGGGACAGAAAAGAATAAGGATACATAGAACAATATTGTTATTATAATGACACTATAGAAACACAAGCAGGGGGCAGTGATGGACCGGGTCAGGTAAGAGACTTTAGGGGCATCTTTGGAACATATTAGTAAATGTGAAAGCTAGGTTTGGGGGGTGATTAACATTTAACTTTAACTTTCCCTTTATTTCCATTTACTGTAGTGGGATATTTCAGAGTGTAAAATTTTAGTTTAGTTCTCCTTTAAGTAAAAAACAGTGATAAATATAGAGGTTTCTCTGGATTGAAAATTACTTAGGCTGCGTACACACGGAGAGACTATTTGTCCCGACCGAGTGCTCACCTTATTGACAGCTACAGACATACAATAACGATGTGATGTAGGGATAGATTCCTAGGAGTAGCTGAATAAACGTTCACTCTTTTTTCTCCATCGCCTCTATGCATTGCCAATCTTCCCTGCCCTGAATCTAAACTGAATCTCAACAACAGAACTGCACACTTTGCAATGCACTCTATTAATGCCATTCATGGTAACAAAAATCTTTTACCTGCTCTTCCATTGCCCTTCGATCATTCTCTTGAAATGAGGGTCCTAATAGCACCATGTCGTCTGGGTGACAAACCGATGAAAGCAGGAAGGCAGCCCCTCCAGGTGTGTAATCGGGGGATGTCAAATCAGCAACCAACTCCTTCATGACTTCACAGAAGCTTACTATGTAATAAATCAAGTGGCTCGATTCAGGCAGTGTTATTTGTTTTGGTCATTTAACTATGTACAAATGACAACCAATGACAAAATGACCAAGAAAAGAGTTTTAAACAATAACTACATTTGTGTAATATATTAGGGTACACACAATGACAATGGAAGACTTGCAAATCAGTGTAAACAAATGTGGCACAAAAGATAAATAATATGGTGTTATAATGCAATAAGAAGTGCAAAAATTTGCCTCTGCAATAAATCCACAGCAGCCAACAGAAGATTTCTAAATGCAGTCTCCATTTAAAAAGCCAATATCCACAGGGTGGTCAATACCTTCATAGGTCCTGGGAGGCAGTAAAACAAGCAGCTGGTAAAGTCTCTGCCTGTACAGAACAGAGCATGCCTTCAGGGGGCTTCCATACAGTTTCTGCAGTGATGGAAGCCTGTAAACAAAATTATGGTCATTGTAAAGTACCAAAACGGTGATTCGTTCACAAAGGCCAATTCTTAACTAAACTACTTAGATATTATCACTCTTTCCAAATCTGAAATGCAAAAATATCATTCATCAGAATTCATATTATAACCAATTTGAATTAAAAAATAAATATATATATATACACACATAATAGAAGGACTGTGGAAGCACTCCTTAGGCTAAATGATAACTACATTTTGTGGAAATGCTACCGATCTGATCAAACATTTATACAAACAAAGAAAATATAATCAATGCATATTCTAGGGCCCCCTACAATATCATATTATCTGCACACTGGCATACTTTATAAACAAAGGGGTTTTACATTACTATACATTACTGTGATCACATGAATGAAAAGCCTTCCAACCACGTCAAGGAAGGTCCTACCTTCTAATAATTAAACTAAAAAAGGTTAGAAGTTAGGACCTTCCAGACTGGGGTTACCTTGATGTGGTTGGAAGGCTTTTCATTCATGTGATCACAATAATGTATAGTAAAACCCCTTTGTTTTTAATGTATGCCAGTGTGCAGGTAATATGATATTGTATGGGGCCCAGGAATGTGCATTGATTATATTTTCTTTGTTTATAAATATAAATAAATATAATTAAAGGCACTCACAGGTCTTTTTTGAGCAAGTTAAAACTTAGCTTTTATTGAAGCTTAAGATAAAAACACGTCTAATCTACGTGTTTCGGCAACAGAGCCGTCATCAGAATATGACGTGGTGAACATACAATTGGACTTTTATAAGCATATCGTCTGGCCCACACAGCATGAAAGACAATTAGAACAGATAAAAAACATAAAATGAACCCTATGTACAAATAAAAGTAACCAGCGAATTGTTTCTAAACCAGGATGGAAATAACAAGGTAGTTCGAAAATATAATTATAATGAAAACATAAGTTACATAATATGCAGACACATGGTAGCTACAGGATTCAAAGGAAACAATGTACAGAGAATGGCTAATCACCGTGCTTCCATAAGATCAGCTTTGGCCAATACCAAATATACTGAGATGCCTGTTGCACTGCATTTTAAAGCCTCAAATGTATGATATTTGATGGATTGACCAGTTGTGAAATAAATACTCACATTGATCACAACAAAATATTACTACAAAAGGAATCCAAATGGATCCATAGGCTAGAAACTCTAGCCCCTAAGGTGATGATGTAATTCCTGTGATTACCCTATATATATGTGAATTGTATTGACATCTGTGTACATGTCTACCTGTTGCTGTGTGCCTGAGGAAGAGGGATTGCCCCCTCGAAACGTTGCAATTTTAAGCACAGCGGGTATGTAATAAAGGAGTTATATTGCATATTGGGAGTGCTGTGGAGTTGCAATTTTAATTAATAAATATATATATATATATATAGGTATGTATAACAACAGCACTCCACTTAATACAAGCTGTACAGTTGGTGAACACACAGGTGAGGATAACCTGCAATCCTCTGATTACTATAGAAAAAAGTTGTGCAGCACTCGTTGAATATTTATTGAATGTAATACATCATCATCAGATAAGTAACAGGCAGCATTTCGGTAGTATCCACTACCTTTCTCAAGCCATATTAGAATGATGTCAATTACCTAACCATTGATGATCCTTATAGGGTCTGTGAAAATCACATGACCTCATCACATGACACATATCAATTAAAACAATCCAAGACATCCATATGCAAATAGTTATACATAACTGCCCAACATGGAGTTATATATAGAAGACATAGTACATATACACATATAGATCATAGTCTCTGTTGAGACCGTTTGGCCACAGAGTGTTAAGTTCATGAATCCAAAAGACTTCTCTTTGTCTTAACTTTAAAATCCTATTACCCCCCCCCCCACACACACACACACACACAATTATGGCCAGCTTCAACATAATGTTGGGGGATAGGTAAATGAAGGTGCTTCACCTGATGGAAGATCTATGCTGGGAGATACGACTCTTCACCTTTTGGGTGGTCTCCCCAACGTAGAGCAACCCGCAGGGACACCTCAGGATATAGATATAAAAATCGGTCTCACACGTAAAAAATCTTTTTAGCTCATAAATCCGTTGAGTAGTCGGATGTATGAACTTATCGATTTTTTGTACAAAAGTGCATTGCACACATGACCTGCAGGGGAACATCCCTAATTTGGGTGCCCCCAGAAAGGTCAGTTGTGATTTTTTAGGAAAGTCAGCATTAACCAACCGAAATCGAAACATCGCCTGTTACTTATCTGATGATGATATATTACATGCAATAAATATTCAACGAGTGCTGCACAACTTGACTTTTATATATATTATAAATATATATAATGAACTAAATTTACATTTAAAGGGGAGGTTTAACTTGGTACACAAAAATGTATATAAAACACCCTACATTCATTTAACAAACACACATTCAAACCTGTGCATCCCCTTTAAATTATACCAAGAATTAGAAGTATGTTTTTGCATATTAGCTGTTAATACAAACACTTCTCTTACATAGCAAATTATCATTTTAAAAGGTAAGTAAAGTCCCAAACATATATCCAAGCTATATCAAAAGGAATGGCCATTGGTTTGCTATTTTAGATCCCCTTTTACCTTATTGTTTCGAATTGTTATTGACTTTGGTGGTGTGTAAAATTTCTACTGGAATCAGAAAATACTTACAGTGTGAGTAAAGCTACAGCACTGGGTATTGGTGGCAGAAGCCTTTGCAAAACCTCTTCTGTCATGAGCTCCCCACAGTTTAAAACAAAGCTTAGTACAGCTGTGAAAGGAGAGAAACAGAAACAAGGTTGAATCTGGAGAGAAGATTCACTCTACAGGGGACATATTTAATTCAACAGACACACTGATGTTAAGAATGAAGGATTTTTTAATTGTATTTCTTATTTACCACTCAGAGCTCCTGCTCTTCCTTCCAGAGTCACCTGCCAGGTAAAAGCATCTCCCCTACTTCTTTCTGTGTCCAGATCTTTGGGGGTCATAGGGAACACACTGCGCCAGAGAAGCAGCAATCGACCCAGGTGAGGTTGAACAACGGCTGGACCTAGAGAAAAAGGGCTATGAGGAATGGAATATGGTACAGACTGCATGATATAACGGTATATGGCAATGGGATTAATGAATGCCGTTATATAATGGGAAATTGCTGTGTGCAGTAATGTGCAAAGGTTTAAGACACTTTCAGGGAGATTCAATAAAAGTTCTTATCATTTAAAGTGGTGCTAATTTTGCCCTAACCTATCAGAACTTGTATGTAACATTTGAAAGCTAACATCTGATTGGTTGGGGCAAAATTAGCACCATTTTAAACGATAAGAACTTTTATTAAATAACCCCCTTAGACAATAAAATACCACTTTTTAAAATGACGGTGCCAGAATGAAAACCAAAAAATATTTGGCAGTTTCCCCCACAATCATAAAGAATACCAATAGGTTGTATGTGTCAAATAAATGTGCTTAGATTGTAAGCTCTTGGGGACAGGGCCTGGTGTGAATGAATACATGTAATTGTAAAGGCTACATAAGATGTTGGTGCTATATAAATCCACAATAATAATAAGATAGCCAGTAGTTACTTCACAATTCAAACAAATAGTGGTGTGATTATTACTGAATTCATTTTAAAAATAGTGGAAACCAAAGCGAATGCTAAGCATTCATTCATCCCTATGCTTAATGGTGAAAGGATTGCCAGTACTTACCTAAAGTCATAACAGATGCTATAAGCAGCCACCCTGACTGTGTCCTTTGCAGGGACATACGGCCATTTTGAGAAGCAGTACACAGCAAGTCTTCAGCCAAGTTCATCATAACCTGAAAGGAACAGAGTATCGTTCATAAGGAAAGCTTGGAGTGATATTTACATCTTTAAATATAACATGTATATATAAATATTAACAGAATAATATATTCTGGCAACTCTGTAGATATGACTGAATATAACCAGACAACTACTAAGGTTAGTTATTCAAGCTTCTTTACCACTAAAGATGGAGCATGCGGCCCAAACACTAATTCTGCTTGAGACAATCTGAAAGCTGTAATCTACCTGATCACATGTCTACAAATCAGTAACTGTTATTTTGAGGATCCAGACCTACTGCACCACCAACGTATTGTGTATTTATCTCATCATGTAAAGCACAGAATCTCTTTATATCCAGCCTATCAATATGAACTAAATTACCAAGGCAATAAACGATTTAAAGGATAACTATCGCGTGTATAAGTTTTTTTTTAAAAAATACAGTTTAAAATGAAAAGTACTTGGGACAGGGATATAGGACTGGTAATTCAAACTCCCAATCTTTTTTTCTGTGAGGAGCACCAGCCCAAAGAAAACTGATTATGCCAGTCTTCCTCCTGGCTTCAGCACTATCTTTAATAAAGGATTAGTCCAGGACTAACCTGGCAAATGAAAACTGTATGTGCTGTAGCTCCACAACGAAATTATATTGTGAGGTGGGAATAATCAATCCGACCTCCCTGCCCCAGGTACTTTCCCTTTTTAAATAGTTACATTTTAGAGTATAGTTATCCTTTAATACCATTGTGGAGACCAGCATAGGCCAATAGGCTTGGGCCTGTGTCAGACCCATTTTGTCTAGTTTTTATGCCGATTTAAGAAGTCATCAGCCTTCTCATTGTGAAATTAAGCTAGGGGATTTTGACTGCTTGACTCGAGGAGTTGCATATCTCCAGAAGGTGCAAAACAGAAGTGAGTGATGGCTGTCGCTCCACATCTTTATAATTGAACTCAGTCTGGGAGAATTGTTTCTTAAAACCCCCACCCTTTTCGCCCTTACATACTTTCTTTTTTGTGTGTGCGAGTCTAAATCTCTGATCCTTCGCAGCAAAACCGAAACTCAAAATTGTTACGATTTATTTAAGGATGTATTCCCTGGATGAAAATGCAAATAAACTAGCACTTAAAGGGTCTGTACACTGGAATTCTTTTTTTTAATTTGCCCATTAGTGGAAACTATAATTCATCCCAACTATCACTGTACTGTTTTTTGTTACTCTGCCCCTTATTTCATTAGATATTCAATCTGAAACATCTTACGTTTTAGAATTTCTGTAAGCAGTTTTGCTGTAGCTGGAATGGTTTGACAGTTTGTGTGCTGTATGCAGTTTTGACAGTTGGTATGTGAGAAAATAGTCAGGTCAGTGGCCAGAGCCTGAGCAAAACAAGTATTGTATTGAAGACAAGCAGCAACACACATGTCTTTTTTTTTATAGAGTAAGATGACGCAAAGTCTTTTTTTCAGTATACATACACTTTAAGGCATTTAAATTAGATAGATTTACCATTAACATATTACTAATGCAGAGGCTTCTTATCTACCTTTTATACTGTAGAAAAGAGCTACGTCTACTTGTGATTTATTAAGTGGAGGATGTGAGACAAGTGACTGTAGCCCCATTCTATGGAGATATCGTATGCAGTGTAATAGATATATAAAAAGGTTGAATTTTCTAGCATCCATCAAAGATTATCATGGTTTTCATTTTTTGTGGTGCATGCATTAAAATATCAAATTGCATATTGCATAAGACATGGAGGATATGGAGTATTGGACCTGCTCTTGCACAGAGCAAAATAAGGAAAAAGAAGATTCTATACCCAAACAGAACTTTATGATATAAGGGTGTCTATTGGTTATATATATTGGGAATATATTCTATTGTGTAGTGTTAGCCACTAGAGGGTACAATATTATAATATTTTTTACGTGTTTCTCTTTGTTAGCTTAAAAAGGATAGTTTGATCTGAAACGGGGTTCCACTGATATTTGTCCTAAACAGCGTTGGTCCTGTAAGCTACTTTGTGAGTGAATATTGTCATTGGTGCCTCCAGCGATTGTAAAAAGTAAAGATTTACAGCTTTTCAAATGCTGTCTGTAGAGGATTTAGTAAGGAAGGATATAAATGAATTAGAGAAGATAAATAATATCAAATAGAAGGGAAGGAGATAATAGAGAGTTAACACATTAATCAACACGCGAGGGAAAGGGAACTGGGACTGGCGCATGAAACAAAAACCTCTTAGGGGAAACCACAATTGGGTTTTTCTTTCACAAGTTCCATTCTATAAGTTAAAATGCACTGTGATTCCAGTGGTCCTGTCCAACAAATAATCCAATTTCTCCATGATTGTATGGGCTCACTGGTGGGCCTAGACCCCCAAGGCCTGCATCCTAGGTATATTGAACAACTTACCTGCTGATAAATATTTCAAAACTTTCCTTAGGGAAACAATATTTCTGGCCAGAAATCAAATTGCTCGCACTTAGATTCAATCTGCGCTTCCACAACTGGAAAATAGCAGTGAACGCCATTCTCCCATATCAAAAATGACTATATACTTACCAAGGATGCCTAGTACACCAAAATATGGGGCAGGTGGGAGGAATACTCAGAAACAAGTTGAATTTGGTTTCTTTTTTTATCTCTCAAGTATGGCAGACCCCCCCTCACTAAATGTAACAAAATAGTACAATGTAAATTACAACCATTGACGGCCGAACCAAAGCTAAAGCACAGTTATAATTTTTCCTTCTTTCCTTTTTGAAATTGTTCCAATGTAACTAAAGTTATGATCCATGCACCTGTGTCATATGAACCTATGTAAAATAACGTAGACTAAAACTAACTATTGTTTGATATCTTGTTCAAGTTTAAATAAAAAATTTCTCCGTACGAAGGGGATTAAAAAAATGCACTGTGATTATAACGATATGAGCTCCACTGCTATCAGTTGCGTAGGGATCACTGTAGCAACCGAAGAAGCTGCTATGGGGCCTGGAGCCAGGGGGCATTTCAACCTTCTTTCATTAGGTTTGCAGTGTGAAATACCTTCTCTTAATCCCTGACCCAGACAATACTTATCTTATCTCTCAACTCTCGCCTTGTGGAAACTACCTTACGCTTCCTACCTGTCAGGACACCGGTCTAGGTTCTGTTCCTGTGAAGTTCTGCGCTAAAATAACAAGGCAAGACTGTTACAAGACAAGAAAAATGTATCTGGGAATCAGGGATCAAGACAAGGGATTTTACACTAGAGGGGTTGGTTTTCCCTTCTTGCACACAAGGTACAAACATTGTAGGATTGTACTGGTTTGATAAAATGAGTAGAATTAAAGAAACACTAGTAATGGTGACATAAGGCAAGTCTCGTTTATGTGTATTTGAAAATAAAATGCATGTTTATTCCTGCATATGTGGCAGCCATTACTCAGTTTGTAGTAATATTTACAAGTCCATATACCATAGGTTTGGGCCTAGGCACTACTTGTTGGCAATGTGCCACCAAAGTTGAAGGTGCAGCTCCGAAACGACGTTTCGAATAGTGCTCTCCAAAACGTTTGTTTGTGTGACAAAATAAACAGTTTAATCTGAGGATAAGTGTGTGCTTCCATTTCAATTGCATGTGCTATAGTAATATTTACTACATATTTATCAGAAAGGTAGCTCTAGCAGTAGTAAAGATCCGTACACACGCATTATTCCACGACTGAAGCCAGACGAACAAGTGTTTCAGATCACCAACAACACGTATCCAAATGGCCACACACATGCAATTATCGGGCAAACTGGCAATCCTGTACCAAATTGCCTGAGTGTAAGGAGCTTATGTTTGTTGGTGGACCCTTTTAAGTAGTTTGCACAGAAAAGGGGTCCACCAACAGTAGAAACCCCTCGGATGGGGGGGTTGTTTATTTTCTTTTTTTATTCTTGTGGTTTGGGGCCTAGTGCTTTGAGGAAGTGATTTCTAGCTATGATGTGACTGCATGTAGCTGCAAAACATGGCTCAATTACTTTATTCTGCAAATAGCTAAATGGTAGAAGTGGTTGATCCTGTCGGCAGCTCACTATCTTTTATTTAGAAGCAACAGGAAAAGCATCCTACCTTCCCTTTACCATGGGGCACGCCAAGTGGACACAGCCTGATAGATCCTAGGAGAGCTGCAGCCATCAGACTGTAACCGCTTACTGCTTCAGGAGAGGATTTTAGGGCTGTCAAACGCTCAGCACATCGATCTAACACAGAGCCAGCAAGCGAGGGCAGAGATACAACCATACAGCGCAGGCACCAGGCAGAGGCCAAGCGAGCACTAAGACTAGGATGAAGGGAAACAGAGAATACAGTGTCCAAGACCCCTGCAATACACCAAGACAAGAAAAGCCTATTAGAATCCGATAAACCCCTGTACAGATGAGTCATGCTTAATATAGGAAATTACATGTAAATTACCTGTACTGGAGTCTTTTATCAAAGGAGACACAGTGGTACCCAATCCCAGAAATAGTTCCCCAAGTTCTTCTAGAGCACACACTAGAACATGCTGGCTGGTTGAGATATCAGTGGTGCAGAAACGCGTTTCCATGTTAGTATCATTAAGCACAGCATCTGATAATAAAATAAAGGGGTTAAACCTGCACATGAAGAATAGTTTTGTGATTTCCTACTTGATTCTAAGTATTCTAAGTCGCCTATAGTTTTGGCGACTTCACCCATAACATCACCCAATCTTCACAAGAGAATTTAAGAACAAGCGTAAAGAATGTTAAGAAGCTTTTCATGTCTGGTGACCTGCTGAAATACAGAACAGTTCTCTGGCAACAATTCTCAACTCTGGCAAAACTTCAATAACATAAAATTTAAAAGCAACAAAGAAATTGTCCTCAAAGTACACTCGTACCTCCCAGATGATCTCAACAAATTCTATCCACGGTTCAAAGAGATCATACAAGTCAAAAAACCCACAATGAACAACACAACCACCAGCCCCCTGACAGACATATGGTATGAAGCATCATGAAAAAGGTCAGTACAGGAAAATCACCATGTTCCGTACGTAATAGAAATATGGCGTTTATGCCTTGCGGTGAATTGGGAAATGGCATTGCTATTGCGGACTCTTAATTCCAGCTATTAGTTGGTGTTAAAAAGTCATGCAGAAAACAGCGCTAACGCTATATTGAATCGCTTGTGCGGGATGTAAATGAGGTGGAAAGTGTCTGCTAATTCTCCATGCTTGTGCATATCAGCTAGTATACACTAATATTTACCTCCATCTTTACCTAATGGTTTTACAAGAAAGCAGTTCATCTGCTTTATCAGGTCTTTCACTTGGACCCACTAGAAATAGAATAGTTCTACTGAGGATGCTCCAAACCATACTACAGCATCTAAACAAACTTAATACACACACATAAATGTCCTTTTATTCTCCAATGGCTACAGTTTGGCCTCCATCTTAATACACGTAAAGGTAAAAATGGGCTTAAGCCCTTTACCACATGCTACAGGTCCGTAGACTATAGAGAACCCCTTGTTTATCTGACATATGATGATTCAAGGAGCCAAACTCAGAATGCTACTGGGACAAACCTCCAAACATTATCCACACTGGATACATCCAGATGTATAAAAGGGACCATGACAACAATGATCCAAGCCACCAACAAAACCTCACACAACTTTTAAAAGCTGGATAACAAACATACACACGTATGGGGGGTTTGGTAATATATGATGTCCCTTTAAATTGATCATAAAAAACTTAAACAAATAATGAATTTCTCTTACAATTTTGCAAATAAATGGGTCCCTTTCCTCTAACAAGGGATCCCTTTCTTAAAGGGTAACTGTGGTCTCGAATACCTCCAAGCTAGTAAGAATTATATAAAAAGCCTTCCATCAAAATAAAACCGAAATCACATCTCTAGATAAAAGTCATGATAAGTTATTGCTGGAAAGATTCAGCAAAGTAAATTCCTGGTTAAAAACTTCCTGTTTTCAGCCAGTTGACCTGCTTGTAGTCATGTGACCAACCTTTCTGCATTAATAGGCTTCCCTTCTCAACTGTCAAATTTTTCCCCAGGAACTTCCTGATTTCTCCAGCATTAAGTCTTAAAGGGCATCTATACCGAAAAAGTAGGTTATTTTAAATTGACCATAACTGGAAACTATAATTCTTCCAACCACCACTGTATCATTTTTTGTTGATCTGCCCCGTTTCTTTAGTTATCCAATCTAAAACTTATTATATTTCAGCTGTCAATCAAGTTCCTTGCTCTCAAAAACTGTTCTTCTGTGAGTAGTTTTACTGTAGCTGGAATGGTGACAGAGTTTTGACAGTTGGAATGCTGTGTGCAGGCTTGACAGTTGGTTTGTGGGGAAAAAGTCAGGTCGGATGGAAGTCAGGTGGAAGGCATGCAGCAACACACACAAATCAGAGTAAGTGCTACTTACATGTATTCAATTATAGATTAAGATGAGGCAATGTCATTTTTTCAGTATAGTGTCCCTTTAACTGATCATGCTTCTCCCCCGGGGCAGAGTAAAGGTCAGGTGATGTCACTTAACCTACTGGAAGCAGGAAGTTTGAACATTCACCTCAACATCATTTTTCACAGGGTGAAGCCAGAGATGTGATTCTCAGCTCATTATAAAGGACGTACTGCAGGCTTTCATTAAACCCTAACTTGTTTGGAGACCACAGTTGCCCTTTAATGTATTCTCATGGTTGTCTAGAAATAGTTTTGCTTTCTTCATCTATAGAACTCTGCAAAAAACTAAAGCTATGTCCTTTTTATTTTCTATTACCAGTGCTTTTAATGACACACTGAGATTCTTTGTTTAAGGAAACCATCAGTGTGCAAACACGCATAGAGTACTGGAATGAAGATAAGCACATCACAGAACTGGTTCTCAATGTCAATTTTTAGATTTTTACAATAAATCACTGAAGCCAGAAAGGAATTTTCCCCTCCTGGTGCAAACTGGATGTACATTCAGAACATTTTTTTTGTCTTGCCTGACTGACCATTTGTAAGTTGATGGTTGAACTAGATGCAAATAAGTCTTTATTAAACCTCAGCAACTATATTAGTGATGCCCAACCCGCAAGCGGCCCGGTCGCATTTTTTCGTGGGCCGCACAGAGCCATGGGTAGGCGTGGAAAGGGGTGGAAAGGGGACATTCCGGGGGTGTAACCGGGCAGTCCAGGGACAGAGCTACTCCCCAACGGCCCGCTCACAGTGCTCAGTGCCGCAAATGCGGCACCCAGCGTCGGCTGGGTTGGGCACCCCTGAACTATAGTACTATGATCCTAGATGCACAATGATCCTAGATGCACAAATTAACCCCAGACACATACCCACAGTCTTCATGAGCTTTCTGATGAGTTCACAGATCTCCCGAGCAGCTTCCAATTGTGCCTTCTCTCCTAGGAGTTCCCCTAATGTGGCTCGTAGAATATAAGAGATACAGCATTGCGTACAAGCAGCATCTGTGGGGTTCTGAATGGCTTTTGGGTTTGAGACCAGTTCTAGGATATGTGACAGAAGAACTGGAACATTTCTTGCAAGGCTGGACCCTCCAAGTATTCTGATAAATACAATGTAAGCCTAGAAGTGTATGAGGGGAAAAAAGCTTATGAAACAACCAGCATCAAATAATTACTTTTTCAAATAGGTGGAGGGTCATCATAATATAAAGTAAATGGACATACATAAAGGGCATGTTCATCAACAACAACAAAAAATGAGTTAATTGTCCATTACCTGCCCCCAACTGATATATTTGTAAGATTTCGAAACCTATTGTACCCACCTGGGTTGCACCTAGGCGAACATGTCGTGCGCTAATACTTGTGCCACCGAGTATGTCTCCACCACCTCGCAGGAATCCAGGATTGCCCCGAAGAAACCCAGCAGAAAGTAAGCAGAAAGCCTCCTGCACGGAAAGTTTGTCTACACTATGTCTTGGGGAAGCTGAATGTAAAAGGAGGTGTACATGTTTAAATGTTCTTCCAACAGCATACAAGATGCATTTACAAATCGGGAATAATTATTAGATTTAGGCTTGCTTAAGATAAGGTATTTCTACTGGCATTTAGTTAAACAAACCAGGACTAGTTTAAGCTAGATAATAACTAGTACAACAGAGTTAAAAAGTGATGATGGTAGCCAAGGTGGGACAATAAGTAATGTATACCGCTTTAAATAAATAATGTGTCTATCACTTATCTGCCTGCACGGATTAGTGATCTTTCATTGTGTTATTGTGCTAATCTACTAGATAGAAGTACATTTTGAAATTATTTTCTTGCATATTCTATTGTACAGACCAAATAAATAGGACATGGACTTACATGTGCCCTGCACAGTTCTGGCCAACACCTTTCCCAACAGTCTAGCGACTGCAAGTCGTACATCATAAGTGCTGCCTTCAAAGGCTTTGAAACAAAGGGAGGCCAGGCTTTCTAGTTCAGAACCCCGTATAAACGATGCTTCCTTCTGTAGGGCTAGTAGACACTGTAGAATTAAAAATAGAACTTTGTTACTTTAATTAACATACTTTATTAGAAACCCCTCCTCTGGGATTACGTTTATTGACAAGAATAATCCGAGCATTCATTTTAATTTTAAATACACTTTTTTTAAAAATGGGAATTTTGTTCGAAGTGAGAGACTTTTCTTTCACAATTCATTCTATACACTCATTATATGTAATCCAATAGGAGGTGAGACTCTGCACTCAATGTAAAGATGATTTACTAGGCCTATTGAATTTACTCTGGATGTACTTGGCTGTTCACCAAGCAGGGAATTTAAAGGGGACATTCAACGCAAACTAACCTAAATCTGCCCATCCAGCAATTTCTCTTTTAGGCATATGAGGAAGCCCCTTACCATGGTGCGGTAAAACACATATGTCTCACTGCTGGACAGTAGCTACTGTCTATCATTACACGGCTTCATGATTGGATGACTGGGGATGGTAGCTGTGCCCTCTAACAGCACTTTATGACTTTTATGTGTGTACTTCCATGACTGGCTACTTAACCACCCTACTTATAACCTGAGATGATAAAGGATAGCAGTAGTATATGAGAGTGTTTTTAATATTTGGCTAACCATCGAGTATAATAAAGATTTTTTACTGCTCACTTTAAAGTGTGCTTATGTGATCCCTTTTTCATATTTATATTGTGTCCCTTTTTGATTATTTAGAGTAGCTCCCATCACGGTGGGTAGGTAATATGGTAATAGTAACAGGGCAGAGTCTCTCCTCTCTATATATCAAATGCTTCCAAAGTACTGACTTCTTGTGTGCAGGACGCCCAAAGCCATTCAGAAATGAGTTAAATTTATTTTTAACTTACAGCCCAAAAACCCTTGATAATAGCAAGGCATTATTTTCCAGTCAAAGTGACTCCTACACAAAGCAGAGAGAGGGAAAATGTACAATATAGCAGGAAGTAAAGACATTTCCTAGTTAACCTGCTGTCTTAACATGGGTGGAGGGGAAGGATGTGTTCACTGGAGAGCACCACTTTTGTTTCTCCCTGAATAACACACACTAATAATGAACTGTATGAAACCAATACACACCCATTTGATGATAAAAGAACCACAAGAATATCTAATACACAGCAATATCCAATAAGAGTCCAAGATACTAAGTAGTCTAATTTTTCGATTACATTTTACTAACATAATATTGATCACAAACAATGATCTGGCTGGAACGTCAGCAGGTAAAACAACTTCACTCAATGCTACGGTTGATTTGATGTCCATGACAGATCGGAGAAATAATGTATGGCCAGCTTAAGGCTTGTAAATAGTGAAGGTTTGGGCAGACTATGGGCTAGAAGTAAAAATGAGTTTAAGCCTGAACCAATGCATAATAAAGAATCTTTCTATAAATCTTGATTTTCTGTCCACTCTTGAAAGGCTACCTGAGCTGCAGCAAAACGCACGGCCATAGAACGGTCAGTCAAGCATGATCGAGCTGCTTTGTAAATATCACGGTGGCAGGGAATGGCTGCAGATCCTAGGCCAGTGACTATTCTCTCCAAGCTTAACATGATCTCCGAGCGTCCTTGGGACTGTAAAGGGATAGGGTAGTAAATAAAGATACTAGACACAGGAAATGGATAACATTATAAAAGAGGTAGAACAATGTTAACCAGCTGACAATCGATAACACATTTCAATGAGTGATCCCAGATTTGCTGCAGTTATCAGCTAAGTCCTTCTCATACCAAATTCACTGAAGACTTACACCTACCTACGTTTATGGTTTAAAACCATAATACAATAAATATTAAAAAAAATAGTATCTTTATCAGTCGGATGTATACAGCAGAGAAACCTGTGACACGTCTCGTGCCTATGATTAGTTCTTTTTCTAGAACAAAACGCTTCAGGTGTTTCTCTGTTGAACAGATACTTGACGAATAAAAGATTGCATTTTAATTTATACTATGCGCTGGTGTACTAGGAGCCTGCAATTGGCTTAGGGCCAAGACTGTGTGGCACAGTATAGAAAGCTTTAACAAAATTTAAGTATACCACATCTGCAGTATAGCTATGCAGAGTCCAAATTCTTCCTTCCTTCCTCATGAAAACCAAGCAAGTGTAACAAGATCTATTCCTTGTAAATAAATATTAATAATAACCTTTAAGGTTAGACCTTGAATATAGTCTTGCAAAACATTGCAGTAACCTCCTCAACATTGTTGATAAGGTGCCCATACACTGATTCAACGTTTCACCTGACAGTATTGGCTTTAACGTTTTATTATTTGAAGATCCTTACCTGTGATTTTCCTGCCAGGCATCAAGATGTTAACGCCAGTTCAATGTTTGTTGTGTGGAACTTTGATTCAGCTTGAAGATCTTAATAGTGTATGCCCACCTTTACATTTACACATCTATTATTACCAGGCTGTGAACAACTCTTGAATATTGGTATTATATTGGTATTAAATCAGCTTTTTTTCCAGTCCAGTGGCACACCTCCCGACAAAAGTGAATCGGAGAAGATGGGAAATGTGGCCTAGATAAAACTGAACTGAGCTCTCTGAAGACTTGTGAATTTATCTCATCAGGCCCTGGAGCTTTATTGATATTAACTTTGTCTAAGTGTTTTTTATAGAATATCTTCTGTCAATGAGAAGTGCATTGGCTTCTTTATTACCATTTATGTTTGTTACTCTAATCCAAACTAGGTTGCTTTATAGTGTATACAAGGGGAAAAATGGTTTAGTGCATTTCATATCATGTTCTATAACCATTTAAACAGGTAGTCCCAATATGCCTACAGAACTTTATGAGGGTTATTTATTTTTTTATTATAGCTAGCTTAAAGGGCCTGTCCACCCTCTCCCACATAATTTCATACTTTCCCAACACGAGACCCCCAACCTTACAATACTGACTTAAATCCCAGCTTGCAGTCACAGATGATGTTACAGCCAATGAGCGAGTGCTGCTGACCTAGGCACCTCCCCTGCAATTGTGGGCCCTCATAACAAGCTCTTACAGCTTTAAGAAGCAGTAACAACCAATAAGGAGGATGGTAAAGAGAGTGCAGTGAATATTTGACTTCAGGAATGCCTGGAAAGCAAGTCAATATTGCTAGGTCATGATTTCTGGGGGTGGTGAAGGCAAGTATGAACTTTTGTGAGAGGGGTAGACATGCCTTTAATTGGCCTCATAAATGCTTACAATAGTTTTATAGTTTGTTAAGGAATCTAATTTTAAAAGCATAATTAAAGATAAAAAGCAGTCCACTTCTATTCATTATCTTTGCCTAAGAAAATATCACCACAATCTATGTGCCACAACATGTGCCAAAGCAAAGTAACATTTGCTTTCCACATGTTAGAAGGTATTGTAAGTGGAGGTTGTAAGTACAATTACTCTCTCTGGGAGCATTATTACACATTTTAAGCAAAACGTAACTGGAGTTTTTAGGGGGTCCTGCATAACATATCAAACATTTTTATTGGGGGTGGACATACCCTTTAAATGTCCTTCGTGTACCGGTAAATGTCCTTTATTGTAACATTAAATGATAATTTATCATTGGAAATATCATGAGATACTACTAAATCCAATAAATAATTCTTTAAGTAGGAACATTAACTATATGTGACAGAAATGTTCATGCAGCAAATTTAGGAACTTGCTGGCATTTGGTGGCTTGGAAACAGACACCAACAATTGTATAGGGTTTTGCACAGTTTATTATGTATTTTATAGAATAACGCTTGGCAGAAAGGTTAACCTATGTTTTTAAATAATTGTACTAAGACAAATTGGCACTTTATTAGCAAGTTTAATTATACAAAAATATTGCGCAGTGTTTTTTAATAGCCACTGGCATTTCTCTTGTACACTAAGAACTTTTTAACTTTAATATTATAGAGTAAAAGTAAATTATTGCACATGGAACCTCCCCTTTAAGGGAGGAGTCACCTTCAATGAATGGCACTATAAAAGTGTTGCATGTGTGTAGTTTGTTACACCTGAGGAAGGGAGCATTGCCTCCCGAAATGTTGGGTTGTGTTATACATAGCAGCAGTATTAAGCAATATTGTAGGGTTCCACCCACAATGCTTAATCATTCATATTTTATATCATTAGTTTTTGCATTATAATGAAAATACTCTGTGTACACCCCTTTATTCTGTATAGTGTGATTAGTGTAGTATCAGAAAAAAAGTCTATCTATTCTTTCAATGGTGAAAAAGCAAAGATCTAAAATATTATTTCTGCATCTGACATTTTGCTTAATTGTAAGGATTAGTCTGATATGGGCATTCCTAGTACAATACAAAGATCTGAATATTTGTACCACTTTACCTCGGCATTTCGTAATACTTTTAGTAAGTTGGTCACTGTGTCACTGAAAGTGTTTCCTAAAAGACGTCCCAGCTTCTGGTACAGGGCCCCAAGGCACGTCACAGCAGCACTACAAAAAGACACCAAAGTCATTTAATATATTAGTTATCCTCTAAAGCCAACATTTACAACCTAAGTGAAAGAAATAAAATGCTATTTCAAGTAAGGTTGATGCAATGGGAGGGGCAAAAGCTTGCTCATAAAATTAATTTGCAGCAGCCAATCAGATTTTTACCAAACATGTACAACTTTTATTGCATAAGCCCCAAGATATTGTTTATAAATGAAGATATAAGGAGTGATCTGGATTGTTATCTTATGCCAAGTTAAAGTACTAGGGAAAATCAAAATGAGTACATGGAAACTAGCTTTGAATCTATGAGATGGTGAGAATGAAAATCTAAGAGATGTATAGTGCTGCAAATTAAGTGTGGAAAACTTACAGTTTGCTTGGGAGGTAGCTGGGAGAGTCATCTTTACTACGGACAACATCATTGCAACGATCAATAGTCTCGTACACTGAAAAGGTGTCTCCAGAGCTGTACACAGTGGCCAAGTTTTCAGCCAAAAGGAGGCGAATTGGGGGCCCAGGGAAGCCCATCATTACCAACATCAACTGCTCCACCAGTTGCTTTTGGTTTTCCTTTATTTCAGCCTAGAAATAACATTAAGTTAGTGCTGATTATTTTTTTCCTGCTTCTTGTGTCTCTCTCAATTGACAGTGACAGTCTATGGGGCAGAGTTAGACCGGAGAGGCCAGGGAAAGTATAGGTAAGTATATCAGAGACAGAGAGTGTACCCAGGAGAAATTATCAGTTTACCCTGGGTAATTTTAAGGGAAGGGGATGCCTTGTAATAATTGTCCTAAAAGATGTCCAAGCACTTAACAAGCATTGTTTCATTAGCAGAGGAGGCAGCTATTAACTGTGGTGTAAGACGTCAAAACCATGCCTGTTGGCAGCTACCCAAAAAAAATGGAAAGAAGAAAGAAGGGACTGGCAGAAATCATTTGGGAGCAGGGTAATGCTGACCATTAACTGAATAGATAATTGATAGATTCGACCCTTCACTGAAAAGCCTATCAAAAAGACTGTGGGCTGTTTTACATTTTGCTTTTCCCCTTTCCTGGAACATTCATTTTTAAACAAAAAGCCAATTACAAAATACATAAGGCCATTTGGTTCTTCTGATATCACAGTAATGTTGGAAGGTAGGTGTATAGTGTATAGCCAGCATAAGTATTAAAGATCCCTGATGCCAGAACGCGTAGGACACTCCCCCAATAAGTTTGCTACGGAACCACGTGGTTTATGATGGACGGCGTGCACTAAAGGAGACTCCGACCCAAGTAAGCGCTTACAGTGGGAAGCAAAAAAGGTAGAAGTTCGGGCTGCCGAGGCCGTCCACAAGGTCTACTTACGCAAACAATTCCTGATTAGGAAGACCCGAGAGCAGGATTAGAGTGGACTTTTACAGCAATCCGATACATTGCAGCAAATATAGTGGGCTGATGATCCATTGCTATTTGGTTCCTTATATGATGTGATAGCATATATATTTCATTAATACTGTGTTTTTAGAAGAGTGTGGAATATATTTTTAGTGGGCACCTACATATAGAGTTATAGTGTCTTGTGGGTTTACTCTTAAGGGGATTGTTTTTAGGATATTGTGTAGCATATGTTTTTTTATTAAGATGTGGTTTTATGACTTATGATGTGCTAATAAATATATATATTTTGTATTTTATGATACATTCATATGTGTATAGTACCATTTATAGTGGAAAGGGTTGAGCGCGGGATATAGTATATTTTTATTGGGATAAGAATTAAAGATTGGGTTTTGGTGGGTGCTGAACCTAGATGTCAGTTTTAAATTGGAGAATTAACTTTCCCTTTAAACCTTGTTATGGTTTTTGATAAAGCGAAAGTATATCCGTTTTCTGGGCCGGATTCATACTTTTTTCTCCCCTAGGCCAGCTAACTGGTACTGCCTGTGCCGACCCCCTCTACCACCACCCGTACGCAGACATTTATTGGCTGAAGCAGAGCTTTGTGGGCGGGAAAGGGACCTGCCGCCCCTAGCAAATCAGAAATTGCTGCCCTTTTCACATTTAACAGAAACTGGTAAGGCTCTGCTGTGTGCCAACTAATGTGCATTGTGTAAATTTAAAATGGGGATGCAATGCTGCCCAACTTAAACTCTTTTTTTTTTGCTGCCCCTAGTGGCTGTGCCGCCCTAGGCCACGGCCTTGGTGGCCTAGTGGGAAATCCGGCCCTGTCCGTTTTATTCAGTTGGATAAATTGGAGTTGATGTTTAGTTCTTGAAGATGTTTCGCTAGTCATCCGACTGGCTTTCTCAATTCAGAATGACTTATACACAAATCTGTTGGCAAGGTATTAGGAAGCTCCTGAATGCAAAGTGTTGATTGTATTGTGGCCAAGGTGTGTTATCAAAACTGCTTAGGGTAAGGCATTAAAAGAGCACTGTACATGGCAAACAACTGGTGTTGGACCCACCCACCTCTATTCAGGCTTGGTTTCTTTATTTTGAAAAAAATGGCCTCCTTGACACCTCTCTTGAATCAATCCTATTCTTTTGCCAAGATGTTGGCATCTTCATACGTATGTCCTTTTTCCCTAAGTTGCAGGTACATGGCTGAGTCCTGACCCGAGGAATTTTCTCTTCTGTGCTGGGCCATACGTTGGTGCAGCTGCTGCTTTGTCTCCCTCACATACAAAACAGAGCATTCTTCACTGCACTGCACTGCGTATATGATGTCGCTTTTTTTGTTTTTCAATATTGGTTCTTTCGGATATACCAGTTGCTACTGGTGGGGGAAAGAACTTCTGCAAGTAACACAGCCTGTGATGGCATGCTAATTTTTCACATATGCCAGCCACCCGATTTATCCTTTTTTTGTGCCAGCTGCCAACCAAAGTTATCTTTTACAACTGGCAATTTGCCAACCATTAACCAATGTCTGTATGCCAAGTTGCCATTCACACATTGGTAAAACCAAAAAGGTTGGCATTGTCTGTGCATCTGGCATACAGATATTGGCAAATTATTGGCAAATAACCAGTGGTAAATGGCATTTGATGATCAAGTGCTATTTACCACAGCCAATTTTCCAACCATTTTACCAATGACATTGGTTAAATCAAAATGGTTGGCAAATTGGCAGTTGTAAATGGTTGTCATTTTATGAGCATCAAGTGCAATTTACCACTGCCAATATGGTAACAATTCACCAATGTCTGTGTGCCAAGTTGTCATCCAGAAATTCGCAAAATGGTTGGCATTATCTGTGCGTGAAGTGCCATTTTACCACTACCAATTTAACAACTATTATACCTGTGTGCCAACCCTTTTACCAATAGTACTATGGTAAGCATTTTTACCAATGTCTTTGTGCAAAGCATTTTGACCAGTGTCTGTGGCAGCCATTATACCAGAGTCTTTGTGGCAGGCTTTTTACCAGTGTCTGTGTGCCAAGCTTTTTACTAGTGTCAGTTATTTAAAGAAAAAAGTTTTTAAATTGAGTGCCCTAAAAAACATTTGGATGTTTTTTATGAGAATGATTACTGGGTTTGCGGTGCAGATTTGGGTTTGGGGGGTCCATGTCCAAATTTTGCATCAGGAACCATAGGTCTGTAGCTACGCCACTGCTGGCTGTTATATGCTGATTGGGACACAGACCAGGGTTTTTATTGCCAACAGATCCTTGTACAAGTCATTCTGAATCTTGAAAGCCAGTCAGATGACTAGCGAAACGTCTTCAAGAACTAAACTTCTAGTCCAGTTGATCTAACTGAATACAACATATACATACAGATATACCATGACCCGGATGAATGAGAACCTTCATAAGCATAAAGCAAAAGCATTGTATATGTTGTATTGTATATACCAGTACATCAATATATTATGTAAGGTATACTCATTATCAACCACATCCAGAGAAAGCTGCCTCTCCCTAGAAACACCATACTATACCAGTGTTTCAAAGTTTACATTAATTATCTGATCATATCCAGCATGCATAACCCAACACTTGCAGCTCCATTCCATATAAGGTTCCAGGAAATGCCAGGAACTACAGGTGATTACATCCATCTATCTATCTGCTTTATAATCTATTTAGGAATTTTGGTTTAGTTCTCCTTTATGGAGGTTCTCCAACCATTGGATGACCTGATAACCCTACAGGTACCCACAGGCTGCCTAAAAACATTCAGCAACATTTCCTCAACAAGACCCTCCCCCCCTCCCCAACAATGGATTGTCCCCATTTAAAGGAGACAGCACTTTTACCCGGGCTGTAGCGGGCAGAACTCTCCGCAAGTATCGGAGCCATTCCAGCACACGCAGTCCCTTGTACGGTTCTTCCAGACCCTGTACATTCAACACCACCAGTCTCCTCTCTAGCAACTCCATCCAACCGCCCTTCAGTTCTTCCTACATCGGCGCTCTGCTCCTTTAGCCTGCCCTGAGCTTTTCGGTCCAGGCCCTGCCAAACCTTGTGTCCGATCTCCCGCTAGGACAACCTGCTGATCGTCGATGGAATGGATTGGAATAGAACGTTGAAAACAAGCTGATTGGAATGCAGAGGCTATCACCATTCTGGGTTATGTTCTGTAAAGGAAGTTTATGTTACAATGAGCTACATAACAGATCTTGTTTAAACTGAAACACTAGGCAATGTTTATATTGTCAATTACCATCAGTTGTTATTTCAAAAACAAATGAGTGAAAGCATGCTAACAAGGCATGCTGGGAGTTGTAGTTTCCAAAATATCTGCAGTGACAAGGTTCAACATCACTTATGTCATCTAAAGTAAATGAACATGTAAGAAAAAAATCCACATTTATTTAATATAATTGCTTGTCTAGGGCTCTAGGTATTTAATGCCGTTGATATTTGGGCCCTTATAACACAGCTTATAACACCCTTATAACACAGCTGTGACATATTATTATTGTAAAATTAGAATGGAAGGTGGGTAGGCACAGGTGTAACTAGAGAGGAGCAACCACAGGGGGGGGCATCTTCTTATTTTTCTTATGGCAGATATAGCCTCCTTCCTGTGGATGAAGCATGGATAGAGGCCCCATCATAGTTTTGCTGGGGGGCCCAGTGATCCCTAGTTACACCACTGGGCAGGCAGATATACAATAAAATTATTCACCTTTAAATAGGTACACTATTGAATAATGCATTGCGGTTTTAAGGTTAGGTTAATTATCTTCATCCTCCTTCTGCAGCTCCGTGTTGTTACTATAAGTGTACCTACAAGTGCTAGGTCACACTGCCTCGATTCAGAGCGCGTTTTGTGATCCGGTTGCGACGTGTGCAGCACATGCCAGTGGGAGGCAATGCAGCTGGCTCCACTGGCTCTGTTGCGTTACAGTCCATTATCATCATGCATATGCGATCACCATTTTTTGGTGCAGATTGCATGCGTATAGATAATGGACTATTGCCCTATTCACTAACATAATTGGACACGTGCACAGAAAAATTGTCATTTTTGTTGTGTTGCAGTGTGGCCTCAGTCAAATAGATTCAAGGCTGAGGGGTATGTAAGAGCATTGTAGTGGCTTTGGTCACAAAAAATGGAATTTCTTGAACTAAACTATGTTTTAAATTAAGTTAAATTTTAGAAACCCCTTTTAATTTTTGGTTTATACTGATATTTCTTTACATTATATTCTGACACTTTTCTAACTATAAACAATATGGCCAATTCCATTATTAGTAGTTAATTAGACTGCATTTCAGTACTCTCAATATAACTGAATAAAGATGTAGTCTGCCTTGGTAGCACTCAGCACTAGTCTGTATCCCAATAAACCTATTAGTATTCTTTACCCACAGATCGGCCAAAGCAGCTTGCTATTCAAACCTAGACGTTTAGCCATTGTGAAAGAAAGAGCTTTTGTTAGAAAAACAAGAAAAATAGTCTGAGAGCAGCTTCTGTAATCTGTAAACACCTATAGGCAATTTAAAAACTGAAAGTGTTTAAATTATTATCTGGTCCTTCTAGAAATTCCAGCTGTCAGATCTGGATGAGGTAGGATTTACCTAAACAGAAATCTGAACATAAATTATTTACCTAATGCAAAAAAACAAAAAAAGTTATGTGGACTCATGAGTGGACATTAGACAAGTTCAATGGAAGGAAGAATTTTTTTTTTACTCTAGTAATATTTGTATTTAGTAAGAAAACTCCCTCCCTTTATAGATGTGTCACCTGGCACCTGATAAAACTTCACCTGCAATACACTAAAGGACTTTGTTCTGTTTGGTTTTTCAGGTTTCCTTAGCACTTAATAGATATCTGTATGTTAACAAACTCCTTAAACTGTAAGGGCTAGGCCAAATGATTGTGTTTCTTACACTCTTATGATCAGGCTTTGCAATCAGTTAGCATGTGAGCATGAAAACTCAGTTTTGGTGTGATGCATTTGCACAAAATAAATGCAGATCGTATGCACTCCAATTAGCGGAATGCATTGTATGGCAACGCACCTAGTGTGGCCATAAGTGTGCGCTTTTTAAGATGGAACCTGGCGTAAATTTGCAATGGGGTTTAGCTGACAATGCCATTGCGAATCCGATGTTTGCAATATGGAATCTCTAGCGATTCCATATTTTGAAAGGCATCGCACACGCAATCAGGTTTGCGATGCAGTGTGGCCTGTGCCCCGATCCAGATTTTGAATGGCACAAAATGTTGCATACCTCTCAACAGTGACCGCTCAGCAGCCAACAGGAATGATAAATATATAGCCTTAAAGAGGCCATACACAACTATGCGATTCGGTATTATATTATAATTGTATTTTGTGTGGTATCCAACAACAAAATCAAGGCAAGAATAAAGGTTCGTACACACGTGCGATCACGGGTCCCGACCCGCACAATGTGTACGAACAAACGTTTTGGACGATAGTCGGCACGTGTGTAGGCATTTTATCGACCTGGCAGATCTCCGAACGAACGACCATTTCACGGGTCGGGACCCGTGGAGGGTATGTTGTTTCTATAAGTGTAACTATTAAAGGGTAATGTCGCGTCACGGGTCGAGACCCACAATTGCACGTGTGTACGAACTTTTAGATTAGATCTGGGTTGCCAGGTCTAATCTGCAGTGGGCATCATTGACTGAAAAATAATTACAAATAAACAGCATTCATTCTTACTTGGCCCGATACAATCTCTGGTTGTGCAATATCGTACTATCGTGTATTGGGATTGGTTTGTCTATGGGCCCCTTAACTTTGCAACACTGCATGTGTTTTTTTTGTTTTTTTAAAATGGATTGACATTTAATTGACATGGTTTGAAAATTCATTTTTTATCCAGAGTTGTAACGTCAATCAGGGCACCAGTTGTACCTGCAGATGTTACCACAAAATTTCCCGTTTGTTTCACGGTTTGCAATGGATATTGTGATCATAATTTCGATTGTAAAATGAGCAGGCTTGGTGGTCATCTTTAGCTTTAGCAAATAGTGGCAAAAAGCAGTGGTTAGAGCTAGCAAGTATTGTATAAAGAAGGGTATAAATTCAAGGGTGAAAAACATCATTTGGAATATGCAGTGCAGATTTGAAATCCTATATACAAAAGGGACATAAATAAATCAGGGGCTTGATTATGTAGAGATAGGTTAGATAAATTAAGATTATTCACACTGGAGGTGGCACTTGCCTGGGGATAAGATCACTTTATACAGTGCAATAAGCAGTGAAGCATTGACAACCAGGATCTTTGACAGCACACTCCCTGTGTTAGAATTGTTTTTTTCATGCAGTTGCCTTTTTACTGCTTTCATTTTAATACTTTTTGGACACTTATATAATAAAATAATCCTTGTCATTATCTCCAATATTAAATGAGTTAGTTGCAGATAAGAGGTTAATCATTCTTCACACAGTTATACAGATAAGTCATTGTATGTGGATAAAGGTGCGGTATCTGATTCACTGGGTGATTAGGTATGTAGGAGATTGAAAGGGATACTGCTTTTCTGGGAAGAGGTAGGAAAGACTAAAGCTAGCCCCTGATTACTGCCTCCCAAACCATTTCTGGTTAAATTACCATATATTAATCCCTTCACTTTCAGAGCACTCTGTATTGGAGCTGTGCACATTGCACTCTGGTGCCCTCACTGTTTAATAATTCCTTAGCTGCCCCAAGAGTACTGCATACTAATCTCAACACTGCCAGAGTACTTTCTGCAATACTCTCCCCTGCTGGATCACTAAATGCTAATCCTTTCACTGCCAGATCACTGCAAATTAATAGCTTCTACGCTACGAACTTCCTGCTAATCCATTCATTCTCAAATCACTGCATGCTAACCCATTTACTGCCAGAACACAAGCTATTCATCATCATTTTTATGCCACAGTGTATATACTATTACTAAATACTAATTCTTCCAAGAGCACTGTATGGTAATCCCATCTATGGAAAGTAATCCCTTCAGTGCTATGGCATTGCATTCTGATCTTTCCAGTGCAAAAAAACCCCCTTTACCTTCTAAATCAATCAGATTCTATTCATCACCCAAAACACCGGCCTGTAACTCTTTCATTGCCAGGCACTGCTTGCCTACTACAAAGCAGTGATTACAAATCCTTGGTAATCCCTTCACAGCTGGAACAAGTAAACTAATCGTGTTTATGCCTGTGCACTGCATACAGATACCTCCACTACTTACACATTGCATGCTAATTCCCTTGGAGCACTTCCTGATAACCCCTGTGAAAAGCCTGGGCACTGCATACTAATCCTCCAGGGAAATCCCTTCAATTCCACAATGCCAACGGCTAATCCCATTGAATTTCTGCATTTCTTCATGTATGCTAAATCACCTCAAGTTAACCTCTTCCTTTCCAGACTATTGTACGCTAATCTAAGACAATGTTTGTTTATATCTTTAACTGTAGTTAACTACTTTACTGTCCAATCATTGCCAGAATATGAAATAGTAAACCCTTTACCGCCAAAGGATCTTAAATTAATGTGTGCGATCCCCGCGTATTATATTATTTTCTTATTTCCTAAAGCAATAATAATCCAATATGTTTTGCTCACCCTTTAACTGAATGTCGGTATAACTGCTAGGACTTTATCACAGTTCTATGACTGCCTGTAGATCCATTCGCCATCACTCTATAACCACCCCCCACCCCCTTAATCCCACAACAGTTCCATAAAAGCCAAGGTTCAATCCCTACGTCATACCAAATAAGCATTCGTTATTTCCTGCAATATATTGTGCACTGTTGATAATCAAACAGGGGTATTGACCAAGAGCCTCATCAGAGGTAGTTACATTAATTATAGGCTTCCATTTGGCACATTTAACATACCCTATGTAGTCTTAGGTCACAAACAGTGGCTTGCAAACCAGTTTGTCCTCAGAGCCCTTACACAATTGCTTTTAATGTTAACCAAGAGCATTGTTACTGCTGCACCAGAAACGGTTAAATTCCATACGTCTATTGAAGAATTGCGGAATTTTTCTGGTGGAAATGTTTTGTCTGTTATCTAATGCTATTTGCTAGAATTTCCCATAAAGAGTTACCAATTAAAGATAAAAATAAAACTATTGAAAGTAAGCCCAGAATCTTTCTTTAAAACATTAAAGAGTTAGAGGCCCTTCACCTGTGAGCAAATGGGAAAAGGAAGGGGATGTGTCTGATCCCCCCTGGGAGGTGCAGGGGAGACTGGCTTATGCTTTCCCTGCCTGCTTTTAAAGGCTAATAGCATTTTAAGGTTATTATCTATTTCAGCTTCACGGCAAGGGTCATAGTTCACGGCTGGCGGACATCATCTTACCTCCTCCTCACCAACACCCTAGCTCCTGACTGACAGCAATCAGTCAGCCTCTAGCCTCTAGAGGAGGGGAGATGAGGGAGGGAGGTGGGTCCAGAGGTCGGCAGCGGGCAAGATTCAGCTGTCATTTTTAATTATCTAAATGATATTCAGAGAGCAGAGCATCTTGTCTGTCAGCACAGCCACATTAGCATGGCGGTGTTTGTGTAAAGAAAACGGTGTGTGTGGGGGGGGGGAAATAAGTAGAATTAGGAATTCAGACAAGGAGCGTGAATAGCTGCATAAATTATAAACTCCCTCTACGTTCCCTACTAGACCCCCCCCTACCTCTTTATGGACGACAAAGGTAGTTATTAGTGAACACAGTAGATTACACCTAAACTCACTGTGTCAGTTCCACAGTGGGTTGTTATCCCTTCACCATATCTCCCCTGTATGGGCCCATGTGTTTTTTTTAGCTGGAACCTCTTTGAAACTTGAAAATATTTTTCTCCCCACAAGCTGTGGCTCATGGTATATTTATATAAATCCATGTATTTATTGGCAGTAATATTTTGATTTGTGTGACTTTATTCATTTTGGGATATTATATGGTTATTCATACATATTCATACATATTGTATGTTGGAGAAGAGGGTTGACCTGATAACCTGTACTGTACAATCTCCCACAAAGGAGAGTTCAACTCTCCTCCCCATTACGCCCCCTTTTTGCGGCCATTCCCCCGGACTGCCCCGCCACACCATACTCTGCCTCCCCACCCCCTTGTGTACATGCCCCGCCCACTGCATGACATCACACAGCGTCGCCATGCCCCCTCTCCCACTCTGCCTGGAAGCACAAATTGGCAGGGTGGGATGTCTGGCAATTGCTTTTGATTTGCAGTTGAATAGACGGCGAATCCAGGACTGGCCTTAGGTTTAATAGCACCCTTTGAGAGACCTGGCACGCCCCATCAAATCACCCCCAGGACACACACAATATGCTGCTGAATGCTGCTTGCCTTGTCCTGCTTTAAATCAAGTCCCCCACCTGCACTTACTGTCTTTCAGTATCTGTAGTGCATGTATATATTGTGTGTTCATCATTATGTAACACGTAACGCACTAAATGCACAGACAGAACAGCACAGCATATAGACATCTTAAGTAAGGCTTACGTGTGTTGGGGTTTAGTATGTGGGGTGGTGCTCATACGTATATTTAATCTGCAGGACTGGGGGGCTGTGGCACTGATACACCACTTTGACCTACAGGTCCATGACTAAAAACTCCCGGCTGGTGCCTCCCTGGTAGTGCAACATGTGCGGTCACACAGGTCGCCCATATCACAGGCCGCCCCTTTGCGAATCAGTGAAAATGTCACTCGCCCTACAAACTCCCCAAGACTATAGGCTACAAGTACAGGTTTGTAGACTTAACCTAACTGATCCACTGAGTAACATATAGAACGATATTCCATAATAATCCTTATTGGCACTGGAAATATTCTTGTAACTGGAAGGTAATGACATAAGAGGAGGCCATGTTTTTAAAGATATCCACGATAAGTTAAGTAGCCAAGAGCTTTATATTTGTTACACGGAGGGGTGGGAGATCTAGGAACGTATGGAACACTCTCTGTTCACAACATGTTTTGTAGCTTGTTGACTTTTATATGTTAAGTAGAAATTAAGATTGCAACACACTAACACCTGCTTGGTGTTAAAAGGCAGGTATAAAAAAACTGGTGTGTTGCAGTCCTCATTTCTTCTTATTGTATCTACAAGTTTGAGCGTAGCCAAACATACAAGAGACTTGCACCACAGGGAACAGTGGCACCAGAGACTTCTAGGAGTGCAGGTACATCTATGACTTTTTATATGTACACTGTGACTTTGTTTAAAAACAGAAAAGACTAGCAGGGAGATGCAACATCTGATTGGTTGAGGCAAAATCAACACCATTTTTAACAATAAGAACTTTTTTTTCATCTCCCTGTAGGTTGCATATAAGCCTCAATTGATGGTCCTGATAAAAATGATGGTAATGTAAAAGTGGAAAACCCACCTACTGATGTGATAATGGGTTACTGGGAGTTTTACACCACTTTACAGGCTGTGTGGAAGTTTATGGACTTTTGTGCTGCCTTGCAACATGAAACTTGCAATGGATCGGGACGTTAACCTGACACACACCATTGCTCCTTACCTGACCGTGATCCCGTGATGCACTAAAGTTGTGGTTAGTGCATTGCAGAATCTTGGGCAGGTAAGTAGCAGGATGTAAGATGTCTATGCAGGAGCACGTACAGTGCCCATGGTAAGCTGTCAGGAGTTTATACATCATACCTCTAACAGGGCTGTCAGACATGAAACTACAGTCAGCGGTATTGAATTGATGTTGTACAGAGGGTTTGATAGAAATAGAAAAATATCCAGCAGTATGCTTGTGTTTCCTAAAACCTAATCTTTATGCAATACAGCACACCGACATCACTGTGTACAAAACCCATTTGTGCTGCAAATTATGCATTCCTATAATTTCTGTGTCTCATTATGGGTTTTCATTTGTAGAACTGGACAAGATAGTTGTGTATACTGTAAAAACTGTTGCAGTGATTTTGTTGCCAATCTTAGCTTACCCAACCGAACACTCGGTCGGTGTTTTAACGACATGAATATCATGCGTTTTGCTAATTTTCCTTGGTTTTTTCCTGAACTTCCTGGAGGACTAGAGGTAGTTACTTCTCCTGTCAATGCCGGTTTTTCAAAATGGGATGTTCTGTTCCTCCTAGAAATTCTGTATCTGTCACTTATTTTAATGGTCATTCTCCAAGTGATGTATATTTACTATGTGAGGGTTAGGCCACACCAAGTGTTTTGAGACACAATCTGATCGCAATCCATCGCGTGTTAAAAAGCGCAACCTAGGAGTGCTTCGATTCCATAATGGGAGCGCGCACGATCATCATTTTTTCACAACGCAGCGTGCAGGAGTTCACCAGAAACACCGGCTTGCGTGTGCATTTCTGGAGTACTTGGAGGCGTTGTAATGTGGCCTCGGCCTAATAGTGTGCAGGGTTATTGTGGAAGTAATTGGGGGGTTATCTGTGTGTGCTGAATTCAAATTCATAATGGACTGATAAAATTATTCTTTGTTCCTGCTATTAATCTGCACCAACCAATCAGATGTTATCTAACTGCAGTAACCCAGTAATAAGCTAACATCTGATTGGATGCTGCAAATAAAAAACAAAGGTTAACTTTTCCACCTATTATTGCATCAGCCCCATTGAATAGACATCATGCAGGCAATACATAAAAGATTAAACCATATCTGCTGTCCATGGTCCTGAAGATTCACACTAAAACACAATAAAAATGCAAAAAGTACATTCTAAGAGAGCTTTGGTAAGCAATACTCACCCACACAACCTACTGCAATTTAAAGGGAAAGTCCAGCCCTAAAATGAAAACTTTAATACAGGTAAATCACCCCCCAAAACCCTAAACGGTAATAGTTTGAAATCTGAAATATATAATTCTAACCGAAATCCTGCACAATGTACTGTTTTCCACTGTTTCTGCTTCCTGGTTCTTCCAGTTAGTAAAATGTCAGTTATGGATTTGACATGTGACATCAAGCCAATGACTAATGTTAATTCCCTGTCTGCCTCTTCTGAGAATGCCAGGCTCAGTACAGGTTTCTAAATTGCTCAGTTTTCATGAGGCATCCAGAAGCATAGCAGGCATACAAGTATGAATTATAGGGACAAAACTGATATATCAACATATTTTAAAGAGGCCATTCTTTCTAAAAGATGTCCTTTGATGGTGGAGTTGTCCTTTAAGTGCCTTTTCAATTAATTTCAGTGTGTGCTTGTGATGGGATTTGGGTTGGCTGAGTTTGTATTGAAAAAGTAGCACACATGGCTTCCACATGCATTGCAGTATTGCAGTTGCAACACTTTTGCTTGTGAACTTTTAAAGCCTGACAAATATCTGGAGTTAAAATCATGCAAAGGTTTAGATGACATTGCAATTTACCAAGAGTCTTAATCTCTATATTAAAGGTGACCTATATAGAACTTAATGTTAAAAAACATTTAAACTGAAAAGTACCTGGGGCAGGGAGGTAGGATTGGTGATTCCTACCTCCTAATAGTGTTTCGGTGAGGAGCCCCAGTGAGAAGAATGCTGCTTCTGCCAGGCTTTCACAGTGATTCGGTATCATTAATACAGGACATGAAACTGGCAGAAAAAATTATATTGAAAGGTAGGAATGACCAATCCCACTGTTCACTGTAATTTTTTTTTATACAAATAGAATCATGGAAGAGTGATTACTGAATGTCACTTTTTCCATTGTATTTAGAGTGAACCAGGGATTGTCCCATACACAGTTTATTCTGATTGTGTGCCTTTATTTCAGTTTGGGATAGTAAGTGTTAAATTAAATAATGGAAGAAAAGGATAATGCCAAATGTGGTAGGGAAGAATAATTATTGGTAAATGTTAGTAGGATTTGATGTGCAGGGGGAAGATAATTATTGGTAAATGTTAGTATGGATGGGATGTGTAGGTGTAAGAATAATATTGGTAAATGTTAGTGGATGTGATGTGCAGGGGAGAATTATTATTGGTAAATGTTAGTAGGATTGGGATGTGTAGGAGAAGAATAATTATTGGTAAATGTTAGTATGGATTGTGATGTGTAGGGAAGCATCATATGGTAAATGTTAGTATGGATTGGGATGTGCAGGGGAATAATAATTATGGTAAATGTAGTATGGATTGTGATGTGTGCAGGGGAAAAATAATTTGTAAATGTAGTATGGATGGGATGTGCAGGGGAAGAATAAATTATTGGTAAATATTAGTTGGATTGGAGTGGTAGGGGAAGAATAATTATGGTAATGTTAGTATGGATTGGGATGTGTAGGGGAAGAATAATTATGGTAAATATTAGTATGGAGTGTGATGGGTAGGGGAAGATAATTATTGGTAAATGTAGTATGGATTGGGATGTGCAGGGAAGAATAATTATTGGTAAATGTTAGTATGGATTGTGATGTGCAGGGGAAGAATAATTATTGGTAAATATATATGGATTGGGATGTGCAGGGAAGAATTATATGGTAAATGTTAGTATGGATTGGGATGTGTAAGGGGGAGAAATATATGGTAAATGTTAGTATGGATTGGGATGTGTAAGGGAAGAAATATTATTGGTAAATGTTAGTATGGATTGGGATGTGTAGGGGAAGAATAATTATTGGTAAATGTTAGTTTGGATTGGGATGTGTAAGGGAAGAAATATTGTGTAAAATGTATTATGGATTGGGATGTGTAGGGGAAGAATATTTATTGGTAAATGTTAGTATGGATGGGGTGTAGGGGAAGAATAATTATTGGTAAATTTAGTATGGATTGGGATGTGCAGGGGAAATATTATAATTATTGGTTAAATGTAGTATGGATTGGGATGTTGCAGGGGAAGATAATTATTGGTAAATGTTAGTATGGATGAGATGTAAGGGAAGATAATATGGTAAATGTAGTATGGATTGGGATGTGTAGGGGAAGAATAATTATTGGTAAATATAGTATGGATTGGAATGTGTAGGGAAGAATAATATATTGGTAAATGTTAGTAGGATTGGGAGTGTGTAGGAGAAGAATAATTATTGGTAAATGTTAGTATGGATTGGGATGGTAAGGGAAGAATAATTATGGTAAATGTTAGTATGGATTGGGATGTTGGGGGAAGAATAATATTGGTAAATATTAGTATGGATTGGAATGTGTAGGGGAGGAAGAATAATTATTGGTAAATGTTAGTGTGGATTGGGATGTGTAGGGGAAGAATAATTATTGGGAAATGTTAGTAGGGATGTGGGTGTGCAGGGGAAGAATAATTATTGGTAAATGTTAGTATGGATTGGGATGTTGCAGGGGAAAAATTAATTATTGGTAAATGTTAGTATGGATTGGGATGTGCAGGGGAAGAATAATTATTGGTAAAATGTTAGTATGGATTGGGATGTGTTAGGGAAGAATAATTATTGGTAAATGTTAGTATGGATTGTGGATGTGGGCAGGGGAAGAATTATTATTGGTAAATGTTAGTATGGATTGGGATGTGAGGGAAGAATAATTATTGGTAAATGTTAGTATGGATTGTGATGTGTAGGGGAAGAAATAATATTGGTAAATGTTAGTTGGATTGGGATGTGAGGGGAAGAATAATATTGGTAAATGTTAGTATGGATGTGATGTGAGGGGAAAAATAATTATTGGTAAATGTTAGTATGGATTGGATGTGTGCAGGGGAAAATAATTATTGGTAAATTTGTATGGATTGTGATGTGATGTTAGGGAAGGAATAATTATTGGTAAATGTTAGTATGGATTGGGATGTGAGGGGAAGATAATTATTGGTAAATTTAGTATGGATTGTGATGTTAGGAAGGGAAGAATAATTATGGTAAATGTTAGTATGGATTGGGATGTGCAGGGGAAGAATAATTATTGGTAAATGTTAGTATGGATTGTGATGTGCAGGGGAAGAATAATTATTGGTAAATATTAGTATGGATTGGGATGTGAGGGGAAGAGAATAATTATTGGTAAATGTTAGTATGGATTGGGATGTGTAGGGAAGAAAATTATGGTAATGTTAGTATGGATTGGGATGTGTAGGGGAAGAATAATATTGGTAAATGTTAGTGATGGATTGGGATGTGTAGGGGAAGAATAATTATTGGTAAATGTTAGTTGGATTGGGATGTGTGTAAGGGAAGAATATATTGGTAAATTGTATGGATTGGGATGTGTGGGGAAGAATATTTATTGGTAAATGTTAGTATGGATTGGGATGTGTAGGGGAAGAATAATTATTGGTAAATTAGTATGGATTGGATGTGAGGGGAAGGAAATAATTATTGGTAAATGTTAGTATGGATTGGGATTGTGAGGGGAAGAATAATTATGGTAAATGGTAGTATGGATTGAGATGTGTAAGGGAAGAATAATATTGGTAAATGTTAGTATGGATTGGGATGTGTAGGGGAAAATAATTATGGTAAATATTAGTATGGATTGGAATGTGTAGGGGAAAGAATAATTATTGGTAAATGTTAGTATGGATTGGGATGTGTAGGAGAAGAATAATTATTGGTAAATGTAGTATGGATTGGATGTGTAAGGGAAGAATAATATTGGTAAAGTTAGTATGGATTGGGATGTGTAGGGGAAGAATAATTATTGGTAAATGTTAGTATGGATGGGATGTGAGGGGAAGAATAATTATTGGTAAATGTTAGTATGGATTGGGATGTGTAGGGGAAAGAATAATTATTGGTAAATGTTAGTATGGATTGGGATGTGCAGGGGAAGAATAATTATTGGTAAATGTTAGTATGGATTGGGATGTGCAGGGGAAAAATAATTATTGGTAAATGTTAGTATGGATTGGGATGTGCAGGGGAAGAATAATTATTGGTAAATGTTAGTATGGATTGGGATGTGCAGGGGAAGAATAATTATTGGTAAATGTTAGTATGGATTGGGATGTGCAGGGGAAGAATAATTATTGGTAAATGTTAGTATGGATTGGGATGTGCAGGGGAAGAATAATTATTGGTAAATGTTAGTATGGATTGGGATGTGTAGGGGAAGAATAAGTATTGGTAAATGTTAGTGTGGATTGGGATGTGTAGGGGAAGAATAATTATTGGTAAATGTTAGTGTGGATTGGGATGTGTAGGGGAAGAATAATTATTGGTAAATGTTAGTGTGGATTGGGATGTGTAGGGAAGAATAAGTATTGGTAAATGTTATGGGATGGGATGTGTAGGGGAAGAATAATTATTGGTAAATGTTAGTATGGATTGGGATGTGCAGGGGAAGAATAATATTGGTAAATGTTAGTATGGATTGGGATGTGGCAGGGAAAAAATAATTATTGGTAAATGTTAGTATGGATTGGGATGTGCAGGGGAAGAATAATTATTGGTAAATGTTAGTATGGATGGGAGGTGCAGGGGAAGAATAATTATTGGGAAATGTTAGTATGGGATTGGGAGTGTGCAGGGGAAGAATAATTATGGTAAATGTAGTATGGATTGGATGTGTAGGGGAAGATGTATAATTATTGGTAAATGTTAGTATGGATTGGGATGTGTAGGGGAAGAATAATTATTGGTAAATGGTTAGTATGGATTGGGCTGGTATAGGGGAAGAATAATTATTGGTAAATGTTAGTATGGATTGGGATGTGCAGGGGAAGAATAATTATTGGTAAATGTTAGTATGGATTGGGATGTGTAAACCTGTCAGTCAATCTGCCCTGTGTCTCCTCCCCTTTGCAGCCCCCCATGATCCGTCCAGTTGCAGGCCCCCCATGGCCCATTCCCTTAGAGCCCCACGTGGCCCCACCCACTCTCGGGTGTCTAAGGGCCCCCCTCACAGGTGCTGTGGGCCACTGACACCCACCCTACACAACACCCCCCAAACCTCACCCCACACACCACACCCCTCCCCCCCTCATGTGGCCCTGCCCACTCATGGGTGCTGTGGCCCCGCCCATTCATAGGGGCCTAAGGGCCCCCCTCACAGGTGCGGTGGGCCACTCTGACACCCCCCAACTCATCACCCCGCCCAAAACCCCACACACCACCCACCATCAAACCAACCCCCACCAACCCACCCCAACAAAGAACACACCACCGCAAAACCAAACAAAACCACACCCCCAAAGCAACCCCACATAAACTGCTCCCACCCGTACACAAAACAACAACGCCTCCCACACCTCTCACTGTGCAGTGTGGCACTTGGACCTAAATTCTCAGGGTTTTGTGGTTGCTGGGTGGTGTGTTGGGCCACCGACAATTCATAGGGGGATCTCCTGCGCCTCTCTACAAGGGCCCCCCTACACAGGTGCGGGGGGGGCGGGCCAATCTTGGGTGGGCCAAAAATAGACACCCCCATGCACAAAAGCAACACCAACCACACAAACACAAAGACACCCCCATAACCCGGCGACACCCCCACCCACTCATGTGGCCACACGCCCACTCTCTGGGTGCCCTAAGGGCCCCCCATCACAGGTGGTGGCCCCGCCCACTCGTGGGTGCCGTGGCCCCGCCCACCCTCGGGTGCCTAAAGGGCCCCCCCTCTAACCCCCCCTAACAGGTGCTGTGGGCCACTCTGACACCCCCCCCCCCTGCACAACACCCCCCCCCCCCAAACTCCAACCTTACACAACACAACTCCCCCCCATGTGGCCCCGCCCACTCGCGGGTGCCTTGGCCACGCCCACTCGTGGGTGCCTAAGGCCCCCCCTCACAGGTGCTGTGGGCCACTCTGACACCCCCCTGCAAACAACATCCCCCCAAAAACTCCCCCCTTACACAAACACAACCCGCCCACTACGGGTGCCTAAGACTCCCCCTCACAGGTTGCTGGGGCCACTATGACACCCCCTGCACAACACCCCCCCAAACTCCCCCCTTACACAACACAAACTCCCCCATGTGGCCCCGCTCACTCACGGGTGCCATGGCTCGCCCACTTGAGGGTGCCTAAGGGCCCCCCCTCACAGGTGCTGTGGGCCACTCTGCACAACCTCCCACTACACAAAAACCCCCCCCCACTCCCCCCTTACACCACACAATCAACACCAACCCCCCCCCCCCCAAAAAAAAGAAAACTCTGTGAATCAGGGTACACACGATTGATATTCGGTCCGATCGATCACGATAGTTCAGTGATCGGTCGATCTGACCGAAATTATCGAATCCGAATGTGCCCATGTCGATCGACCGTTCGGGGTGGAAAACCTCGTCCATAGAGGACCGCACGATCGGTCGCGGTGACTATCGGACGCGGCTGCTTTTGCCGCGACCGACAGTCCTTCCTCCTGGCCGACCGTTCAAAGTATCGAACGGTCGGTCAGGAGGAAAAAATCGCTAGGTGTGTACCTGCTTAAAGCTTCATACACACGTTGGATAATTGTCGTAGATGCAGCCGACGAACGAGCAATCGCATGATATTCGTACGAAAATATAGCATCAACGATCGTCAAAGACCAACGACCATTGACTATTGTCGGGTTTTCCAACGATCAGCCTGGCTGATTGTTCTGCTGATTATCGTATATTGTACATGGTTGGCAGATTATCGTCAACGCTCTACAAAAAAATATATAAAAGGCGCATGCGCTGCTTTCGTAATTGCGCAAAGATACGAACGTTACGTACGAACGTCTATATCTAACGACTATCGTGATAATTGTTGTTGTGTTTACATATGTCGTTTCAAGTATGAGGATTAACGATAATGAATGTAAACGTTTGTCGGCTGCATCGTACGAAAATTATCCGTGTGTACGAGGCTCAATTCTTAAAGGGATAATCATTAACCTTAACACAACCAGAAAAGGAAATAGGTTACATTTAACATGGGGCTACTGTGAAATCTGTCCCTCCATAATTACCTCCTTTCAGTGCATGCTAAATAAAGGAATGAAGCCATGGACTGTAATACCATTACTGGGACAGATAATCCTAGTCAGACTGAATGTTTCAGTGACTGTTAACTTGCTTAATTTTTTTAGGTCAAAGATGCATAAAAAATACATTCCTTTAACATTCCCTATGTACTCTATGCTGCAGTCTCATTTGACCCTCTTAGACTGTATGCTGCAGTCTCATTTGGTCCTCTTGGACCTTCCTCTATAAAATATCTATACAGTAAGTGGACATAGGGTGTCCCAATTTTAAAAATGGTCTCCGTGTTTGGAAGCTTAATTTAACTGGATTCTTTGACCAGGGGGTCAATAGTGTGGTTAAACTATTACTGTATTCTCTAAAATGTAAAGGGTATCTCCACTGGTTTTGGTAAGTTTTCGGAATCCATTTCTATTGAAGAACGGGAGGTAAGGGAGCTGTGCCTTACCTTCCGTTCTTCAATAGAACACACGGAGCCAGGAGAGAAGGTAAGAACTTACCGCGCGCTCGCTCCCCCGGCTTGGTCTGACAGGTCCCGACAGACCTTGTCTTCTATGCGCATAGATCGCGCATGCGCATAGAAGACAAGGTCCGTCGGGACCTGTCAGACTACGCGCCGGGGGAGCGAGCGAGCGGGTAAGTTCTTACCTTCTGTCCTGGCTCCTGTGTGTTCTATTGAAGAACGGAGGTAAGGCACAGCTCCTTTACCTCCCGTTCTTCAATAGAAATGGATTCCGAAAATTACCAAAACCAGTGGAGATACCCTTTAAATTAAAGGGCAATGTTCTTCCTGCTATTTGGGTGGCTTATCTAGACATTTTGTATGTGTTCCCTACCACCTTTATCCCTACCCCAGTTGCTATTTCCCTTTCCGTGTTAGTTTAATGATATATCTTAACATGTTTATAGAATGACAACTCAGTAGACTAGTTTTTCTCCATTTTGTATCAAATGCTTATTTCCGTGGTATTATTATATTTACTTGTGCACAAGTAAAGATGAGTTTTAAAAAAGTGTGTTGTAGTTGATTGCATACAACGGTTGTCTGGTTTCGCATTTACATTATGGAATACTGTTAGAGCCTATTAGAAGGATAGCATTTCCTAAAGAGCTACCATGGTAACATTGAAATTACCCAGAAGTCACCATTCCTTATTTACATTTTGACAAGAAAATCTGCTCTGTTCATATAAGCAAAAAATGTTCTCAATGCAATGGTCTATGTGTGGCTAAATACTTGTTAGGCAATGCAGCCAATAACATCTACTGGTTCAGCATTCCCTAGCCTAATAACACTTTATGATCAATGATATGTCTGTAAAGTTGTTTGTACAGTGATTGGGCAGGGAGATTGACCAGATTGTTGCCAGGTCACTACAGTGAATGGGAACCTTTAAACAATTCGTTTTGTTAAAGGGAGAAAAATCTTTTCATACATTTTGTACTAAATATAACGTATTAATAATAGTGTAATAAAAAACAACAATGAATGACACTTTAGTGTAGGTTCCAGTATCCCCTTTAGTCTTCTGTGTTAACAAAATGGAATGCACAGGACACACCATTTCGAAATATAATCCCATGTATTATTTTCCATGTAGGTTTCCTTTAAATCTCTTTTTGAACCCAATGTCCATTTATAGAAGGATTAAGTATAAAATCTTAAGTATAAGTGACTAAGAAAACTTAATTCAATAGATTAATTATTAGTTCTGATGGGAAGGAAAGATTAATAATTGGTCGAACTCCAACAGGTGAGTGTATGGTCCATTTGTGTTAAACTGCAGGACCTGTCTGTTCCCATATGTTCCAAACTTTAACATGGCTTGTGACTCTGCCCACTTTGGACAAGCCTGAAGCTCCCGATGACACTGAGCTATGAGAGAGTCATACAGCTCCATCCCTAGCTCCTTTCCTGCATTTGAATGATACTGCATGCCGCGACTTTTCATCTTCCCACCCTGTGGGCCTGAGGCACAATGAGGACATCACCAGGAGGTCAAAATTGAAACTCTCTTTCCATTGTCAGACTCGCTCAACTTAACATTCAGCAGAGAGTTTACTGCAAAACAAAAAATTACATTTCAATGACAGCATTATTGCCTAGGCCTTCTTTCATATCTAAATCTCATTACTCAAAGGGGAACTGTGGTCTCCAAACAAGTTTATTTTAAATAAAGGCCATGTTTATACCTTTAAAAGAGCCATCAACCATCTCTCTACGTGCTGCACAGCCCAAAATATGAAGAAATCACTGATCAGAAAGTTAGGGGTGGGAGGTTCTGAATCTGTGGTCAGAAATACTATTTCCTCCTCTAATCTGTGGTTGGCACATGCTCAGTGAATGACTGAAGGGTAGGAGGGGGGTGGGAGAACACAGCCCCCAGCACTTTTTTTTAATGCCTCCCACTTGCTGGCCCTTTCCAATCGTGGGCGTGTCCCCTCCCCTTGCAGCCCCCTGTGGCCCCTCCCACTCATGGACTCTGGCTCCACACACTCGTGGGTCCTTGTGGCTCCTCCCCCACTTGCCCCTGCAAGTGTGAGGGGCCCCGAGTGGGGGGGCTTACAAGTGGGAGGGGCCCCAGGGCCTGCAAGAGGGAGGTGTCCCACAAGGGGAGGGGCCCAGAGCCATGAGTGTGAGGGACCCCAGAGCACATGAGTGGGAGGGGCCACAGGAGGCTGCAAGGGAAAGGCCCAAGGGGCTGCAAGGGGAGGGGCCATGGGGGCCCACGAGGAGAGGAAACACGGAAGAGGGACTGTACATGGTTTCAGTGCAGGAAGCAGGAAGTGCAGGGGATCTGGTGATGCTGCAACCATATCACACATATAAATGAAATATCTTCAAAACTATGTAAATAAATAATGAAAGTAAATTGCAAAAATCCTCAGGAAAGTAATTCCTGTCAATTTACCTTAAGTCATTTTTGGACCACAGTTACCCTTTAAAGACATTTTATTTTTCGCTCGCAGCTTCTTTTTTTAACTTAGTTTTTATTAAACAGTAGAAAAATAGTATACAGAGATGCCAATGTATATTGAGACATCAGTTGCAGAATATTCTTTATACATATTTGTTATATAAATTGTATACTTAGAACATCGAGATTGCATAGATTATTAATTAAATTATTTAACTATATAAAGTGAACTTGTCTGTGTTTTCCTTGATTCAGTTGTTAACTAGCATCCATAAAACAGGGGAGGGGGGTGGGAAGAGGAGGGGAGGGGGAGGTGCGGGTGCTGCCGCACGGGTTAGCAGGTCTAGACATCTACATCGCAATTGTCCAACCATACTTTTCAAATTTTAGTAAACTTGTTTGGGCAGCTTCTTTTGCGGTAAAGTATCTTGAGATATGGCATCGTAGCATTTACCAGGGCCTTCCACTGCGCAAGCGTTGGGTGTTCTGGGGCCATCCATTTAGTACTATAGCTTTGCGGGCGTAAAATAGAGTTTCTACCAAAAGAGTCTGATATTTGTCCAATACTCTTCATCTAGCATACCAAGTATACAGATCTCTCTCTGAATAAGATCGAAATATCACTTATGCTGCTAAGAAAGGTGATAACTTACTGCCAGAACATTCTATTCGGGGCATGTCCATATGAGGTGCCAAAAATCAGCTTGGTCTTGATAGCATTTTGGGCAGGTGTGCACTCTCGATGGGGAAATTCTGTGTAGTCTTTTGGGGGAGAGATAGGTCTGGTGTAGATATTAAATTGGATCAATCAGTTGTTGCAGAGGGAGACACTTTTATATGTGAGTCAACAAAATCAGTCCATGCATCTTCTGGTAAATCAGGGAGGAATATCTGCCATTTGGTCTGTAGTGTTCTGATTACTGTTGTCGACTGTCGTTCAATGAGCTAAAGACATGAAATAAGTCCTTGCATACCTTGAGTACGGAGGATACAATTACGGGGTGCTTTGTCAGCTCTATAATTGGGTAGGTGTGGAATTCTGCTTTCAAACAGTGTCTCAGCTGTAAATATTTGTAGTGGTAGTGATTTGGTAGTTGTGTGTGTGGTTTGCAGGGTTGTTAATGGAATAACTTCATTATTTTCTATAATATCTGCAGGAGGATTTGCTTGTTTCGCCATTCTTTGCTTGTCATGGCCATCAATTGTGAGAATAACTTGTTGCGCCACAGCGGGGTTTCAGGGGGAGTCGTTGTATGCCACAATTAAGTTGGCAGCTCTCCAAGTTTTGGAGGCCGCATTGTGTATTACTGTTCCTCGCCCCACAAGAAGTTTCGATGGATTCTGAAGAAATGCCAGTGGTGGAGCAGTTAGATATTGGTGTAACATTTTTTCAGAGCCTGTTAAGGGGATTTGGGGTCCATCCATGTTGTAGATATTTAAGTTGACTAGCAACATAAATATCTGTATTTAAGCTTTATAGCAGTAGGATATAACTGGGCATGCTCAGTGCCTATAGCACAGCAATGGTGCTGGTGATGTCACAGTTCAAAAAAAGGATACCTTTTAAATATCCAAATAGTCCAGAGCAGCACTTCCTTAAAACATACAGGGTTATTCAATAAAAGTTCTTATCGTTTAAAATGGTGCAATTTTGCCCCAACCAATCAGATGTAAGCTTATGAAAGGGATACTGCTTTTCTGGGAAGAGGTAGGAAAGACTAAAGCTGGGTACACACGATTAGATATTTCGGTCCGATCGACCGATAGTTCAGTGTATCGGTCGATCTGACCGAAATTATCGAATCCGAATGTGCCCATGTCCGATCGACCGTTGCGGGTGGAAAACCTCGTCCATAGAGGACCCACATCGTCGGCGGTGACTATCGGACGCGGCTGCTTTTGCCGCGACCGACAGTCCTTCCTCCTGGCCGACCGTTCAAAGTATCGAACGCGGTCAGGAGGAAAAATCGCTAGGTGTGTACCTAGCTTAAAGTTCATACACACGTTGGATAATTGTCGTATGATGCAGCCGACGAACGAGCAATCGCATGATATTCGTACGAAAATATAGTATCAACGATCGTCAAAGACCAACGACCATTGACTATTGTCGGGTTTTTCCAACGATCAGCCTGGCTGATTTGTTCTGCTGATTATCGTATATTTGTACATGGTTGGCAGATTATCGTCAACGCTCTACAAAAAAATATATAAAAGGCGCATGCGCTGCTTTCGTAATTGCGCAAAGATACGAACGTTACGTACGAACGTCTATATCTAACGACTATCGTGATAATTGTTGTTGTGTTTACATATGTCGTTTCAAGTATGAGGATTAACGATAATGTCAATGTAAACGTTTGTCGGCTGCATCGTACGAAAATTATCCGTGTGTACGAGGCTCAATTCTTAAAGGGATAATCATTAACCTTAACACAACCAGAAAAGGAAATAGGTTACATTTAACATGGGGCTACTGTGAAATCTGTCCCTCCATAATTACCTCCTTTCAGTGCATGCTAAATAAAGGAATGAAGCCATGGACTGTAATACCATTACTGGGACAGATAATCCTAGTCAGACTGAATGTTTCAGTGACTGTTAACTTACTTAATTTTTTTAGGTCAAAGATGCATAAAAAATACATTCCTTTAACATTCCCTATGTACTCTATGCTGCAGTCTCATTTGACCCTCTTAGACTGTATGCTGCAGTCTCATTTGGTCCTCTTGGACCTTCCCTATATAAAATATCTATATACAGTAAGTGGACATAGGGTGTCCCAATTTTTTTTAAAAATGGTCTCCGTGTTTGGAAGCTTAATTTAACTGGATTCTTTGACCAGGGGGTCAATAGTGTGGTTAAACTATTACTGTATTCTCTAAAATGTTAAAGGGTATCTCCACTGGTTTTGGTAAGTTTTCGGAATCATTTCTATGAAGAACGGAGGTAAGGGAGCTGTGCCTTACCTTCCGTTCTTCAATAGAACACACAGGAGCCAGGAGAGAAGGTAAGAACTTACCCGCTCGCTCCTCCCCCGGCGCTTGGTCTGACAGGTCCCGACAGACCTTGTCTTCTATGCGCATAGATCGCGCATGCGCATAGAAGACAAGGTCCGTCGGGACCTGTCAGACTACGCGCCGGGGAGCGAGCGAGCGGTAAGTTCTTACCTTCTGTCCTGGCTCCTGTGTGTTCTATTGAAGAACGGAAGGTAAGGCACAGCTCCCTTACCTCCCATTCTTCAATAGAAATGGATTCCGAAAACTTACCAAAACCAGTGGAGATACCCTTTAAATTAAAGTGCAATGTTCTTCCTGCTATTTGGGTGGCTTATCTAGACATTTTGTATGTGTTCCCTACCACCTTTATCCCTACCCCAGTTGCTATTTCCCTTTCCCGTGTTAGTTTAATGATATATCTTAACATGTTTATAGAATGACAACTCAGTAGACTAGTTTTTCTCCATTTTGTATCAAATGCTTTATTTCCGTGGTATTATTATATTTACTTGTGCACAAGTAAAGATGAGTTTTAAAAAAGTGTGTTGTAGTTGTATTGCATACAACGGTTGTCTGGTTTCGCATTTACATTATGGAATACTGTTAGAGCCTATTAGAAGGTATAGCATTTCCTAAAGAGCTACCATGGTAACATTGAAATTACCCAGAAGTCACCATTCCTTATTTACATTTTGACAAGAAAATCTGCTCTGTTCATATAAGCAAAAAATGTTCTCAATGCCAATGGTCTATATGTGGCTAAATACTTGTTAGGCAATGCAGCCAATAACATCTACTGGTTCAGCATTCCCTAGCCTAATAACACTTTATGATCAATGATATGTCTGTAAAGTTGTTTGTACAGTGATTGGGCAGGGAGATTGACCAGATTGTTGCCAGGTCAGCTACAGTGAATGGGAACCTTTAAACAATTCGTTTTGTTTAAAGGGAGAAAAATCTTTTCATACATTTTGTACTAAATATAACAGTATTAATAATAGTGTATATAAAAAACAACAATGAATGACACTTTAGTGTAGGTTCCAGTATCCCCTTTAGTCTTCTGTGTTAACAAAATGGAATGCACAGGACACACCATTTCGAAATATAATCCCATGTATTTATTTTCCATGTAGGTTTCCTTTAAATCTCTTTTTGAACCCAATGTCCATTTTATAGAAGGATTAAGTATAAAATCTTAAGTATAAGTGACTAAGAAAACTTAATTCAATAGATTAATTACTAGTCTCTGAATGGGAAGGAAAGATTAATAATTGGTCAGAACTCCAACAGGTGAGTGTATGGTCCATTTGTGTTAAACTGCAGGACCTGTCTGTTCCCATATGTTCCAAACTTTAACATGGCTTGTGACTCTGCCCACTTTGGACAAGCCTGAAGCTCCCGATGACACTGAGCTATGAGAGAGTCATACAGCTCCATCCCTAGCTCCTTTCCTGCATTTGAATGATACTGCATGCCGCGACTTTTCATCTTCCCACCCAGTGTGGCCTGAGGCACAATGAGGACATCACCAGGAAGGTCCAAAATTGAAACTCTCTTTCCATTGTCAGACTCGCTCAACTTAACATTCAGCAGAGAGTTTACTGCAAAACAAAAAATTACATTTCAATGACAGCATTATTTGCCTAGGCCTTCTTTCATATCTAAATCTCATTACTCAAAGGGGAACTGTGGTCTCCAAACAAGTTTATTTTAAATAAAAGGCCAGGTTTATACCTTTACAAAGAGCCATCAACCATCTCTCTACGTGCTGCACAGCCCAAAATATGAAGAAATCACTGATCAGAAAGTTAGGGGTGGGAGGTTCTGAATCTGTGGTCAGAAATACTATTTCCTCCTCTAATCTGTGGTTGGCACATGCTCAGTGAATGACTGAAGGGTAGGAGGGGGGTGGGGAGAACACAGCCCACAGCACTTTTTTTAATGCCTCCCACTTGCTGGCCCTTTCCAATCGTGGGCCGTGTCCCCTCCCCTTGCAGCCCCCTGTGGCCCCTCCCACTCATGGACTCTGGCTCCACACACTCGTGGGTCCTTGTGGCTCCTCCCCCACTTGCCCCTGCAAGTGTGAGGGGCCCCGAGTGGGGGGGCTTACAAGTGGGAGGGGCCCCAGGGCCTGTAAGAGGGAGGTGTCCCACAAGTGGGAGGGGCCCCAGAGCCATGAGTGTGAGGGACCCCAGAGCACATGAGTGGGAGGGGCCACAGGAGGCTGCAAGGGAAAGGCCCAAGGGGCTGCAAGGGGAGGGGCCATGGGGGCCCACGAGGAGGAGGAAACACGGAAGAGGGACTGTCACATGGTTTCAGTGCAGGAAGCAGGAAGTGCAGGGGATCTGGTGATGCTGCAACCATATCACACATATAAATGTAAATATCTTCAAAACTATGTAAAATAAATAATGAAAGTAAATTGCAAAAATCCTCAGGAAAGTAATTCCTGTCAATTTACCTTAAGTCATTTTTGGACCACAGTTACCCCTTAAAGACATTTTATTTTTCGCTCGCAGCTTCTTTTTTTTTAACTTAGTTTTTATTAAACAGTAGAAAAATAGTATACAGAGATGCCAATGTATATTGAGACATCAGTTGCAGAATATTCTTTATACATATTTGTTATATAAATTGTATACTATAGAACATCGAGATTGCATAGATTATTAATTAAATTATTTAACTATATAAAAGTGAACTTGTCTGTGTTTTCCTTGATTCAGTTGTTAACTAGCATCCATAAAACAGGGGAGGGGGGTGGGAAGAGGAGGGGAGGGGGAGGTGCGGGTGCTGCCGCACGGGTTAGCAGGTCTAGACATCTACATCGCAATTGTCCAACCATACTTTTCAAATTTTAGTAAACTTGTTTGGGCAGCCTCTTTTGCGGTAAAGTATCTTGAGATATGGCATCGTAGCATTTACCAGGGCCTTCCACTGCGCAAGCGTTGGGTGTTCTGGGGCCATCCATTTAAGTACTATAGCTTTGCGGGCGTAAAATAGAGTTTCTACCAAAAAGAGTCTGATATTTTGTCCAATACTCTTCATCTAGCATACCAAGTATACAGATCTCTCCTCTGAATAAGATCGAAATATCACTTATGCTGCTAAGAAAGGTGATAACTTACTGCCAGAACATTCTTATTCGGGGGCATGTCCATATGAGGTGCCAAAAATCAGCTTGGTCTTGATAGCATTTTGGGCAGGTGTGCACTCTCGATGGGGAAATTCTGTGTAGTCTTTTGGGGGAGAGATAGGTCTGGTGTAGAATATTAAATTGGATCAATCAGTTGTTGGCAGAGGGAGACACTTTTATATGTGAGTCAACAAAATCAGTCCATGCATCTTCTGGTAAATCAGGGAGGAATATCTGCCATTTGGTCTGTAGTGTTCTGATTACTGTTGTCGACTGTCGTTCAATGAGCTTGGTGTAAAGACATGAAATAAGTCCTTGCATACCTTGAGTACGGAGGATACCAATTACGGGGTGCTTTGTCAGCTCTATAATTGGGTAGGTGTGGAATTCTGCTTTCAAACAGTGTCTCAGCTGTAAATATTTGTAGTGGTAGTGATTTGGTAGTTTGTGTGTGGTTTGCAGGGTTGTTAATGGAATAACTTCATTATTTTCTATAATATCTGCAGGGAGGATTTGCTTGTTTCGCCATTCTTTGCTTGTCATGGCCATCAATTGTGAGAATAACTTGTTGCGCCACAGCGGGGTTTCAGGGGGGAGTCCGTTGTATGCCACAATTAAGTTGGCAGCTCTCCAAGTTTTGGAGGCCGCATTGTGTATTACTGTTCCTCGCCCCACAAGAAGTTTCGATGGATTCTGAAGAAATGCCAGTGGTGGAGCAGTTAGATATTGGTGTAACATTTTTTCAGAGCCTGTTAAGGGGATTTCGGGGTCCATCCATGGTTGTAGATATTTAAGTTGACTAGCAACATAAATATCTGTATTTAAGCTTTATAGCAGTAGGATATAACTGGGCATGCTCAGTGCCTATAGCACAGCAATGGTGCTGGTGATGTCACAGTTCAAAAAAAGGATACCTTTTAAATATCCAAATAGTCCAGAGCAGCACTTCCTTAAAACATACAGGGTTATTCAATAAAAGTTCTTATCGTTTAAAATGGTGCTAATTTTGCCCCAACCAATCAGATGTAAGCTTACAAATGTTAAATAAGATCCGATTGGTTGGGGCTAAATTCCCCTGATTGTATTTTATTCACAGTTCTTTAAAAACATTTTCTGCCATAACACATGGCTCTTTTCTTACAGACATCTTTGCTGTCTGTAAGAAAACAGCCATGTGTTATGGCAGAAAATGTTTTTAAAGCATTGTGAATAAAATACTATGTTTTAAGGAAGTTCTTCTCTGGAATATTTGGATACAAAACTATAGAAGGTGAATATACGAGTGTGCACCCGTGCTGTATCCCAGAAAGCGTGTGCTGGTTATACCTATTTTTTGTTCGAATACCTTTTAAATATGCTTGTGAATGTTCTCATTCATCCAGGTCATGGTATATCTGTTGTATTCAATTCTGAATTGAGAAAGCCAGTCGCATGACTAGCGAAACGTCTTCAAGAACTAAACTTCAAGTCCAGTTGATCTAATTGAATACAACAGATACCTATTAAAGGGACTGTCCTCCCCTCTTTTGAAAAATTAATATGTGGTAGATTAGTCCCCAAAACCTAGACATCGTTTAAGTTTCAAGCTGTAATTCGGCTCCCACACGGAGCTATTATACTTACATCCTCCTCCTCGCTCCACCGCCGCGGCTCTGCACTTCCGGGTAAGGCAGTCAGTGTCGGCCGTGACTGTGACTTCACGGCCAATCACTGACTGCCATTCCCACAGTGGAGACTGGGAGAAGAACCCGGAAGCGGCGGTGGAGCGAGGAGGATGTAAGTATAATAGCTCCGTGTGGGAGCCGAATTACAGCTTGAAACTTAAACGATGTCTAGGTTTTGGGGACTAATCTACCACATATTAATTTTTCAAAAGAGGGGAGGACAGTCCCCTTTACAGGACACTAAACTCAGGTTTTATAAAAAAAAAACTATGTGCCATCCGTTTGTATTATTCACAGGGAGTTGAGAACGCTTATTCTCACCTCCCTGTGAATAATATTATGCTCGGGGGACCTGGAACTTACCTTACCCCCGCTCCACTCGCGGCCGCTCAGTCACTGACAGCCGCTCTGTTCCGGCCACGCGCCCTATCTTAGGCGCATGCGCACCAATACAAAGAGTGGCGCGCGAACGGAGAGAACAGCTGTTCAGTGACTGAGCGGCTGCGAGTGGAGCGGCGGGTAAGGTAAGTTCCAGTCCCCCGAGCGTAATATTATTCACAGGGAGGTAAGAATAAGCGTTCTCACCTCCCTGTGAATAATACAAACAGATGGCACATAGTTTTTTTTTTTTTTGATTTAGTGTTCCTTTAAAGGGCAACTATACTGTAAAAAGGACTTCATCTTAATCTATAAATAAATACATGTAAGTAGCCCTTACTTTCATTTTTCCTAGTCTTCGTATTCCTGTCCTGGTCTTAACCAACTCATCCTTACATCTGATATGACTTTCTGAAAAGCCAAGCAAGCTCAGTAATCACAATGAGTCAGTAGTGGAAGGATTAGTCACCATTTCTATCTTTGGTGTAATTTAAGATCATTATCAGCATTTTGAATAATAAAGTGTGCATAGTCACCAGCAGAACAGGTAACATAGAATAATATTTATTCATTTGAATCAGGCATTTTCTACTCACTCACCCATCTTTGGAATAACAGAATCTTCTGCTCCTTTAAAAAAGCAAACATAAGCAACCATACCTCTGTTGATCTGCAGACCCAAAATGAACATGTTACAATAAAGTGTTCCACATAAAGGTATTATACAGCTTAATATAATCCAGTGAATTAACTGACAGAAAATCATGAATAATAATACAGGGCAACAATATGCCCCCTACCCTAGGTTAGGATTTAAACCTCTTCACCCCTGGATTTACCTATAATAGCTGTAAATCCTATAAGTTCCTACCACAAGCCCGTGTGTAGCTCTGCCCCCACCCTGTCCAAGATCAATGGAAAGATGTGATTCTTGCAGAGAATCTTTCATTGGTTTGAACCGTAGCAGAAAAAGGAGTTAGAGCTACAGGTAGGTCAACGTTGGAACAAGATTTATAGCGTCCTTTCAAATATATTTTCTAAAACTCTTTCTAGAATAAAATATAATGAACATCTTAATATATCTCTTATTTGAAAAGTCAACAAAGCAGCACTTCAGGTTGCAGCCTAAAACTTTTTTGATCGGTTAAGATTTTTAAAGTTACTTAACTTCATGTCTCTGCAGCCTTTCTACCTCCTGGTCACTGCGTCAGCTGCAGGAAAAGTTGGACTACATATTTATCAACTATGATCCAGCAACTGGACTTTTCTGGCAAAGTATAAAGAAACTTTAACATTCTTAACTTTTGGTAAAGGGCATGTCCACCCCCCCAAACTAAAATTCCACCAACTGCTGGCCCCACTGTACAAGAAAAAAAAATCCTTACCTTACATTCCTGCTCCTTGTGGTTCTTCTGTACTGCCTCTTCAAAGTCCAGGAATCTGTAGGGTAGGAGCTGTCTTCCTGTCCAAAAGGTTTCTGCCTCTGCTGTTTTCTCTGACTTGCTTTTAGCATGCGCAGTGGAGCCCTCTCCCCCCCTCCCTCCCGATCTCTCTGTGGTTGGCATTCATGTAGTGTTAAATCCTTTAGTGATCTTGCAGGGCATTCTCTCTCACCACCAACTGCTATATTCATGCTTCATAAATCTCTTCCAATCTGTACTTACGCCTCCTCGTTCCAGTGCCGTTTTCATTGATGGCAGCCGTGGCTGTGATTGGCTGCCTCTCAGCCAATCACAGCCGCGGCTACTGGTCCGGCCCCCTGCAGGTGGACATGCCCTTTAAGTTTATCAGATGTTGGATTGCTGCCTTACCTTATTTAAAATTAAAAGTGTATCTCCACCTGTGTAGGGTACCCTATGAGGAAGGGGAATTTGTATCCCCCGAAACGTTGTATGTCTTTTTTGCTGAAATAAACACTGGAAACGAAATAGTGTGCTCCTCCAACTTCTTTGCATTTGCCGTATTGCTGTGGCCCTTGAGGTGGAGGGCTGGGAGGATTGCTCCTCCTGACTAAAGGCCGTGCCACTGAGGTGTGCTGGAGTGTGCTTTACTGGAAGTTTTGGATACCCTATCTCACCCCCAACCACCAGGTTTGATTGTGAAAAAAAGATCAGAACTGTGCTTACATGCCTTTGTTAATAATATTTTGGGTTTAGATTTCCTATTAAGAGCACATATCAACTATGGGCACCTGGTTCTAGAAAAATGGTTTTCTCTTCTATGTACACTACTGGACACATAAACTTAGGCTGATCTTATGTGAATATATAGCATTTTGGATCCTTACCCCTGGTACAGAACATAAGGGAGTGTAACCCTTTAGGTCCCCTTTAAATAACTAATTTACATGGGTATATCATCATTGGAAACACCAGTCTATGACATTCACTGGTTTTTTTTGTGACCAAAATGCTTATTTATTTAAAGTAATCACCACAACTCACTTTTTAAACTTCGTACACGTGCAATCGTAGGGCAGACCCGTGCCGCACAATGTGTACCAAACATCCGTTTCAGCAAAGTATCGTTTAGTGTATGGACACTCAGTCAGGCCTTGTTGATGATCTTATTTGACGCTGAAATGACGGTTTGTCCTACAGTCGTGCAGCGCCAGTATGCCCTATGTCTGTATGGACCTTTATAAAGCCCAATATCCCAACAGCAAATAACTATTGTTTAAGAATTGGATACTGCATTACTCCTACCTTTGAAACCTTTTGTTCTCTCCATCCTTTTAACACCCTTATAAAAATTGAACAAAGGTTACCTCTACCCATTCAGCTTCAGAGTCCTGATCTGGAGGTTTGACTTGCAGCTTGGCAAATAGGCATTGTTGAAGAACAACTCGGGCAATTACTTCTCTGTCGGCCTCTGCCATTTACAGGCCCTGTCAGTTCTGAAACAAAAACAATTTATTATAGGAGACCAGGGGCAAGTGCAGGATTACCAAGACCAATTCCTGAGAGGGTTAACATAAGCGAACAACCAATATTTAAACCACACCCTTTCTTAAAGGCCACTCCCATGTTTAAATATACCTTCATAATATATATTCTCCTTTGCCCCTAGACTTTTGGCTTTATGGCTGATAATCCCTTATAAAATATAAGTTCCATGACGATATAAAAGCATGAGGCATCATTTTTTTTTTTATTACAGTTACAAACCTCATTAAAATCTGTGTATTCCTAAATCTGCATCTAGATCTAAATCTACAATGTTGTCTCGAGAGTTTTGCTCCCTTTTAAGTATTTATAAAGTTATAAGTACTAATTCTAAATGTACCTGAATAAACCACCCCCATAAATCATTTAATTAATTTACCATTCATGTACCTTTGATCTTTTGAACCCCAAAGTTCATTATCAAACAGAGGTGAATGCTGATATATATAACAGAAACGTAGTCATGGGTAAGGGCAGTCTCGGGACTTCATGAAAAACACTGCACAACATGTACGGATAGGATCAATGCATTTCGGACATGATACGGGCCGTCCTCAGGGCAAAGTCCATGGAGCACTCCTGGGATTTTACTCCTGAGTAAAACACACAGCATAATCGTATCAACGCGTTTCAGGCATCTTACAAGTGGTTGTTATGAGGAATCCTGATAATGGCCACTTGTAAGATGGGTTAAATGCGTTGATACGATTATGTTGTGTGTCTCACTCTAATAAATTTTGGTTAATTTAAATCCCAGGAGTGCTCCATGGACTTTTGCTCTACTTTATATTGTACGGTAGCACCCGGGTGTTGCTCTACAGCTGGGAGTGCGAAGGATACCTGGACTTGTGTGTATATATATATATATATATTTATTTATATAGCACTTGGTACGTGGTGCATTTAAACATGACAATGAAGTAATAATAGTCCTTTAACTCTACTACCAATATTCGTTCATGCACTGTTTTAACCTGTGTGTGCAGCTTAGTGGGAACAATGTTCAGCAGATATCTTTTCCAGAATTAAGCTGTTGTTAATGTAGCAACAGGGAGGCAGGGGGCAGTGGGATCTCAACATTATTCCCTTCCACCCAGATATTAGGAACCAGCCCAGCAGCCACTATAAAAGACAGAAAGGAATATGGGGGGGTTGATTTGTTCTTGCTGCATTGCTGTACAGTTGGGGGAGCTGCTTGTACAGTTGGGGAATGCAGCGTTGCTGTACAGTTGGGGGTTGCTGTACAGTTGGGGGATGCTGCGGTGCTATACGATTGGGGGATGATGCCTTTCTGTACAGTTGGGGAATCAACATATACAAATAAATAGAGACCCACGAACAGGTCGGGTGACATGAACATCTCATTCATATGGAATGTTGAACATCTCAGTTCCAGTCATATGGAATGTTGGACTAATAAATGTAACTCGAAATCTAAACCTGCAAATGTCAATCTCACCTTCCAGCTCTACGCAGGATGGACAACCGGCTGCAATCTGGTTGGCTAAATCAGAGCGAGGGCTGGAACGCACACTTCCCTAGTAGTCTGTTGTATTTCCGGTAGTGACCGGAAGCTGTTCAAAGGCAAAAAACGCGTTGCTAGGTGATGGCGATCAGGGGACTCTTAATGCCAGCAGTAAGTGCCCTGAGGCGAGGGCACATTTTGTGGGTGGATCAACAGATCCCAATCTGTGCAGTGTTCCTGAGCTCGGTAGGTGCCTAATGCTGCTCATGAATTGTGACCATAACTCTTTACGGCAAACAGGAAGTGTGACCATGGTACTTCATGTTCTGTTGTTTTATAATTGTATCATTGACTGAACACTAAAGGTTTATCCAAAAAATATCTGGAGCCCCCAAAGCATGGGAGTTATTATGGTACAATAATAATACATTGGGAACCATTTGTCATTTGTATATTTTTATGTATTAACCGCCTTGCGGTGTGATAAGTGCAAATATACAGATACATAAATAGTTACTCGCATAACAGATTCCATTGGCAGAGATATTTCCTCCCTATAATTTATACAGTAAATGTGAACTTCCTACACTAAAGTACATAGATTGATGGAGATTTTTAGGTCTTGCATATGGGATCCGATGATTTTTTTCATTATTGTTATTGTGTCCATTCACTGACCCCATGTTGCAACACTAAAACCTTGAATCAAACACCAAGGTTGAATCATTCGTAATCAGTGATAGTTTTACCTGCTGACTTCTCCTGATATTGCCCCGAACAGATTATGGTTTGAGATTGACATTCAAGTTTTGTACACATTTCCGATAGGAGGAACGATGGTAACGTACATGCACACGAAGAACACCCGTTTTGGGTGATGATAATCGTACACGTATATGCATTCGCTCAGGCGTCATTTCGGCAATACGCCATGGCAGATCAATGAATGATGCACGAGCGAAGGCATATGCATGCATGACTTATGGTGTTCGGCAAGCATTTATCTTGCACAAGGGGGTTATGCATTGTCCGTCCTATCGTACATATGTACGGACCTTAAGGCTGCAATGTTGGTCACAAAATAATTGGGCAGGGCGGTTTACAGTATGATGATTTAACATTGGAAAGCAAGAACTCATTTGTAATTTCCTGCCGCAACCCCATCTAAAATATTTAGCACTTAATTAAATGCATTACTAACCAGATATTTAAAGATAATTATTGAGTTAATTCTGGCAGAGTAAGCTGACTCCTCCCTCCATGCAGTCAATCAAGGCTGTGACTGCTTTTTCCCCTGCTGCTTCATCTGCACATACCCCTTAAGCTTTTGAAAAGCTCAATTATCAAAGGGAGGGGGCTGAGACCTTTGCCAGAATGGAAGAAAACATATCATTAAATATCTGGTTACAATTGCATGTAATAAACTGGTAAAAAAAAATCAGTAGGGTCAGGGACAACTCTAGACATTTTGGTGCCCTAAGCAAGACTCCCCCGTGTGTATGCTCTGGCGCCATTCGTCAATTCACCATGACTGGTCAACAAACGACACCCGAGCATAGGTATATACATGCGTGACTAACGGGCATTCGGCACATGTTTATCTTGCACTCGGAGGTTATGCATCGTCCTACCTGACGTGTGTACAGACCTTAAGGCTTCAATGTTGGTCACAGAATGATCAGGCAGGGCAGTTTACCGTACGAAATACAAAAAATGTAGGAGAGCCACAGGCATGGGTTGAACTGCAAAAAGACTTTTATTTGGTGCACTGGAGCAACATGTTTCGGAGCCGTGTGCTCCCTTATCAATCTTACCTATACAAGTGTGCAATTTCCGAAAAAGACTACAATTCCCCACTCCTCAATGTTAATTAGTGTAACCTCTTTGTGACTAAAATATCTTGGTGTAGACAAAATAATATATACGATGTAAATAAAGAAACATCAAATGAACATGGTACTGCACTATAAGTGCCTACCCGATACAATATCCATTCATAATTATATAATTTATAATTACACATACAGTTTACAGTATGACAATAAAATATTGGAAAGCAAGAAATCAATGAATGAGCAGCATGTGTGTTTATCCACCCTTAAAACAAAAAACTGGTCCTTTTTTAATTTACCTGCTCACAACCCCAACTAATATATTTAGCACTTTATTACCTGCATTTCTAACCAGATAATTATTGAGTTCATTCTGGCAGAGCAAGCTGACCCCTCCCTCCATGCAATCAATCATGACTGTGACTGCTTTTCCCCCTGCTGCCTCATCTGCACATACTCAAGCTTTGGAAAAGCTAATTTATCAAAGGGAGGGGGTCAAATACCTTCACCAGAATTGAAGAGAATGTATCATTAAATATGTGGTTACAAATGCTTGTAATAAACAGGTATAAATAGTAGTAGGGGCAGTGCCCCCTTTCCAACTGAAACTTCCACCAACTTCATCTTGGATTAGGCTTTGCATAGATTGGAAAACTCAGCCAAGATAATTATATTGTATAAAAAAGGAGAGACTACTGGTAACTAGATTGGTAACAGCTTGTTGCTGTATGGCTAATAAGGATCCTTGTCTTTTTAAAGAAAGAATCTTTTAATAGTACCCTACACATTTGAATTGTGCCCTAGTTTTTCGCCTAGGTTGTCTATGCTTGGGAATGGCCCTGTGTAAGATTTGCAGTCATATTACTGTCTAGTCACTAGTTTTTTTTAGCTTTAAGGTTGGACATGCCCTTGTATATACGTAAGATAAATCTTGTTTGGCGCTACTGCTTCAAATGGGATTTATCTCCAGGCCCCCATACAGAAAGGGTTCTATTCAGTTGTTCCCCTGGCATCTAGAAGTGATTTGTCATGATGCCCTCACACCCCTTAGATTGTAGGACAAAATGGTTGTGGTTGGTCATTTCTGCTGACAATTATCTAGTGTGTACAGGCCTTTAGATTTGAGTCTTTGTTCCTTCTGGTCACTACTTGGCTGTAAGCTATGTACAGGTGCGCCATTTGACTACCATCAAATGAGCAGCCAATTAACAGCCTTTTCAGATGGCCGCATGGTCAGCAAACAACACCTCACTGAGCTGTGACACGTGTGGTTATTGAAATGGCCGTTTTGAAATGATCGACAGTCCCTTATCTAGTGTTGCACTGTGTAAGTCAACCAGGGACCCCAGTTAATCTCATTCCTTTCATGCTTCCCCCTGAAACAAGCAGTAAGTTGGTCAATGAATTTGATTGGAATAGTTGAATAGGCTGATTGAATGATGTAAAAAAAAATATATGTAAAATATTTAACTTTAGTTAATTAGTACTCAAATGTAATTTGTATTCTCTTGCTTTAAAAAGCAAATGGGTTAAGGGCGCAATTACTTGTTTTTTGGATTCTGGTAAACCTTTTTAGGTGCGAATGTCACTATAAGGACATCCACATAGATTTCCCAAATTCTAATGGGAATTCTGATGATCTATTGTTGTGACCAATCATGTAGCTTATTGAAGACCACACAGTTTTTTTAAAAGTATTACATTTGCAGCCAGGAAATTCTGTGAGTTGCCATTTTCAAACATCTGAATGGCTGCTGGTTGGGCATCCTATCTTAGTTAATTAAAACATGAGCCAGTAAAAATAGTTCATGTACACTAACCATATACAGTGTTATTTTGGAGAGCTACTTTAAAAAGCAAAACTGTTTGTCGTTTATGAAATAGACAAAACCAAAAAAATTTGCCTGGTTTTCGTCCATTTTGGTGTTGGGTTCCATAAACCTACCTGACCCACAGATTTGAAAAAAAAGTTTAAAAGTGGGTATACTCCTAGTCAGTTGGTGTACAGGTGGCATTGTTTTTGCATAACATTTTTTTTAAAACCTTGTGGTGTTAATTTTACAATGGCAACTTGTGTGTGGGAAATAGGTTTAAGATATTGCAGAAGAAAGACCATGCACATCAGTCTTGCAATCTTGTGTATTTTAATATATCACACATGAACACAAAAGTGTAATGTTTTGGTATTTTTTTAGTACCGTAACTTCTTCAGACAGTCATCACTAACAGGGAGCTTCAATAAAAGTTCTTATCGTTAAAAATGGTGCTAATTTTGCCCCAACCAATCAGATGTTTGGTTTCAAATATTAAATAAGATTTGATGGGTTGGGACAAAATTAGCACCATTTTTAACGTTAAGAGCTTTTATTGAATCTCCCTGTTAGTCTGAAGAAGATATTAAAAATTACTTAAAATATGTGTATACAAGTGAATTCCTTAAAACCCATTGTGTCCAATACGTACGATTTATAGATGATATATTTATTGTCTGGAAAGGTTCAAAAGCACAGGCTTTGGATTTTGTGTTAGTGTTGAACAATATGGATGGGAATCTTAAATTCAATGCGGAAATATCAGTTACTGAGATACATTATCTTGATGTCCGCATATCGATAATTGAGAATAAGGTCCATACGACTATATATAACAAACCAACGGACAGGAACAGTTTACTTCAGGCACAAAGTTTTCACCCCAAACATGTATTTAGGGGATTACCCATATCACAATTTCTACGAGTCCAGAAGATATGTAATGATGATATTGATAGAAATATACAGTTGGACCATATGGAACAAAAATTCCTAGATAGGGGGTATAATCATTAATCCCTTAAGAATATCTGGACAGAAATTGATATGCAAAAAAGTACACAAATATGCAAAACTGGTATACCCTTTATACATAAGTTTACAACAAAAGCTGGGCAAATTAAAGAAACCTTAACAAAATACCTACCTGTGTTGCAGGGGGATGTTACACTGTGAATAGATCAGAGAAAGACCAGCCTTAGTGTATAGGAAGGGACATACTATTCACTCCAGACATCCAGGCAGACCCGGTTAATAAATACAAGAAAGAGGTTAATAAGTTCTCCATTAAGACTGGTTGTTTTAAATGCCACAATTGCAACATTTGTAACTCTTTAAAGGGCATGTTCACCCCCAAAACTATAATCCCCCCCACTACTGGCCCCATCATGTAGTGTAGTTTAATCCTTACCTCACATCCCAGCTCCATCTGGTTCTCCTGTAGTTCCGTCCCCCCAAAGTCCCAAAAACTGCCCACCAGGAGGATAGCAGAGTCCATATAGGACTCTGCCTCCTACCTGGCCTCCGGGAGAAGTTTGGCATGCGTACTGAAGCCCTTCTCCCCCTCCCTCTCCCTCCCGTTTTGCTATCCCTCCCCCTAGCATAAAACCCCTTGTCCACATAATACAATATGTTCCCCCAGCCCCAACAGCAAAAAAATAATTTTAAGAAAGTCCCCAGGACTGTACTTACCTTCCCTCTCTCCACCGGCATTCTGAGAAGCCGGCTGCCAGTCCCGCCCCCTGCTTGCAGTGTCTTGCAAGTAGAAGGCCGGGCGTCAGAGGAGAGAGGGAAGGTAAGTAAACATCTGAGCACTTTCTTAACTTTATTTTATAGCGGTTGGGGTTGGGGGAATGTTATATAACAAAAGTTAATAATAAGGGTGGACATGCCCTTTAATCACTGACCCCATATTCTCGCATCCATGGACAGGTAAACAATACAAAATATCTAATTATTTTACATGCAATACAGAATACTGCGAATATATTCATAAATGCCCACGTGCCAAAATATACATGAGGGAGACAATAGGTCCCTTCAAAAAAGGATTTTACAATACTGCTGTTTATGTCTTTTCATTGCACTTGTATAAAATTGGTGGTAACTTTTTAAGATTATGAGATATCGGACTTGTTTTAGCATTTGACATTTTACACTTTTTATCCCAATGATTCACTTTTTAGCACTTGATCATGATTTCATTGTATCCATGATGTTTTTATTATATTCATAATGTTTAATATTACATTGTATATAACCTTGTTTTGCATACTGGTACATTTGTATCATTATTCAGTGGTAACAATTTACAACCACTAGATGGCTGTCTTACTTAACTACTTCACCTATAAATTTGCACTATATTCACTTTGCACTTTATGATGTCTGATGAAGGTGTCATGTGACACCGAAACATTACACGTTTGAATAAACACTATCAGGGTTATTTCTATTGAATCTCCCTGAATTTGTTTGTTCACTATTAAGACTGGTGTGCGCTACTTCATATTTTGCTGTATCAAAAATTACTGAAATGTGACACTTTTTTGTCCCTGTGAGTGATGTATTAAAATACACAGGCCGTAGCATAAATAACCTTAATACCTACATGTGTGCATGATTGTCCTACACTTTGTCTGGAAATAGTTTTATGGGTAAAAACATTAACATTATACATTGAGTTTATAGTCCATTATTAATCTGTTATTCTTTTTATTTTAATGTTTGTCCTCTATAGTCCTCAACAGTTAAAGAGAAACTCCGAGAAAGACAGGTTAAGGTGATGTCCCGTGGTCTGCCAAAACAAAAACCTATCCCTGGTGTAAAGCATGTTGTCATAGTAGCTTCTGGCAAAGGAGGGGTTGGAAAATCAACCACTGCAGGTAAAGCAATCCATTTAATGAATCTATCATCCATTCTGTAGATTTGAATTGCTTCTTTTTCACAATATTATCAAACAAGTTTTATTGGTGTTTTTTATTTCTTAATCTTTTAACTGAAAGGCATCAGTGGATACACAGACTGTCGCTTGTAAACCCACCACTTTATCATAACCAGACTTTCTTTTCAAAGGTACAGATTTCAATTTGGTTTAGGTTTTCAGAAATTCTTGCTAATGGTAGCTAATGATCAGTATTAGTAAGTAAGTAACTTTATATATAAATAATGTTCTAAGCAAGGAGGGTTGGATGGTAAGCAATGCAAAATGCATTTTTCTCTGTGATAACTATACAAACAATCTTTCCTGGCCATCCCTGGGCAGCAATGACAAAAGATTTGAGGAGGCGGGGTAATAACCCATTTATCATTGCTGCCCAGAGGGATGGCCAGGAAAAGAAACTCTCGTTAAGCATCATACGAGTTTCCTGGCCATCCCTGGGCAGCAGTGACAAATGGGTTATTCCCCCTCCTCCTCCAATCATTTGCCATTGCTGCACAGAGGGATGGCCAGGAAAAGAAACTCTTAGTAAGTATGATATGAGTTTTCCGTTTTCTGTAACACCTGAAGGATTATAAAACCTGAAGCAACATGTTCCAGTGTCATCAGTGGTTAATTGACAGGGGATCAAGAAGAGTGCTTTCAGACAGCCACTGAACAAGTGTCTTTTTGACAACTTACTGTGCCCCTTAGGGGGCAAAATAGGAGGTATGAATAAGGTCTTGTGAAGGGGGCTGTTTGTTCGTCATTGTTACCCTTTAAGGTGTCTGTGTTGAATACTTTTAAACCATGTTTTAATAACCAGAATCCCTTTGGCACTAAGTTTCCAGATACACAGGGAGATTCAATAAAAGTTCTTATCGTTTAAAATGGTGCTAATTTAGCCCCAACCAATCAGATCTTATTTAACATTTGAAAGCTAACATCTGATTGGTTGGCGCAAAATTAGCACCATTTTAAACGATAAAAACTTTTATTGAATAACCCTGATCATATTTTATAGTATCTGTATAGAATCTGTTTGATCCCTGTTCTTCACAATATGGCAGAAAGAAAATTCCATAAACTAGACGATATAAAACAATATCTTGCATAAAGAGCAATTTATTTTGGGTGCCATTATAACATGGTACTGTCACTTACATTGATATATCTGAACTGTGCTACATCAACCTCAGGAGAAGGTGTGAAGGTTAAAATTAAGTCATAATGAATGCAGCAGCTAAAAAAAGGTGTCCACGCTATTTGTTTTATCCTGAGGAAGGAAACCAGGGCTTAGAATTGTCATTGGGTACACTAACAAAATTTTGAAGTAAGGGAAGTTACAGTCTGTAATGATAAAGGCAACATTTTTTCTCTTAATATTATTAAATAAACAGTTCAAAAGGTCACTAGTTCAAAACCCCAGACATTCCTTTTTTTGTTTCTATTATGTTCCAAGCAACAGATAAAGCTTCTAAATGTACCTATATCTTCAGCTTATTCACCGGTGGTGCACCTGGTAAGACACCAGTATTAGAAACATACAGTTCTGGAGGTTGCAAGTTTGAATCCCCAAACTTCCCTTTATTTTTTGTTTCCATTATGTTCATAGTAAAAGATTCTACATGTACTAGCTTACTATGTAGTATCTCTGTTAACCTAGAGGCTAAAAGTTGCAGGTTCTATTCCCCAGACTTACTTTTATTTTTTTTTATTTTTGCTGAAATGTTAGTATTCCATTTCTTACATCCATGCTATCTATGAAATACACTGCAAAGATTACTTTTTTTTGTATGAAAAGTAAAGGACTGTATAATTGTTAGGACAGGAGCATTGAATGTGTTTGAAAACAAAAAAACTGAAATCCCTATTGTGTCAGGGAGAGGGAGAATCTCTGTGCTATAATGTGATTGGCTGTCAGCTTCTAGGAAGCAAGTCTGCAACTTCCTTGTTTTGATCTGTTGAGCTCTACAGAGCATGTACCTGTACGCAGACACTTAGCTGGGGGTTTACACAGCTAAGGTGGATTGTGAGCACTGACCCCTAGTACTTACAGGTTATTTTCATAAATCGCCCAAAGACCACAGCAAATGGAGAAGTGAGACACAGCTTGTTTTATGTTTGTGAATGTGCTTTGTTTATTGGGAAAATGTTGTCTGGAGACTTTAGTTCGCCTTTAATTTACATTTTTATGTGCAAATAAATGTTGAGTACAAATAATCAAGGCCATACATTACTAAAGGTTATTACAGTCGTAATTGCAACCTTAAACCCACTGATACTTTGATAGACAGATGTAAAATGTTAATTGTACATAGATGTACCAAACATATTGTTTGATATTTAATTTGTTTTGTGATTAATGTCGAATGTCATCTATGGTGAGGTTACATTACTTTTAATTGGAACTTCAGAAAACAACAATCATTTTAAAAAACTTCTTTTTTTTTTTTCTTCCTGTAATTACGATCGATATTACGATCTAATGTCTCATAAAAAGGTCGGGAAAATGTAAAATTTTTCGGCATATCAATGTAAATGTCGGATTATACATAAAATCAACCTAATGTATGGTCACCTTTACACTCTAATATACATTCTATTCTTTCTTTTCTGTGATTCAATAAACACACTAGAAATAAGAATCCTAAAATGCTATTAGCAAAGGTTGATTTGGGATTAAAATGCATGTATATACTGTATTGTCTACAGCTTCAGTGAATGGCTAAATGTAAAGTGTTTTTTTGTAGCATACAAATTGGTACAGCTATCATATGTGAAACCCGTAAAGGAATTTTATTGCTGTAAATGATTTACCATTGAATAAATTATTTCTCATAGGAGAAAAATGATTGATCTATTTTTGCTTATCAATTGTTGCCAGTGTTGAGACTGTTGTAGTCTTTATTTCATTTCACCCCTCCATATATGTTGTACACATCTTTTTCCTTTGCTATTATTAGTAAATAGACTGTTAGACTAAACCTTCTCCTGCTGACCGGAAAACCAATTGGTTAGTTCCTCCTCCCCCCCCCCTAGTCTCAGGGATAATTTTATCCACTACTTTATATATGGTTACATTGCTAGAAAACGGTCTTTATAAAGTAATGGCTAAATGATTTGGTATAACGCTGTTGATTTTGTCTATATCCTATATTCACAATAACATTTCAGTTGTTAATGCAACTCTTTTAAAGGTAATATCCTCGGTCCGTCGGCCCTCCTCTCCCGGGTGAAAGCTGGTATATACTCCCTTCAATCCGATCTGTCTGCAGCTTATGCTTCTTCATCATTTAGAAACCTAACATAGCTTCTTCCTTACAGGTAATCTCACACAACACTAAAGGACTCAACTCCCCAGTTAAGCTAAAAATGGCCTTACAATTTTACAACAGAATACAATTAGACATTCTTATGTTACAAGAAACCCATTTTAAGAAAGGTAAAGAGCCCAAATACTGGGGGAGGAGATATAGTCTTTGCTACGCTTCTTCGGCTACATCAGGCAAAGGTGGAGTAGCTATCTTAATCCATAAAAACCTAGCATTTTCAGAGACCTCGTACTACAGAGACCCACAGGGGAGATATATCATCCTCAACGGTATGATTCATTCTACGAAAATCACCTTGATAAATGTATATGCCCCCAATAAATCTTTTTTCAGGGGCTTAAAAATAAAATCATAACATTCTCACACGGTCCAATACTTATGGGAGGCGATTTTAAAGGGCATGTCCACCCCCAAAACTAATAATCCCCCCAACTACTGGCCCCATCATGTAGTGTGTTTAATCCTTACCTACATCCCAGCTCCATATGGTTTCCTGTAGTCCCCCCCAAGTCCCAAAAACTGCCACCAGGAGGATAGCAGGACTCTGCCTCCTACCTGGCCTCCGGGAGAAGTTTGGCATGCGTAATGCAGCCCTTCTCCCCCTCCCTCTCCCTCCATCTCCCTCCCTCTCAGGATTCCCTCCCCCTAGCATAAATCCCTTTTAAAATAGTATTCCCTCTGTGCCTCCAGCCCCCAACCGCTCATTTTTATCTTTAGAAAGTGCCCCGAACATTACTTACCCCCTCTTTCCTCCACTGCACTGAATGACCGGCAGCCGCGTCCGTGATTGGCTGCCGCTCAGCCAATCAGACGCGACTGCGGTCCCGCCCCTCTGCTTGCATTTTCTCGCAAGCAGAGGGCCGGCAGCCGCGCGGAGGAAAGAGGGGAGCTAAGTAAAAGTTTGGGGCACTTTCTAAAAATAAAAATGAAGCGGTTGGGGCTGGGGGACCAGGGGGAGTACTATATCAAAATTTAGTTTTAAGGTTGGACATACCCTTTAAAAGTTACCTTAAACCCAAAAATAGATACCGTAGATCAAAAACTCTTTCCAGTTCACCTTCACCAAAACATCTTTTGCAACTGCTTAATATCTGCAATCTTTGGATACCTAGAGGTTGGCTAACCCATCTAAGAGGGAATATACATTTACTCACCAGTCCATAAAATATTTACGAGGTTAGTCTATTTCTTCCTTTCCCCTCACCTAATCACTAACATACGTAACCCAAAAATAGCAGAAATCACATGGTCAGACCACACCCATATAACTCTCACTAATCAATATATTGTCACATCCAGACCCCGTCCATTATGGAGACTGAACAAATCAATCTGTCAAATAAGCAGAATTTAGACACTGACAAAATCCCTTGAAAACTATTTTCTAGAAAACACAAAAGATGAAATGGAATAGTATACAATTTGGCAGTTCATAAGGCAGTAATGAGAGGACATTTTATCCAAATCGCAGCGAGAGAAAAAAAACAAAGAGAAAAATAGAATAAATTCCCTAATAGAAACAATAAGGGTTAAGGAAAAGTTATTAGCCAAAAATTTCAAAGAGTCAATAGTGGCTTTACTAATAGTGGCTTTACTAACACGTTAAACTCACGTTAAAGCAATATGCAGACTCACAACAATTGCCCTCTATATTTTTATCCTTAGATATAGAAAAGGGAATCAACCGGGTGGATTGGATATATCTAAAAAGTGCATTAACTAGATTTTTCTTCCCTATCCGTTATATATAGTATTTTTAGACTCTACAATAAACCACAAGCATTACTATGTAACATGGGTTACCCGTCCAACAGATTTAAAATAGAAAATGGCACAAGGCAAGGTTGCCCATTGTCACCACTTCTATTTGTCCTCGCCATGGAGCCTTTAGTGACATAAACAAGAGCCTCGCCAGATATTACTGGAATAAAAGTCGGTAACATACTGTTGAAAATATCGCTCTTTGCAGATGACACACTAATAAACAAACTAACCCACTAATTTCTCTTCGCATCTTTATAAGATATCAGAATTGATGCTGAATTTGGGGATTTAAGGTTAACCAATCCAAATCTGCAGCATACCCTTTACATTACCTTCAATCTTAAAGACTCCTTAAAAGAACCTCCACTTTAAAGGAATACAACTTCACTAAAATATTTGGTGGGTGTACAATTTTAGCCCGGAGCAAAAACCCATTATAAACAAAACTACTATAAACTTGTTCCCGAATTAATCAGACAATTAAAGCAATGAACTCCCTACTCTTTCTCATTAGAGGGAGAATAGCCGCAATTAAAATGACCACGCTTCCCAGAATATTATATCTGTTGCGCCCTCCCCTTGGAAATCAACAACAAACAAACTTGAACTACAGAGGCAAATTAGGAAATTTCTATGGCAAAACAAATGTGCCGTTTAAATATGAAAACTAGCAAGATGGTAGTGGTAGTGCACTACCAATGTTATCACGTATTTTAACGCGGCTAGATAACACAATTAATCCAAGCAACAATGGAACGGGAAAGCTAGCATGGGTTATGTAGAGAATACACTACTCTCACCTCTACACTATTCCTCTATTCTATGGATCCCCAGAGCAAACCGTATCAACTATAGTACCAGCACACACAATCCATTAAAAGATCATTACAAATCTGGGATAAAGTAATAAAAAATTCAACTAAACCATACCCATGACAGAACTCCACTTCTATATTCCCAATCCCCTGTGGGTCTTGACAGGGACTCAATTGTATGGAAAAACCTAGGTATTCTCACTATAAAAGATATTCTCACAAATGAGAAACACCTTTCTTATGGGAGGAAGCGTTGAAGACTTATATTCCCGCTCAGTTGTGGTTCTCTTACTCCAAAATTTTTCATTTTGCACATGATACTGTGCAAAAATGTAAAGACTCAGATCTCACCCCATATGAAAAATTATTGATAGAACATCCAACACCTCAGGATAATTTCCAATATGTACTCAATATATGGCATGACCTACAACCCATTCAAACTAAACACACCTATAAATGGGAGGAAAGATTACAGAGCGAGATAGTTGACGATAGTTGGACCTCTATATATACATACTCCCATAAAAGCTCCTCAAATGTAGTCACCAAAGAAAGTCTGTTCAAAATACTGTACGATTGGCACATAACGCGGAATATCTGAATAAAATAACAAATTTTACATAATATATGTTTCCGGGGGTGTGGCCACCCAGCACCGCAGCAGCATTGCTGGTGGTCCTGCAAATTAGTACAGCCTTTTTGGAAAATATGTGAGGCACTCTAAAAAATGTCTTTTCTAGTTCCATCGTATTAACCCCACTCTCGGCATTATTTATCGCCTATAAAATGTTTGAGCGCACCGGCAATAAATTAGGAGCCCATATATGTTCGGCAGCAAGAGACCTTATTGCAGCCTCGTGAAGGCAACGCCTCCCACCAGAACATACTAATTAACAAAATATGGCAGATATACTCCAATGAATATATGATGTATTTACCCAAAATGCATTAAAATATTGGTCTTGATATGGATCTTCTGGGATTTAAGTATGCAACCGCAAAGCACCGAACGGAAGGGAGAGGACTGAGTACCGAGGTACCTGAGAGTTATCAATATTTCCACTATTGTTTAAGTATACTAATAAATTGACAATAAATGCTGTAAGTTGTTTATATTTACTTACCATGAGAAATAGAACGTTATATTATTCGTTGATAATGTATTGTTATGTGTTTATTTAAACTTTAAAATTGTGACTATACGCTGATACAGTGAATGATGAAACCAATTTGCGTTGTTAAATGGAACTTTATTGTTAGAAATATTGTTTACTTTAATAAAAATTATTGAACAAAAAAAATTATGCATTCTTTCTAAGTAATTTAAGGTTATGTCCACCCTAAAAAAAAATTTCACAAAGGTTCCCCGGTCCCCCAGCCCCAACCGCTATGTTAGTATTATTAGAAAATGCCCCAAACTTTACTTACCTTCCCTTTTGCCTCCGCGCTGCCAGGCCTCTGCTTGCGAGTAAATGCAAGCAGAGGGGGGACCGCAGCGCGTCTGTGATTGGCTGAGCGGCAGCCAATCACGGACGCGCTGCCGGGAGTTCAGTGCGGCGGAGGCAAGAGGGAAGGTAAGTAATGTTTGGGCATTTCTAATAATACTAACATTGCGGGCTGGGGGGACAGGGGGAATTGGTGAAAAGGGTTTTACACTAGGGGAGGGAATCTAACGGGAGGGAGAGGGAGGGGGAGAAGGCTGCAGTACAATGCCAAACTTCTCCCGGAGGCCAGGTAGGAGGCAGAGTCCTATATGGACTTGGGGGGGGGGACTACAGAGGAACCTATGGGGCTGGATGTGAGGTAAGGATTGAACTACACACATGATGGGGCCAGTAGTGGGGGGGGGGGATTATAGTTTTGGGGGTGGACATGCCCTTTAAAACTAAAAATATATCTGTGTAAAGTAAGTCTTTGACCTCATCTGTAGAATCTTTGACTATAGCTATAGGTCAGGAAATTATTTTTAACCTGAACTTCTCTTTTAATTAGTATTTCATGTTTTTACAGTAAACCTAGCGCTGGGTATTGCAGCAAATGAGCAGGTAAGGGTGTTCATGGTCTGCTTCTTGATCCTGTATTTATTTTGTAGAATATAAAGGCTACCTTTACATCCTCTTTTATACCACCAGATCCTCTTTCAAAAAGGAAGTTATGAGTTGTAGATACAACATACATATATAAGTCACACACTTATTGTGATTTATAATAATTGACATATTTTAAATCTGTATACCTGAATTGCAATTTCCCTTTAATCAAAGATAACGTAAAATGATTAGACATGAATTTATATCATTGACTTTATACATTATGTATTTCCAGTATTGTCTCTTGTTAAAGGAATGGTGAGCATACATCTAAAAAACAAAATTGTTTTTGTAAATTAGTCTGAAAATGATCTATAATGCCCTACTAGCAAATATAACCCTCATTTTTAAATCCACCAGCATTGTTAGCGATCATCAATAATACTGCAGGATCCTTTCTTTTCCTGTGTTCTTCAATTATTCCATTGAATAATTATTCATTTTTGAACTGTCTTGCTTAAAGAGAGCTCACAGGGAGGTGACCAAGCATATAGTTGATAGCAATGGGGGCAGAGAATTCAATGAATCTTATCTCTGACCTACTCCAGAAATATGCAAAATAAAAAAGACTTTCCTCAGTGCTGTTCATTTTTTACATGTCAGTGCTGCTGAAATCACCAATCCCTGCTACCCTGTGAGGAATCCTAAAAGTACTTTATCTTACAGGGTGCTGAGGTTCTTTGCCTAACTTTTTTTTTTTAATCATTTTATTGAAGTCAGCATATGCATACATCTTAAACGGTATTAATAATTTCTATATAGTACTTAAAAGATTATGGTTAATGGACATTAATTTTATAGCATATATAGTGGGTCATTATGCACATACTGACACATATAATATATAACATTACAAATGTCCATTAATAACTTATTTGTGGTTCATCATATTCGTACACTTATTGGTATTATACAGTAGTAAGTCTGTTTTTTATCAACAATAAACAGGGAGATTCAATAAAAGTTCTTATCGTTTAAAATTGTGCTAATTTTGCCCAACCAATCAGAACTTTTGTAACATTGAAAGCTAACAACTGATTGGTTGGGGCAAAATTAGCACCATTTTAAAGATAAGAACTTTTATGAATAACCCCCATAGTGGAGGGCCATTTTGTTTTGTTTTTATTGGTGTCGATCTTAGCAAACTTTTTGGGCATCCTCTTTAACATACATTATCTTGTGGTATGTGTTATTAATAAGTGCTATCCACTGTGAGTTGTGGGTATTTCTGGGGATATCCATTTTAGAACTTTTGCTTTCCTCACAAAATATAATGTTTCTCTGAGGAAGATAGCCAAGTATCTGGTAATTGTTCCTTCATCTAAAATGCCAGCAGCATCAACCTACTATCCATTGATATAGGGTAGTCTATGTTTGTTGTTTTAATACCTCAGCCAAAGATTTGTATTTGTGGGCATCGCCATATCAGGTGCCAAAATCAGTCCATCGTTATTTAGGGCATTCAGTGGAGGTGCTTGAGTTAATGTGATGCAATCTCACTGGATGCATATAGGCATGATGGAGTATGTATAGTTGTATTAATCGGTTGTTTGCTGCTGGAGCACCAAATTATGTGATTTGCTTTGCATAACTTTTATATTTGTTTCAAAAAGTGAACTGCATGGTAGCACACATGCTGTAATCTATACTGGGTAAAGGAATAAGATGCAGCCTTAGGTATGCAATAAAAGCAAAATACCTGTAGAGTGTGCAGTGTATCTGATCTACTAGCAACCTTACCACTGTGAAGGGTCAGGGGTATGAAGTTAGTGGACATCAACAAGATAGTTTTAGCTAATGTAAAACACTGCTGGTTGCTAATGTTTTCACCCTGCCAAAAGCACTTTTTACTATTCCTGCAAACATAATCATGTTATTTAACAATTTCCCTTTTTCAGGTAAAAGCTGTTGGCATACTAGATGCAGATGTGTAGGACCTCCATACCAAGAATGATGAATCTTAAAGGAAATCCAGAGATCACCAAAAGTAAGTGAGACACTATAATCCAAGGTCAACCACACACCTGTCTTGAACAATAGTTATTTATTAGATCAACGTTTCGGTGTCTAAATGACACCTTTCCCAAGATACAATCCAGATATCACAAAAGTAAGTTAGATATTAATGCAAGGTTCAACCGCACACCTGTTTTGAACAATAGTTATTAAGGTCAACGTTTCGGTGTCTAAATGAAACCTTTCTCAAGATACAATACGCTTAGAACAAAACGTGTGAACAACCAGTGATTTTTACATGTGTTTATTGTATCTTGAAAAAGGGGGCATTTAGACACCGAAACATCAATCTAATAAAAAAACTATTGTTCAGCCTGGTGTGCGGTGAACCTTGGATTATATGTATTGTGGTCCCAGGTATCACGACCAGTACGCACCCAAAGTGAAGATATTTGTGTGTGTGGGGAAACCTAACCTCCTATCCAAAAGTAAGTGAGAATCACAAAAAATGGTAAATGCACCAATACTGTTTTTTGGTCAAAAATTGATATCGTATCTTTCATGAATCATGCAAATAGAAAGCTGTGTATCAAAGTTTAGATGGCAAATGCATCTGTATAGGCCAATGATACTATTTAAAATAATAACACGTGGCTTAAAATGTAATTATTTTCCGCTTCTCTTTGGCCCTTCGCTGGTTATGTCAAGTCTAAAATAAAGATTTGGTTGGCTAAAAGGGGGGGGGGTACCAGCAGCAAAGAAGCTTGGGAAGACAAGTAATAGCACACCCACAGTATTACACATTCCTAGTAAGTGCACATTCCTAGCATTGCATTTTTTGTTTATGTTATAATGCTTGGCTGGGGGGAAAACAGAGAGTATATAATGTTTGTGGGGTTCCTTTAACTTTTTTCTTGTTTATCTACAGCCAGTCTAATTGTTTTATTCTCTTTTTAAATCCCATTCTTGTGCTTTCCTAGATAATATGATGATCCCTCTTGTCAACTTGGCATACGATGGTATGTAACCCAAAACATCACAAACTATGCTGGGGACTTAGGAATCTAGCATATAAGTTGTAGCAGCATTTGCCTACTGGGTCTCTCACACAGGTTCACACTTTGTACCCATATTAACACCCCCCCCATCACCTTATAGTACCAGGGTGAGGACCTAAACCGATAGTCCTCACCCCGGGTTCTCTCTATGGGGTCTCTTTATCGAGCAGACCATCCTTGTTGTCTGTGTCTTGCTTCCAGGACTGTTTAGAGATGGGCCAATGGAAAGACATGCTAATAAATTTTAAAAAATATTAATTTTTAAATTAATTTTAAAAAAATATATAATTGACTGTTTTTTAGGATCGCTATGGATGTAAAAAAAACACAGCAGAAAATATGTATAATTCTATCTGTAGGTATTAGCATTTTCCTTACCTAAGGCCCCTACATCCCGTGCCTGATCTGAAATATAAGATTTTTTTTAATTTAAGCTTTTTTTACATTTAGCCATGGTGTTTATTCACTGTAGAAGCCCATTAATAGGTTAATAAATGAGAATACTAAAGAAATGTAAGAATGAGGGTTATATTAACATATATTACAGAAAGAAGAGCAGAAAAGGAGATCTCTTTCTCTGTGGAAGGGCACGATGACAGCTGTGTCCATTAGGGAGGGGTGGAGTCAGTCATTTCAAAAGCAATGTTGTGATGTTAAGCAGCGTTTCTAGGTAATAAGTCAGGGAAAACTAATAAGCATTAGAGGGAAAGATAACCCCTAATGCTGAAAAAATACGGAATACAGATTAAATGATTAACCATTTTCTTGCGTTTATTATTATTTAATGGAAATGCCACTGTAGTTCTTTTAGTGTATTTTCCTACGCTTGGTTTCCTACAGTAACCCGGAGTATACTAAAGCCGGGTACACACTACACACTTGAAAGATCTTTTAAAAAATGACAGACAGAATCTCTCTAAAGATCCCTCCACACACGTCCAGAGTGTTCTTTCCTATGTAAAGTACAGGGAAAACCATCGGGACTGCACAGTTCCCTCAGCTTGGCCGACTACCTATATTTTAAGTACAAGGGAGAAGACCACGGCCTAGGGAACTTTCTGGGCATTTCGAGTGTATATGACATTTATCGTCCTCAGGAGCACTCGGAAATGTACTACACACACTAACAATTAAGGGACCAACTGTATCATTCCTTTATCATTAGTGTGTGTGTATGACCCTTAAAGGGCATCTAGTGGGAAGATTACTTTTTTTCTTTCTTTCTATGTGGTTCTACAATTCCCCCCCAACCCCCATAATTTCTTACATCTTAGTTATTCTCCTCTATCCTGAAAACACAAATTAGAAGAAGACAAGATCTCAGTCCTCTACTCCTACTTGTACTGTCAGTCAAATCCTTGTGACATGGCCCTCTTGCCTGTTCAAGTTCCTCCCTGCTCTGTTTGAAGCTCCACACAAACAGAAGAGTAGCAGGGGGAGAGAGGTAGCTTTGACTGAAGAGATAAGGCTGCACTCATCCCCTTCTTGATAGCTTTCACTGTTTGGTAATGGGTCACAAGGAGGGTGATCAGGTGTTGATCAGTAAACTGTACTGTTTCCTTCCTCTTCCATGTTCCAGATCAGTTTGCTTTCTATTGACCACTGTGTGAGGGTGAATTTCAGGAGAAAGACAGCACAGGGTACATTTATTAACCTTGCAATGGGGCAGTGTTTTTCACTATAGATTCACTTTAAGTATGTTGAAGTGTGTTGCATTTGGGTTCATGTAATAAATACTGGTTGGACTTCCTCATTTGTAGTATTAATTACTTTAAGTCCTATTTAAATATTGTATCTCTCGGCGTGGCAAGATGCGGGCGGAGTAGAGCGGGGACAGGAGCTCTCCGGCCAAATTATCCTGAAAACCCAAAAAAACCGGTCACAAGTGTAAGCTTCTTACCCCACCCGATCCACTTGCTGCCGAGATGACCAAGCACGCACCCAACAGGGGAAGAAGGCTGGATACGCCTAGAAACTCGGTAAATATGCCCACCAGCAGCAAGACCAGGCCGCGACCGCGGATCCGACACCTAAACACGCGGGGCGGACGCGACTGCAAACCCCGACGACCAACAGCAAGAAACCCACACCGAACACCCAACGCCAGACACAAATTCTGGCCGCCATCCAGGAGTCCAAGGCCTCCCTCACCGTCAGGATAGAGGAGGTGAGGGTCGATGTCGGCCTTTTAAGGCAGGACTTCAAACACTGAGACAACGAATGGGGGAGCTGGAGGGACGAGTTCCACAGTGGAAGACACCTACACCACATCACACCAGACGCGCTGGGAGAGATACGCCAGCAGCTGAAAAAACAACAAGGGGTCAGACGACATGATGAAAATCGATCCCGCCGGCAAAACATCAGGCTGGTGGGACTCCCTGAGGGGATAGAGGGCAAAGATCCTGAGGCTACCTCGCCAAATGGCTCCAAAATACCTTCGGAGCAGACAACATGTCACCAGTATTACGGTGGAGCGGGCTCACCGGGTTCCGCCCGGCCCCCCCCCCCCGCCGGGAGCAAGACCGCGCTCCATGCTGGCCAGGCTGCTGAATGCGAGGGATAGAGACACCATCCTTCGGCTCGCCAGACAGAAAGGCCAGATCCAGCTAGAAAATGTACAAATATGCTGTTCCCGACTACTCCATAGACCACAAAAGAAACGGGCTACTTCCTATCGGTGTGAAAACAACGTTGAGAGATTTGAACATCCCATACGCTATGATGTATCCAACATGGAAACAGTACAAAGTTCTTCGACTCGCCAGTCGAGGCCACCGCCTGGATGGACGCCCAACTGGGCCCCACCCGCAGAGCCTAACATACTCTAAACCAACCAAAACACAGAGTGGGTAACCATAAGAACCAGGTACGTACCAGTCTTTTCCCTCCTGGCCGACTGGCTGGCTGCCTTCTCCCCCCCCCTCCTCCTGAACTGGGACATGATGATGAGATGACCCTGAACCTTGAACCCCGCAACCACGTGAAGCCCCAATGTAAACCCTGACCGCTGACACCTACCTGATACACTTCTCCAAAGCACCCAAATAGCAGCCGAGCTATGCAGCGTAGCTTGTGCCACCACGGGGGGGAAAAGGGCATGACTACCCCAAAACTTTCGGGGTGCTGCCACTGTTTGCATTACAGGCCATCCCTGCCTGCCCACACCCTAAACTAACTGCAGTGCCCTGTATAACTACAAACACTCGGGCGGGGACGGGGCTCCTGGGGAGCTGGAGCCCTCCCCGGTTCTCGGACATACAACTAACCTGAAATGGACTGTCTCCCCCTTATGTATGAATGCACAGCTATGATCGCATCAAGAAACATGGGGACGAACGGAACGCTTGGCGTCTTGGGTGGGCTGGGGTGGGACGGGGGCTCTTTGGTGGGGGTGGGGGGCTGGTGGATGAGATTATGTTTAATTTAAAAAACTGTCGGTTAAATATAATATGTAATAAGATATTTGAAGATAAACTGAAATGTCGCAGCCACAGAAATGGTAACGTAAATCCTGTGAACTCAAAGATTAAAATGTTGATATATAATCCCTAAAATCCCAAAATGTATATAGCCCTTTTAACAACTGCCACTCGGCCTGACCCAGGTGGAGTGGCGGGGTTGACCGCCGCCTCCCTGTGTATCCTCTCCGGGTTCCGCCCCCCCCCCCCCCGGGTGGCGCCCTCGTGTGTGGGTGGAACGGGGCTCCTTAGGTGCCACGGGAATTGAAACTCATCTATAAAAAAATGAAACACCCCAGACACACAAATCCCATTGCCAAAGTAACTCCCGTGCGAGGTAAGGGTTATAACGAATATTATACCACGCTATATTAAGGTCATGCAAAAGAAATCACGAAATGCAATACCTTATACCTCAGGACCCCTAAAACCCGCACAACCATGTATAGACACCTCAACTGCCTCTGGTCCCCCCCATGGAGTTGGAGTGTACCCTAACCCCCCCGTTGTGATCCCCCCCGATAGCCTCCCAATATATGGATGGTTGGGCGGTCCACCAATAATGAGTAAAATGTACTACACGGGAGAGCGAAGATACCTGGAAAAACAACACACATGCTTATCTGCAGTCAATTTTAAAATGCAACTCCAGTGGCAGGACTGGTTGGTAATTGTATGTGACTAACCCCACTTTCCGGCTCTTGCCACCTGGCATGCACTAATCCACAAACTACAATACTCCCACCCGTGTAAATGGATCCTCCCTGCGAGGGCCTGCACCCGGTGGGTGTCCCACCCGGCCTTCAGGCACTCCACTCACAGAGTAAACAGGTAATTAACCCACAAATATATATGCAGGGCCTGGCTACGCCAACATAATACGATAGTAAAATACTAGCCAAAGCAACCCTATACATATAATGCGCAAGACGAGATGCTGAGGAGCTGCTCGCTCCCCCCTCGCTTCCCCCGCCATGATACACAACAAACACTCGGCCACGGGGATTCGGACGAATCACACCACTCACAAATAACCATCTCCCCACAGATATACCCCAACTACAAACCCGGTAAAGCATCTTAAATCTAGCCGGGAGATTTTTCTCCCCCCCCAAACGCATCTGACGTTTGTATCTGAAATACTCAGAACCCCCCGTTGAATTAGTTAAGAGGCCCTACAGCCTCCACTGTTTAGTATCGGTTGGACAGAAGTGTCCTCAAGTTAATACGAATTACCATGTTAAGGTTTTATCTATATTACTCTGTTATGTTAACAATTGTTCTTATATGTTTTGCCAGATATATAAAGCCAGTAGAGACAGGGGAATACCGGCGCCTGAATGTCGGGGGCTGACCCAGGGGACCCCAACAGCAAAAACGCTACAGACATAGGATATGGGTGAGTCAAAAGCTTCCTCAAATTAATCTCGTGGAATGTCAGGGGCCGGGCCGTTCAGATAAACGCACACAAGTGTTTTCAGTGATCAATCGACATAAAGCGGACATAGTCTGCGCAGGAGACCCCCTGATTCGTACAACCACCAGATTTGCACAGAAACCTTGGGTTGGCTGGGCAGCACACAGCGTGTGCTCGACGTACTCCCGAGGAGTATCTATATTGTTTGGAAGGACTTAAACACAAAATACACATGGTTAAAACAGACCCATATGGTAGGTACGTTTTCCTCGCAAGAATAGAAAGACAACGCCTTAATAGTCATACTTGGATATACAACCCCCAAACTCAGGACTGGCTGTGATGGATAATGTAATTCCATTACTCATAGGACACGGATGCCCATCTTATATGTATGGGGGACTTAATGCAATTATGAACCCAAACAAAGATCGGCTACAAGTAAACCCCACACCAATAAACACCAGAACAGGGAAACACACCCCACTCGCTTCCTTCACACAAACATGGGCCTGGATAGATATCTGGAGGCATCGACACCCCAACACAGGGAATTCACCTGTCATCCCCAACATATAATACATTATCCAGACTGGACTACGTCTTCCTCACCAAAAAAACGGCACCCCTAGTCACGCAGATCACCCATCTCCCTCGGGGTATATCAACACCACTACCATATTAACACACATAAGCCTACCAAACAGCACAACACAACCAAACCCTGGAAATTCAATGATTCTGGCTCACCCATTGCCCACGCGACATGATTCCAGAACAACTGAAAGAATTCCAACACACAACCCCCCAGAACACAACCCCAAACTTACTGGGAAACACTCAAAGCATACCTGAGAGGCCGACTCCACTCAGTAATCTCCATATTAAATGCACACACGCAACAGCAAGAAAACAGCTTAACCTCAACTCCTCCAAGCAGGAAAGATAATTCAACACCAATCCACAATAACCAAAAACACTGGCTCAGAGCGCAACGCTTATACAACAATATGCAAGTCGAGAAAGCAAATCGTAAGCAATTTTTCATTAAACAGAATTATTTTGAAAACAGAGGACAATCAGCTAAACTACTAAAGTATATGGTGAAGGACACTCTCAGACAAACACCATCTTAGCTATACAAAACCCCGCACAAACACTGGTCTACTCCACCCCAAATTCTCTCGGTATTCCAACACTTTACCAGAACTATATACCTCCAACATTTCAAGCACGCCACAGGAAATAACCGACTATCTGGACGCAATACAGTTCCCACACTCACAAATGAACAAAAGCTACATCTGACAGACCAATAACACTAAAAGAAATACAATCAGCATCGATGAAATGCCCAACGGGTAAACCCCTGGACCAGACGGACTACCGACAAAACTATATAAAAAATACAATCAATACATGCTCCCTCCACTGCTTGCAATGTTTAACGAATCATTCGCCACTGGGACATTACCACCGTCCCTCTATAATGCTACTGTAGTAGTCTTACCCAAACCCGAAAAAAAAATACACAAGAATGTGCATCATACAGACCAATATCTTATTAACAACAGACTATAAAATCTTAGCAAAAATCCTAGCACAACGACTAAAACAAATCATTACCTTTATAATACACTCAGACCAGACTGGCTTTATGCCAAACAAATCAACAACGATCAACTTGCGACGTACCTTAATACAGACACAAATCAACCACGATAACAGCTGGGGAACGGATTATCCTCTCACTGGATGCGCGAAAGGCATTCGACTCCGTCGAATGGCCGTTTTCTATGGGAAGTGTTAAGGAAATTCAATTTAGGCCCATATTTATTAAATGGGTTAAACTCCTGTATGAACAACCGACAGCCCAGATACTGATAAACGGAGATCTCTCAAACATTCCCACTTAAGCGGGGCACAGACAAGGATGCCCAATATCCCCATACCTCTTTGCAATAGCAATAGAACCCTTAGCCCTGAGTCTCAGAGCCAACCAAAATATACGGGAATTTCGAATTGATCAATACGAGGAGCGTCTAGGACTCTACGCCGACGATATAATCTATACCTAGAAAAGCCCCGGACAACCACTCACAACAGCATTCTCACTTATAAATACCTTCGGAAACACTCGGGCCTAACCATCAATGGGATAAATCAGCCCTCTACCCACTCGACAATTTCCCACTACATAGAATTCCACTAACATACAAATACCGACTGTTCCACACTTCAAGTATCTAGGTATAACTATCACTAAATCCCCACAACAATTCTACACCATGAACATGTGCACCATTGATTGAATACGCCAGATGCAAAACCCAGGCCTGGAAGCATGTTTCCCTAATCTATGGGGCCGGAACCAACTGATTAAAATATTCCTAATGCCTAAAATCCTATTGAACACAACACTCCTTACTATATATCCCTAAATCATTTTTAACAAACTAAATAGTATTATTCTCTCCTTCATATGGGGCAAACAAAAACGCAAGGATAAGAACTAGTGCCTACAAACCCCCAAACAGCTAGGGGGGCTGTCACTACCAAATCCACAACTATATTATTGGGCATCCCAGCTGAAAAACCTTCAGTGTTGGGTTAACCCGATATAACTCCAACAAATTCAGATTTGATGTCACATAACCTATCTCACAGGCCCCTTCATGGCTTACTTAGCCTCACCCAAACTGCATATAGTGGGCCTGGAACCACTCTGCACAAACACGCGCACCAAAAACATGGAATCTCCAAAACCAGCTCCTCGAGCTCACGGGGCATTTCGAGCACACGCCCGCTATGGAACACAAAGGACTCACATCTTCTGAGTCTCCCGGGGCGAACGCTATGGAAAGAAAGCGGTGTACTCACGATAGGTGATCTAATTCAAAAAACCAACCTATCCCATTCCAAGAACTCCAACATAAACACACACATCCCGAACACCCTACATTACAGATACATACAAATCCAACAGCATTAAAAACAACCTTCCCCAATAACTTCAACAGCATAACAAAACACCCAATAATAGGCATAATACGTACGCAGGGACTAAGGGGGGTCATCTCTAAACTATATACTTTCCTAATATCTACCAAATCACAAACCAGCATGAAACTAACCAAAAATAAGTGGTCCCCCCACTTACCGGGGATGGAGGAGGAACGCTGGTCCGAGATCCTCGGAGCCACACACTTAGTATCCCCGGCAATAAAAAATAAACTCATACAACTGAAAATACTGCATCAAGCATATTACACCCCAAAACAACTAAAATACATGAAAACCAACCGACCCTCCGTATGCCCAAAATGCCAAGCACCCAATGCAGATTTTATACATTTTATATGGAATTGTCCACAGATAAGCAGATTTGGCAGGAGGTCCTCGACCACCTAAAAGAACTTACCCCCCACCCCATCCAGCCAACACTTGCGACATGTGATTTGGTGTACTAGAAGAGGATGTATGGTCTTCTGCTGATCTGGCTCTCCTGCAGGGCGACATTGTCTACGCTCGAAAGGCGTGTTATGCGTTGGAGTCCAATAAAACCCCAAGTATTAAAAAATGGCTCAGGCTCGTGAACAACGACCTCCCGTATATCAAAATAACATACCAACACAGAAACCGCCCAGATAAGTACCACAAAATCTGGAATGCTTGGCTGGAATCTCCCAGCACCACAGTATAGACCCCTAAATATTTGCAACACCCGGACGAAAACCTCGAACCATAAACACACAGTTTGCTAGAGGGGGTCCCCTGGAGATGGAGCTCGACAGGCGAACAGGCAAAAAAGACATTCAACCATAAGACGCTATAGACAGGTAACCCTTTTCTCTCTGGCATACAAATCTGATTTAACTGATAAATGTGTTTATAAATGTGATAAGCATGTTCTGCCACCAAACAAAAGACTATCACAGCACAATCTATATAATACTGTATTTATTCTTACAAACCAAATAATGTATACTATATTGAATTTGTGGAAATTAATAAAACGAGTTTAAAAAAAAAAAAAATATTGTATCTCTCAATGAAGCACTAAAAAGTTTTGTTATCTAAATTTGTAATTGATGGGTTTAAACTAAAGGCAATTTAAAGAACGTTGGCACTTAATTATCTTATTTTAGCGTTCGCATAACAAATTTGTCAAAACAAACGCAGGATTTAGTTACTAAAGCAGCGTGATAGTCCTAGGCCTAGTATTTCATGGAGAGGCACTAAGAGAAATCGAGCCAATAAATGTGCAAAGGCAGGCACTAAAGGAAACAGCTGGTGACATTATACTGTCGCACAGCAACCAGCTCACCCCTGGTGGAGGGGATTGACAGCCACTGGGAATGCTTTTTAGCTCTGAAACAGAGAAGCAAATTTTTTTTTTTATTAAGCAAAGACTTGGTTTGCAGATGACAGAAATGTTGGGCTGTATATAGAGGATAACAATGACGTCCTACAGCATAACTGCTGAAACTACTGAGCTACTCATAGTCCATCTTGCAGAACCTTAGATTACAAGCTAAAATGGTGCCTAAAGCTTCTACATTACGCAAACCAGACTGCATGCATCCTGTGTATATTATTTTTCAAATCTACATGGCATTGTGTCTACACGCTTATAGAAAAACAGTTGCCCTGTTTTAGTGTGGCTTTGTCTGAATTAAAATTATGCTATTAGATTCTTACCAAGGCCTTTACCTAATAAATTTTCTTTGTGGCTAACCTTAAGAAGGCTCCCTCTGTGACGATTTAGTATGAACAAGTTAATCACTGTGGGGAACACTTTTTCGGCTTTAGCTTTATAAGAGTATACAAGTTTAGAAAAGCCTTAACTGTCTGAAAGGGAAGAACAAAAATGTTGTCCTATATAAATCTTGCAAATTATTGAATGCGTTGGAGAGTAAAAATGGCACATGGTTTCACTAACTAGTAAAAACACAAAAGTGGTTTTGTGATTCAGATATTACACACACAATCTGATAGAGCACACACAGAATATGATCCAGCGCACATGAACACATACAAAATGAGTCAGGGACGTTCTGAATGCAAACACAAAGAATGACTCAGATTGCACAATATCTTACTGTGTGATTCAATGACTGCTGAGAAATGGACACATGTGTGACCACAATCTTTGTGCTTGTCTGTGTTAGCATGTCAATGGGCTTCTTAGTGGAAGAAACTGCACCCATTGTGTGGCGGGGTTTGATGGTCATGTCTGCGATTGAGAAGTTGCTTAGGCAGGTGAGAATTTCACTTTTTAGATGGAATTTGCAATAGCCACCTGAATTTGCTCAGGATCAGGACTTTTAAAAACGGTCTACAGATGCCTGGGATTAAATGCTAAATCTAGCCCTCAAATGAAAACTTATATATAAAGGTAAATCACCCCCCAAAAAACCCTAAATTGTAATAGCTTGAAATTTGAAATATAATGATAATGAATTCAGAGGACAAAGTAGGATATATCAACATATTTTAAGAGTCCATTCTTTTTAAAAGATATTTATTATGAGGTGGAGTTGTCCTTTAATGGAAGTTTACCATCCAATATAAAGAAAAATGTATTTCCAACACTCAACAAGTCAGGTAAACTATACATCCCTAATTATCCTTTCCTTTAAATAAAACTCTTCTATAATCTTTACTGATTGTTCAAAGATTTCCTTGTTTTCTATAGCTTTACTTTGTTTTATTATTATGTACATCATAGAAAATGTAGGCCATTCTTGTGTTTGTGCTGCACAGGTTACATAAATGGAGGTGCTTATGTTCTTTCAAAACATTTCTTTATTCACCTTAGTAAGTGAATGTTTCATTTCTAATGAGACTCAAAGCTCAATTCTCCCCCCTTCATTTTTGTTCATTAGATTATCCTCCAGGCACACAGTGCAATTAGCACTAATTAGAAGCAACACATTACTTTTACTTTAATTACATTTGTAAACTGCATAAATTCTGAGAGAAAGGTAACACCAACACTTTGATATCAGCAAAATCTTGTGTGATTTCCATGTTGTTACAGGTTGACTGGGGAGAGTTGGATTACTTGGTGATTGACATGCCACCAGGAACAGGGGATGTACAGCTATCCATTTCTCAAAATATTCCAATCTCTGGTAAATTACAATAGTCACAAATGAATGAATAGTCTCCTACTTTATGTGAATTGTGTGTCTGTTACATTTTGAGCATTTTAAAGGATTATGAAACACATTGTATTTTATATTGTATTTTAGAAGGGGCGCTTGTTCCTATCTTCCACATTAATTTAGGCAACATTTCACTACTCGCCTATCTGCAATCCTCCAGCGCTGCCGTCTCTCTGTGCCCCCCACACAAATACACACAGCACCACACACTTCTCTTACCTTTTACTTCACTTGCATGCCTAAGCAAACATAGGTGCTGCATCATGAACAGGAGGTACGTCAGAGGCGAATTGGTAGACAGCAGCAAGTCAGGATCGCAGATAGGTAAGTACTGAGATCTGGGCTTGGAAATTAATATGGGAGAAAGGAGCAAGTAATGCCCCTGACTGATGGGTTTGGTTAAAACGAAGTCCTTTTGGGGGGATTACAGACCTTTTTTTCTTTCATTCACTAATGAACTAATTAATGTTGTGAAACTGTTTTCTTGCATGGATCCCAGTAGGGAATAGATTTGTTATCATATGCAGATTTATCATTTAAAAGGTCTGTCTTATTAAATAAAAATGGGTTTTTTCAGATTAATTAAACAAAATCCACTGTGACAGAAAAATACTTTATGTATGTGAAAAAAAGCACAGATCTTTGTATTAAAAACAGCTTTTTTGACCTTTACTGAATCCAGTAGGCATTTTATATACTCTATATTGCTCACCCACAGGGGAAGGGGGGGGGTAGAGGTGACTCTAGCTTATTAAGTCTTATTTCATGTACAGAGTTGACTGAATGATTACTGGGCATAGGGGCAGTAATTGTCTCAACACCCCAGGACATTGCCTTGGTGGATGCTCGCAGAGGTGCTGAAATGTTCAGAAGTCAATGTGCCTGTAAGGTGTTTTTTCTGATGTTACAATGATACTCTCATAATATTTATTATTAACTCGCTGAAATGCCTTCCTTGGTAGCTTGGTTAATTTACTAATCAGGGCATCATTTGAAGAATCCTATTTATAGATCTGCTTGAAAATAGGAGCCAGCCTGCACTATTCAGCTCTTGGATTTGATGCAGGAAAAGCAATAACCATGGCAGAATCTCTAAAGCACAGGGTTTCCAGGCAATACTGTAATGTTGAATTGATTCTCAGCCATTTTGCAGGATAAAATGAGGGCTGTGAGATCTGGAGCTGGTTGAATATTCTCTTTCTACTCATTGTAGGTACTGGACTCATACAAAACATGAATGTCTTTCGATGTCCAAAATGCAGTCATGAAACCCACATCTTTGGAGAAGAAGGAGCCCGTCGACTAGCAGAGACTTAGGATTTGATGTCTGGTAGGTGTAGGTGATGGCAAAACAGAATTAAAGCGGGAGCTCAGTACAAAAGATATGCTTTCAGCAACAAAAAGGATTTGTTTCTCATTCACAATTAACAACAATAACAAGATGTCCCTGTGGGTGCCCATTTCTGCAGCCAAGGACACAGCCTGAAAGAACTAAAAGTCACAGTGTTCATGGAAATTTCAGATCCCAAAAGGAGAGGTTAGAATGGGAATGTAAACTTATACAAAAATTTGGGACTCTGGACTCAAAAAAGATCTAAACTTTGTGTCACTATGTTTCTAATCTTAATGTCAGTAGAGTAAAGGGCAGTCCCACCCCCAAAACTATAATCCCCCCCAACTACTGCCCCATCATATGTAGTAGTTTAATCCTTACCTCACATCCCAGCTCCATATGGTTCTCCTGTAGTCCCCCCCAAAGTCCCAAAAACAGCCCACCAGAAGGATAGCAGAGTCCTATAGGACTCTGCCTCCTACCTGGCCTCCGGGAGAATTTGGCATGCGTACTGCAGCCCTTCTCCCTCTCTCTCCCTCTCAGGATTCCCTCCCCCTTAGCAAAAGCCCTTTAATATATAGTATTGCCCCTGCCAGCCCAGCCCCAACCACTATATTTATATGTTTAGAAAGCTCCCCAAACTTTACTTACCTCTCCTCTTTCCTCCGCCGAAATGAGCTGCCAGCAGCCGCGTCTGTGATTGGCTGCCGGTCAGCCAATCACAAACGCGACTGCCGGTCCCGCCCCTCTGCTTGCATTTTCTCGCAAGCAGAGGGCCGGGAGCGCGGCGGAGAAAAGAGGGGAGGTAAGTAGAGTTTGGGGAGCTTTCTAAACATATAAATATAGCGGTTGGGGCTGGGCTGGCAGTGGGAATCTTATATTAAAAAATTAATTTTAGGGTGGACATACCCTTTAATCAGACTAAATTCCTCTAAACCACCCAAACCAATAAATATCTCATTTATACCAGACCCTCCATGGACACTAGAGGTGAAGTGTATCTGATTGTTTGTTTAACCCTTGCTAATTCTTTTATTACTGCCTGTGATCATTGAATGTGTATTTACTGTTTTATTTACGACAGCCATTGCCAATCAGGCATGGGGGCAAAAGATAACCTCTGTGTAATGTCAGAAAGTCTTTGTTCTAGTATGTATAAAATAGAGTGCTTTACAAGATTCAGTATTGTATCATGCCTGAGGAAGAAGCCTAAGTGCTTCGAAAGCTTGCATTTTCAATCATTTTAGTTAGCCAATAAAAGGTATTACTTTATATCCAAGATGTCTTCACTTTCATCTATGGCTAACACAGTACTCAATTCTCTACTACTTTCTCATTCTAATAACTTTAATCCACCTGCGCATAAACAAAATCTTCAACATTTCTGACTGCCTGTAATAGAAATCTAATAGTTTCCATTACTTCCCTTCACTCAGCCCCCTGGGTAATAAGTTGCTCATTAGAGATCTGAGCATGTATAAATTGCTCAACATCCAATGATCCAGAATTTACTGTTAGGAACATTCCAATGAAGTGAGCATCCTGGAAAGAAGAATGACTGATACTGAACCTCAAATATAAGCTTACTACTGACAATAGGGCATAGCAAAGGAATGCAATATAATAAGAACATTTTGAACTACTTTTGTAATGTAAGTCATTTTTAAAAATGTTGTTTAATTTCTCTAATGAGATTTTTTGATACACACTCATGTCCCCCCACTACCTAAAAGGATAAGATCGAAATGCTCCAGCCTAACACTTGGCTTTTATGAACAGGCATTAGAAAACTTAAATAAGGGAAACCACAAATAATTTGCATAAATACACAATAATGTTTTTAGAACTTAGTGTTCTAAACTGACTGGTATTTTGTGTCCTATTTTCTTCATAGGAGACATACCTCTACATATGAATATCAGAGAGACCAGTGACCTCGGCAGGCCAATAGTCGTGTCCGACCCTCAAAGCAATGAAGTATAAATCATCTATTTTTCCTCACTTTGTTACTTGGTTTTTGGAAGTTTTTGTTAAGGTCTTTTTTTTATTATTTTTCAGGCCCAGGCATACCTAAGAATTGCCAGTGAGGTAATGAATAGACTGTGCTGAATGGATGCTCTGTTGTGCCTACATAAGTAGCATAGGAAAGCGACCAGACCTGTGCTTCTCGGAGACTGAGATAGTCCACTGTACCATAAGCAATGTGACTTGGCAGAATGTGGAGACAGAGTGCTATTAGAAGAAATAACCAAGCCAATGTTTATTTGCAAATTTAGCAGCATCCAGAATATTGACTTGTCAGTTTTGTCAAGAAGTTAAATCTTTCTGCCTTTTTTTAAGCACAAATAACATTTAACTTTAATAATGCCAAAAGGGTTTAATTATTCAGAAATGTACTTTTTTTTTTTTTCTTGCCAGACACTTATCTTTTCCCACATAATGCTGTGGGTTCAGCTATATATGTTTTGAGATTGTTTACCTATATCTATCACATTAAAGAACACATGGGTTTATTTTCTATTAATACATTTGCTAATGGTCCATTGTGATAGAATTATGGGGATGGCTCAGTTATGGGACAGAATGGAATGTGTGAAATGTTAAAGGGTAACGGTGGTCTCCATACAAATGCACTTTATTGACATCTGTAGCTGTTGTTAATCTAGAATTTGTGTCATAAGCCCCACCCTATAAAAATTGATCTTTTCTGAACCTAGTTTCAGGCTTCCAACCAGTATCTGTGAATTTCCTCAGCCTATGGGCACCTTAGGGAGAGAGAACTTTTTCCCCCTGTTTGTGGCTAGGTTTAAAAATTATAAAGATGTTTGTTGTGGGGCTTATAATGCAGCTGGCAATACAAGTGGGCAAGCTCAAGCCAGTGGTTTGCTGGTTCTGGTGATGGCACAGCACACTGAAAGCAGGAAGCACCACCCTTAATACTGCTGAAATTATGGATAGGCTGCAGGTAGAAGCATTTTCAAGATAGTTAACTTTGAGGTAAGTTCTAAAAGAATTCAATTAAATCTTTATATTACTGATGATATTTAATGACATAATTTTTTTTATTGAAGAGAGTTCCATATCAACATCAACCTCATTGTTTTTTCCTTTTGATATACAGGTAGTACATTGTAGTAGAGAAAAATGCATACAAAAAAAAGAAAAAATAAGAACTCTCCCATTTTTTAGAATTCTAATAATATAACAAAACATTATATCCTGAAAATAACGTAATCTGGTTTCTAAGATGAAACATGAAAATAAAATAAGTTTAAAACATTTAAATCAATGCTAAAGGTGACTTAGCCTAGTATTTGTTTCTTTTCTTAATCCTTTTTCCATTTAGAACCTATTCCAAGATTAGGATCAGCTCCATCTGTCCTCCCCTCAGCTTCCTACCCGAAACACCGACATCCAAGGATAATACTGGCCATACTTTTAACAATCCTTATGGGCATTACCAGATTACATTTTTTACTTCCTTCAAAATCAGATTAAAAACTGCGACATACCTTACACATTTCCGTCCCTTAATCATATTTTCCAATAGGCATAAAAATCATACAAATGTTTTACAATTGTCCATACTCGATCCAACAATCTTATGAAATCAGTATATCCCTATATCTTACAGTTGGGATCCTTGTGTGTATGGCCACTTTTAAACCTCCGACCCCTCATTTTAATAATGTTCTTCATACAAGTGCACTTTTATTAAAAATAGCACATTCCTACCTTTAAACTGCTTCTAGCTGCAGCAATCTATACAGACTTCTAGCAGTATAAAGGGTGGTGTTTCCAGCTAGCACTGTGAGCCGTAACATCACCAGCACCATTTCTTGGCCCCCCCAATGCCTTAGGCATGAGCTTGCCCAGTTGTGTCCCACTGCTGTAACTCTCTTTAAATTCTTCTTACACAGCACATCATTTGACTCAAGCTTGTTGAGTCTAACTTTACAAGCATATAACTTAAGAACTAGATAACTAGAGACATCATCCAATGCTTGTTTGAATGGTATACAGAAACTATTTTAAATATGGAGACCACAGTTACCCTTTAAGTATATTTCCTGTCAGACCTAAAGATCCGTACGGACTCCATCTAGGAAATGAACAGCTGTTTCGGCCGCCTATTGGTAGGTCAGTGGGCATACTGTTGTGCATCGTTGATGATCCACGACGCCCAACTGAACATCCATTGACAAACCGAAAGTTGGACAAAACTGCCCTTTATCTCCCAGACTTGCATCACGGGTTAGCTCTGCGATTGCATGTCTGTGAACTTTAAACATGCAACTAGGTCACCTTGGGCAATACATCTAAGAGTGAAGTGCAGTTAATCTTCTGTTGCACATTATTCACACATTAAACCAGGTTTGCGATAGACAAGGACTCTTGCCATTTGATTCACAACAGCTCTGAAGGGAATATAGTAGTACTGTATAATCCTAAATGAATTCTATAAACACAGTGCCCAAGTTAAATAATATATCAAATAATTTATTAAACAAAGCAAGTGAGTGGTAATTCGAGCTAATAACCGTTACATGTGTTTACACTTAAATTACCATGTGATAACTCAGCTAGACATTACACTAGTGAAACTACCTTACACACTGGTCGTTTATACTTACAGCAGAAGGAGGACTTAACTAATTATACCTGTTATCTGTGAAATCGGACATTTTAACTTATTCACGGAGATTTACCCAGAGCTGCTATTGCTTCGGACAAATGTCAATATGCGCTATCGGGATTTATCCACAGAGCAACTTAACTGCAGCTATTAGTCATTCAATAACATGCAAATCGCACATAGAGTTGGTCACGTCAGCTGTACTATTTTATGTCTTCTGATAGAAACATTCCATTTTAGTCACTTTAGACATTTTATTGCTGATTGGGAGCCATGGAAACTGCGATATTGAAATGTGTGGCTGTGAAGGTCTTGTGGCCCAGAAAATCATGAGGTTCTTGAAGGTTTGAGTCTCACTTCTAGCTAATATTTTTTTCCCGAACGGTCAGAACACATCTAATGAAGCCATAAACACGTTTCCAAGAAACAGTCCAGTAAACTAATAGAAGAAATAATGTTGCCAGAAATAAAAATAGGGGCTAAATCCTTCTATCCCTGATTTTATTTAGATGAAAAATACATGACAAGCTTTCTGAAGTATGTTTCAATATCACCTTACCTTAAAGGGCATGTCCACCCCCAAAACTATAATCCCCCCAACTACTGGCCCCACCATGTAGTGTAGTTTAATCCTTACCTCACATCCCAACTCCATCTGGTTCTCCTTACCCCCCCAAAGTTCCAAAAACTGCCCACCAGGAGGCTAGCAGGTCCATATAGGACACTGCCTGCTACCTGGCCTCCCGGAGATTCCTGCCATGCGTGCTGCAGCCCTTCTCCCCCCTCCCTCCCCCTCCCTCTCCCTCCCGTTCTACTATCCCTCCCCCCTAGCGAAAAACCCCCTTAATATCTGCTCCCCCATGTCCCCCAGCCCCAACCGCATGTTTTTTTTTTTAAAAAGCTCCCCAACTCTTACTACCTCTCCGCTTTCCTCCGCTTCTCGCAAGCAGAGGGCGGCATGCGGCGGAGGATCGAGGGGAGGTAAGTAAGAGTTTGGGGGGCTTTCTGAAAAAAAAAAATATGCGGTTGGGGCTGGGGGACATGGGGGAGCAGAATATTAAAAAATTATTTTCGGGGTGGACATAGCCTTTAAACACTATTAAAAAAGGTGGTTGGTAATTTAAGATCATATTGAAACTAGAAGGGGAAAGTTAAAGTATAAACTTTGAATTTGACTTGAAAGACTGCATTTTGGAAGGGAATGTGTGTGTTTGTGCTGCAGATTTTAAAACTCGATAATGGCAATGATGAGAACATTGTTGTTTTTTTACTTACCCTTTAAATATGGCTGAATGAATGGGTAGGTCAGTTGGTGTGTGCACTCGTGTTGAGTTGGAGGATAAAAGACTAACTTGTTTGATGATTTGTGAAAAAGTGTATATTTAGACTATACTTACCCTTTAAATATGGTTGCCACATGAATTAATGGGTAGCTCAGTTGGTGTGTGTACTCGTGTCAGGTTGGGAATTAAAAAAACAACCTTTTTTGCTTATTGATCAAAATTAGTTTTTTTGACTATAGTTACCCTTGAAGTATGGCTCCCATGGAAATGGAAGGGTAGGTCAGTAGGTGTGTGTACCTTGGTCAGGTTGGGGGTTAAAAACAAACTTGATTATTGATCAAAATTAGTTTTTTGACTAAAGTTACTGTCACGAACCCTCAGAGCCGCGACACCTATCCACCTATTAGTTACCGGAAAATGCACTCCAAGCAACCGACAGGCGGATGAAACAGAACGGACCAGGAGGGTTTAGTGAACAAAGTAAAATTGCACCCAATTAATATTACTCCATATCTTTATACTTACTGCCACCACCTTCGTAAAAATAGGGGATGGACCTACTAAATATATCTATGGGGTAATCCACACCTATTATTCTATACAGTTATATATATATCCCTAAACAATACTTCTTCTATAGTAGCGCAACTTCAGAGACACAGGTGCGTTTTGGGATATACTCAGAATAAGACAATTAGCCAATAAATGATTTTGTGTCATTTATTAAAGTAACAAAAGAGTGCATATCAAAATATACAGAAAAACTAAATTAACTTACTGAACCTAAAACTGGTACCACACAAGTGATGATAGAATGGGGTAAAAGAGAATACTTAAGAGATAAATGGCATCTGATAGTCCATGAGCAGAGTCTGGAATCTTGTAAATCCGAATATGGAAAAAGTCAAAATAATAGTTCTTGAAGAAAGCCAATGTATAGTCTGTCCGGTTGGCTAGATGTTTCTTAAGATGTTATGATGAACTGCTTTCCATTGTTGTGCATCTCCTTATCTACCCCTGACACAGACTGGTACCTAAGCTTTCTTAGCCAATCACCTACAAGTGTAGGTTGGGCTCAGGGTATGTCCAAAATGATTACCCTCACTATGGGCCACTCAAAAAACTAACAATGCTGTCAGTTCCCATACCTTGGAAAATAAACAACTTACATTTTTATACCCCAATATTAATCAATTTAATGAATTTACCAAACTGATAAGACCAAACATGACACATCCACAATATGTACATTAGTATAACAGTTTAAAGTTGGTTTCTGTGGTAACCCTAAGGCCTAGAGTAGACGGGATTCTCTTGTCTACCAGAATCCATTTTGGATTGTACCGTTATGGTAGTTGCCGCACAAGCCAAGTTATGGTAATTATTGAAAACCTGGTGTTATAATCTCTCATTAGAGAGACTCATAGTGGACACAAGGGTCAAATTGTCCAACTTATCAGAGCACCTTCTGGCTTTACGATATGTAAGGAGGGAAGGACATTGTCCTTTTGAGTTTATGGCACTTGAGCCATATGGCAAAGCAAATACAGGACCAAGGGGAGAAGACAAAAGGCACAAATATAATAAATCTAATGGAATATACCATTACAGACACTAAATAATCATTAACTACACTAGATCTGCTTATGGGGAAGGAAGCCCAGAGCTTACAAACTGTTCAGGCAGGAATTTAACCCTGTGACTGCCTGCCATTTAAACTATATGGGAGCTGCCATACTGCTTGACATGCTGGTAAAGTGAGGTAATTCGAAAATTAAGAGTGCAATTCCATATAGTGTCTATGGGGTTTTACCGTGCACTCCTGTTCGTCAGTTACCCTTTAAGTATGGCTACCACAGAAATAGATAAGTAAATCAGTAGGTGTGTGTACCTGTGTCAGGTTGGGGGTTAAAAAAATGCTTGTGAAGGTTCTCATTCATCCAGGTCATGGTATATCTGTTGTATTCAATTAGATCAACTGGACTTGAAGTTTAGTTCTTGAAGAGGTTTCGCTAGTCATCCGACTGGCTTTCTCAATTCAGAATGACTTGTACAAGAATCTTTGGCAATTATGTACCCTGGAAAATCCCAATTAGCATATCACAGCCAAGTGTTAAGGGCGTGATTGGATAGTGGCTAAGAGGTGTTATAGGAACGCCCAGAGTAAGGTGTCAAAACAGCATTGTACATGGCAGACAGTTGGTGTCGAACCCCCCCCAGATATTATTGAGGATATATCAAAATTAGTTTTTTTGACTTTATTTACCCTTAAAGTATGGCTGCCACAGGAATAGAAGGTTAGATCAGTAGGTGTGTGAGTTTGGGGGTATGTGTTTTTGCATGTATGACCATATAACCAACTTTTATTGAGGATATATCAAAATTAGTTTTTTTGACTTTACTTACCCTTTAAATATGGCTGCCACAGGAATGGTAGGGTAGGTCAGTAGTGTGTGTGTGAGGATAGGGGTATGTGTATGACCATATAACTTAAACTAATTTTGATCAATCATCAAAAAAAAAGTTTTTGACTATAGTTACCCTTGAAGTATGGCTGCCATGGAAATGGAAAAAGTGGTCAGTAGGTGGGTGAACCTGTGTCTGTGTGGGGGGTTGGGGGTATGCGCATTTGTGTTTATGACCTTGGCTAGGTAATAGCACACTTCTCCTAAACGCCCCGCACGTCTGTACCGAATTTCATGTCTCTAACTCAAAATCTGGGAGGAGATACAGTCCAAAAAATGGAAGAAAAAAAAGCCAAAGAAGAAAAAAATAGAAAGAACAGTAATTTGGCTCTTCAAGCCAAATTAATTAGGTTGTTTCTAACTTTGTTTTTTTTAGGAAAGAAAATAGTGACACACAGTTATCATTGTTGTGCTATTGCTTTAAAGGGCATGTTCACCCTTAAAACAAAAAAACTGGTCAATTGTTTTACTGCTCCCAACTTCTTAGATTTTCTTATTATTATCTGCTTTGCTTCCCAAATATTTATGGTTTATTATTGTCCCCATGCTAGCCCCTCACACCAATGCAGTCAATTAAGGCTGTGAGTGCTGACATCATAACCAGCAATGATTGACTGCTTTTTCACTTGCTGCTTCCTCTGCATATACTGTATATACTCGAGTATAAGCCGACTTGAGTATAAGCCGAGGTACCCATTTTTGCCTCCAAAATCAGAAAACTGTGATTGACTCGAGTATAAGCCGAGGGTAGAAATTATGACCATTACTGCCTTCTGAGTCTATATATTGACATTAGTTGCCCTTTAAATGTACAGTAATCCCATACAGTAACCCTAATACCTTTTCCACTGTAGATGTTTGGAAACTACAACTCCCAGCATGCTTTCGTTGCTGGGAGTTGTAGTTTCCAAACACCTATAGTAGAAAGGTATTGGGTGTTACTGTATGGCATACTGTCCCCCACCCTAGAGCCCCCCCCCCAGTTCACTTACCGTACCTGGCCAGTCTTCAGTCTTCATCTCTCCGCCGGCTGCCGCTCGCTCTGTGCAGAGCCGGCAGTTCCCAGTACTGCTTCGTGGCTGTGCGATGACGTCATCCCGCCAGCGTATGCGATGACATCATCGCGCACCCATGAAGAACTACTGGGAACTGCCGGCTTTTCTTCCTGACTCGCGGCTGCATCTGGAATTAAGGTAAGTTTTCTCTTGACTCGAGTATAAGCCGAGGCAAGGTTTTTAGGTCGATTTTTAAACCTAAAAACCTCTGGTTATACTCGAGTATATACGGTACCCATGTGTATAAAAACCTCTTTGAGCAGAGGGAAGCAGCAGATACCTTTGCCAGAAAGGAATAGAACTTATCATTAAAGGGCATGTCCACCCGTTTTTAAAAAAATTACTGTAGTGTAGGGCTCCCTCACCCACCGCCAACCGCTATAGTACTTTGTAAAATAACTCTCTCGAGCACTACTTACGGTTGGGGGTGGGTGAGGGAGCCCTACACTACAGCAAATGGATTTGGAGCTAGGGGGAGGGAGAGAAACGGGAGGGGGGGAGGGCTGCACTGTGCATGGCATAATTCTCCCGGAGGAGAGACAGGAGGCAGAGACATTTTAGGACACGGACAGGCTCCTGCTGTTAACTTTTTAGGATTTTGGAGGGACATTGCAGGGCAGCCATTTGGAGCAGGGATGTAAGGTAAGGGTGAGAATGTAGATTTGGGGGTGGACATGCCCTTTAAATAAATATCTGGTTACAAATGTATGTAATAAACTGATAAAAATAGCAGTTGGGGTTGCTGGCAGATAACGGACAAGTCACACATTTTTTGTTTTCAGGGTGGACATGCACTTTAAAGAAGCCATATATGCAAAGATAATGATTATACAATCCTGATATAGTGCATTCATTTTCAGTCTGATAAAAATAATGTCAATAACTAATTGATTCTGACGATAGTTACCACAAATAATCCTGTTATAATATGGCACTTGCTATTGATCTACAGTATGTGTAATTAATGGTTTACCAAATTTTGTGCTGAGTTTTGTATTGACTTTGTAAATTCTAGCTGTATTCTTTAATATATTGCCCCAGTTCTGTTAGAATCCCAATCTCACTGTTCTTCCTTACATGAACCTTTGCCAGCAGACATGGCCCAGCTGTCCCATTTCGATATTTTACATATCTTGGATGTTTTTATTACTTGTGGAATGCTTAGTTTAGCTGTTCTTAAATAGTTTTGTTGTGGTATCCTATTCTATTTATAAGAGTCAGTATCCGCAGTCCATTATGTGATCAGTATTCATGAAGTCAAGAAGCACAAAATGTTATGGCTCATTTGTGTACCATGCACCTTTGAAGGGCAGAATCCATCTGGTTGATGTGCAGTTTAAACAAGAAAGGTTACAAATACTGAACTTTTTCTTTAAATAAACATATACTTAACTTGGAGGAAGAAGTATCCCAGATCAGTTATCATGTACAGTGCTGCGTACCCAAGTGGCACTTTATAAATACAATTATACATTGCCATGCTGATTCTCTACCCCACTCCTCGCCCCACAAGAGTATGGAATTTCTTATTTGTGTTTAAGGGATCCCTTATGGAACATGGGGAAATGTATCCAGCTTAATTAGATGGATTACTGTGCAAAGATTATTGTTGTGGGAGAAAGAAATCCTTTTTTTCCCCTCCACAGCAACAGCTTTCTTGGCAGAAAATGCCAAACTTTAGTTTGCAGGATGTACATGCAAGGACTCATCAGAATTGCAAAGTCAAATTATATTTTTATGCAAAGGCCTAAGGACAGGGACACACAGGCTCATTTTTTCAGATCCAATACTCAAATTTTAAGAGTTAAAATCACGCTAATTGTTTTATTATTGGCTAGAGCAACTTTAATTCCTTAGTTGTGCCAGCTGCGCAGGTAGCGCAAAAGAAACCTTTTAAAATTAATTTGAGTTTGCACTTAATTTAGTGTGAGTTTTTGATACCAGCTAATAATAGATTTTGAGATTTACCCACACACGCAAACCCAATTCAAAGTTTGGGAGGGGAGATTAACCGCCATTGTGGCTCTCCCCTCTCCCACTGTATCTGAATGCAACCTTCCCAGAAGAACTTTGTCCTAAAGCTATTACCAGTTTTTAAATCTTGAGGAGTTTGGAGTTGATGGCCGATTCCAGGTTGGGTTCCTTCCAGTGCAAGGCCAAGCAGCTCAGATCCATTTTGATCCAGATATGCACATTGTATGTATTGTGATAATATACAGTGCTGTGTACTTTATAAAGTTATACATACATACATTGCAGTACAATTTATCTGTCTATCTCTTCTATCCCAGCCCAGAAATATCTGAGCAGCCTCATACCTAAGCCCAAGGCAGTGATATAGTGTTATTTTCCTATGAAATCTATTGTATTATAACTAATAACTGTATTGTACTCTGCTTAATTTGATGATAATAAATATCTTCTATCATTTAATGTAATTATTGTCTGACTTTCTGTCTAATATGTGCAGTCATTTCTGACATAGGAACTGAGAGGGATAAACAGAAAAGGGAAGTTTCTGTTCTGTAAAAATAGTTTTATTATTTTGTACTGTAACCTGTAGGGGGCGTACATTTTAGGTAATTCCCACCACTGTCAACAGGACTTGAATACAAGTATTGGGTTTCCGTTATTTGTCTATTTTACCATTATTTACCTAATATTGGAGTCTGGATATAAAGGGACATATAGAAATAGAAGGATACCAGGAACACTAAAGAGCTAGATTATATAAGACCAGGGGTACAGAGGGTTGGTTATAAATAGACCAGGGACACTGAAGATTGGATGGGAAAAGGCTAGGTACTGGGCGTAAAAATACCTGGGACAATAAGGCCTGAAAGAAAAGAGATTGCAGATGGAAAACACGTAAAGGGTCTCAAGGCTTTATTGAAGCCCATTGAGTTTGGAAATACAAAAAGTTCAAGACCAGTTGCATAGCTTGGATTTGAAAATAGCTGGGGCACCTCTGGGTGCTAATTGTACCATGCATAGTGCCCATTAGGTACTTCAAAAGAGAGCCGCAGACAGTCAGAGACAGAGAGAAAGGGTCTGCCTCCCTTTCCTCCCTCTTACTCTAATGTATATGACATGTTTAGTGGCCTTTTCAATTTTCTAAATTTCAAGGTTAAAAAAACTACTTTTATTCCACTGCATCATGTCAAATCCGCCATTCACGCACACAAACACACGTGCACCTATCAGGGTACAGCACAATCTCAATTTCATTTTATTAAAGGATTGGTGTCTGGCTTATAACACTTGCTTATTACTGATTTTTACCTAAAATAAATATCATTGTACTGTACACTTCCTTCACTTTTAATTAATGTACCTAGATACAAACAGTCCCAATCGTTCTCCCTATACGCAGCATAGGGAGAACGCTCGGGACTCTGTGTTTCCCTCGACCGTGGCAGACTACCCACTGCGTGTACAACAACCCTCCCAGTGCATATGCAGTTACGATATGTACTATTAACTTTTTAAAGTCTGGTACAAAACCAACAGAAGGTATTTTTACTGAGCTGATCATGGGCCCTCTTCATCCACTGTAGGGTAAGGACACTGTAAGTCCATACATCTGCAGGTACATTGCATTGCCAACAATACTAACACAAATTAGAGCTCCCCAGTACCCCCTCTGGCCGTGTCTATGTGAAGAAACGATTTTTGCCTTGTTATCATTGGCTTGGCTGTTAAGCAAATGGGGTGGGCCAGAGGGGACCTGAGGAGTTCATCTTCCCTATTATCTGAGCTTAATGTAAATGGACAAAACAAAAGCTTATTCCTGAGGAGTTCATCTTCCCTATTATCTGAGATTAATGTAAATGGGCAAAACAAAAACGTATTCTTTGCATTCAAACTTTCATCTGGTCATCTGAAATTTAAGAGAGATGGCACATACCTACAACTAGAGTCAAAGTGCTTCATTAAAGGGACACTATACTGAAAAAATGACTTTGCCTCATCTTAATCTATAATTGAATACATGTAAGTAGCACTTACTCTGATTTGTGTGTGTTGCTGCATGCCTTCAATCCAGCAAATATTGTGTTTAGGAACAGTATCACCCCTCCCTCTTTTAACCACTCCCACTTCCATCCGACCTGACTTTTTTCCCACAAACCAACTGTCAAGCCTGCACACAGCATTCCAACTGACAAAACTCTGTCACCATTCCAGCTACAGTAAAGCTACTCACAGAATAATAGTTTTTGAGAGCAAGGAACTTGATTTTTAGAAGTTTTAGATTGGATATCTAAAGAAATAGGGGGCAGATCAACAAAAACATTATACAGTGTTGGTTGGGAAGAATTATAGTTTTCAGTTGTGGTCAATTTAAAATAAGAAATTTTTCGGTATAGATGCCCTTTAAAATAGCCCTGCATAAGAAAAATATTGGAAAACCACATCACTTCTATAGAACAAACATTCCATAGTTCCCACCCAACAAACAACTAGACTAACCATGAAAAAAGATTTAAAATTTCTCTGACAGGAGCATTTGTATTCAAGGTATCTTAAAAAGAGCCAACCATTGGGGGAAAAGACCAACAATCTTTAAGCAATAAACCCCCCCCCCTTGATATGCGCATCAAATCCGCTATTATAATTCCAAATGTTGGCATTTAAAATAACTAACTGGGTAGAGACTATACTACGTGTCTATATTTGTCTTAATCGTGTTGTGTTCCTTCCTTTGTAGAGCTTTAGCAGTAAAAGCTTGGTTTGTAAAGATAAAGAATAATGAGCTTATAGTTTAAACAGTCACTGGGAAACAGACATTTGTATTTTCATAGAATCCTACAGAAATCTAGACACACATATAAAGTACAATTATGTTTCTACAGCACATTGCCCAGTTCTCAAAACACTGTAGCTTTGTTACTTTACAGCAAAGTCTTCGCTAAAATGGGCACATATATTTGTATTTAATTTTTAGACCCAAGAAATTGCCATTTTTGGAAGCTATGTATATATATATATAAACTAAACTATGGAACTGTCTTCCATTGGACGTTGTAATTGCAGGTTTATTGGATAGTTGTTTTTTTTAAAGTTTGTGCATAAATAAGTGCTGACTTCCTGTTTGCAGGACCCACAATAGTGTACATGTTTGGCCCATCCAACAGCCAATCAAGAAATCAAGATACTGTGCATCCTGGAAAGAAGTAGGACAGCTGCACAACCAAAAGGTAGGTTACTACTGACTACTATAGCAAAGCATGGAAAAGGGTATTAATAAATTGATGGCAATGTGTATAATACCTACCGGCAGGTATGTGTAATATAGATAAATAAAGCTTGTTTTTTCCCCCCACTGAACTCTAAAGAGAGTAAAATATAAAAATGTCAAATTAGCTGCTAGTCCACAAGAGCCCTGTGTGATGTCAGAACCTGCCTTTAAAAATAAGAGGGGAATCAACTTCAAAGTCAACGAATAACCAGCAATATTGCAATCCAGAGACGTTTGTATTAAATTTTTAATGCTGCATTAAGCCACTTCCTTTTTCAGATTAGCTGCACACAGGAATCAGTAATCTTACTCAGTAACACATACATTTTATTAGTATAAATGTGGGAAAATCCAATGTTCTACCACTGGTCATATACCATCAAATAGACAAACGCTGGTTGTGGGGCACAGTGTTTATTTTCTATAATTCCCATGTTATCATAGATGTATTACATCTCCTATATTTTTACTCACTGTTGCTATATGTATAATTTGCCAGTGGGACAGCTTTCAAGCCACAGATACTAGCAGTAACTTTAGCACGTTACTGAAGTAAGAATAGGAGGTAGGGAGTACTTGCTCCTACTTCCCAGAGGGCTATACTTTTTTATTTTTTAAAAAGTTAAATTTTAACTTTAGTGTCCTTTTAAAAACTATTCATACAGCTCTAAACGTGTATTTCTTCCTCCCTGCCAGTGTGGGACTGGGGCCCACCAAGACCAGTTTAGGGGCCCTCATAACATTTCATATCTCTATTACCTCTCATTTATATATCTATCTTACTCCTATTGGCTCTTTGTGTTTATTAGAATGCATTTATTTTCCTTAACAGTAGAAATATTAAATCCTCCCATTGTTGTAAAATATCTCTTTATTTCTAGTTTTCTTGTTTTGTTTTTAAGAAATAATCTTTAACGTTTCTCTAATTTACATACTTAAAAATAAAGTGCCAAGTAAACAAAGCTTTGCTAATGTAGTCAGATTAACCACACTAACGGTTAAGGAATCCAAAAGACGGCTGCTAAGCCAAAATCCTTAATAGTATTAATGAACCTAGGAGCACTGTATGACATCTGTCTTCAAAGTAGACATAGAAAACATTCAAGCTAAAGTGTCCTGGTAACATTGCAATAATGTTTGATACTAGTTAATTATAAAAAGTTTCCAAAAAGTAGAACACATCAAAATCAGCATATTTAAAGTCTTGTTAGTTTTAAACATGTTACAGATTTTATTTGCATTTGAAGATTTGTAACAGACTACTGATTATATCTGTTGTATTCAATTACATCAACTGGACTTGAAGTTTAGTTCTTGAAGACGTTTCGCTAGTCATCCGACTGGCTTTCTCAATTCAGAATGACTTGTACAAGCATCTGTGGCAATTATGTACCCTGGAAAACCCCAATTAGCATATCACAGCCAAGTGTTAAGGGTGTGATTGGATAGTGGCTAAGAGGTGTTATAGGAATGCCCAGAGTAAGGTGTCAAAACAGCATTGTACATGGCAGACAGTTGGTGTCGAACCCCCCCACCTCTAATTATGCTTGGTTTCTTTATTTTCACATAAATAGCCTCCTTAACACCTCTCTTGAACCAGTCACGTTCCTTTGCCAATATGTTAACATTACAATCTTCAAAGGTATGTCCTTTATCCTTAAGATGCAGCTACACGGCTGAGTCCTAATCCGATGGAATTGGCTCTTCTGTGCTGGGCCATGTGTTGAGCATTCTTCACTGCACTGCACTGCGTATATGATGTCGCTTTTCTTGTGTTTCGGTATTGGGTCTTTCGGATGTACCAATTGCTGCCTCATCCGAATTTTCAGGGTACATAATTGCCACAGATTTTTGTACAAGTCATTCTGAATTAAGAAAGCCAGTCGGATGACTAGCGAAACGTCTTCAAGAACTAAACTTCAAGTCCAGTTGATCTAATTGAATACAACAGATATACCATGACCTGGATGAATGAGAACCTTCACAAGCAGACTAGTGATTAAACTTTCACATTGCTGATTATAGCATAGGTAGAAATCATTGGACCCCATAGCAAAAATTAGGATAGGGCCCATTTCCCGATCCACAAGGGAAAAAAGTCTGATATACCTATTCACATACACATGTGCTCCTCCTCCTATTAGGCCAAAACTAAACAGTTCCTATTGGGAATCAATCAGGGCTGCCATACATCCCTATTTGAAAGGGATTGCCCTGACTGCAGTCAGGGCTGAAATCCAATCCAACAAAGCAAACTGGCAGCCCCCCTCTGAATGCCCACTTCCCCGGCCCATTATGCCCTAACCCTGCCTCCTGCAGCCCCGCCTCATCATGTCTCTTGTGACATCACTGTGATGTCACTGCCACCACCACCCCCTTGCTCCGAAAAGGGCCTCAAAGATATGGCAACCCTGGAATCAATGCACAGCAGTTAACATGGTGGTTAAAATTAGGCCCTTCTATACCTTCTTGTTGCCAAACGTACCTAGAGCCAGCCTGCAAAAAAACCTATTCTCAAAGTAAAGAGCCCAGAGAGTAGGTTTCTACACATTGTTCTTGGTTCCAGGCCCCATAGCAACTGATAAAGTTGCTATAGTAATAGCCAGTATTAAAGGGATGAGTTTGTTAATTGTTAATGATTTAGGAAAGTATTTAAAATGCAGCAAGTTTAAAAATAATAATAATTGAATTGCTTAGATTGAAGTGGTTTAGTAGGTTAAGTAGGTGTTAATGAAATAGCAAAGAAAAAAAAAAACAAATTAAAAATGTGTGTAATTTTCACTTCTTACATTTTTTTTGCAGGTGTAGTCACGATCTGTTGTGTATGTTCAGCCCTCAAATGAAAAATTATATCGGGTAAATCACCCAAAACTACAATAGTTACAGTTTGTATGTTCTCCCTGTGCTTGCATGGGTTTCCTCCGGGGACTCCGGTTTCCCCCACAATCATAAAGACATACTGATAAGTTGTATGTATTAAAGAAATGTGCTTAGATTGTAAGCTCTTCGGGACAGGTCCTGATGTGAATGTATCCATGTAATTATAAAGCACTACGGAAGATGTTGGCGGCGCTATATAAATCTACAATAATAATAACAATAAGAGGCGGTTATGCATCCTTCTCTTCTTAAAGGGCATGTCCATCCCCCAAAATAAAATTTAACCCACTATTGGCCACACTGTATAGTTTTAAAAAAAAATCCTTACCTTACATCTTTGCTTCTTATGTTTCCCCATTATCCCCAAAGTTCATTTTTAGGGTGGAGAGCTCTCCAAGCTCTTCTACAAGCTTTTACCTGCTCAGAGGAGGCAGCTAGGGGAAATATCATTAATTTATTGGCTGTGATGTCATCTGCTACATCCATGACTGACAGCTGCTAACTGGAAGAACCAGGAAGAGATAGAGATAACAGAACATTTCAGGTTAGATTTACATCTCCCAGATTTCTAACAATTGCCAGTTTGGGGTGTGATTTACATATATGAAATTTTTGATTTGAGAGGTGAACTTGCCCTAGAATGTTGATGCAATAATATTTATTGATTGTATAATAAAAGTAATTGTATGTAAGATTCCCATTAGGTGAGTATTCAAGTGTGTTTATTTTCTTCTCATTCATCCCTTTCCTAGTGTGGGTGTTTAGAAAATAAATATTTATGACTTTTCTTTCCATTTGTGATCTATGATCTATATGTTTTCTTATAAGAGAACATAGAAAACCTAATATATTAATCTTACATGGTCCCACCTTCTATTACTTGCCCAGGTGAATAAAACAAGAAACGAGAAAGGGACACTGGATTAATAAGTGGCCATCACAAAGGCTCACAATCAGAATTAAACATGTATGACTATTTGCACATATGTGTACATTTACTTGTCAACTAACCACTGAGAATTCCAAGACCAAAGAAGATTTCCAGATAAGGAGAATAAGAGGTAATTCCCCTTTAACTTACTGCCCACTATCTCATCAAACTGGGGGATCATTCATCCAGCCCCAGGCCAGGCATCTCTATAATGTTACAGCAAACAGCGCTTAGTGGGTATTTTGTATGTCAAACCTGTTACATTATATTTGCAATACTAAAAACCCAGATATTATTTCTGTACATGAGACCTTTGCACTTTTAATAAAGAGCAACACCAATTACAGATTCCTTTTCCACCCACACTGTGTGGTATGACATGTTCATCTAGCACCTCCTTATTAAGAGAGAAAGTCCAGGAGGAGAAATGTAATTATAACCCCCCCCTTGTAGTGCACACAGAACAGAGCTGGTTAGACAATGTTATCTGAGATAATGAACATTGCTGTAAATTCACATTGAACTAAAAATGAACACATGCTTACAATTTACTAAGCATGACCAGTTATTAGATACACCATCAAGAATTGCAACAGGCCACTCCAAACTTCTTTAGTTGCAAACAATTTCAATTTTGTTCACCCAACTGTGAGGTTCATCTGCGGCAACGTTTCGGGTGGACCTCCACCATTTATCAAGCCTGGAGACTCAGTGATCACAACAAGCAAATGTCTAGTGAGCCGACATTTCAGGTTCTGTTTCATTCCTTCTTCTTCCCAGAATGCAGTGGCGTAACTACCACCCCCGCGGGGGGGCCCAGGCGGTAGAAAGGCCCGTCACAATGTCCGCGACCAGCTGTTTTTAAACATCTGATCATGCATATGAAGAAAACATATGCGCAATCAGCTTTTTAAAATACTGGACCTGAACTTCCAGAACTGAACAAGATGTTTGGGTCCGGCCTTTTAAACAGCTTAAAAATGCTTAAAAACGGCTGATCGAGGAGGGGACCCGGCTTTCAATCTCACAGGGGGGGAAGGGGGCTCCTGCAGTTATGCCCCTGCCAGAATGCACACTACCTTGAAATGTTCCTAACTGTAATTTCTACTGATTGGCTGTTGGATGGGTCAAACATGCTCAGATTTGAGTCAACTGAATCAGCCTAGGCACTGGGTCAAGGGCAAGACCATAACATCTCTTAGGGGAAACAAACAGGAAATAAGTATTTTAGAAGCATTTATTTATACACAGACAAAATACTGAATGGGCAGGTTAAGGTCCAGTGGCGTATCTATGCTAAAAGATTCGGGGTACATGCCCCGGATCTTTCGCTCGGTGTCCCAAATCTTTTTAGTAACACTTTAAAGCGCGGTGCAAATCCCCTCGACTTTCCCCTTGAAATCACCACTGGCGCGTAGCCGTGACGTCACCGCGCCAAGTAGGGACAGGGACTGGCTGCCTAGGACGCGCGTCTCTGACCTATGGGGAGTCACTAGTTAGGAGGAGAAGGAGGAGGAGTCTGGAGGACTCAATGTATTCCTGGCTGAGTGCAGTCTCACAGATAGATAGATAGATAGATAGATAGATAGATAGATAGATAGATAGATAGATAAATAGATAGATAGCAGAGTTAGATAGACAGCTAGATAGATAGCAGAGTTAGATAGATAGCTAGATAGATAGCAGAGTTAGATAGATAGATAGCAGAGTTAGATAGATAGATAGATAGCAGAGTTATATAGATAGATAGCAGAGTTAGATAGATAGATAGATAGATAGATAGATAGATAGATAGATAGCAGAGTTAGATAGATAGATAGATAGCAGAGTTAGATAGATAGCTAGCCAGAGATTGTAGATAGATAGATAGATAGCAGAGTTAGATAGATAGATAGATAGCAGAGTTAGATAGATAGATAGATAGCAGAGTTAGATAGATAGATAGATAGCAGAGTTAGATAGATAGATAGATAGATAGATAGATAGATAGATAAATAGATAGATAGCAGAGTTAGATAGACAGCTAGATAGATAGCAGAGTTAGATAGATAGATAGCAGAGTTAGATAGATAGATAGATAGATAGATAGATAGATAGATAGATAGATAGATAGCAGAGTTACATAGATAGATAGATAGAGAGACACAGAGAGATAGACAAGAAGCAGATAGACATAGTTAAATAGATAAACAAGAGGCAGATATATAGATAGAGATAGGTATACAGAGAGAGAGAGGGTCAGATAGAGATATATAGGGGCAGAGGTCCATGTAGAAGGTACAAGAATGTCTCCCTGGCCAAAGGTGTGGGCAAGCATATGACACAACTGAACACAACAGTAAGTTTAAAATAACCAAATTGCTACCAGTAATATTGAAATTGCCAGTTTACTGTGCTTTGTGTCATTAATTTGTGTCTCTCTGTCCAACTCTCTGATCTCTATCTCTGTCTGTCTATTTCACTGTCTTTCTGTCTGTTTATCACTATCAGGCTGTGTGTCTATATTTGTGGTTGTCTATCTGTCTGTGTCTTTTTGGCCATCTCTATTAAGTACATAGTGGGTGTCGCCTAATTGGGGAGGGGAGAGAAAGAGGCGTGGCCTAAAACATTTCAGCGTGCGGCGCAGGGAGTGCCCAAAAGTGCCCCTGATCTTCTTAGACCCTAGATACGCCCCTGTTAAGGTCATTGGGATGGGAAAATATTGCTCTTCTATAGGAATTTGCACTGAACTTACCCTTATCGGTTGAAAAATCCTTAAAATGCTTGCCGGACTGTTCATTAGCTTGAAATTTATTTTTGAATCAGTGTGATTAATATTTTATAGCTGTACACAACATTGATGGGGTTAAAAGGGGACAATTGACTGCAACAGATTGGGAAGGGTCTGTTAAAGGAATTGAACAATGAAAAAATTACATATTTCAATCCATAAATGAATAAATGTAAGCAGCACTTACTGTGTTTGTGTTGCTTCATGACTTCAATCCAGTACTTTCTCAAGCTCAGTCCCTCAGTCTCCCAGCCCCCTGCCAGACTATCTGACTCTATGTGAGGGCAAGCATGCTCAGTAATCCCTATGAGGCAGCATTGAGAGAGGGAACTTCCCACCATGCAGTTCACGTACTCACTTTCACCATTACAGTTCTAACAAAACTAAGGCACTTGATTGACAACTGAAATGTGAGATGTTTCAGATTGGATATCTAAAGAAATAGGGGACGAATCAACAAAAAATTGTACAGTGATAGTTTAAATTTATAGAAAGTCTATAATAAAATAATATGCATGTAACAAACATATAGCTTCTAGATGCTTGAGTAAAGCTGCAGACATTCCGTACATAACACTCTTATGGTTCTTTATCATTTTGGTTAGGAGCAACTTCCTCATTCCAGATTCTATACTTGCCCAGTTTTGCTTGTTAAGAGAATAATTTCTCATGTTGTAAAATTCCGCTTTCTCTATTGTGGTTGTTGTATACAAATAACATTTTTTAAACACATATGCAATGGTCTTGTGCATAGTGCCTCATGCAGTTGTCTATGTACTTGAAAAGGGAGTGTTTGACTTGGAAATGGACTTTGCCTATTTGGCTGGTTCAGAGTGAAAAAAAAAACTATTGAGATAATGAGATATGATTTATATAGAAGATTTTGTGAATCCATTTTGTAAAACAGACACCATTTTATTATGTTTCTTAGTAGACAATTAGGATTTATATCCAAACTGTATATACCTTACTTTCCCAAACGAGCGTGCAGCCGCCGAACAATCCCCTATCGGGGAGTCTGCCGTGGTCAAGAGAAACACACAGTCCCGAGTGTTCTCCCTATGCTGTGTATATGCTGTGCATAGGGAGAACGCTCGGGACTGTGTGTAGCCCGATCTTTGAGAAAATCTTTGCTGTGTGTACCTGTTGTTAATACCCTACCATTTATGCTCTATATGATTTTACCCTATTAAATCTACCCACAAATGTATAACAATTAGAAGATATTCTGCATATCTTGCTTATCCCCATGTATATGTTCAATATAATGTATCATTGTCTTGTTTTTAACAAAGAAAGAGTTGCTTCAATGTTCAGATACAAAGTATTAACAAAAAGCTTTATTAAAAGCAGTTTGTTGAGCCATCCTGCCTACTTACCTTCTGCTCTTCTAGTATGAAGGACATACTTGTTATAAGGCTTTATTTCCTTAGGTAATGTCGACTGTCCAAACATGAACTAGCGAACTCCCCCTGAGCACAGCTTTGGGTAAGTTTGATATTACATTTTGCACAATATAAAAAGATTTCAACTTTGAAGACAAAATGTTAATTGTTCAACAACTAACCGATCGTACACACGTCTGATGTGTGCACCGAGCCACGCCCCCCGTTGACGATGCATTCGCGTGATGAAGGGCTGTTTCGGCCGAGAATCACACGTGTGTATTTGTTCGGTCAGGGGTCGCTCGGTGATCCACCAGGCGGATCGATGAACGCCCCCGACCGAACGAATACACATGATTCGTTCACCATTCGGTCATGGCTCGGTGCCAATTTGCCCGTGTGTACAAACCTTTAGAGATGTGTCTGCTTCCTAGAGCACATTCATCCTCTCTAAACAAATTGTCACTCAACGATGATGTCTAAATAAGATTTTTTCCAGTCTTTTGGTTTATGTGTGTGTCACCGTAATAAAGGTGCTGTAAGCAGTATATAAAGAAGTCAGTCAAGAGTAAAGCTGGGTACACACAGTAACGATAAAGCCCCGATATCGTCGGGTCCGACGGTATTGGAGCTTTATCGCTATGTGTGTACGTTCGTTTCCCGAATGAGCGTGCGGCCGCCGAACTATCTGGTCGGCCGAACGCTCGTTCGGGAAAGACTGAAAATTTCTATCGGCCGCGCTAGACTCCCTATAGAGGAGTCTAGCGCGGCCGATGGAAACACACAGTCCCGAGCATTCTCCCTATGATGTTCATAGGGAGAACGCTCGGGACTGTGTGTATGCAGATCTTTGAAAGATCCTGTCTGTCATCTTTCAGAAATCTGTACTGTGTGTACCTAGCTTTAGACTTCTTGTGCCAAATCTCAGGTAAGTTCATTAGGTATTAATACGTATGAAAGACAAATCTGCCGGCTGGAAACTCATTACTATGGCATACGAAATCCACTTACAGTAATGCAAACAAGATAAAGATTTTCTGGGGCTGATGCAATAAAAGGTCAAAGGTGCAAATGTTTGCCTGTGCTTAGTGCTTTTTATCTGCAGCAACCAATCGAATGTTATTTAACTTCACTGTCCCAGTAAACAGCTTACATCTGATTTGCTGCTACAAATAATAGCACAGACAAACTTTTGCACATTTACATCAGCCCTGTGTCTAGACCTAAATGTGGGTAAAGGCTTCTGCACACGCGTGATCACGGGGTCCTGTGACACACGATGCGTATACACAAAGGTTATGTGTTAAATTGTGACGTGTATGAGGGCTTTGTTGACCACACCCCCAAAAATAATTGACAGATGCCCACACAGAAATGGTGAAAACTAGAGTACGCTCACGCATGCCTGGTGCTCTTCAGCCAGGAGAGTGAGGAAATTATTAATTGCTTTGTTGTGCTAAAGGAAATGATCAGAGATTGTAAAAAGAAAGCGTAAGTTATATACCTTCCAATATGGAAGTGGACTAAAGCTGCCCATACATTAAGAGAGGGTGCACAACAGTTACGAAGCAGTGATCAAATTTTACCACCTTGTACCGTAGAGTTCACCTACTCGAGATCTGTTTTTTTTTGACTGGTCCGATCACCATTAGTTTAATAAACTGCTCAATAACGGTGAACAGCCTATTGAACAAAAGATCATTGACCTGCTAATTTATTTAATGGATCAAAGAAAAATTGACGTATGTATGGAGTGGTAGTGGCCCGCCCATGGCCCACATTAAAGGTTCGTACACACGATTGCGGTTCCTGACAATGTGTACGAACTAACGTTTCGGTCGATAATCGGCTCGTGTGGGCACTTTATGGGCCGAAACGGTTATTCGCTCGGAGATCCGCCAGGTCGGTCGGTCAACGATCCCCGATCGAACGTCCGTTTCGGCCGATAATGTACCTACACACGGGACGATTATCGGGCAAAACTTTCGTTTGTACATATCGTGCGTCGTGGGTCGGGACCCGCAATTGCACGTGTGTATGAACCTTTAGTAACTGCACAGCAGTGCTATCAGTTCTAATCTCCAGCGCAGTGGATGCTTTATTTAGGTGCTTGTTGGATGGGGAGGTTTCCAGTTTTTTGATTGGTGTCAAAAGTGTAAACAGTTAAAAACCACTATCTATCCCACTCCAGGTATCCCACCTCTCCCGGTAGTTCTGGGAGTCTGGGTAAGAATGTTAAAAGCCATAATATGGCCGAAAATAATACGGTCCCGAGGATGTGTTAAGGGTTAGATGTCTGCCACCCTTGATCCAGGTCATCTGTCCTATAAATCCACGCCTAATCATGCCATTGGCTAGTTTTCAGTTTGGGACCTGGCAAAACTGCTGTAGTGAAAGATTATACTAATTTCACACCAACACATTTACGGTCAGGAATCACTTGGATAGAAAAGTGATACATCATATTAATTTACTGTTTCTGGGCTATTAAAAATAGGCTGTATGTCTCTTTTCAAACCTCTACACGAACATGATTACTTACACTCTGCATAAACAAAATATATAGTTGTTACTATATTTCAGTATACTTCTATTTTCTAACTAATGTTCATATAACAGAACTCTTTTGAAATGTTTTTCATTGATCATTTACAAAGGGTTAACAGCCCAATCAAATGGGGTATCATCTTCATTGTGTGTAGATTGTGCTTGAAACCTGCCAGAGAATCCTTTCTTGTCCAGACTTGAAGCCAGGCGGAGTCTGGCAGAATAGGAGCCCTGGTTAGAATTCCAAGAATTCTTTTCTCCATTTGTATGTGGGTTGCTCTGTGAGGCCGGCCCCAGTAGCACTTTTACCCCCCCCCCCCCGACTCCCTCCCCTTTTTATTTAGCTGTTTTTAGAAACAACTTTAAACCATTTTTACAGGTGTCTTATCAGCAGGACACTATAAAGGATCACAACTATTTTATGTCTGAGCAAGATGCAGTTTATTGTACAAAATGGCAGAATTATTCCATGATAACTGATTGCCATGATGATTGAGTTACAGTGCAGTCCAGTGCAGAGCAATCTTTTTAGGCTGGGTACACACGAAGAGACTATTTGTTCCGACCGAGCGTTCGATACGTGTGAGCACTCGGCCGTGACAAACGTCTGTCGGTCGCGGCAAATTCGGCCGCCGCCAAAAGTGCGGACGATTGATCGTGCGGTCTCATAGGGAACACGATCGATCAGAATTTACCGACGCATCCGGTCGTCCGCAGCCGGCCACCCCACACCACCAGGCTGAAAATATCTGCTGGTGTGTACCCAGCCTTAGGATTACTAATGTCACACAAAATCCCCCCCTCCGGTTTAAAAAGGTATGTCCACCCTTAAAACAAAAAACTGGTCACATGTTGGTTACTTGCCCCCAACTCGGTGGCGGAACTACCGCCCCCGCCTCCCCCGCGTGGGGGGGAGGGGGGCGAACGGTAATAGGACCCAGCCGTCCCTGCAAAGGGTATGATCACACTTATAAAGGAAACATACGCGCAACCAGCTGTTTAAAAGACCGGATCAGAACGTTCAGTTCAGTTATGTTTCCTTCATACGATAAGCTGTTTAAAACGTCTGTTTATGGAGCAGAAATTGAAGGCAGCAGATATCTTCATGGAGGCAGGAGGGGGTCAGGGGCCCGGCCTCCAATCTCACGGGGGGGCCCGGGCCCCTTCACGTACGCCCCTGCCCCAGCCCAACCTGATATATTTAGCATATTATTAGATGTATTATTAACAGATATTTCAGTATAATTATTGCCTATATTCTGGCAGAGTAAGCTGGTCCCTCCCTTCATGCATTCAATTAAGGCTGTGACTGCTGAGATCACGACCAATGATTGACTTCTCTTTCCCCTGCCGCCTCCACTGCACATGCTCAAGCCTAAAAAAGCTTATTGAGCAGAAGGGGGGAGGCAGATATCTTTGCCAGAAAGGAATAGAAATTATCATTAAATATCTGGTTACAAATACATGTAATAAAGCAGGCAGATAACAGGTTAGTCACCAGTTTATTTTTAAGGGTGGACATGACCTTTAACTTAACTCAAAACATGATTTTATGGCAGCTACAGGAGTTTCCCCTCAGCCATCGCAAATTATTTAGAATTGGGTTAGCAGCACTTTTTTGGTGACATTTTCAATGCCCTCCACATTATCGGGAATTATGTGACCCTGACAGGCAATGTTTAATCTAAGCTATGCGCTAGTGTGCATGCACACATCTCATCGGGCTTGTGCACACAGGTTTAATTGTACTCACACAAAATTCTGGGTAAATGTAGACGAGGAGGTATGTAGCGCACAAAATTCAATTATGTATCTGCACATACAGCAGATATAAATTTGAGGGAAATTAATGATAAGCCTGGATAAGCAATCTGTAGATTAAAACATACTGATTTGAGCTTGGGTAGAAGATTGGCCTTAAATTCAAAGCATTACAATGTGCGCTTTGTGTATGTTTTTTCTTGTAGACTCATGAGGAAGAAGACCTGGGAAAGAATTACGCTTCTGCAGCAGGTGACAGCTTACCTCATATTGCTCTTCGTCTGGAGAGTGATCTCCCCTATCTCACGCATGTGCAGAGAGCTGTCAGAACTTTGATATTTAAACATCTTGACAGTTTGGGTTGTAAGAGGTTTGCTTTCAAATCCAGCTTCCTGGACCAGTATCCTCTGCGCTGATGCTAGTATTGTACCCTGTACAATGACCCTGCACCCATATCTCCTTACGTCTGACCCCGGTCTCTGACATTAGCAAATCCTCTCTCTCAACCCCTGGTACTGGCATCACTGATTTTCAGCTCTTCCATTTGACTTGATTTACTATTGTATGTTTGGGTACAAGGGACCATAACCTGTTCACAGAGCAACATAACCACCATCTGGAGCTCTTTGCCCCAAGCATCTCACAAGTTGGTATCTTTCTGAAACCATTTGTGACAGATATTCTGCTGGGATGAAATATGAAGTGTATAATCTGACAGGTGAGTTTGCCCAATCCAGAAGAGACTGCGCTAGAAGACGCAGACTCTTGTAGCTTGTGCTCCCCATTTGCTTAAAGCACGAGATGATAGCAGTATTGTCCAAGATGATCAATACTGCACTGCTCTTTAGCAGTGGGAGGAAACAGAAAAAGGCTAATTGAATAACCTTTAACTTCAAGTTTATCAACTCAACTCCTGTCCGCACTTGATTTGCCAATGATATTGGATCATCCACCACTCGAGACTATGAACAGTTGTCTGCTACTTAGTAAATACTGGTATATCTTTGTACCCTTTGAGAAATAAGGTGTGAAAGGTCTGTTGTAGGCCATGGTCGCTTTTACTGACTGCCTATTACAAAGGCTGTAGTAAATGAAAAAGATTGAACATTGAGAACCAGCTTAATCAGATTCTGTATTTTATTCCAGGGGAAGATATACCTAAAACTAGACTATATTCCAATGAATAACCAGGGAGTCAATTTCCTGAGTAGAAGATAAATGAGACTTGGAAATATTCACAACTCATCCACGATTCTGGATGAACTTTGCAACAATGTGACTTTGATAATATGAAACTCTGCACCCCCAAGGAAAAGTATAGAATCTAAAAATGCCTCACACTACACATGACGGTCGTTCACCGATCCGCTGGCGAATCAACAAACGACCCCCGACCAAACACATACACACGGACGATTCCGGACAATTGAGCAACCCACTTGTATGGGGATCGTACTTTTCCTTTAAATTAATGGTACACTTTTTCTTGTAATCCATCAGTTTTGGTGTGCCGCCGCTTCATTGAGGACATAGACGGCATCGGTTTTATAGGGCTCATTAAAAGATATTTTATAGGCAATAAAGCACCAGACCTTGTAAATTGTACTCTTATAATCCAGGGATATAAAACGGGGTTGTAAAATACAACTCCAGATGTTTGAGAACTACATCTCCCAGCATTCCCTGACTACAGTATGCAACATGGGCTATTTCAGATATGACTGTAATGTGTGTATTAAGGTACTTACAATAATTAATACATCATGGTTTGGAGTGTGCAATGTGTATACATACCTACAGAGCTTATCTAGAGGATTCAATTCAATCTACTATTTCAGTAAACAGTCCCCTATACTAACATAAAATAGCACACGTTTAAAGGGTAGGTGGAAAGACTACAATTCCCGGCATGCCACTGAGTGCGCGCGCGCGTTTGAGACTTGAGGGCGGAGGCTTTCCTAAGGCTGGGAAGGGCGGGAATACGTCTCATCTCCCGAAGTTGACGTCACCGTTCGCTAGTCCTTGCCTTGAGCTCGCGGGGGCGCGCTTTTCTTCGGGGAAAAGGTGTTGCGAGCGTGCGCGTTCCTAATCGGTCGCCATTTCTGATTAGGGGGAGAGGGGAAAAAAAACTGAGAGAAAGCTCGGAGGGGGGGTTTCTGTAGAGCGGTACCGGAGCTGGCTGGGGGACCGGAGTCCGTGGAGTTGTTGGGGAAGGGATAAAGGAGGGCCTAGGGGAATCTAAGAGAGAGGCTGCCGGAGTAAGCGTCAAGATCATGCGTTGGTGAGAGACAGGTGAGTACTGGGGACCGGGCCGGGAAGGTGTGTGTGTGTGTGTGTGTGTGGGGGGGGGGGGGGGTAACAGGGGGCACCGTGCCGGCCAAACGTTCAGATCTTATAAACAGGAATATCCCTAAATGCTGTTCCAAGCCAGAGTCCCACTTCCTTGTGCTTTATATTTTACAATATGATGAAATGTGTACCCCCTCTTTGTATATGTCATTGGTATGATCCACTGAAAGACTTGGCAGGAGACCTTCCTGTCATTGGGAAGACCTACCTGATTGTGTATCTGCAGCTTTCTAGACATGCTGGGAGTTCTGATGAAGGTGGCTGGTTAAACATTCCTGAGTTAGCCACACTTTATATTGTTTTATTGGCATTGGAAGCTTCTGCTTTCCAGGCCATCCTTTTTTTGGTTACCAGTCCCATAGATATCATTAGATAACCCTTGTAAAAAGTTATCTTCCAGGTGTCAAATTCTGCTACCAGGCTCCTCTGCATTTGCCCAGCCCTATTCTACAACCCAGCCTTTCCCAGAAGTTGCTAGATGACCACACTCACTATTTATTGTCCCCTTGCATTGTTAAAATTGTTCACTATATACGCTACCTATCCTTTGTAAACAGGTTTCACACTGCTCTTTGGTAAACGGCTAATTTCTCACGAGACCTTATTAATATGCGAAATGATCTTAATAGGTGATTGTCACTGATCTGTTGCTTTCTCTATTTTCTCCTCTGGTTGTCCAAGGATGATTGGTTATTAAACAGAAATTCTATCCTCTCTTCTTCTAGTAAAGTACACTTTATCCTTTCTCCTCTTAGTGAGGTACACCATACTTGGGCGCATGCGCGCCAATACAGAAGATAGGCGCGCGATCGGGAGAGCAGGACAGCGCGGCTGTCGGATCAGAAGGACCTGCGAGTGGAGTGTCCCCGGTAAGGTAAGTGCCGCTGTGTCCCCTGAGCAAACTATTATTCACAGGGAGGTGAGAATAAGTGTTCTCACCTCCCTGTGAATAATAGAAAAGATTGGCAAACACTTTTTTTTTTTTTGGTTTACAGTTCCTTTAAATGGTAACTGGTCTCCACTTCTTCCAAACTAGAATTATAATTATATAATTATATAAAAAGTCTTCTATCGTGCTTTCAAAATTAAAACCTAAATTACATCTTTAGATAAAATTTGTGAAGTTATTGCTGGAAAGGTTCAGCAATATTCATTCTTGAACATTTTGTTTTCAGCCATGTGACCAATTTGCATTAATAGGCTCCCGTCTCAACTGTCCATTTTGCCCCCAGGTACTTTCTAGTTTCCCCAGCAATTTAGTCTTAACTGAGCATGCTTCTTCCCCGGGATGGGACAGAGGTCAGGTGATGTCACTCAACCCATTGGAAGCAGTAAATTCAAAAACATTCACCCCAATATAATATATCACAGGCTCCAGCCAGAGATGTGATGGTTGGCTCACTTTGAAGGAAATACTGAAGGCTTTCATTTAACCCTAACTTGTTTGGAGACCATGGTTGCACTTTAAAATTTAAAAAACTTTGGCTTGTCTGTCAACCCCAACTGCTACTTTTACCAGTTTATGTGCATTTGTAACCAGATATTTAAAGGATAACTGTATTGCCTCAAATGCATTTTTTTTAGTTGCTTTAAAACGAGTAAAGGTATGTAGGCCTCCCCATACATTTATTTACTCATTTCGGGCCTCTCTCTGCCTTCAACAATTATGTCTGCCTCTAACTGTCACTCAAAACTAGCATGTGAGAAATCTCCTCCACTCACCCTTGATCAGCTTGATTATGTAGGCTGTATCCTAGCAATTTCATGTTTGCTTGACTGGCGGAGGAGGAGGAGGAGAGAGATTGTAACAGACATTCCCACCAGCCAATGGCAAGTGATATGTTAATCAGGGCCCTGGGCCCTCTAGGAGGTGGGCTCTCATTTTCTGTGTGATATTTAAGGGAGGGCAGCACAGTTGTAAATGTGAGTAAGTGATTTCAGCTGCTGGAAGTGTGGTCATGTAATGGGGGTGATGTTGTTTTTTTTTTGGTATTGTTGTCCTTTAATGTTAAGTTCTATACTTTTCTGGCAAAGGTGTCTTCCTCCTCCCTCTGCTCAAAGAGCTTTTTTTAAACTTGAGCGTGTGCAGGAGCAGCAAGTGGCCTCCTTAACACCATTTATGTGAAAAAAAAGAAACCAAGCCTAAATAGAGGTGGGGGGGTTCGACACCAACTGTCTGCCATGTACAATGCTGTTTACATACAGGAAAATCACCCCCCAAAAGCCTAAACGGTAATAGTTTGAAATCTGAAATATACAAGTCTAACCTGAAATCCTGTATAATGCCCTGTTGCCCCTGTTTCTGCTTCCTGGTTCTTCCAGTTAGCAACTAGTTATGGATTTGACAGTTGACATAACAGCCAATGACTGAATGTTAATCCACTGTCTGCCTCTTCTGAGCATGCCCAGGCTCAGTACAGGTTTCTAAATTGCTCAGTTTCCACAAGGCATCCAGAAGCATAGCAGGCATACACTAATGAATTCAGAGGTATAATATATCAACATATTTTAAAGAGGCCATTCTTTCTAAAAGATGTTTTTATGAGGGTGGAGTTGTCCTTTAAATATCTATGCGATGCAGATAATAAAGTGCAAAATATATCAGTTTGGGGCAGGTAACTGACCAGTTCTTTTGTTTTACGGGTGGACATTCATAGTTTGCATAATTTTATTGATCCTAACAAGGTTCAGTTGGTATCGAAGCTGGTTGGCTTAAATGGAAATTTCAGTGGAAAATATTGTTTTAAGGGCACGGCCACACTGTGACGCAAACACAATCGCACACGGAATCGCAAGCGATTTCATGTGTGATTTTGTTGCGTTTGTGCATACGTTTTTTCGTTAGGTATAGGAAACCGCATGCGATTGCGATAAAAAATGCGGAACGCAAATCGCAGTCGCAATGCACCCGAAAATGCGCGTTCCCAATTTTCAACGATCTGAAAAAACCGCAATTGCAGGCACAAACGCAAGAAAAATGCGATAGTGTGGCCTAGCCCTAAAATTTCTTTTATCTCAGTAATTCTACGTATTCTCTTTATTTTAAAAAAATTTGAGGTGATGAATTGCCCTAGGGGCAAGACCATAAAGGAGGTACAGCAGACGGGAAGTTAGTGAGGCCACACTGCTGGAGAATGCGTGATCCCATGTGTGCGTGATTCCAATCGCTCAATGTTTCACAATCGGAGCACATGCGATTGCGCAAAAAATGTGGATCACACCTGCAGCGCTTAGTAGTTTACACCTTTGTAGTTAAAACAGGTTTATAATAAAATATATAACCTTATATATTGCATTTATAAGTAATTCTTTACCAAGAAATACATCCTTGTGTCATCAAGCCCTTCAATCATCCCTGTTTTTCTCCCTAAGCCAATGGTTTAGTCATAAGGCTCGTACACACGTCCGATGTGTGCAGCGAGCCACGACCCCCGACACATCCGCATGACGAACGGCTGTTTTGGGCGAGAATTGAGCATGTGTATTCGTTCGGTCGGGGGTCGTTGCTCGATGACGAATTGGACGTGTGTACAAACCTATACTCATAGAAGGAGCTGTCCAATCTGCTACAATTTCTCTACGAGCAGACTTCCCTTTCTTTCTTTGCAGACCAAATGAAATCATTTAGAAATAAGGCAAGATGGATCACTAAAAAATTTTGGGAGGAGCCTGTACACATGCTAGATTGTTGCCACTTCCTGTCAGTCATTTAGCCTGTGTATAAGGCATATATGAGAGTGAAATAAGTTTCAGGGTTTACTGTAATTTACAAATATCACATAACACTAGTATATCAAATTAAGAATTACTTTTCACACCCTCCTAAGATCATTTAAGGCTGGTTACACACCAGCAGAGATTTTCGGCTGACCGATCTGCTGATGTGGGATGGCCGGCTGCAATTGACCTCGTTCGTGGGACCGCACAATCGTTTGTTCGCAAATTCAGCCGCAGCCGACAGACATTTGTCCCGAGCCGTGCTCTCACTCGGAACAAACAGTCCCTCCATGTGAACCCATCCTTGTATTTACAACCAACCAATCAACCACATTCACAATACTTCAGGACATTGCAGAAGGAAGATCTTGATCCTCGACTACTCCTGTCCTCAGTGTTCATGTGTGCTTTGCAAGCTTGCACAACCACAAAGGAGGCAACTCTGGAAGCAGCTATAAGTCATTGGCCTTTACTGACAGTGGCTACCTGAAAAAAGAGAACCCATAAGGATAAAATAGTACATGTTCTTTCTTCAGAGTTCTGTAGGTTGCAAGCTTGGGGTTTTAAGGTGGTCCTGGTTGTAAATATTAAATGTTAGGAGAGGTGATTGTGTGTTCATTGACAGAATTGCATGCTAAAGTGTGTTTTAAAAAAGCACCCCAACACATTGCTGTGTATGAAGTGAAAAGACTACTGAGGGAAGAACACTGGCATGTTTAACACTGGATCTGTGTTCATTTAGAGCACCATCTGTAATGCAGAGGAAATGTTGAAAGTTATCCCCAGCGGAGCAATATGACCTTATTTAACTAGAGTGAAATTCTTACTGAGATTTCTGGTTAGAGGGAGTAGGGAAATAGCTGCACAATACCATTGTAGAGTGCTGGGTTGTTTAAGAGCATTGTGTTTGTAATATTTTACTCACTTGCTATTCTTACTGGAGAGCAGGAAAAGTAAAGAAATAATGCAAACCTCTCTATAGATTTTCAACAATAGATCAGAATTGTAGATCAAGTAAGGCTGGCTATACACAAGAATATTTTCGGCCTGAAAAATGGTTTAGGGACTGACCACAACCAATGTTGATCTTCTGTTCGGATGATCAGACATGCCAGTAAATCAAGGCCAATCGTGCAGTTTCTTATTGGCCACATGACCGGTTGCAGAAAATTGTGAGCCGTGGCTACTTTTGCTATGAACGAAAGTGATTCGTCCTGGCCAACCAATTGATAGTGGCAAGTCGTCGGCATTCTTTTAATTAAAGGTGTTTTTTTTTTTTACTGTTAAAAATTAGCCCCCCCCCCCCATAGAGAGGAAAGTTTTTCCTTGTGGCAATAGTTTTTCACAAATGTGTATGGATTGAATCATCATGTGCTTTGCATCAGGTAACGTCCCGACTGATGATAAAAGTGCCTAAAAGCTTACTGCCGTGATTTAGAGCTCATTTGCCGTTTCACGGCCACTCCTACGTCATATGTTACATTCTGGCCAGTATCGGGATGCATGCAATCACCATTTCTGGTGGGGATAACAAGCATTTCATTATTATATTAGCATTATTGTAGGAAAGGCATCGTAGGTAGGGAAAATAAAATAGAAACACATTGCAAAAAAACAGTGCATTTCTTGCGCATTTCAGTGGGGCTTCAGCCTAGATGATGATCATGGTGGGATAGTTGTTATATAGAAGTAGCATTTGTTACAATTTTTTTAGGTTACACGTAATGAAGCTTTAGGTATGAAGCAGTTAGATCAGATAGTGGACGGGAAGTGTTCCATTTTAATAAATGTACAGTTGTCCGCACTACTACTCACATCAAAATGTGAGGAGTGGCCAATTAAATTTTCCTGTTGTGGAGGGCCGAACCAACAGGTTTAACTCCATTCTGCTTGATCTTATTATGAAAATTGTTAAAAGTTACCACATTTTATGAATCAATTAACTATATTGCGCCAATCAATTCATACTATTATAATTATTATTTTTATAAAATAATTTTTTTTAGCGCGTACAGGTCAAGTAGCAGTGGGATGGTCAAGGATGTCCAATGTTGTCTCTGTGCCGTACTTTGCCCAGGTCTGTCTTAGACTCTTGTTAATTTTTTGCAAATTTAGGCTTATGCCACACTGCACCGTGATAACGCTTGCGATTGCGCACGTGTTGCTGTGCAATTGTGAATGCCTGATGATTGGCAATTGGAGTGCATGCACACAAAAAATTTGGATTGCATGTGCTCCGATCAGCAGTGCAATAGTGTGGCCACATCAACTGGGCCACACTAGTGTGCGCTTTAAAAAGCATGATCAGGTTGCAAACCCGATTGGATCACGCTTAAAAGCACATCAGTGTGGCCTAGCCCTAAATGTATCATTTAATGTAATAAACTATCCGGGCAATTTCTATTGTATATGTGATTATACATTTGAAGCACTGCATGAAATATTAATATAATTAAAACTCTAAATAGTACACAGAGTTATTTTAGCCCTTTGGGCCTCTGTCAAAGGGCTACCTTTATAATGTTTGACATAAAAAACTGCAGGCATTAAGCCTAGGGTGAAGCACATATAGATGATTGAAAATGTAATGTCTTGTGTTGCTCTCAGCAGAATTTAAAGCATCAAACATTATAAGTACTGTAATTATTACTAGATACATAACTTACTGGTGAATCATAGTTCCTTTATCGAATTGGAGAGAGTTTTATTTTCTCAGATGCCTGTGGGTGATCCTTCTCAGCTAATTTAACTCTACTTTTAGTTTCACTCCACAAAAAGGGTTGCTCATATTGGAAATAAGTTTTTTTTCAGTCTACTGTGATATTACTAGTAATTTTTGGATAGTCCACAAAGTTAATCCTAATGCTAGTTCACTAGTGGTTTTGCGTCCCAGCAAAAACTACACTCCTTTATGGGTGGGGCTTGGTCAAATTGGCACAGGAGCCGTCCCCTCCCCGTAAATGAATAACATTGTACGGATGCTTATCATATCAGTGAAATACATTCCAAAGTTTAGTGGAGAAGAGTGAAGAGAGAAACCAGTAAAAAACAGCTTTGGAATGTGATTCACTGATAAAGGCAAGACATTTTTCAGATTATGATTCTAAAATGCATTAATCGCTAAAGTATGATTGGTTAGCAAACTTTCTGTGAAGATTTTGGCAATCGGCACACACAAAACATTTTGACTATGCATTCTTTATTTTTTTTGTGCACAAGCATTTGGATAAATGTTTCCTTTTAAAGGGGATCTATGATCTTCCAACAACTGACACTTCTTTGTACAAGAAGACATGTCAACAGATCTACAGGGGACTTTATTATTTTACTGTGGTTCATTATATCTGAATAGTTGCAACAAAATTCCTTGTCTCTACAATATAATAGATATTTGTTATTTTATTTTTTGCTTTTAAAATCCTTCATTGTTTTGATTTTTGCACAAACATAGCCTTACAGAAAAGCAGCCAATCTGTGTCCTTTAGTTTTCCCATGAACCCTTTAGGCAGACAAAAATGTTCCTTTTCATGCTTGTGGTTATCTTCAAAAAAGTTCAGGGACGGGGCTGATGGTGCAGGTGAAGATTCTCTGTCCCAGCTGTAGGATACAAGTGGGCATGCTCTTGCCCAGGTTTTCTCTAAGGCTGTACCTCAGAATTTTAATAGTGGAAATATTTTCACAATTTATTTTATTTTATACTCCAGAAATATATATTTTGCTAAAATTTCAACATAGTCAATGCATTTTTTCGCGGCACTCATGGAGTGAGTGTGGAAAGGGGCGTGGCAGGGGCGTAACCGGGTGGGCTGGGGGCAGAGCTACTCCCTGCTTCTAATGCGGCCCCAGTGTTGGCTGGGTTGGGCACCCCTGCACTACATTGATCTGAATACAATGTACACTGTTAAGTGCATAATATATGGGTAAGTTCAACTTTAAAAACTACAAGTGTGCCTTTAGAATAATTATGTTCCCAGCAGCGTTCACAGCTGAACAGACTGGGTGAAGGTTGGGTGCAATTGCACATAATTGTAAAGTCCCGGTTAGAGAGACATACCGCTGCACAGACATACCCGATGTTTGTGGCTGATCAGAACTGTGAGTGTCCAGAGTATGTTGGGACACTGGTGGAACTAAAAGTATCTCTTGTAGATTAAACTTAGAAGTGAACTATTGTAATAAGGATTATTCCATTACAGACTGTCACAGGGACTCGGGATAGCTCCTGCATTTACACACAGTGAGATTGAATACTGGACAACAGGGATCTAACCGATATTAATTCCAGCCCATCTATCAACTCTAACTTGTGGAATTGTACTTATGTTGTTTTTAAAAGTTTTATTCACTATGTGCACTTTATTCATATGTGTGTGGTTTCTTGCAATAAAATGTGATATTAACTTTGATAATTAAAATTGTGCTCTAATTTGCCAGTGAAGCCCATTGATTAATTGGATGTACATAGCGGTGGGTGCTAACAAAGGGGTATTTTCCCTAGTTGTTTTTGCTGAGTTTATATTCCCCTAGCACGACCCTTAATCCTAGTAAGATTGGTTTTTTGCTATACCCATTAGATGCATGGGCTGTAGCCCCTCCTCTCCTTGTAATATAGAATAATTAGCATTGCCAAGTGCGCCACAATCTGAAAAAGTTTGAGAACCACTGCTCTGGCCTTCAGCAAGGCAGCATAGACATGGTGCTGGTGATAACACAGATCAGCGTGTAAGCAGAAAGCACCATCCTTTACAGTGCTATAAGTTAGGATAGATTGCAGCTAGAAGTATGATTCCCAAGTCATTTTAAAGGTGGCAGTGTGCTATTTTATTCCAGTCAAAAAACATTTCCATGTCCAGTCAAAAAACTTTAGCTAGAAATATTCTCCAAACCCTACTTTCCCATTATCAATAATTTCCAAATATGCCCCTGAAGAGACTTACCTGACCTGGTCCCGAGCCGCCCCCTGCTCCGGTTTCAAGCAAACACAGGAGCAGAGGGCTTCTGCGCTGACAGCCGCTCTACTTCCTACAATTATGAAGTGGAGTGGCTGTCAGCTGCAGAGCAGAGGAGGAGTGGCAAGGGACTGGGTAAGGTAAGGAACTTAAGTGGCATAATTGGAAATTGATAATGCGAAAGTGGGGTTTGGGGGTGGAGAACATTTCTTGCTTCAGTTATTTTTTAACTGGACATGCCCTTTAAATCTGTTTTGTGTATAGATTAGCATCAATTTCATTATATTATGATAACTTTTTCCCTGTAGTTATTGGACCAATCATGTTTGTTTCCTTCTTGTTTTTCAGGTCTAATTTCTGAAGGTCTGTATCGTGTCTGTGGGTATAAAACGGACCAAGATAACATACAGAAACAGTTTGATCAAGGTATGTAACAGTAAGATTTCTTGCACAAGGCGTCTTTGTCCTTGATTCCCCCCGGCGTAAAGAATTGTGAATATTCAGCTGTTAAGTTGGGTTTTTTCTTCTCCCTTTGGTCTGTCATCGCCTAAAAGTGAACTATAGAATTCGTACTGGTTTTTCACCTACAGATGATCTTTACACAATACTAAAAAATTTTCAGAAAGCTAAGCGATTTCTTGGAAAATTATAGTTAATTTGCTTTCTTTCCTTTCCACAGACTTAACCCATCAGTTACATTCCTCTAATCTTGTCATGATATGCAGGAATGCAGTATTGTCCCCCAACAACAGTAGGACGCAAGGTTTATGGTTTAAAGAAGGGCTGCATCATAGAAGCCTTTGTTTTATTATAATATGTTGCAGGTTTTAACGGTCTATAAAGAGATTTTTATTTAAATAAATAGTCTACAATGATATTGGTGCATTTCACTAAAAGCTATTGGTTCATTAAATTAATGATGCATACAAAAGGGTTTTGTAAATTTAAATGTTTGATTTCCCAGTTTCCCCTGATTTGAAAATTGCAGTGTTTTGTAAAATGGTTTGGCAGGCTTTTCAACTTATTACTACTCCGCAATGTATTGTGGGTGTTTTATTTACACCTAGTACAGTTAAGGCCGGAGAATGCAGTTTTGAAGTAGAGGAATTTTGGAAATGATACATGTAAAGTATAAAATACATGCAACAGCTGCATAAAAATAATTACTGATTTATGTTCTGCTATTTGCATTATGCTTTTTATCATTTATCAATCTGTACGGCAGTTGTAGAAACTACAATGCTCAGAAAGCAGTGGTCTACAACTATAAATCACTAGAGATGGCCGAACTTCATAAAGTTTGGTCCGCTTTCTAACTTCAATAAAAGTTCGAATTCTGACCCATTAAAGTCAATGGGGGAGTGATAGGTCAAAAAGTCTGGGTGATTTACTAATAATGGTAACTTTTCTAAATGGCTGTGGCACCAAGGAAATGGTCTGGGGAACATGTCACTATCGCCAAAACTTGTTAAAACACGAGCAGGCAATTGTCAGGTTTTGCACAAGCTACATTCGAGGGTTACGGACAATTCGAGGATTAATGAACGATACTTTTGGGGGGGTAGCGAAAATAGAACCATAAGTTCGAGGATTACCGAAATCAAATGAAACTTTTGAGGATTACCAAAAATGAACAATACTTTTGAGGGTTAGCGAAAATGAAAGATACTTTCGAGGGTTACTGAAAATCGAAGGGTACATTCGAGGGTTAGCGAAGAGTCTGTAAATTCTATAATTATCGAAAATACAGCCTCGAGTCCAGAAAAACGAACTAGTTCGAATAGTTTGAGTTCGTCCAAACTCGAAAAGTTCAGCTCAAACTCGGGTTTGAGTTCGATTTTGTGTCCATCTCTGTAAATCACCCTCGTTTTGGCGTTGCCTTTCTTTACATCTCTACTTTAGGGACCAGTGTATAAATAAATCAATCAGTAGTACAGCTGGTTTTGTAACCTGTGTTTTGATACAGGTATAAACATGCTTTGGTTTGCTCCTGGAATATTTGGCTACACCAAGAAGCCAAATGAATTGTGGAAATTAAGTTTGTAAAATGTCAGATTCCATGGAGCATTCATACATGCATGCAGTATGCCTTTAAAATGCGTTGTGATGTCTTAGGCCAGTGGTGTCGAACCTTGGTGCTCCAGAGGTTTTTAAACTACAAGTCCCACTATCTTAGGCCTTTTACATGAATCAAAACTGTTAACATAATGTAGCTTGCCGTTTAAATAATGTTGACTCTTTTTTTTAATTCTTATTATATATGCTCTGTAGATAACAGTTTGAACCTGGCTTCAATGGAGGTCACAGTAAACGCAGTGGCAGGTGCCCTGAAAGCATTCTTCGCTGATCTGCCAGCTCCTCTTATTCCATATAGCTTTCACCCAGATCTGCTTGAAGCCTCAAGTAAGTAAAAAAAAAAAAAGGGTAAATAATGAAAGGAAATAAATATTTATTTATATTACACATTCCTTAATTTTATTTTACACAATGTCTTCATTAATTTGTCCTTAGCTATGTCCTGCTGTGGTTGGTAGGTCTAATATGCTCAGATTTCTACTGAGCAACTAATCACCCCACGGAGTTGGGACAAGGTCAATTTTAGGGGTCCTGCATACGGAAAGTTAGTACATTAAAGCATTTAATTATGCACATACAAAATGCTGAATGGACAGATTAAAGGGTATGTCCACCCGCAACAAAAACTGTTGATGCTACTCAGGACTCCCCAAAACCCCAGTTACGTTTTGCTTAAAATTTGTAATAATGCATCAAGAAAGAGAAATTGTACTTGCAACCTCCACGATCCACCACCCCAGCTAACTTCTTTTTCCTGGTAAGGCTGTCAGTCATGGTTGCGACAGACGTGATGGCTATTACTGGACAAGGTACAACTGCTTCTGCTTGTGAACGGAAAAGGTACGTAGCAGCAGCAGTGGAGAGGGGGGGGGGTCAAGCAGCTGTGAATCGTGGAGATTGTAAGTACAATTTCTCTCTCTGGCAGCATTGGAGTGAGAAAATACTAGCGGCACCCCAAACTGTTTGCTCCTGTGACTCCACCTCCCGCTCCCCCCTTTTGAGGTCCCTGCAGAACACACTTTTAAAAGAAAATGGTCCATGGATTGGGTAACTATGCTCTAGATCATGGATCCTAAACATACTGCTCTCTAGATGTTTGAAAACTACAACTCCCAGCATTCCTAGGATTCCCTCTGTAGTTGAGGAGTGCTGGGTGTTGTAGTTTTCAAACATATAGAGAGCCGTAGTTTTAAGCTCTATATGAATGCAGCTATAGAACACTGATGTATAGTAAGTATATCTATATGTAAATATATATTTATATTTCTCATTCTGCCAAACTTACAGAGATCCTTGAAAAGATGGAACGTCTGCAAACTCTCAAGGACATCTTAAGGAGCTTTCCTCCAGTAAACTATGATGTCCTGAAGTTTATTATATCCCACTTAAACAGGTACAATACCTTCCTTAATACCTGTAAACTTGGTCAGCAATTTTTTAGTTTGCGAAAAGATTTGCAGATGCTGAAGATCTATGCAGAAAAATAGTCTTTTTTATGATTTCCTTTGCTTTTAATTGACTGGGTAGAGGAAGCTCAGAAAGCAAAGAAGCTGTGCTCTGATTAAAACTGCATATGGTTTTCCTGCATATGCCTGTTCTAAAGCTTATATCTGACTGCCTGGTAGGTGAACTGGTGAATGAGCTTTGGAATGCAAATCACTGGTAAGACAACAGTTTTCAAACTGAGATTTATTTTTTCTTTTAATGAATATGCAGTCAGTGCAAATGTCCAGCATTGTTTGTCACAGATTCCTTATAGGCTGGTACCTTAAGCCTCATAATAAAAAATTAGATACAGATTCAGAACCCCCCAAACCTAGTTTTCGCAATACTTACCAGTTCATCTGATGCTTCTAAGGATACTAACAGACCCCAGTGTGTTCTTTACTTTTGATTTAAGCCTTGCTAAATTTGGAAACGTTAGTAGACTTTCTTTACTGTCTGGCAGCAATTTATCAAACCAGCATCATAAATTCATTGAACTTGCTCATTTTTTTCTTTGTTTATTCTGTAGGGTCAGCCAGCACAGCAAGATCAATATGATGACTGCAGACAACCTTTCTATATGCTTTTGGCCTACTTTAATGCGTCCCGACTTTGAGAATAAAGAGTTTTTCTCCACCACCAAAAACCACCAATCTGTCATTGAGACATTCATCTTGCAGTGCCAGTTCTTTTTTTATGAAGGTGACATTGTGGATTCGCCAAGTGCCACCAGTTCGCCATCAGCCCAGCATTCGAGCCCTGGGCCACTAGCAGCACCTCTTGTCCCTCTGCAGTTACCTCCCCCTCTACAGCCACAGCTGCTTCAGCCCAGCCTGCAAGCTGATGCAATGGGCATTCTATAAAAGGAGAAAGACTATGTACTCCAGTAACCACAGGCCCTGCTGGCTAGGTAGCGGCATGCAGCACTCCTGTAGTAATATCCTAACGATGCAGAAGATTCCGATTATTTTTAGTTTTCTCTTTTCTTTTGTATTTTAAAAAAAAAAACAAAAAACAACGGGACATAGAGAGTGAAAGCTGTAGCAGGCCTTGTTTGTGAAATTTGCTGCTGCATGGAACATTTATAGAAATACTATACTCTTCACGTGTGGCATGTCTTGCCATGGATATACTTACCAGTACAGAGGATAAACTACAGAGAAAAAAAAACAGTTCTTTTCTATAGAAAATCTAATTAAAATTACAGAAATAAATTACATTTATGAAGCGGAAGAGTGCTTTCCAAGCCCATGTATAGGCTTAAATTTATTTCATCAGCATATTCTCTGTAGTGTGTATGTTTGTGAACATGCGTGTTTGGGGGTGTGTGTGTTTGCGCGCACGAGTGCTGGACCCAGTTAGTTGAGGCTTGTCGTGCATTCCATGGTGATGCATGGAATGGAGCTTAACTTGTAAATGACAAAAATATTATTGTATGTACAAATTTATATATATGTTTACATATTTCAGGAATAAACATCCATCCACTGAATTAGTGTTCTTTTCTACATAGCTGAGGGGGCACTGATGGCTGATAAACCTTTTGTAAGGCTTATCTGCATCTTTAGCAGGGAAGCTAAAGCCAGACGTCTCTCTACTTTTTATGTATCTTAGGTGACAGCAGAGGAATGCGGATACTTGTGGTTATGCAGCAGCTGGTATGCCAAAGGTTGCCTTGGAAAAAATATTTAAAGCTTGGGTACACATAGGCAATTTGTTGTAGGTTCCATTGTAAACCGTTTGTAATCTGGACATTTCGCAAATGCACATTCCCAATAAGTCAGACACACATGCCGCAATTATTGGAACCCTATACTTAAAGGGTATTTACTAATGGAATTTTCCAAAATGTTACCTTAAAGCTAAGTACACATATCGCAATCTTTCCTCCTGACTGATAAGGCTCAAGGCTTCCGACTGGTCGGCCAGGAGGAAGGACTGTCGTTCGCGGCAAAAGCAGCTGCGTCCGACAGTTAGCCGTGACCGATCGTTCGGTCTGATCGTGCTTTTGTCTGGAACGGTCACCGATCGGTCGGAGCCAACAATAATTCTGCCCGGCCGAAACACTGAAATGTTAGTCGGGCGAGCCAAAATATTGTATGGTGTGTACCCAGCTTTAGATACAGCAAGATCCCCCTACCTACAGATCCTGAGAAAATTTGAAATCACAGCATTTACAGGGGAAGCCCTTTCACTCCAGAAGCAGAAATTATAATATGTGCTCTATCTTTGACCTCTTGCTAGGATCTTTGACTGCATGCCAGCACACTTTCTGGAACAAGTAAGAGAATCGGCAGATAAAAAAGACAAGGGGAGGGAGGGGGAGATGTGTAAGCAGAGCAGGGTCTATGGCAGTGATGGGTGAACTTTTGAGGCAGAGTTCCCAAACTGCAACCCAAAACCTCACTTTTTATTGCATAGTACCAACATGATCATTTAACCTGAATACAGAGTTTTTACTTTAGAAAAAAAACAACTCAAATAGACACAGACCAATACAGTAGATAGAATAGATTATAGATTACCTATTAAAGGGCATGTCTACTTTTTCTGAAATGTAGGGCTCCCAAACCTAACCGCCATTATTATTTGCAGCAAAACTCTCTCGCTCTCTACTTACATTGCCTGTTTCCCCCGACGTTCAGTACCGGCCCTCTGCTTGCATGTAACTGCAAGCAGGTGGCCGGACCAGTTAGCCGCGTCCGTGATTGGTGGCTGAGAGGCAGCCAATCACGGATGCAGCTTCCGGCTGTACTGAACATTCGGGGGGAAACAGGCAACGTAAGTAGAGATCGGGAGAGTTTTTCTGCAAATAACTATAGTGGATAGGGTTGGGGGAGGGAGCCCTACGCTACAGAAAAGGGGATTGGAGATAGGGGGAGGGCTGCATAATTCTCCCGGAGGAGAGACGGGAGGCAGAGTCCTATATGGACACAGGCAAGCTCCTGCTGTTCACTTTTTTGGAATTTGGAGGGACATAGCAGGGCAGCCATTTGGAGCAGGGATGTAACGTAAGGATTTTACTACACTACACAGTGGGGCCAGTAGTGGATTAAATTTGTAGTTTTGGCGGTGGACATACCCTTTAATCTCTACATTACCACACAGGAGTTTGAGATCTAAAACTGACCATTAACCCTACATTATTAGACAGGCATTTGAGATCTTTAAAATGGACTCAAGCAGAGCCGAATGTTATAGCTACACTTTCTCTCTGGCTTTCTGGTAAAAAACTCTGGTGTACTTTACTGTGCATGAGTGCCACAGGTTCGCCACCACTGGTCTATGGTGATGCTGTCACAGATGCTACACAAAGGTAGTTAGTAAGGGAGGATGGGGGCAATTAGAAGCACTCACTAAATATAAATAATTTAATGACAGAGCAAGCACAGATAAGATATTTTTGTGAATACCACCATTTTATTGATCTTAATTTGTAGTTTCAGATAAACGTTTGAATGAGTGTAACAGACCCTTTAAGTATAGGGAGCCAAAAATGGGTGCAGCGGTAATTTTCCTGCCAAACTGAGCCCGTAGCCAACAGTGATGGTTTGATTCGTAGATTTCATGCCGTGCAGATTGCCAAAAATTAGATCCAATGGGATTTGTCAATTATCAGCAACTTGTGTACCCAGCTTAACATAGCATGCACTTCAACACCAGTTCTTATGTCTTTAATACTTGTATGTGTTTAATACTTGGAAATGATTAATATTTTTACCACTTTTTTTTTTAACTTACAGTAAGTATGAAGATGTTTACTCATAAATTAATAATTTTATATTTTTCTCCATTGTCTGTGTTTTCACAGATTAGTTAGTTATAATAAAGAATTATCATCTCATAGTCTATGTAAGGGGGATGATTGTACTATTTTATTTGGCAACAGTACAAGGAGTGTTCAATAGTTTATCTACTGGTGCATGAAAATAAAAGCTGATGGTTAAAATCGCCTCATTCCTTTTTATTTTTGATATAACCCTTGAAAAAAATCAAATATTTTCTACTTTTTAGTGATTGAAAATATATTCCTCTCCCCTAACCTCCCTACCCTCATTAACTACTTTGGATGAGGACCTAAACCTAGTACTCACCCATGCCCACTTGTGTTTGGCCTCTCTTAGCTGTAATGGCTACTAAACTTTAGGTATATGATTCTTGCAGAATGTTTCTACACTCTGGATACTTTAGAGACGGAGGAAAAGCTAAGGTAAGCATTGCAGCCTAAACTAGGGAAAACCTTGGGGTGGCTTAGCAAATTGTCAGCACCCAGGGTACTGTTAATCAGAAGGTAAGTGGAGAGGGTGGGGTGGTGAGGGGTGATCAATGCCCATTTTAAAAAGAAGGCTTGTTATTGGTCCCAGCATTACTGCCCTGTTGATGTCATTTTCATTTGGATATTGACACCCGCATAAAAATTTATTTGGGTTTAGAAGAAAAAAACTAGCAAATATGCCAGTTTAAAAGAATAGTTCAGTCAAAAAGTGAACTATTCCTTTAATGAATTGATTTAAGACCGGGAGGTTAAGGAGCTGTGCTTTACCTCCCGTTCTTCAATCAATTCACCAGGAGAGACGTATGAAGAAAGAAGAAACTTACCTTACACGTAAACAACCCGCAGCAGCAGTGGAAATTCCCAATCGCTTCCTGTTCAGAGTAACTAGCGCGCATTGTTGTGCATGTGCGCTATAGTTACCCTGAACCAGGAAGCAGTCAGGACCTGCCAGTACTGCTGTGGAGGATCATGTGTAAGGTAAATATCTACTTTCTTTGTCGCTCCTGGTGAATTGATTAAAGAATGGAAGGTAAGGCATACCTACCTAACCTGGTCTTCAATAAATACATTAAAGGAATTGTTCACTTTTCGAGTGAACTATTCCTTTAATGGCGGTGTAACAATTTAATAATGAAAGTGTAGGATTCTGCAATTGTGTACGGCATGAATTCTAAAGCTTTTGTTATCTAAAAAAATGTGTCCATGACTTTTGTGGGTGACTGCTGCATATACAATTTGTTTCACATTGGTGAACCCTTATGTTTCCATAGCATGGACCTTTTGGTTTCTGGGTCATGGACGTGAGCTGGTGTTTCATCCCTGGTAAAATGTAATTGGGAATTTCTTTAAGAAGGTACAAGTTCTTGTGATTATATTCCATGCAGCATGTTATATTTTATGCTGGCAGCAGAATCTATGATCAAATGAGTATGAACATTTTTAAAAATGGTGGTGGCTGCAAAGTTTATGGTCTTGGATAGTAACCTTAACACAAATATTTTTCATAATCATTGATTTCCTTTTTGCGCATTTTCTATGACATTGCTTCATGTGATTTAAATTGCTTGACCAAAATGTTACTTTGTTTTATGGAGGTGCATAATTGCCATGCATGGTATTCAAGCTTTCTTAGATTAAATTTGGCTTCTTTCTTTTACATGTAATTCATTTAATTAATTTAAATCTGCAATTTCCCTCACAGACTCGCTGGTAGATCTTTTTTGCCACCCTCTATGAAATTACCTTAAACTGAATATGTGGCATGTCAAACTTGAATTCACGATACTTAGGTAGATAAATTACTGAACACTCCTGGTACATCCATAAGCTGCTTTTTAGTACATTACTATATTTATAAAATTAGTGTGTAGTCTAATGCTCTGGGAATTGAGCACTTCTGGATAACTCTGTCATTCTCTGAAGAAATAACAGGAGATTTTCTCCTACCTCCCAAAACTATACAGGTATTAGTTGTGCTTTAGTTGTGCTTAAAGAATGTTTATACTATTGCTATGTAAAGTCTCTATTTATTTCATACATTTTCAAGTTTGGGGGCTAGGCTACACTTGCGCGTTTTAACACGCGATCTAAACGCGTTTTAAAAAACGGACGCTAGTGTTGGCCAGTAGTCTTGGCCACACTTAGGTACGCAGCCGTCCGCTTACCAGAGCACATGCGATCACTAATTTTTTGCGCAATTGTATGGGCACAGATAATGCAAGATCAGAGGATCATGCGCGTTTCTGATACATTGCAGTGTGACCCTCTGGTTTATTGTGTGAGATAAACAGAAGTACAAGGTCAAAATTGTCTGTGCATATGAACACCCATATGTTATTGATGAATGTTAACTCTGATATGGATTGGTGTTTATGGACCTATTTTTGAGCACACTAACCTAAAATGTAATAGTGTCATAACAAGACCTCTAGCCTAGGTCTGTCAAACCACAGTTTATATTGTTTTTGATGAAGTCTGCATCTTTGGTAGCATTTTGGTGTTAGAATTAAGAGGAACATACATGTTTGTGTGACATCTGAAGAACCGATTGGGCCAATCTTACTTTTGAGATCTGCCTGTGTCAGGGAAAGCCAGTGTTAAGTGTGACTTGACATTTTTATCGTTTGTATTCTCAAATACCAAATGAAGATGTGGGTAATCATTGGTGACCAGATTAAACGTGCCACGCTTTACCTCATCTACTTACCAGTTCTACCAATACAGACCAAATTGTTCTGTCACACAAGCATTTTATTTAAATAAAGGCACTGCTTTGCAAAATTGAGTCATTGCCCCTTTTAAGGTCATTTTAAAATACCATGTACAGCTATGTCTGTATTTTGCACTGCAGTCATAAAATGTTAATACTATGGGATAGTTTGTGACCATGTGATCCCACCCTGCTGCAGTCCGAATTTAGAATCCGAAAAATAATGTCCTGTAATTTATTCCTGCAACATTTCTAATGTATCTGGTAAGAAACGCGTGGTTCTAGAAATAACTGATAGCACAAGTTTATAATTATGCCCATTTATAATTAAGTCTTACCCATTTATATAACGAGCGGCATTACTGGATGCTCAACATAAATACTTTTTTGACATAATATTTTGATTTTAAATCTGAAACATAATATGAAGTAGGTTTTTCTGTAATATTGTTTTGAAACAAAAGAATGAAATTCGGTAGCTGTTATCACTATTCCAAGAAAACCAGGGGCAGGCATGCCACCTACTATGTTCCCTTTTATTATTACGGTCTGTGTGCGCAGATGTAATTTATATGTGCGGAGATGCAGGTAATGTACACAGGCATGGGGACTTCTGAGAGTGTATTTAAGCCCTATGCACTCCCTTTTTTTGTTAGATGTTGCACTGCCTTTCTTTTGTGGTAGATGTTGCAGAATGAAGATCTTGATTCTGCATTGATCAAAAGTAGATTTTCCATATGTGATGTCCTGGTTATAAATATGATATAAATTATATATAATCAATGTTGGGAGGGGGAACATGCCCTTTTAAAAAAAAACTCTGCCGTAACATTTTTTCCCCACTGGCTTATAGCTAGAGACTAAAATAATGTATTGCTTGTCTGTTTATGTAATTTATAAGCTATTTAGTAAAATACCTTTGGGCATATTCATAAACACACTGTATTGGAAAGGTCTGATTTATATTGTCCGGTAACAAGGCAGATATAATGTACTGATCATTATTGGTAGTTTAAGGCCAGATGTTCTGTACAATACTGTTGTGGTCATTAAAGAGGAACTGTGGTCCAAAAATGACTTTAGGTAAATTGATAGGAATCGCTCTCCTGAGAGTTTGCAATTTATTTTAATTTTTTTTAGTTTTGAAGATATTTACATTTTTGTTTGTAATATGGCAGCAGCATCACCAGGTCCCCTGCACTTCCTGCTCTGAAACCTGTCAGTCAATCTGCCCTGTGTCTCCTCCCCTTTGCAGCCCCCCATGATCCGTCCAGTTGCAGGCCCCCCATGGCCCATTCCCTTAGAGCCCCACGTGGCCCCACCCACTCTATAGTACTCTGTACTCTTCTCTGCTAAGGCAGACTGCCTAGTTCCTTATAAAGTGGCAGGCCACCTTTGGATAAGTGAAAAATGTCTGGGCTGTGCATCGGCAGTCCTGTATAGTACTCTGTACTCTTCTCTGCTAAGGCAGACTGCCTAGTTCCTTATAAAGTGGCAGGCCACCTTTGGATAAGTGAAAAATGTCTGGGCTGTGCATCGGCAGTCCTGTCTTTCATCTCCCCCTTTAAACTTTTGGGATCCATGTATACCAGGTATGTCAAACGGCCACAAGCTTGACATCCCTTGTGTAGACTCTTTAAAATAAAGCATACGCTGCACATGGTTTAGAGGTCTGTCAACTGCTGCCACTATATAGAGAACTTAACTAGACCGTCTACCTTTGGTTATGTAGTGAATTGTTTTATCAGCTTATGTGGCACCGAAGAGAGAGGTTATGTATTGCTTTTTTTGCCTAATATAGTGGATAATGCACCCCCAACTGTAAATTATAAGGATATTAGCAGTCACAGAGGAGTTCCATTACCATATAAAACCACGAGACTGCAGGCCGAGTACCTTTTATACAAGGGCACGGAACTCCAAGGTGACTTCTAAAATCCCTTTAATTTACATTGCGGTCCTCCAACACACTGCTGTTGGCTGTTTGACAGACGAATAGGTAGGTGCAAATCCCCCTGCCCTCCACTCCAGGGGCCAGCAGATTCTATAGCACAAGAAAGAAGTGGGGGAGCACACTGCGATGGTGAATCCAGGAATATTTATTCAAACAACAAAATCGTAGTGTGCTCCCCCACTTCTTTCTTGTACTATTATTTATTATAACCTACCCCTTTGTGGCTTTTGGTTTCCTTCTGCTCCTGGAACTGTAAGACTATAAGGCTATAATCTTACAGTTCCTCCCATAGAAATCCACTACAGGGGTAGGTTATAAAGAATATTATGCACTTTTACAATATTAGCCGGAGGGGCACCAAAATAATCCTAGCACATGGGACGCAATTTAACCCGAGAACGGCTCTGGACAATTTTATAATAAGTTGCAGGGCATGTTTCTGGTGTGAGAATGTCCCTTTAATTACCCCCTCACTCTGATATGTCAAGCAATTAAGTATTTGTATCTACCCCACAGAAAATGATCGGACACAGTGGTCTCCTGCATCTTGCGAATGTTCCTATGGTTCCTATGGCCATTTCTTTAGTCTGGCGGCTCTGTAAATCTTTTTTTTTTTTTTTTTTTTTTACCAGTGAGCCAGTTTCCCTTGATACTCTCCAGATACTGACAATGTGATAGATAAAGGTTTATATGTGTCTAGGATGTCTGGTTACTTAGAGCTGCCATCCTGCCTGTACTCACATAATACCCACCATGTTATTTCCCAGTGAAGGAAGATTTATTTTTCTGGAGCATTTAAGGTGAGCCTGCTTTACCATACGTAGATGTGTTTCTATGTAGCTTGGTGCTTCCTTTAACAGGGTGTTGTAATTAGCAGCCATGGATGTGATTTCTAACAAGGATGAGAAGGCAATGACTGTACATCATGGGCTGTAATGGTAAAGGACAAGGAGAGACGTTCGCTCTCGAGTTTAATTCTACACTACAAGTGTGTGAAACTGGAAAGGTCTGTTAAGTGAATGGCATGTTTATTACAATGATAATGCCAGTCTGAAATATTAGTTTCCTGATTTATAATCTGACATGTATGAATGACCTTGCTTTCTGTGTAATCCCTAACTAAAGAAACACAGTCGTCCTGCAGGCAGCACTATTCTATGCCAGAAAGACTATCGTACTAAGATGGCTCTCTCACAAAAGACCCAAAACAAAGACCTGGGTCACCCTAATAAATAATGATCTCCCCCTAATTAACCTGATATAAAAACATAGAGGCTGTGAAAAATTTAAAGGGCATGTCCACCCCCAAAACTATAACCCCCCCCACTACTGGCCCCATCATGTAGTGTAGTGTAATCCTTACCTCACATCTCAGCTCCATAAGGTTCTCCTGTAGTCCCCACCCAAAGTCCCAAAAACTGCCCACCAGGAGGCTAGCAGAGTCCATATAGGACTCTGCCTCCTACCTGGCCTCCGGGAGAAGTTTGGCATGCGTACTGCAGCCCTTCTCCCCCTCCCTCTCCGGATTCCCTCCCCCTGGCGTAAAACTCTTTAGCTATATGATTACCCCTATCCCCCCAGCCCCAGCCGCTCTATTTATATTCTTAGAAAGCTCCCCAAACTTTACTTAACCTTCCCTCTTTCCCCCGCCGAAATGAACTCCCGGCAGCCGTGTCCGTGATTGGCTGCCACTCAGCCAATCACAGACGCGACTGCGGGTCCCGCCCCTCTGCTTGCATTTTCTCGCAAGCAGAGGGCCGGCAGCGCGGCGGAGGAAAGAGGGAAGGTAAGTAAAGTTTGGGGCACTTTCTAAGAGTATAAATAGAGCGGATGGGGCTGGGGCGACAGGGGGAATCATATATGCAAAATTGGTTTTTAGGGTGGACATACCCTTTAAGAAAATTTGGGCAGTATGGATAGATTCTCCCGATACTATCCTCCCATAGCTATAACAGACAACTGTTTCACCGGAATTAAAGGAGGCCATTGGATCCAGGGGTGCGAGTGCCAGATGACCTGATTGTCTTTAGCAGTGATGGCGAACCTATGGCACGCATGCCATAGGTGGCACTCGGACGCCTCTCTTTGGGCACTTAGCACAGCAGAATTTATCAGAGTTTACCATGAAGCCAGAGAGAAAGTGTAATGGAGCATACGCTGCACATGGTTTAGGGGTCTGTCTACTGCTGCCACTATATAGAGAACTTTACTAGACAGTCTACCTTTGGTTATGTACTGAATTGTTTTATCAGTTTATGTGGCACTGAAGAGAGAGGTTATGTATTGCTTTTTTTTTTTTTGTACATTACATAGGGATGTATTATGACATCCTTATGTAATTTTCATGTCCTGAACACAATGGAATGTGCGTAGTGGGAAAGAGGCTTCTGTAGGTCACAAAATGGGTAGGTAAGTTACCATTGGACATTATCTGGAGATAGTTGCCGTATATATACTCGAATATAAGTTGAGATTTTCAGGCTTTAAAATTAGCCTGAAAACCTAACCTAGGTTTATACTTAGGTCAAGTCCTAATTTAGAGCCAAATGCTGCAATTGCAGATAGTAAACAGTAGGTGGTGATGTGTTAAAAAAAAAATCCTTCACCTGCATAGAAAGTTACAGGAGCTGAACTGCCTTTACACTCCTTCCTGCTTCCTGAAGTCAGGCTGCTGGACTTACTCAGCACTGTCACTGCTCAACTGGATGCTGTAATTCTGATGGATCTTCTCAGTTTAGGGTAAAAAAACAGCTGCTAGTTCTATGCAAATGACAGCTTGAAACTACAACTCTCAGTGACACTTAACTCTTGGGGTCAGAGAGCATTTACTATATGGGGGTCAGGAGAATTGTAAATGATGGTAAGCTTAATTAAAAGTTTATTGAACCTTGCCACTCCACATGTTTAGAAACTACAATTCCCAGCAACCAAAGCATGCAGGGAGTTGTAGTTTCCAAACATCTGGAGTGCCAAGTAATTGGGGGCTACTGGTACTGGATTTGGCTAGTACTGTGGGATTAATGTATGGGAATTCTGCTGTCCATTTAAAGGGCAACTTAAGCCACAAAACAATACAGAATCAGAAGGCAGTATCGGTCATTCTACCCTCGGCTAATACTCGAGTCAATCAGTTTTTACAAATTTTTAATGTAAAAATAGGTACCTTGATCGGCTTATACTTGAGTATATATGGGTAATTATTTTAGCACCACAATCCCAATCGTGCTATCGGGATTGCTCCATGTATGGCCTGCTTTTCTTTTTCAAGTGGAAACTGTTTTCCAATCAGGTTGGGTTATAACTATCCAGACTTTGATTGGGGTATTAACAAGTCCAAATCAGAGAGCAGATATAACCACATAGGTTTGTATATTTGTTGAATTAGACCTGTGATTATGAAATGGTCATTTGACATTAGTTTGTACAGACAACAGTATGAAAATTCCATTTTAGCGGGTTGAAAGTAGCATATTAATTGGAAGATTATATTTCAGGGGATAACACAGAAACAGCGTGCCTTTAAATATCTACTAAGCAATTATACATCACAATATATTCCCCTTACAAGCAAAAGTAAATCCTCTACGGTGTAATAAGATTGGAAATGTTGAGATGGATAAAAAGAAAAGCACATTTAGGTCATTCAAATTAATTGGGTTGCTGGAAGCCTTTAAATGTATGGCAAATAGGCAAATAGGTCATGTAAAAAGCAATCACACAAGGAAAGTCTAAATGCGTTGGGGCTTTTACAGAGAAAGTTAAAGAAATTCCCAGAATATTTTTTGAATATGTTAAAGGGAAACTTTACCCAAAAAAACAAGTTTGGAAAATAAAAACCTATAACATACTGGAAGGTAGAAGATACTATTCCTTCCTCTCTATCATGCTCACAACGGCCAGTACTCAGCGTTTAAGGGTGTACGTGAAGAGCTGTCAGCACGGACATTATTAACCATGTAGTGTCCCTTTAATAGTAAATAAATATATAAGACGTGGTGCTGGGTGGACAGTGACAGGATTGCAGGGAAACCCAGGGACAAGGAGCTAGCAATTTAGGGCTTAATACTTTGGGTACTATTACATGAAGTGAGGTGGGTTGGAGATAATTGTTCAAACAATCATCCATGGTCAATATATGGACATCTGTATCTAATATTTCATGATATCTAGCCTTGTTTCAAGTGACTGAAGGATTCATATCGAGTTATTTTCACAGTATTTTTTCTTTTTTTTTGTACAACTCTTCACATTGATTGATGACAAGATAGAGTCTTGCTTTAAGGAAAGAAAGAACGAGAGAAGAAAAGAAAAAAAAGGGGGAGGGGGAGGAGAAGGGGGAGTTATGGAATTTCCTCACAATTCCTTGGGTTGTGCCTGGGAAGTCTCATCTTCCAGGTAGGTTTCAGTTATTATACTGTAATTTGCATTACATCGATCCAAGGTTTCCAGTTTACATAGAATCTCAGTAGTTTATCATTTTATCATAGCGGTGAGGTATTCATTCCTATATATATACTATATTTTATTAAATATTTTATTCATTGAGGGACATGTGCCTTTCCAGTGTACGGCTAATGAACACCTCACTGCTGTGCATATATTTCAGACAAATAGTCTATTATGTTGGAGTAATCCGTCTTTGGGAAGGTTAAACAATGCTTCCCATGGGATTAGTGTCATTGGGGTTCTCAGTACCTGGGATAACCAATCTTGGCATTTGTGTCATAGTTCTTGAACTTTTGGGCAGGTCCACCAGCAGTGGAGGCTATCTGCCTTTCCTCCACATCCCCTGGAATCATATGGGTGATACTAGTGGGTATATTTTATTTAGTAGTGCTGGAGTTTTGTACCACTCATATAAAATTTTAAATTATTTTTCTTTAACTATTACACTGTTAGAGCATTTATATGAGTTCTCTCTTTTATCCATTGGTCATCAGTGAGAGTGGACCCTAAGTATTTCTCCCATTTTTCTTTGGCTGGCGACCTGAGAGGTTTCTTGTCATACCAAAATAGATTATATATGTATGAGACTAGGCCTGATCCCCTTGTGGATCTGCTACATATTTTGCCTAATTTTGGGCAGTCAGTCATATTGGGTTTGGGGCAAATGTGTACTTTGGGAGTATTGGAACCACATCCTTTTTCAGGTCAGGGTCCTGTCTGCTGTAACCAAGTCCTCCACTCTATAGATTCCCTTTTTTCCCCATACCAAGCTGAATGTCTCTGGTATGCCTGGAGAAAAGGAGGGTTTTTCCCCACAATGGGGTGTATTTGGATACGTTTGGGATGTGTCCAGGCAGTCAAATATGCTTGTCCCACGTATTTAAAGAGTTCATTATGTAAGGGTTGGTTTTCCAAATCCCCCTGGTCTTTTGCTCCTTTTGGTCCACAGAAAGCTATTTTAAGAAAATGGGGATGAGTGTGCTTGTTCGATCTGGACCCACCTGGCTGAGTGTGGACCTGCTTCCCAACTCAGAGTTTGGGCTATTCTTGCTGCCCGGTACAGTAACCCGGGGAGGATTTTTACTGCCACCACTCTACCCCACGGGGAAATCCTGTAAGGTAACCAGTCGTTCAAATCTTTTTTTAGTGTTTCTGGTTTGCTGGCTAGGGAGGTTCCTAGGTACCTAAAGGATTCCTTTGCCCATTTAAACACAAAGTTTATAGTTATTAGTTTGATATATTTTTGGTAGATGGAGAGGGTAGGCTACAGTTTTATTGGGGTTTACTTTAAATCCTGAGACCCTGCCAAATCTCTTCAACAGACTGTATAGGCTTGGTAGGGAAGTCAGGGGCTTAGTCAGTGATTCCAGGGTATCTTCAGCAAAGAGTGCTATTTTATAGTCCTCTCCCCCAACTTTTATCCCATAGATATCTGGGTCTGCTTGCATGCTTGCAGCCAAGGGTTCTATACACAATGCAAACCGAAGTGGGTAGAGGGGGCACCCCTGTCTGGTTCCATTAAGGATAGGGATATTCTCTGATTGGTATCCCATATGCGTTACTCTAGCTTTTGGTGGGGTGTATAAGGCCATGACTCCGCTTGAGTAGTTCCTTTTATCCCGAATTTCGACGGGATAGCCTGGAGGTAAGGCCAGGAGACCCTGTCAAAGGCCTTCTCTACATCAAGAGACAAAAACAAGGATGGTAGTGCTTGTGTATCTGCTATGTGTAGTAGGTTTAGAGATCTCATACCATCCGTAGTTTGTCTATTCAGAATGAATCCTGATTGATCCTGATGATTCAATCTTGGTAGGATATTGTTGAGTCTTAGTGTCAGTATTTTGGAAAAGATTTTGATATGACTGGAGGATTTCTGATGTGGTTCTATTATTTACTGTAAAACAGGATCCTGGTTACACTCAGGTAATTATATTATTGTCAGTTTTACACCTGTGGTGGGAAAACATTTAGAACGAATTTTAAATGTTATGTCCACCAAAAAACTTCAAAGATGTCCACCGACCAGAAATTACACATTTTTTTAATTCTATGGGATTGATGCAATAAGAGGTGCAAAGATATGATAATGTAGCTTTGGTCTAATAGCAAACCACGTCTCTATGGGGGAGGGTAGCTCATGCGTTCAAAACCAGGGGTATTTCTAGACATTTGGCCTTTGTATTTTGGTACATAGAAGCTGCCCACAGTGACTGGTAAATATATGTCTTACCTCCCCCTGAAGACCAGGAAGCCAGCCCAGGATTGAAAGGATGTGATGACAGGCTGCAGGTAGGATGAGGGACACACAGCAGCAGGAGGCCAGACATGTGCATGACCAATATTCCAGCGTTTCTCCTGGAATTAAAGGGGAAAGCACCTTGGAATCTGACTGCTGCCTTTCTCCTCTTCCACAGGGCACCGGCTAAGAACAAAAGTCTTATCTTGCCTCATGAGAAAAGCCCTAAGTATATTTCTAAGTCATATAGCCTCTTAATGGATTCTCCTACTTGATTTTTTATGTGAAATGGATTCTACCAAACCAATTAGACTGCTATAATCTAGACCAGACCTGGGCAAAGTAAGGCCTGGGGCCACATACGCCCGTTGGCTGCCCAACTAGCCCTTCAATACTAGTCCTAATCAAAATATTAATTGATTGTCTCAGAAGGGATAACTGATTTATTTTTTATTAAGTTTAATTGACCTGATCAATTGATTAATTGAATCTGATGGAAAATATTACACACCCTTTTTAAAAAAATTGCAACGAATAATAAAAAAAAATCCAGTGAACCAGGGATATTAATTTAATCTTTTTATAAAATCCGGTTTTGCCACCTCTATAATGAGAATTGAGTTGAACCTATTGGTCCGGCCCTTCACCACAACCCAAGTTTCTCATGCGGCCCCCTGGGAAATTTAATTCCCCACCCCTGATCTAGACCTTGTGGTAAAAAGTGATACGATAGCATATAAGTAATTAAAATGGAACATTCTCTTGTTGGACCAGTGTTAAGGTGGCCATACATCAGGGCGATATTACTTACCCGACCGACCGCGCTCACGCACGTTCCTGCGATCCTGCCGGAACCACCTCTCCCGATCTTATATCGACCGACATGCGACGCAAAATCCCATTCATTTGCATGCATGTCGGTCGAATATAAGTTCGGGAGAGGTGGTTCCGACGGATCGCAGGAACGTCGCGTGAGTGGTCAGTCGGGTAAGTAATATCTCTCTGATGTATGGCCACCTTTAGTGGTGTCCCGCTAGGGACTGACCTGGGTCCCGTATTTTTAAAGAAACTTACTAATTACCCACATGTTTTGGTTAACATGGACCCCTTCCTGAGAAAAGACAAGTGATACATTCAGTTTTATGCTGGCTATACACTACAACTTTCATTCAATGAATCTATCACATGTCCAAAGAGAGTATTTGCCACCCATTGGTTTTACCTTTTTTCGTTATGCTCCACTTGGCCCATTCATTTTGCAATCGAAAGTGGTTCTTCTGAATTCGATGCTGCACATACACACAGTTACTTCATCCAGTTCTTCAGAGGCTTACATGTTATTTAATGCAATTTACTGGAGTGGGATTTTAACATTTTTTGGTGTCTCCTGGTGGTGTTAGAATAAAATTGTTTTCAGATTCTGGAGTATAAAAATGTGGGTTTAGTTCTCCTTTAAAACAACAAGCACAAATGAAAATAGACATTACCTCTCAAAAGAGGATTATGTACACCATAGAGAAAGTTAGATTGAATTATCCATTTGTTTGGTTAGGTGCCTCCCTTGTTTCGGTTCAGGGTAAGTTACAAGTGATAACACAGCCTGGCTTATTAGAATTTTAGAACATTATTTATCTAACAGTCTGACAGAACTTTTTGTAAAATGGCGCACACATTGTATTGTTACAGCCACTGGACCCTGTGTCACGGACAGATGAGCAATCTGTTTTTTTCGTATCAGATATGCTGGAAAATTTTTATCGGACTGATACCATTTAGACAATATCGGAATCATGTGATCAGTGTTGTAGTAAATATCTTTTATGGGCCCCTTAAAGGGTAACTACCCTGGGGAAATGGAGTTTGGGGTTTTCGTCTTTAATTGAAGAACGGGAGGTAAAGGAGCTAGATCTTTCCTCCTGTTCCTCAATAAAACATGCAGGAGCCAGGAGTGAAGGGAAGGAACTTACCAGGTCTCGCGCTCCTCTGCTGTTCTTTGAACAGGTCCTGGTGGAGTTTGTAATGTATTTGCAGCGCATATGGGCTGTCTTCCAGTAGATGTGGTAATGGCAATTGAAGTGTGGGCTGGATACATTTCTAAAATCCAAAAATATTGAAAATCACTGTTATTAATACATATAGTTCCGATTGCCAGGATTGTCCCTTCATACTTGGTACTTTTTTGCCTTTCTCTGGATTAACTGTTAAGTAAGGGTTCATGGGTTGGCTAAAAAGGTTGGACTAGATGGACATATGTCTTTAATCCTCCAATAATATGTAACTATGTGAGATATATATTAAATACATGTCCAGTCTGGTACACTTAATCAGGGAACACGTTAAGAAATTTCAACCAGTCACCTGGGTCAAAATAAAGTTAGTACAGAGGGCACAAACAAGTTCGTTTTAGTCAAAAGCTAGAAATCGGCTCCCAGCCTGAGCTATTATACTTACATGCTCCTCCTCGCTCCACCGCCGCATCTCTGCACTTCCGGGTAAGGCAGTCAGTGTCAGCCGTGACTGTGATGTCATGGCCAATCACTGACAGCCATTCCCGGAGCAGTCTCCACTGCGGCTGCTCTGGAACACAAAAAGAACAGAGCAGCCACAGTGGAGACTGGGAGTAGAACCCAGAAGTGGCGGTGGAGCGAGGAGCATGTAAGTATAATGACTCTGTGTGGGAGCTGATTTCTAGCTTTTGATTAAAATGAACTTTAGGTTTTGGGGGGTAATCTACAATATATGTCTTTTTGAAAAGAGGGGTGGACAGTCCCTTTAAATAACTTAAAATTGCAAGAACAAGAGGTAGATATACCGTCTTCTACCTCCCCGATAAATATAGTTTTTGGTGAGAGGGAAAAAAAAACGAATCCCCCTTTTTCCTTTGTTCTTGCAGTAATATCATTTTTGCCATATCAGGAATGAAAAGATGGATTTGTGAAGACACTGGGCCTATTATCTAATTTTCCTTTACAGACTGGTTTAGAAGTTTGCAGAACCATTAGATTATGATGCAAGAGAATGGTATGATTTTCACTGTACGTGGACCTGAAATGTGCTTTACGTCCCATGACAGAAAAGCGCTATAGAAATGTTATCGTATTGTATTATTGTATAAACTTTATCATTGGAGGTGTGTAGATTGCGGTGTCCCCCTGTGCATGCGTGCACACAACTGCTTAGTGCTCACACAGGTTTAAGTAGTATACGCACAGAATTTGAAAGGGAATATAAACACCGGGGACAGTGTTTAATTTACATTCCATACAGACAACAAATATGACACCCACTGGCTAATTATACAGCTAATAATAAGGATGCATAGTCTTAGATTACCAGGGTTGAATGGGTTAATATTGTGTGCGTTATGGTCCTCACTCTATCCACCCCACCCCCTTTGCTGATTGTTTTATTTACAGTTCCCTAGCTGAGACAGAAGATCTTGCATAGAAAGAGTTAATTGGGTTCCTGTCTGCTGTGAATGATGATAAAGTCTGTAGCCATGATCTCCTGTATGTTAAATGACCTCACATCTAGTAATGGAGCTTACTGCATAGTCATATTCCAGATATCTCAGTATTTGGTAATAGGCTGTGTCATCTATTCCAGTATTTCACAAGTTTACATATTTATCAGTCATATAATGGACACTGACGTAAAACCAGCCACCCCCTGGACCCCCTTTTTGCTGTGCTGTGCACGGTATTGTTTGCATTGCAGACCCTATGTTTTAACAGATTATTAATTTATAATTTAATTTAATAATTGTTTGTTTTTTCAGATAGAAAGCTCTGCATTTCGTTGGTTAAATGCCTGTCTCTGGTTACATCCCATCATCCCCGGGATTAGCTGTCCTCCCACCCCTTTCTCTTCATCACATCCCAGGTTACCACGGCAACTGCAACCTTAATGAGCAGCATCATCTGAGTTGATGTCACAGCATCGTACAACAGGGTCACAGGAACAGCCGCACTCCGCCCCAGAATCTCAGACGCAGAGTGCGCAGCCCGAGAGGAGGTGAGTTATTCCTAGAACCCTAGACTGTTTTGGAGAAGGTGCTGTGCTGCATGGAAGTTGCTCTGAGTAGCTTGCTAGAGCCTACAGAGAAAGTGGTACCCACCCCATAGCCTTGGGAGAATGGGAGGGGGATGAATGCAGCAGATACACAGGCCTGTGATATGCTGACTGGGAGACAAAGGCCTCTGACAGGAGATACAGACAGGCATGTATATATCTGCATGCTCTCTGTTTACATGTGTATGTACTGCTGTTTGCATTGGTAGTAATGAATGAAAACAAATCACACATGTCTCTTTTACTTCCATTCATATAAATATGTCTATATTTTATAACATTTCAGTCTGCTAACCTACAGTGTCATGCTTGGCCTTCATCCCAAATATTAAGGACATAAATATTGTTTTAAATAAACTATTAACATTGGAGGTAGAAAAGAAGGGATAAATTAGGGGGCTAGGCAATCTGCAGTGTTAAAGATTATATAAATGTATAGATGTCCCTTACACATGTAGGGGTATTGAGTATATATACATTATATAACTTACACTCCAAAGATTTATTGCTACATACAGTAATAAAAACCTTGCAGAGAGACCGCACACTGGTTAACTTACATTTGTATATTGTTTATTCCTGTAAAGTCAGTACTTAGTTTAGCAGTAAGTGTGGATGTATTGGATATGGGATCTGTGGTTATCAGTGTTCCATGTTAAAAGGCCTCTCTGCTGTACTTTAGGAATGTACCATTTGTGTATACATAAGAAATGCTGATCTATCTGTCTGTCTGTCTACCTACCTATCTATCTATCTATCTATCTATCTATCTATCTATCTATCTATCTATCTAATCTATCTATCTATCTCTCATCTACACATCTGCAAGGAGTTTGTATGTTCTCCCCATGCTTGTGTTGGTTTCCTCCAGACACTCTGGTTTCCCCCACAATCATAAAGACATACTGATAGGTTGTATCTGTCAAATAAATGTGCTTAGATTGTAAGCTCTTCGGGGAAGGGCCTGATGTGAATGTATACATGTAATTGTAAAGCGCTATGGAAGATGTTGGCGCTATATAAATCTATCTATCTATCTATCTATCTATCTATCTCAAGAACCTTTGATTGTAGCAAACCCCATGATTAGAGGAGATATGTGCTGGGACCAATTTTGCAAAGAAATTGGTTAGGACGATACGAAAAGGATGGGTACACATGAGCATGCCGACAGACCCACTAGTTGAGAAATGATGGGTAGTTTATTTGCCTTGTGCCGCTATTTTGGGCTGATCGGACTTGTATTCCGTTGAAGACCACGATTTGCAGATATGTTCCATCACTTGAACCAGTTTTCCCTAAAAAAAATCAATTTGAAATAATTGGTCACATCGGTTTTTTTGACTTAAATTCTGGTTATCATCTGTAGTGATCAATTTGGATGAAATATTAACCCATGTGTTACAGGCCTTAGGCCCATTAGAAAATCAACAACAGATATGGATTTAGCATTGAGTATTCCGTAACTGTTACTACTTGTATACAGATAATTAATGTCATATTTATGGTTAACAAGGACATTTTCTGAACTAGGTCCCTCACAGCTACTTAGGGACCACCCGGGGCACCTTGCACAGGGACAAAGCCTGTCGGGGTTCTTTGCTGTCATTTCCTAATTGGCTTAAGACATAACAGGAATAGGACTGATATATTTTCACTTGTTATACATTGATTACTGGAGATGTTTAAATGAATCCCATTGTTAATGGGAACAATACAAAAATGAAATCAATGTGAAATAAGATCCCAGGTAATAGAATCCAGACACAAGACATCATCTGACTGTTTCCTTCCGGAACACCCAGACTGGTGCATTTCTGCAGTTGTGTTTATGTTTGAACAAACACAGAGCTCTGTTTTCACTCTTCTGTTGACTGTTGACATACTCCAGTGCATTGTGGTCTTTGTAGTTCTTGTGGCTGTAGGGTGTTCCCTTAGAGCTCTGTATTAAAGGGCAAGCTCTCTTTGGCTTGCACAGAATTATTGATTTTTTTCAGGCAGCTCCCTTTCTGCTAAAGGGGGGTGTGTGTGTTGCTGTGTAAAATAAAAAAGGCTTCCTGATATGGAACCTTAGGAAAGAATAAGATACCTCCCTGGAGGCCCCATATTACTCTCTTCCAGATGTGCTATAGATCCCTGTGTATAATTTGTAACCCCTTTGTTCCTGCAGTGCTTTTAGCCAGAATGTTACCCTGCAATTTCCCTGCGTTTAGAAATGTTCTCAATTTATAGAGCGAGAGGGCAGCTTCCATTTTATCCGTGAGCCTATTGTGAGCTGCAGTTTACACATCTAAGGGTTAAACAAAGAGTGTAAGAGCTCAAATCCAGGAATGTATATGTGTGCAGTGTTCTTGCCCTTAAAGAGTTAACATTGACCTCCCAAATGAAGAGTTTTGGACTGTGCTCCCAGCAGGATAGAGGTGGGTGACCCTGGGCATAATTGGTGCCAGACTGAGCTACAGCCCCAGGATAGAAATCTATATGTTGTTTATTTATGTGTGTCCATGGAGTTTAGGTATTGTGATAAATGGATGAAAGAAGCCTCAGTGCTGGATGACCTGAATCGCTATAATCATGGGGTGTGTATCTCCATGGGGATTGCAGTGTATTACAGCCTTACAGCATGACTATTGTGCTTCCAATAAAGACATAACATGGAATATGCTCATTTAGCAGAATCTAATATTTTCGCAGCAAGATGAGTAACAGAAAGGGGGTCATATGAAATGTTATGGGAAACATGGCAAATTACAACTAGCGTGAAGTATTGTAAGGGGGACCTACAACCACAGCCTCCTGCATTCCCACCAGAGGCACAATGACCTATTCTCCTTCCTGGGTTAGCATCTATATTCCATAACTTTAATTTTACCATCTGCTTAAGGACCCCCACCAAACACATTTCTCGAGATACTTTCTTTTAAAATATGTTTCTCATATATTATAGTATAAGGTTGAATAAAGACAAACAACCATCTAGTCCAACCTACTCAGCAATACCCTCATTTACTGCCTAACAGTTGATCCAGAGGAAGGCAAAAAAAAAAAAAAAACGGAATTATGAAGGGGAAAAATTCCCTCCTGATATTTCCCTCCTGGAAATCGGAAATATCTCTGGATCAACTCCAAATTTGTGTATCAATACCAGTAACATTACTTACACCAGCTTTATCCTTCACCAGCTAGTAGAAGCCTTCTCTGCTGATGTATGTGAAATCTACATGCCGCACAGCAGCACAGAAGGCTTCTTCTGACTCCCAGACCCAGCAGCTACAGAGGAGAGAGGCATGGTGGGGTTTGTTCTGTGTAAGAAATGATAACATAATATTTGGTAAAGATAAGTATAGTCAAATTTGTGCTGGTAGGAGGCTTAAAGGAATAGTTCATTTGAAAAGTGAACTATTCCTTTCATCTATTAATTGAAGCCCGGGAGGTTAAGGAGCTATGCCTTACCTCCGGTTCTTCAAATAATTGAGCAAGAGCCATGGATGAAGGTAAGTATATTTACTTTTCTGGTTCTAATCCTCTATAGCGCGCATGCTCGATACTGCACGCTATAACCAGGAAGCGGTCGGAGCTTTTCATCTCTCCAGCAGTGGATTGGGCAAAAGGTAAATATACTTACATTCTTCCATGGCTCCTGCTCAATTGATTGAAGAACGGGAGATAAGGCATAGCTCCTTAACCTCCCGGGCTTCAATAAATACATTAAAGGAATAGTTCACTTTTTGAGTGCACTGTTGCTTTAAACAGATGGTAAAATTAAGTTATGAGGATAGACATACACTTAAAGCCGAGTATAAAAGACAAGAGACAGAGGTGTCCTGTAAATTGTATCATTATAAACATTGCTTAGCAATACTACAATAGTGAAATATTTGGAATTGGTTTGCAGATGCACAGTCCAATATCAACCTCATCATACAGATGGTATTTTTGTCTGACAGACTGTGTGGCCTATTGAAGAATGCATGTACTGACATGTCCAATTGTTTGTTTTGACTAATTTCGCTAAACACCAAATCAAAGCAATCAGTCGTTTCAGAAATCAATCAAGAAGCTGATCCTACCACAATATAAAGTAGCCATACACTCCGTCGGCATTACACTGAGTAGACATTCCATCTGAAATGAGTGTCGAATAGATTGTACCTGCTCGAGTGGAGCAGTGGTTTTACCTGCCAACGTTTCCCAGCTGGACCATATTTATGATCGTAAAATGATCCAGCCAGGTGGTTGACAGACAATTACAAAAAAATGGCCAGCATTAGGCCGGGTTATTGATTGGTCCAAAATATTGACGTGTGTGTAACAGATCTTAGTGTTTACCTACAACATGGTTTTCTGGTTGATGCTGTTGGGTGGGGGCTGACAGTTTTTTTTTCATAAATATTTTTTCCCTATAGTATACCACCTATCTTTAAAGAGCAAATCCACTCCACCTAAAAATATTAATACTTTCCTACCCCCAGAAACTCAGACCTTGCAAAACTTACTAAAAGAGCCCATACATTAGAAAATACCTCCCCGACCGATCCCGAGACATTCAATCAATCCTTCCATTACTGCCTTTCATCTTCGGGACCAACATACAATCGCAACATTAATGGGTCAAGCGGGACCTCTCGATCGTATGTCGGTCACGAAGAAAAACTGGAAAGGAGGAATTGATTGAATCAGTCATCAGGTAAATTCTAGTGTACAGTATGGGCACCTTTACCCCCTCCCCCCTCAGAGTTCCTGGACTGAGATACTCACCCAACAATTTGAAATCCTCTTACCAGGTTGTTGCCGTCTCCTTTAAAAACTGTATGAGCCTTTTACAAGTTCACAGACTTAGAGGAAACAGTTATTCATTGGCTGTGATATCATCCATCATGGCTACAAACAAATACAGCTGCTCCAGTCTCCCCCTGAGTGCTTGCTTCCTAGATTGTTCCTTCCTATCACATGGTGCTCACTCAGTGGAACACTATTCCACACTGCAATAGATATAAGAAAATCAGAAACAGAGCCTTATTACTTGAGCTGGACATCACATCTGGACAGCAGGCTGTAAAATTCTTTATTCAAAACATCCTTTAAACCATCCACTGGAGATGGACCAGCTTTAAAAGCAAAGGGGCATGTGAAAAGTGGGAAAAGGTGTTGGGGTGGCTGACACTGGATGTAAAAACCCTGGTAATACAACAAGCCTTGAGGTAGTAGAGTGGTCACTCACTGAGTAAGTTTTCTATATTACTCATATGTATCGAATGAATAATTCATTGTATTCAATTAGATCAACTGGACTTTTAGTCAAGTTTAGTTCTTGAAGACGTTTCGCTAGTCATCCGACTAGTTTTCTCAATTCAGAACGACTTGTACAAGAATCTGTGGCAATTATGTACCCTGGAAAATCCCAATTAGCATATCACAGCCAGGTGTTAAGGGTGTGATTGGATAGTGGCTAAGAGGTGTTATAGGAAAAGCCAAAGTAAGGTGTCAAAACAGCATTGTACATGGCAGACAGTTGGTGTCGAACCCTCCCACCTCTATTTAGGCTTGGTTTCTTTATTTTCACATAAATGGCCTCCTTGACACCTCTCTTGAACCAGTCACGTTCCTGGGCGTTCCTATATCACCTCTTAGCCACTATGCAATCACGCCCTTAACACTTGGCTGTGATATGCTAATTGGGATTTTCCAGGGTACATAATTGCCACAGATTCTTGTACAAGTCATTCTGAATTGAGAAAGCCAGTCGGATGACTAGCGAAACGTCTTCAAGAACTAAACTTCAAGTCCAGTTGATCTAATTGAATAGAACAGATATACCATGACCTGGATGAATGAGAACCTTCACAAGCAAATAATTAATTGATTTAAAAACCTGCTGTCTAGATGGAATTTCCTACACAACAGGTGCCGCTCCTTATTTGTTTGTACCCATCATCCATCATGGCTGTGATTGACTGCTGTGCCAGGGAGAAGCCGAAAGTCGGGGAAAAGCCAGTGAAGAGCAGGGTGGGTGTCTCAGGCTGGGAATACTGGGGAGGTAAGCAAAGTTTACACGGTTGGGGTTGGGAAGGTAAGTATAAAGTTTTATAGAAGCGGTGGAGTGGACCGGACACCTATGAATAATGCATTGTGCAGAGCTTTGCTGAAATACAGTTTCTTTTATTCATTAGCCTCCCTCTGCAGCCCTTAACCATGTTGATGTTTAGATGTGTATTTTTCTTTAAAAAAAACCAAAAAAACAACTGCAGGAATCTTAAGTCAATTATAGATATAAGGACAACAAACACATTCTGTCTCTTTTGCATTGCTAGGCTTCAATCTTAAAGGGCAAGTTCATCCCTGCAAATGAAAAATAAATATGCATATATAAAAACTGCAATAGTTAGAAAACTGGGAAACCTAACATGCTGCCTGCTGTTCTGTTACTTCTCATTTTGCTTCCTGGTTCATCCAGGTAAAAGCTGCCAGTCGTTGATGTAAGAGATGACATCACAGCCAATGACTGAATGTTACAGTACTAACTGCCTCCTCTGAGCGTGTAAAAACTTGTAAAAAAGATTGGAGAGCTTGAAGAGGTGGTGAAAACCTTTGAGAGGCAAAGGAGGTTAGTACAATGCCTGCCAGTAGATTTGGGTTTTGTAGGGCGATTCACATATGTATAATTTTTAATTTAAGTTTTGAACATGCCCTTTAAATTAAAATATTGTTTCAATATTGCAAATATAGCAGTTAAGGGAAAAGATTATGGGCCTCATTTACCCAGACTCGCTGGGCAAATATATGCAGTTAAAGTCAAGCTAACCGGTTTGCTACCGGTTAGCGTGACTTTAGCTCCATATTAGCGTTGGATGCGCGGGTTATGCAAAAATTACCCGCGCATCCGACGCTCGCGACTTAATATCGCGTTTGCACTCGTTTTAGTGCAGGCTTTTAACGCCAGCAGATAGCTGCCGTTAAAATCCCACCGTGGCTAAATCCCTACTGGGATTTACTCACATTTGCAAACACGATATTAAAGGGCATGTCCACCCCCAAAACTATAATCCCCCCCCCACTCTGGCCCCATCATGTAGTGTAGTGTAATCCTTACCTCCATCCAGCTCCATATGGTTCTCCTGTAGTCCCCCCCCAAAGTCCCAAAAACTGCCCACCAGGAGGATAGCAGAGTCCATATAGGACTCTGCCTCCTTCCTGGCTTCCGGGAGAAGTTTGGCATGCGTACTGCAGCCCTTCTCCCCCTCCCTCCCCCTCCCTCTCGATTTGGATTCCCTCCCCTACCATAAAACCCATTAGGTAAATTATTCCCCCTGTCCCCCCAGCCCCAACTGCTCTATTTATATCATTAGAAAGTTCCCCAAACTTTACTTACCTCCCCTCTTTCCTCCGCCGAACTGAATGACCGGCAGCCACGTCCGTGATTGGCTGCCGCTCAGCCAATCACAGACGCGACTGCCGGTCCCGTCCCTCTGCTTGCATTTTCTCGGCAGCGCGGCGGAGGAAAGATGGGAGGCAAGTAAAGTTTAGCGAATTTTCTAATGATATAAATAGAGCGGTTGGGGCTGGGGGGACAGGGGGATTGATATAACAAAAAAAATTTTTTAAGGGTGGACATACCCTTTAAATCGCAAACAGGACTTTTACCCAGAGTGGTAGCGGCTCTGGGTAAATGAGCCTGTAAGACGTCTATTAGTTGCGCAAATAGGAGGCACAGGCCTCAGACAATCTGTTTATAATTTAATTAACAGAGGAGCATCCTGATGTGTAAGTTGGAATCAATGGCATTTCATTCACCCAAATGATTTTCCTGTCAAACTGTCTGCAAACAGTTATTTTGTTACCACTTAGCATCTTGCTGGATATTTGCTTTTTACAGTAAAAATGTTTGGTTTATTATTTGTTTCCCGGTATTTATATAGTCGGCACAAAAGGAACAGGGAAAGGTTATTGTTTTATTCCTGGTTTTTCTAATAACACAAATAGGATCCAAAGGAGAACTACAGACATCAAATATATCCCTTATATTGCACTACTTGTGCCTGTACTTAGTAATACATGTAACGCCTTGTTTTAAGCTGCAGGTTAAGAGGAGGTGGCAACCTGGAAATGGAGTGGAACATCAGGTTGCCTACCACAAAGTATTACCATAGAAACGGTTCTTTCTAGCAGCATATGTGTCATTTATATTTAGGGGGGGGGGTGGACGTGCCCTTTAAGTCCTAGATCAGGCTCATACAGAAGCAGGTCCTGTGTAGACCAGACTTTTTCCATGGGGCATACATGCAGTTAAAAAGAAAACAGGGCTCAATCATCCAATAGATTTCTGATCATCCTAGCAAGATTCTGATCATTTTTACCTCCCCCCTAGAAGCCATCTGCCAATCATATTACAGCACAGAGACCTGCCTCTGTTAGGCACAAATAATGTTACAGAAGAGAGATGTACATTTGTTTTTAAAAATAGTCTCCCCCCCCTCCCCCCACACACACCCATTCCCCCCTTTGCTTGCATAAAAAAGCAGAAGAATTCCATGCAGGTTACTTCCTATCAAGTGTAAAGCTAGGTACACACAGTACAGATTTCTGAAAGATGACAGACAGGATCTGCAAGATCCTGTCTGCCATCTTTCAAAGATCTGCATACACACAGTCCCGAGCGTTCTCCCTTATGAGAACGCTCGGGACTGTGTGTTTCCATCGGCCATCACTATAAGGATCAGGCGCGGCCGTGGAAATTTTCGGACTTCCCGAACGAGCGTTCGGCCGACCCGATCGTTCGGCGGCCGCGCGCTCGTTCGGGAAATGAGCGTACACACATTAACGATAAAGCCCCGACACCGTCGGATCTGACGGTATCGGGGCTTTATCGTTAATGTGTGTACCCAGCTTAAGTGTGGGGATTTAGAAATGTAACCTCCTGGGCTCTTCATTTTTTTTTTAAAGTAGAGCAATAGTCCACCACCCCACCAGAGGCTGGAGAACACAAAAAAAAAAACAGGTTCTGGGAACAGAATAAAAGCAAAGAAAATTAAAAAACAGCTTTTTGTATTGTTTTGGTAGGGTCTGTAAATTATTCTGGCTGAGAAATAAACTGTATGGTAACTGCAGCTTACAAAGTCTTATCAGGGACTGTATTGGTCTGGAGACACCTGTATTGAAAATATGCTCATAGAGACAGTTAATAACATTGTGCTAGTAACATTGGTCAGCACAGTGACTCAGTAGTTAGCACTGATGCCTTGCAGCGCTTAGTTCCTGAGTTCGATTCCATCCTTGGACACATCTGCAAGGAGTTTGTATGTTCTCCCCCTGCTTGCGTGGGTTTCCTCCGGGCACTCCGGTTTCCCCCACAATCATAAAGACATACTGATAGACTGTATGTGTCAAATAAATGTGCTTAGATTGTAAGCTCTTCGGGGCAGGGCCTGATGTGAATGAATACATGTAATTGTAAAGCGATACGGAAGATGTTGGCTCTATATAACTCCACAATAATAATAAAATAATAATAATAATAATAAACAGAATAGAAGCAAAAAAATAAAAAAGAGGCAGTAAAATCAGCTTACATAGTAACATACATAGTAATTGAGGTTGAATAAAGACATCAAGTCCATCCAATTCACCATCTTTTTTAAATTTTTTTTATTTATTTATTTTTAACCCTACCTAACAGTTGATCCAGAGGAAGGCACAAAAAAAAAAACAGCAAAAGGGGGAAAATATTCCTTCCTGACTCCAAACGGCAATCGGAAATTATCCCTGGATCAACCAGATCTATATGTATTAATACCAGTAATTCTCAATATTTTTTAGTTTTAGAAACTTATCCAGGCCTTTTTTAAATTTAATGAACTTGCCATTACCATATCTGCTGGAAGACAGCTCCACAGTTTCACCGTTCTCACTGTAAAGAAACCTTTCCTAACCTGAAGATGAAACTTCTTTTCTTCCAACCTTAAAGGATGCACCAGTGAGTTCATTAATATAGTTGTATAAGGTTATCATATCCCCACGCAAACGTCGCTTCTCCAATGTAAACAGCCCTAACTTGTCTAATCTGCCTGCATATTCAAGCCCCTCCATTCCCCTTATTAATTTAGTTGCCCTTCTCTGAACTGCTTCCATTTCCAAGATGTCACTTTCGTATATGGGATTCCAAAACTGCACCGCATATTCCAAATGAGGCCTTAACAGTGCCTTGTAAAGAGGGAAAATAATATCTTTCTCTCTTGAATTTATTCCCCTCTTTTTACAAGACAATATCTTGCTAGCTCTAGCTGTTGCTACCTGTAATTGTTTGCTACAGCCAAGTCTGTTATCTACCAGAACCCCCAAATCTTTTTCCATTACAGATGCACTTAACACAGAGTTATTTATGGTGTAGGTGGCACAGGGATTATTAAATCCCAAATGCATCACCTTAAATTTATCAACATTGAATCTCATCTGCCATTCTGCTGCCCATTTTGATAATCTATCTAGGTCTGCTTGCAGCACTTGCACATCATTTGAAGTTTCCAAAGCTCTGCATAGTTTAGTGTCATCAGCAAACAAAGAGATCCCGCTCTCAATGCCCCCTTCTAAGTCATTTATAAACAGATTAAACAGAAGCGGCCCCAGTACAGAACCCTGAGGCACTCCGCTTATAACTTTAGCCCACATAGATGTAGCTCCATTAACCACCACTCTCTGCTTGCGATCCAATAACCAATTATCTATCCATGCACAAGTGTTTTCTTCAAGGCCAACAGTCCTCAGTTTATACTTTAGTCGCCTATGTGGTACAGTATCAAAAACTTTCGCAAAATCCAAGTATACCACATCCACTGCTGTACCTGAATCCAAATTCTTACTCACTTCTTCATAAAAACGAAAATTTAATTTGTCTGGCATGATCTATTTCTCATAAATCTATAGTTACCAGGCTGTGAACGACTACCTTTTTTGAATATTGGTATTACATTGGCTTTTTTCCAATCCAGCGGCACATCCCTAGACCAAAGTGAATCTGAAAAGATAAGAAACAGTGGTCTAGATAGAACTGAACTAAGCTCTTTTAAAATCTGAAGGTGTATTCTATCTGGTCCTGGGGCTTTATTGATATTAACTTTGTCTAATTGTTTCCATACCATATCCTTCTTCAGCCAATGTGAATACTCCTCATTTCTCCCCTGCGTATTATCACAATCCCTGCTGTAAGGACAAGAATTCTCAACAGTGAAAACCGATGTAAAAAAAACAGTTTAGCAGATTAGCCTTTTTGCCATCCTCTACAACCATCTCTGCCCCGTTATTTAATGGTTCCCAATTCTCAGTCCTCATCTTTTTACCATTTATATACTTAAAAAACATTTTGGGGTTGGACTTGCTTTGTTAGGCAATCCGTATTTCATTTTCTATTTTAGCTAATTTATTTGGTTTCTTGCTCTTTATTACAGCTTTTATACTCCCTGTAAGACTGTTCTGTTCCCTCTGATTTCAAAATTTTAAAAGCCTTTTTCGTTTTTTACCTGAGCATTAAGCCATGCAGGAGAGGACCTACTTTTTTTTACACTTGTTCCCTAAATTTAGAAATGAAATGGTTTAATATCCCTTTAAAAGTGGTCCACATATGCTCAGTATCTTTACCTAGAAACAATTCCCCCCAGTCTATGAGCAGGAATGATTCCTTTAACAGCACAAAATTAGCTTTCTTAAAGTTAAAAGTTTTTGTTAGCCCAGTGCACTTTAGTTTTTTGCAACCTATATTAAATGACACTATACCATGGTCACTATTCCCTAAGCTTCCCATTACCTTCATCTCCAAAATGAGCTCAGGGTTATTAGATATCACCAGATTCAACAACACATTCTGTCTAGTAGGAGCTTCTACCATCTGATTATCAATTGATTTACTTCCATACATGGTCGTACATGCCTCCTTATCCTCTATGCTCCCCCCTTCCCCTTCTCCATCCTCCGTTGTGTTAATAGCCCCCTGATCCCTAACTTCTCTATCTACCCCTGTGTAGTTCAACATACCCTCCCCCCAGTGCAATCCGTCTCTACTAAAGAGCCTGTAGCCAACAGAAAAGTCAGCCCAGTTCTCTAAAAACCCAAACCCCATATCCCACTCCCTTAGCCACGCATTTATACTCCTAAACTCCCGTTGCCTCCCTAGCGTAGCATGTGGCTGCGGTAGTATTTCTGAAATCACTACCGTTGAGGTCCTTGCTTTTAGATAAGTATGTTACAATGTATAGGTGTTTTGGCAAGAAAAGCTTTCACATTAAGGGTAAAAAAATAGGTTGCGTTCTCATTTAAGTTATTGCAAGGCATATATATGTAAGATATATGCATAATGGGTATTGGAATAACTCTGTTCTCTTTCCTTCGTGCTCAATGTTTGTGCTAATTTTGCTTACTTGTTATTCCAGGGCTGTTTATAAATATAGAAATTGTGCATCTGCAGTGTAAACGAAAATTCATGGATGTTATAAATTTAAGTAGTAGCGGCCTTTAAAAGTTTGTGTGGTCTTTGGAAAGCAGACAAAGCCAAACTCTGCGGCACCGCATGTTTCAGTCTCATGTAAAGTTTCTCTGGGAATTCTGTGTGGATGTTGGTAACGGGGAATTAATATTATAGCCGAACAGTAAATCCCAGGACATCAGCATTTTATTTTAAAATATTTTTATCTCAAAATAAAGATGTTACCAAAATTTGGATTATAAATTTGCAGGGAGATTTAATAAAAGTTCTTATTGTTAAAAATGGTGCTAATTATTCCCCAACCAATCAGATCTTTTTTAACATTTGAAAGCTAACATCTGATTGGTTGGGGCAAAATTAGCATCATTTTTAACAATAAGTTTTATTGAATAATCCTGTTGGTTTCCCAGAACGTTTATGGACAACATGGAAATGATAATAATAGTCCCTCTTGTTTCCATGTATTCATTCGTATAGCCTTCAAGGTGAAAGACTCAATGTAGTTTACCTTTCTACATGTGTGTCCTGTATCACTGGACTAGCTTGTTATGCACACTTAAAGGACAACTATAGCCTCAGAACAACACTTTTTCATAAAGAAGAGAACATTATTTTAAAAGCAATAATCTGCGTCTCACCTCTCATTTTGATATAATTTTGGGAAATTTACCTTTCTAAAATTGTGTTTTATTTCTCAACATCCCAGTAAGACACAGTGTGGTCACTGACTATTATGTTCTTTACACATGCTCAGTCAGAAGATACTGCAGGAACAGTTACAGTTGTTAGTTAGTCACACTGACTAGTAGTCTCTAGCCAATCTGTTTACAGGACAGATTAGGCAAGGGAGCATGTGACTGAGGTCAGGGATGTGGCCACTCACTGTACATACACAGTTATTTCATCCAGTTTTTCAGGGGATTACATTTACTTTATTGCTATTTACTGGAGTGGGATTTTACAGTTTACTGGTGTTTTTAGAGAGGATATTTTCAGATTCTGAAATGTAAAAGTTTGGGTTCAGTTCTCCTTTAAGCCTAAAGCATGTTCTTGCTGATGGTCATTGATGGTTTACACTCTTAGATCCCTATATAATAAATCTCTTAGCGGGTTTTGTTCTCTCCAACAGTGGAGGATGGAAAAGGGATGGAAAGATCTGACAGCTACACCTGGAAAAGGGATGGAAAGATCTGACAGCTACACCTGGAAAAACAGGCGCCCCTAGGCATGTGCCTAACGGTATATCCGCACGGCATACAGTATAACACATAGCAATTCGAACATGACTGAAATGTGCTTTATTTAGAGGATGTTAATAACCCAGACATTTTTATTTGTGTTTTGTTTGCCGTTTATTTTACATTCCTGTCTAGACTGTCTTTTAGTGCAGTTGCTAAATGTAAATGACCCATGAGTTTCGCACACTACTATTTTTCATATGTACTGGTTGCAAACATCCAACATACACGGTTTACCACCGCACTCCAGATTTTTAATATTTAGTTCTTTATTATCAACGTTTCCGTGCAATATGCACCTTCATCAGGACATGAAATCTGGAGTGCAGTGGTATACTTTGTATGCTAAGAGTGAACGTTTGGCCGGAATAAATGGCTGTCATTCGTGGCAATAGTGGCTGCGGCCGACAGTTCGTCCGACCGATCGTGCGGCCCTATAGGGAATCACACGATTGGCCGTGATTTACCGGCATGTCCAATCATCCCTTCGTCCGATCCGGATGAATGGACGATCAACATTGGTTGCGGCGGCGCACAAAAGCGGCATTGATTTTTCAGCCCAATCGATGGATACACGGAAGTATCGGTTGGTTGGGCTGAAAAATCTGCCCGTGTGTACCCAGCGTTAGATGTAATTTTACTAGGTAATAGCCCCAAAAATCTCTTAGTGATTCATGCAATTGGGCCATCAGTAAACAATGTATAAGGCAGGTGGCTGGATATCACCGAAAGGTCAATATATACTTGTAATTTAAAGATGCAGCAGTTTTACTAGGTAAATAAATAATGAGAACAAACCCTTGTGTGAGGTTCCCAACAATTTCTGTCTGAAGCTCATGTTATTTTTACTGACCTTGAAAAGTAAAGCATACAGAATTGTATAGTACTATTATGTACTTGGGTGCATTTACAATTCAGGATTTGGTGCTTGGCCCCACTTGAGCTCTCGTAAAAACTAATTCGGGAAGATTCAATATGTTTCGCCGCATCCTTTTGCATTCCCATGATACAATACCAGACATAAATGAGGTTACGTCTCGTATTGCGTCGTGGCATCGTGTAATGGTAATAAGTTCCGGTTGCGTCAGATTAAAGACCTCATACAGAACCCAGTTAACGTAACCAAAAAACAATTGGAAATGGCACTGTGTCCTAAAATCCATGTAAAACACACGTTAACACGATATCACTTTGGTTTAATGTGGGTTTTACACGGATTTGACCCATATTTAATCTCCCCGATAGACTTATGTTATGTGTGATTTTGACAAAAATGGAACAAAAATGGTGATCGCATTCGTTATAAAATCAGATCGCAATGCACATAGTGGGGCCAGGTTGGGCACTCCTGGGCTAGCTCTTAAAGGAATAGTTCACTCCAAAAGTGAACTATCAGGGAGATTTAATAAAAGTTCTTATCGTTTAAAATGGTGCTAATTTTGCCCCAACCAATCAGAACTTATGTAACATTTGAAAGCTAACATCTGATTGGTTAGGGCAAAATTAGCACCATTTTAAACGATAAGAACTTTTATTGAATAACCCCCTATATCTTTAATATATTGATTAAAGCTTGGGAGGTTAAGGAGCTATGCCTAACATCCCATTCTTCAATTAATAGCTCAGGATCCAGGAACAAAGATAGGAGAAATTTACCTTTTGAGCAATCCACCGCAGCCACAGTGAAATCTCCGATCGCTTCCTTGTTCTGTACAGCTATAGCATGCATATGCAATAATACCTGCTATAGCTGTACAGAACAAGGAATCGGTCGGAGATTTCACTGTGGCTGCGGTGGATTGTGCAAAAGGTAAGTTTCTCTTACCTTCGTTCCTGTATCCCAAGCTATTGATTGAAGAACGGGAGGTAAGGCATAGCTCCTTAACTTTCCAGGTTTCAATCAATACATTAAAGGTATAGTTCACTTTGGGAATGAACTGTTCCTTTAATGTATTTAATTATCCACAATAGAAATGGGGAGCTAAAGGCAAATTATCCCATTTGTAGCATTAACAAGCTTAGCTGCCATTGGCTAAGAGGAGCTAGAACACACCAACTCTCACAGCTGTATAGATTCCTAAAATTCAGTTTGCTTTCGAACTTCTGAACTTCAGAATGCCAGTGTCCTCAACGAGGACAAGGAAGAATAGGGACCGGATGACTCACAGACAGCTCCTACCATTTACTTTTTGAAACTTAGGACAGGCACTGCAGGAGAACCATAAGCAGCAGAAGTGTAGGGTAAGGATTTTTTTACACTACACAGTGGGGCCAGCACTGGGGCAAATTATAGTTTTGGTGGTGGACATGCCCTTTAAATACTAACTTTCCTCACAGCTGAGCTATTTTCGAGTAGCCGCATTCAATTTCCAGGGTTACCGAAATTGAACACCACGTTCGAGGGTTAACGTCGATTTCGAGGGTTACCAAACTTCGCATTCTAGGGTTATGGTGCGCTAATGTAGAGGGAAAAAAGATAGTTCAGGTTCCTTCAAACTAGTAAGTTCGGATCTAACTCGGGTTTGAGTTCTAGTCCATCTTTACTGCTATAGATGTTATTTGTTTAGATGTTTACATCAATAACCAGAACGGAATTCACCTGTGCATGTTTTTTTTTTTTTTTTTAAAGTGTATATGTTAACATTCAGAACCAAATGTATAAACATGTAACATGGTCTGTATCTGATCTGTAAAACTTTTAATCTAAACCAGACTCATAGAATGGAAAACTAGTGGCTAATTTGAATTGCTCTACAGTGTAGTGTTAGATTGAGTGTTTTGATTAGTTTTCCTTTATATTTGCCAATCAACGTCTAACATCTGATTGGTTGCTGCACTTTAAGAGCTCGGGCACATTTTTGCATCTTTAAAGGGCATGTCCACCCCTTTTTTGAACTTTTGGGGTACTGTAGAGCTTCCTTCCCCAGCCCCAACCGCTATATTAATATGTGCAGAATCTCCCCCGATTTTTACTTACCTTACCTCTTTCCTCCGGCGTACTGTCCTGGTCCTCTGCTTGCATGAAACTGCAAGCACGGGGGGCGGACCGGCAGCTGCTTCCATGATTGGCTGAGAGGCAGCCAATCACGGACACTGCTGCTGGCAGTGGAAAACTCCGGAGGAAAGAGGTAAGGTAAGTAATGATCAGGGGGAGTTTTGCACATATTAATATAGCGGTTGGGGATATGGGAGGGAGCCCTACAGTACCCCAAAGGGGTTTTATGCTAGGGGGAGGGAGAGGAAAACAGGAGGGAGAAGGAGGGGGGAGGGCTGCTCTGAGCAAGCCAAAAACCTCTGAGAGGACACTTCAGAGTCCTCTGTAGAGGCCAGTTTTTGGGACTTTACAGGGACATTACAGGAGAACCATTTGGAGCTGGGATGTAAGGTAAGGATTTTATTGCACTACAGAGTGGGGCCTGTAGTGGGTTTAAATTGTAGTTTTGGGGGTGGACATGCCCTTTAAATAAACCCTTCAGTGGTCCCCATTCTGTACACTGTCACCAAACAGGTTCTTGTGCATTAACAACAGTTCCTGGTGCGGTGACCATTGTGTGCTACAGGTCACAAAAGCTTCTTCAGTAGAATCAAAATTTAATGTATGGAACGCACTGCATTTACATTATTGTATAGTGAAATCTGTGCACCTCTGAGTTCCTGTGGCAGAAGTGGCTCTGTACACTAAACTGTGAATGCCTCTGAGCAGAGAAGATGCACCTGATGACATACTTAGGATGTTTTTGTAGCTTGAGGTCACTTTTTAGCAATTTAATTCGTTTTAAATTATCATTTTGCTTAAAGGGGAAGTTCAGTGCAAATACATATGCTTTTCAGAAAAAAGAGCAGTATTTTCATCCCAATTACCTTAACCTGCCCATTCAGCATTTTGTCTGTGTGTAAATAAATGCAACCGAAATACTGACTTCCTGTTTGCAGGACCCCTATTAGAGACCGTTATGGTCTTGCCCTTGACCCAGCGCCTGGGTTGATTCAGTTGCTCAGTAGAGATCTGAGCATCTTTGACCCATCCAACAGCCAATCAGTAGAAATTACTGTTAGGAATATTCCAGGAATGTGGTGCATCCTGGGAAGAAGAAGGACCATTAGAACCTGAAATGTCAGCTCACTAATGTCAACAGCAGGGAACAGCAAAGGGTATGAAATCAACTGAATTTTCAAAATGGGAGAGAATATATAGAATAACTAAGAAGGCATTACACAAACTAACAATTTAACAAATATTGATAATTTCCACTGAACTGTCCCTTTAAACTGCAGTGCCCTTCACTGTACAATTTACCAAGATTTCTGGATCCCTACAATGATTAAAAGAAAACGTTGTAACCAAACAGGCAGAATAAAATGTACCCCTGGTTGCCATCAGCTTTACAAACTCCTGCCATAGTCTGGGCAGAGTGGTGCCTGCTTACTGAATGGTGACCAGTTAAACCAACGAGAATGTGCCCTTTGCAGGAAGTGTCTGTTTTTATTTGTTAAATGGCTGGCCAAGTGAAGGGGGCAGCACCCACATTGTACCAAAGCAGAAATATGTTAAGCTAGCTATTTATTCAGTTGTATACTGCATTTTAGTCTGCCTGCCTAGGTACAACTATTGTTGAAGGCAAAGTTTAACCCTATAGTTTCCCTTTAATAACCCTAGACTGAGTCAATAGAAATGGAAGCCAGGATGAGCCAGGCAGTTTCATGTATCTGGGAAGACATGCAAGTATGCGGCATGGCCAGAGCCTGATCAAAATGTCAGCAGGAGAATAGGGGTTAAGTTTTGTGTTCCAAATGTAATAAATGTCATAGCCCACAGTGTTCAGTTCTGTTTGTAACAATGTTTGGAATTAGTGAAAACCGCACACTGACCTCATATTACATTGTACAGTGTGGGTATTCACTGATATGGCAGATAGTGTCTAATCATTCATCGCCCCCACAGACATTATAGTTTTAATGTAGTTTTCACTGGCAAACTAGGTAACAGACAACTCAACAAGGGGAATTAGTTTCCTTTCCTCACACACTCCCCCGCACTAACAGAATTCCCTTCACAGCCGTCACATTATGGATGCAGAGCATAGTAACATGCACCATCAATGTATAGCACTATACAGTGTTATTATATTAAATAAGCTGTGAATGGTGGTAATTCAGATAGAAAGAGACAGACAGAGAGATGTATGCTGTTATCCGGGATAATAATATAGCAAATCACTAAAGAGAACTGCAGCCATAAGAAAGAGAGAGGCTACAGGTTATAGGCTCTGATATTGTTATATTTCATAGTACTAATGATTTACAATTATAATATTTTGAAATTCATAAATGTTAAATTTTCCTAGATGTAATAATTGTGAATGCAAAGACAGTTATCTTATTGCAACTTTTTTTTGGAACTGTATCAGTTGCAGAAGTGACACTGCCAATCAGAATACTGTGACCAAGGGTGTAGTCCACTGCACGATCGCCCGTGGTTTCTGACATGTCAGATTGTGCATTTGTACGTTTCGGATGAACGAACGGTCAGCCAAAAATCCATTCAATTATTTCTGCCTGATTCAACGATACACTAGCACCATCTCACTATACACTATCGGTTGATCGGGCCGAAATTATTTGTACCATGCTTTAGTGACTCATTTCTTATATTTCACTGCTCCTCCCATTCCAGTTCCTGATAAAGAAGTTCAGCACAGTGCACATGCCTAAACAATGACCCATCGGTTTGTGCCTGAACAATGACCCATCGGTTTGTGCATTGTGTTAACGGGACCTGCTGGAGCTGCTTCAATTCATAATCAATGTCTCTATCCTCCTCTACAAAGATTTTTGTAACCAGGTGGCTGCTGGGCTGGGATGTTCCTTTCTACTGGGCATGTCCAACCATGAAATACATTTTTATGTACAGGTTCTACACCCCCTAAACCTAATTTTCACATTATTCGTTTTACAAATTGATGGCGCTGTAGACACTCACCAGACCCGGTAACTCACCATTCTGCAGCGCTACTTCTCTCTGCTTGGATGACTAAGAAAGGCCTCACTGCTGCTGCTTTTGCTTGAAACAAGCTTGCAACAGCAGCAGGAGGTGGCACCCAGGTGGCAAGGTAAGTCGCTTAAGGGGCATCTTATTGAAAACAAATAATGCAAAAATTATGTTTGGGGAGGTGCTGAACCTATATATAGGTTACCCAATAGTACATCGGGTAGCGTGGGTTTTGCTTAAAGGCTAGGCCACACTGCCATGTTTGTCACTTACGTTTGCGTTTTGCAATCTGTTACATCACAATATGGGTGGCCACACTGTTTGCTTTGCTCTGCAATTTGTTTTCAGAGCGATTTCAGAGTGATATATGTGTCTGCAAGTATTTATTTCCCATTATGTCCTTATTTTTTTTGTTATTGGTTTGCATTTGTTCCCTTGTGCTTTGTTGCAATATACAGTGCTGTGTACCTGTGTGTTGCTATACAAATATCCATTCATACATAAATCAGGCTTATTTAATAAGAGGTGCAAACATTTGCCTAAGCTGTTAGTTGTCCTCAATTTTTTTACTGGCAGTTAGATAACATATGATAACATCTGATTGGTTGCTGCAGATTAAAAATATGGGCAATTTTTTATCTCTTCAACCTTAAAAAAGCCCCATAGGGTTTAAGCTGGGTACTCACATTGGGGCTTTATCGGTACTGTGTGTACCTTCGTTTTCCGAACGAGCGCGCGGTCGCCGAACGCTCGTTCAGGAAAAAATTAAAATTTCCATCTGCCGCGCTAGACTCCCTATAGAGAAGTCTGGGTAGGCAGCAACTACTATAGTTTGCCTTTTAGTGCCATCTACTGGTGGAAATTAAGCACTGCCGTAATTACACTTTAAAGGAAAGATGTAATATACTGTACCATGCTATTTAAATGTGTAATATCCACAGTATCCAATGTAATATACTGCTTTAAGTTTCTGATGTGGCTGATGCAGGTTTACTTTAGAGCATAGTCAGATTTGTAAAAGAAACCTACTTCATGCATTAATGTCCATATTTAAACCATAGTTTTGAATTATAAATTCTCTTGTTTTCAGATATGACTCCATCCTCATGATGAATGTAACCCTGACACCCACCCTGCCCGAACACACAGGCATCATGGAGTCCCCTATAACCCAGGAGGGTGAAGTAGAGCCTGGCCAGGACTCCTTGCAAAAATACGAACGGGAAAGGCCTCCCCCCCTGCACACAGGCGCTGACTGGAAGATTATACTGCACCTGCCAGAGATTGACACCTGGATTCGCAGCACATCTGAGCGGGTCAGGCAGCTCACGCAGTCTGTGCAGGAGGACCCCCAGAGCAGGCATGTGGATGTGCATCTGATGCAGCTAAAGGTGAGAGGAGTGCAGGCCAAGTTGTTCATTTATCCTCCTAGTAGTTGTAGTAGATAAAGTAGTTTCCCTGACAATTAGACAATGAACAGCTGTTTATTTTATAGTACAGGGTCAGTACACAATCCTAGTGTGTTAGGCTAGGTACACAACCAATCTCCTAGTGTGATATATTTAGTTGATTAGGCTGAATTTTCAACTGTGTGTAATTTTCTCTTGTGACCAATATTTTCAAAATATCGGACATGTCACCTAATCTTCCTTAATAAATTGGCTCTACACCTAATCCTACTTAATAAATTGGCTGCACACCTAATCCTCCTTTTCTATCAATAGATTACCATGGGATATATAGCTTGGTACAACTATTGGTAGAAAATATTGAGCTTTGCCTTGACAGGAGACAAGGCTGTAAATGTCTATTCATTTCCTAGTGACTTTTGACATTTTATAGAGACTGATTTGACATATCGTAATATATTTGTTTTCATTTTCATATATTTTCATATTGACAACAGTCTCCTTCCTAGAATCTCGGTGCATGTCTTTGACTGTTTAAATATGGTATATGCAAATTATTCATAGTAAGGCACTTTGCCTCTTGGGAGGTGAATAAGTTTAGTATTAGGCAGCGTCAGCCATTGGTCTTTGCAAATCATGGACAATTAAAGTTTCTGTTCTGTCCTTATAAACAGCTCTGAAATTTGACAATCCCGTTCTTGAAATACTGGAGCGCCACCTTGAGGTTTCTTTGAGTGCTGCATAAAATAAATGTAAATTATTTAACCTGCTTTCTACTAATGCTGGTTTTTCACGAGTTATCAAAGGATTTAAAAGAGAAAGGAAGGACCAGGGCCCAGGCAATAACACCATAAGATAAGATGTTTTCTGACACCTTGTTAATTACCCGTCACTGAGTTTCTGGGGTGTAACTAATAGCAATACAGGGTAAAAATAAATCTGCTTTATCGAAGAGCTGATTAGGTGTACAGTGACTGTGTACATGTGTATTAGGTTTTGGGTTATATTTGGGGTTTCCACCTATTTTATTTTAAAAGATAACACGTGAAATATACATGCAAACAAGTACCAGTTCATTGAATACATGTTTTGCCTACACTGAAATTATTACAGCCTGCATCATTCCTCTAATGGGAATACTGTCCATCCCTTTCAGCATGCTGATTATATAGGTGTTTGGATTTAAAGGAAAAGTTCAGTGGAAAATATAATTATTTTTATTATGCATGCCTAGTTATTCTACATTTTCTCTTTCATTTTGAAAAATCAGTTGACATTAGTGAGCTGACATTTCAGGTTCTGTAACGGTCCTTCTTCTTCCCAGAATGCACCACTACCCTAGAATGTTCCTAACAGTAATTTCTACTGATGGCAGAGCCGGATTAAAGGACAACTCCACCCTCGTAATAACATCTTTTAAAAAGAATGGTCTCTATATAATATGTTGATATATCATAGTTTGTCCTATGAATTCATTACTGTATACCTGCTATGCTTCTTGATGCCTCATGGAAACTGAGCCATTTAGAAACCTGTACTGAGCAGGTACTGTGCCTGGGCATGCTCAGTAGAGGCAGACAGGGGATTAACATTCAGTCACTGGCTGTGATGTCAACTGTCAAATCCATAACTGACAGTTATTAACTGGAAGAACCAGAAAACTGGGGAAACAGGACATTGTGCAGGATTTCAGGTTAGACTTATATATTTCACATTTCAAACTATTACCGTTTAGGGTTTTGGGGGGTGATTTACCTGTATGTAAGTTTTCATTTGGGGATGGACTTTCCCTTTAAGACCAAATGGGGCCCAAGGCACAAGTCAGATTTTTGGGGCCCCCCTACCGTTCCATTACACAAATATCACTATTTTAACGGTCATGTTATTTGTAAAGTAAAGAATGTAAAAGCAAGATTGCTTGCTTTTAAATGTATTAAAACATTTAACATAAATAACATGACCACAATATAATTTGCAATAAACTATAAAATAAATAGCACCAGCACATCCTCCTCCCCAAGTCCCCCTGGGCCATGGCACCCATCTCATAGCACTCTGGACTGCAGGGGATGTGCTGGTGGCCAGGGGTGTGTGTGTGCTGGGGGTGGCACAGGGGATAATTCCCTCTGGCACCCCCAGCACATCCCCCCCCTGGCACCACCACCATATCCCCCTCCCAAAGCCCCCCTGGGCCATGCTGCATACCATGCCATCTGATTGATATCCACCATTCCCCCCATACAGATTTGGATAATGTTATGTCCCCCATGTGATTGATTGCACCACCAGTGACCCCCCCCTGCACATTTATAGGTCCTTAGGATGGAAAAATACTGCTCTTTTTTTCTTAAAAGTATATGTATTTGTTCTGAACCTCCCCTTTAAGGGGAAGGTGGCAAAACCCTAACTGTATCCTGGTTATTGTTGTTGTAGTAAAGGTTTTTAGATTCCTTTTAGAGCAAACTGCTAATTGTAGTACATACATGTTAGCAATGAAAACATTTGTAACTTATAATACGAGTGATGCCAGGAGATGCCTAGATTGTTACAAGCTAGCAATACATAACATGAATATTCACTCTACATGGCTACAGTAAGGATGTAAACCTTTATATAATGTAAAATATTTAATATACAGGGAAATACAAATGCAATAAACAAGCAAACACCAAGTGGATCTACATTGTCTGCCTGTGAGTTGAATTTTGGTCATGCCTGGCAGAGGCAAAATGAATGTGATCATTTATATTTAACATTGCTTCCCATCCCTGATTAATGACATATATTTATTCTTTTCGAATCACTCTATGTTCTATTCTAACACTAGATTGACATTGGCTTACAATGCTCTTTGAAACAGTGCACATAGTATATAGTCTGATCCTCGCTTTTGTATAGTCCATCTTTAGCAAAGTTCTATGTTAACTAGTAAACCGCTGATTCTTTAAAGAATCCCAAATCTATTCCTCCCTGCATCTCTCTCCCCCTCTCTCTACCTCTTTCCCTTCTCTCTCTCTCCCTCTCCCCCTACCCTCTCTCTCCCCCTCTTTCTCTCTCCCTCCTCCTCTCTCTCCTCTCCCCCTTTCTTTGTCTCTCTCTCCCTCTTCCTTCTTCTCTCTCCCCCTCTCTTTCACTCTCTCCCCCCTCTCTCTCCTCCTCTTTTTTCCCCCCTCATTCTCTCTCTCCCCCCACTCTCTCGCTCTCTCAGCTCACTTGCCTCTCTCGCTCTCTCAGCTCACTTGCCTCAGTTTGCACAATACATTCTCAGCATCTCACCTCCGGATGCCCAACTCACTACTACTACTACTACTACCTCAGCCACTATGCAATCAGGCCCTTAACACCCGGCTGTGATATGCTAACTGGGACTTTCCAGGGTACATAATTGCCACAGATTCTTGTACAAGTCATTCTGAATTGAGAAAGCCAGTCGGATGGCTAGTGAAACGTCTTCAAGAACTAAACTTCAAGTCCAGATGATCTAATTCCATGTAGCTGGAATGGTGACAGAGTTTTGACATTTGGAATGCTGTATGCTGTGTGCAGGCTTGACAGTTGGTTTGTGGGAAAAAGTCAGGGTGGATGAAAGTGGGAGTGGTTAAAGGAGGGAGGGGGGATACTGCCCCTAAACAAAATTTGTGCTGGATTGAAGGCATGCAGCAACACACACAAATCAGAGTTAGTGCTTATTACATGTTTTCAGTTATAGATTAAGATGAGGCAGTAGATCTAATTGAATACAACAGATATACTATGACCTGGATGAATGAGAACCTTCACAAGCATAGTGATTAATTTCCATTAATAACATTAACTACAGATTCTCTGATGCATAAGAGTTGCCATACAATAACTTGACATTATACTAATTTGAAATTTGATCCGAGTACAGCAGTAGCTTTACCTGCTGATGTTTCCCGGATGGATCATGTTTGTAATTGTAATTGCAATTACGATTGTAATATCAACCATATAATGATTGGGCCAGTCCGTTATCAGAACTTAAATTGAAATGTATGACCAGCTTAGAGGTCTAGAATTTTGAATTGGGCAGGTCTTCTCATAGGATAGAGAAGCTTCTCCCACAACACACACACACTGACTATATTTTTTTTGTATGTTATTTTGTACTGATGATTTGGTTACCTTACTGAGCTTCTTAGCCCATCAATTTAACTATGGTTATGAGGCCTATACATGTGATATTACTAGATGTTAGGATAGCTTTAAAATGTTTGGTAAGACCATAGAGATTGGGAAAGAAATCTATTAATGATGTTCTGCTAAGATTCTATTACTTCTGTCTTAATGTTTGGTGCTCCAATCGCAGCTGTTAACCAGCTGATGAGCACCATCCAATCTTTTGACCATGTGCTCCTATAATAAAGAGGGGTTTAGTGCCTGTAGGTAAGTTTATCTGTGTAACCTGGGCGTTCTATTATTCACAGGGAGGTGGGAATAAGGAATCTCGCCTTTCATCAGTTTAGTGTCTCTTTAACATAATCATGCATCATTAGCCCCAAGTTCTTGATACTTTCAAAATCCTCACCCTGAGGTGTCCATAAGGCAGAGGAAAGTACAGAAGGCGAGAAACAGTGAAAACTGTTTATTATTTATTATTTTTATTTAATGCATCATCCTCGGCTTGTTTGAAAGGTATAGGAGAGCTTTTTAATCCCCAAATGTTAGTCTCTATAGAAGTGTCCTCTGTTGTATATACCTCTCTTCTTCCCTTTAAACAATCCCAGAATCATGTCTGTAGCTGCAGAGTAACAGCCATAAAAAGCTAGGTATATTGCTTTTGTATTCTTTCGGCTGTTTTTAGGCTGCAACCACACTACATTGCACAGTAATGTGTGTGAAATGTAGCACATTACCGTATGTTTGCGATGAAAAGCTCTAGTGTGGCCTAGCCCTTACTGCTGGGAGAGAAGCCCTCCAAACTCTCGGTTTGCTATTAAATCTGTCTCAACAACACGTCATCATTAAACAGAGAAGGGAGAGGGAGTATTCGCAACTCCCACCTTCCACTACACAATTTAGTTATTCGGCAGGCCCCCTTGACGGACAATAATCTAACGTGTACAAGTCTTATTTTGCAAGAACAAATAACTCTAAAAGGAAAATACCATTGCACAGTTAGACAATTCTTTTACCAGCAAACAGCAGAACTTAAAATCTGTATTAAATCTGTATTTATTTCAAAACCACTTTAAAACCAGTACCAAAGCCAGGGAACAGGTGACATATTTGTCTTAGACATCCCTACTACTGCGGGCAGGTGTTGATATCTCCCAATGAGAGGTGGTGTATATGGGGAGGATGGGGCCGCCATTAAGGTTATCATTTTTATTGTCATGTTAATGCAAGCTGCAATTACAATCATTTCTGGTTCTGATCCGATTGACCCAATCTGTATGAAGGTATATTGGTCTGTTTGTACACAGAAACACATCCTTAGTATTGCCAGACTGCAGGATATTTATCAAGTAGTTGCTGGTTAAACCTGTCCTTTTCTTCCATCAGCAGCAAGCAAGTTTAGTAGGGTCAGCACTACTGAGATAGGAGTTATTTTAGGACAGGAAGTCTGCCCATGGGAAATTGCCAACACCAAGGGGTGTAAATAATCCTGTACTATTAACTCCCTGGCACCGTATGTACTGAGCACATTTAACTGATGTGACAAAAACGTAACCGTTTAAAACTGCAGTATTTTAAGTGACATTTCTCCAACTATGTCTGTGTTCTACAAAGTTATTTCTTTCAAACAATTCTGTCTTATATCCCAGAGAAAGACAACAGGTTAAGCATTACATGTCATTGATTTTTTTTGATCTTCTTGGATGTTTTTTCTGTGATGTGAAAACCCATTATAACAGTTGTTCTGCTCATCCGTTTGTAAAGCAATTTGGAGCAGACAGGATTAGAATCACCCTGTAGCCAGAAACCTAGAATGTTCTCAATGGGTTACAGAGACAACTGCAAACTGCAATAAGCAGAAACCAAATCAATGTCTTCATTTTCTTTACTGCAAATAGTGACTCATATATTTGAAGAAATGAATAATGAATTGTCTACTCTGTTACCATATCTTCAAATATTAAAGTGCATGTCCACCCCCAAAACTAAAATTTAACCCCATACTGGCCCCACTGTGTAGTTTAAAAAAATCCTTACGTTACATCTCTTCTCCTTATAGTTCTCCTGCAGTGCCTTTTCAAAGCCCAGGAAAGTGAAGAGGCTGTCAGTGAGTCATCCGGTCCTTGCTGCTTCCCTAACCTCAACAAGGACTGTGACATGCGCAGGGGAGCCCTCCCCCCCCCTACCTTCCACCATCCGGATCCATCCTCTACAGACGTGGCATTAGCGTGAAACCTTTTGGCCATAAGGCAGGTATCCCCTGCCCACTCCTAACTGCCAAAATATTTCTTCAAAAAAATGTTTAGATCAATACTTACAGACCCTTCCATTGACAGCAGCCGCGTCTGTGATTGGCTGAGAGGCAGCCAATCACAGACGCGGCTGCCGGACCGGCCCCTGCTTGCAACTTCCACAAGCAGGGAGCCAAATCAGAGATGCCACTGGAGAGAAGGAGCTGTATCGATTTAAATATTATTTTGAAGAAATATAACGGCGGTTGTGTGTGGGCAGGGTGCACCTACCTTATGTCAAAGCTTTTCGGTTTGGACATTTTCAGGGTGAACATGCTCTTTAAAGGTCATGCCCACCTCCAGAGCAGACTGTACACATAAAACCAGAACTCTCCCTCCAAAACCCTAAGATAGCAATACTTACCTTGGTTCTCAGTGTTCCTGATATTCAGCAAAACTATAACGGGTCCCCCTCTCTGCTTTATCTTCAGCAGTTTGCTGTGGTGGGGACTGTAACTGTGATAAGAAAAGTAAGGATGCCTCTGTTCAACAGTCTCTATTCTTCCTTCCCCAGGAAGTAGGACTGGATAGCAGCTGTAATTAATCAGTTATAGTGGCTACCTGTGCTACCGCCTCTATGGCTGCAAGAGTTTGTAATGGGGTTTATAAAGCCAACTAAAAAGGTGGAACATTTAATAGCAGGACTGGGTGCTGAGTATCTGTGTTAAAGGGCATGTCCACCCTTGTAATAAACTTTTTATATAATGTACTGCTCCTTTCCGCAGCCCCAACCGCATAACTTTTATTTACAGAAAGTGCCCCAATCTTTACTTACCATGCCTCTATCCTTCGCTGAGAGGCAGCCAATCACGGACGTGGCTGCCGGGAGTTCAGACCGGTGAAGGATAGAGGCATGGTAAGTAAAGATCGGGGCACTTTCTGTAAAAAAGAGTTATGCGGTTGGGGTTGGGGGAAGGAGCAGTACATTATATAAAAAGTATTTTACACTAGGGGGAGGGTGACAAAATTGGGAGGTAGGGGGAGGGAGGGGGGGAGGGCTGCAGTGCGCATGCCAAACTTCTTCCGGAGGGGAGACAGGAGGCAGAGTCCTATTTGGAATCTGCTAACCTCCTGCTGGACAGTTTCTGGGACTTTGGGGGGGGGTTACAAGAGAACCATATGGAGCTGGGATGTAAGGTAAGGATTTTTACACACTACACAATGGGGCCAGTAGTGGGTTAAATTATAGTTTGGGGGGTGGACATGCCCTTTAAGTAACATTGGGGTGAAAGGTATGGTTAAGTAAGAAATAAACCCTCACACTAAACTGGTTAATCTGTTAATAAATAAGAATGCATCTTATAATAATTATAATTCGTCTAAGAATCAGCCAGTGTGGGGCAAGTAATAAAAACATACAAACAGTACATTTTAGTGGATTACTAGCAACTGGTAATGGGCATATCCACCCATAAAATGAAAATGAACACAACTGCAGCAACCTCCCAAATTTTACTTACCTTCCCAATGATCCCACTACCTGGGTTCTGCCTCCTGCTGCTGTTGCGAGCTTGTTTTGAACAAGCACAGCAGCACTGAGCAGTGAGGCAATTCCTGGTTGCGACTGTCAGCTATTGGACGTGATGTCACTGGCGTGCCTTAGACTGACACCTGCAACCAGGAAGCAGAGAGAGGAAGTGCAGCAGACCAGCGAGGGACAGGGTGTTGTAAGTATGTTCAGGTGCATCTTTAGGGAAGGTAAGAAAAATGTATGTGGGGTTGGTGGGGGTGCTGCAGCTATATGTATATTTTCGTTTTAATAGTGAACATGCCCTTTAATTCTGCTCCCCTGTATACAGATGAACGTATAAATGTGTTCTTCCTTCTGTAAGTGTCCATAGAAGGAATCTACTGTACTATAAGGTATAGATTATAGCTTCCTTTCAGAGATAAATACATGATCTCTGCAGAAAGAGTTTTGTGAGTTTGAGTTCCAGCAAGTCCCAAGCCAAAGTTCACTGGTACCAGAATGAATAGTAAGTGGTTTCAGTGGCTGTGAGCTCCACCAATTAAAATTGGTTTTCTATTTTTCTAATTAATTACATAATAGGGGCCTTCACAACTGGCCCAACATAGTGACATATTGTTCTGAAAAAATGACAATAATAGAAAGACCAATTCATAACTTAAAACAGAGCATAAAACAGAGATGATGAGACATTTGCAGGCCTTTACCAATACCAAGAAATCAGCTCTGAAACAATGTTGTAAAATATTGCCATTCCCAGATGTAGGGGAACAAAATGTTCTTGTTTTTATTGTTTTGTCTTCAAGGAAGATTACAAGCATTGTAATGGAAGCGTCAAAGGGAACTTACGGTAATTGTATCTCCTGAGCTAGTACTGTATTTGGTCCTAAATGTCCAAAATATATTCTGGGTGACTTATTGGTTCAACACATCAACATGTGTGTACGAGTCCATGATATGAGAGCTGTGTTGAATAATTGTCTTTAATTAATATGAAACCTCTATGGGGATTGTAAGAAACAAGTAATAATGTTTTTCCTTCAATCATAAAGGGCCAGGTATATGACATCTTACCCCAGATAATGTAACAAACCCAGGGAACCAGTGGAGCACATGGTCCAGGTTTTCAAGCCAGTAGGTGGGCTGGTAGGATGGTGAATTCCTTATAATATTAATATTAAACAATATCTTTAACAGCAGGTTAAGAACAGATACTAATAGTAATAGTACATCCTCTAAAATACAATATGAATATTACTCATCTAAACCTCAGAGCATCCCACAAATCCAATGAGAACTAAGGTGTTATAAATGTCAGCCAAGCGATGTCTGAAATCTGCCGAGTAAGTGTGCATACGTGTGCATTATGGAGGATTGGTATTTGCCTCATATACCTTTGTGACATAGGGAAAATCCTGTCTGATCTGATGTGATTTGCCCTAAATTGATAATGCGTATGGGCACCTTTAAGGTAGACAAACCTGGCAATATTGGGTAGTCTATCAGACACTTGCAAATCGTACCTTCAGCTGCCACAATGAGCTGATATCTGTTTAAGATAGGTGGCGCATGGTGGACCAGTTCAATTGATACTTTTGATACTTAGATTTGAATGGGCTTCCATCACCAGCATCAAAGGACCATGGGAAAAATTAAAAAAAGACTGGAGAGAGTCAACTGTAGGTATAAACCCATCCGTCCATCTGTGAAGTCAATTTATTTTACATAAATGCACCTGCTAATTTTGCCCCAACCAATCTGATGTTGTTTGCCATTTGAAAGCTAACATCAGGTTGGTTGGGGCAAAATTTGCCTCCGTTTTAATGATAAGAACTTTTATTACATCGCCCTGTCAATGTATTATTTGACATTTATTCTCCTTTAAAGGGACACTAAACAGGTTATGTAACGTACCTTGTATCTTTATTATTTACAGGGAGGAGATTTCTTATTCCCACCTCCTGTAAATAATGGAATACACCGGGTTACAGAGTTAAATCCTCTCGCAGCTTCTCTCCACCATATGGCGTGCTGTCTCCACCAAACTCCTATCTTTTCTGCATGGGTGCCTATAATAAAGATAGGTGTGTGGTAGAGACAGTGTACTTATCAGCTGGAGGGAAGCAGCGAATAGAGCGCCAGCAGATAGGTCTAACACTGTGACCCGGGAGTTCTATTGGTCACAGGGAGGTAGGAATAAGCAACATCTCCCTGCTAATAATAGATAATTAGGTACATTAAATTGTCAGTTTAATGTCCCTTTAAGTGATGGCTGCTGTCAGCATGTTGGTGTTTTTTTCCAGTGAGATATAAAAGCTCTGTGTGGGTTGAGGCTTAGCGTGGTAGATCCATCAGACATGTGGTATATGTAATTTTCGGACTGTACAGCGATGATGGGGAATTTTTCTGGCCCTCCCTTCATCTCCTATTTCTCCTACATCTTCTATTTTCCTATATATTACCTTTCTAGCTCCGCATTCCTCCCCTGGACCCTTTATCTGTGCTATTCTGTCTGTTTCTCTGTGTATCCGTATATGTCTATCCCCCCTTCTCTGTTGTGATTTGGTATCCACAGCACTTCCACCCAAACACATAACAACATCCCCACCACACTAAGCCCAAGGATTGTTGAAAAGTTTAGGAAGATGTGGCCTTACTGCCCCTTTTCGCTATTGTATATTGAAGCACAAGAATGTAAGCCCCAGATAAAGATCCAGCACTTTTACATTATACCGTGGGGACGTCAAGTCTGTAGCCTTCTAGATGATTGAAAACTATGTGATAACTTCGTAGGTTCAATAATCTGCTGGCAACCACAATAAGGCAAGTGCTGTAACTCAACAGTTTATTCATCTTGCATGCCCACTACCTGTATCTTACTGTCTCTTAGCTGGCACAGGGAAGACAGGGGGTGGGACAGGAACTAAGTATGTATTTAGATAATGGCAAAAGAGAAGAATGCCCATAAACAAAATGTCTATTAATTATATATAAATTGATATAAGTGCAATAAGCCTTAATACATTAGGAATGAGATCCCTGCCCTGAAGAGCTTACAATCTAAGTGGGAGGGACAATTTATCTAATGGCTTAGATTATAATAATTTATAATCTAAGCCATTATACAGATAAAAATTAAATTAAATACAATTTCATACATCGGTTAAGAAAGTGTGTGTGTATATATATATATATATATATATATATATATATATATATATATATAAAAATTATGTATAAATTGATATAAGTGCAACAAGCCTTGACACATTAGGAATGAGAACCCTGCAACGAAGAGCTTACAATCTAAGTGGGAGGGGCAACATAGGGAAACAAGTGTGGGGAGGAATGCTTAAAAGGGCTAACAATCTTTTGTTGTGCTTCTGCTCAGAAAGGTAGGATAACCGTCTAAATTTGAAAGGATTAATGGATGTCACCAGGTAGGGAGGAGCAAGAGAGAATGGTTTAAGGCGAGGCAGCAGTGTTAGTTGGGAATCTGTGGAGAAGATTTCCTTGCGAGGAACGAGGGCACGGCCTGGTACATAAGCGGTCAAGAGAGAAGATAGTGTAAGGAGGTGCAGTAGAGTGAAGGGATTTTAAGGTTAAAAGTAGGGTATTGAATATGATTCTTTGTTTGATCGGAAGCCACCCTATGGACTGAAGTATTGGGGTTGTGGGTTCTCTTTTGGAGGAGAGCGAGATGATTCTAGCTGCCGAGTTTAAGATAGACTGGAGAGGAAAGAGATGAGAGGCCAGGAGTCCAAGTAGTAGAATGTTACAGTAGTCAAGACGGGAGATTATAAGGGCATGGATGGGCATTTTAGTAGTGGAGAGAGAGAGAAAAGGGCGGATCTTGGCAATATTGCGAAGGAGAAAAGACAGGTCCTAGTGACATTGTTAATGTGATAATGGAAGGAGAGAGAGGAGTCAAAGATAACTCCAAGGCAGCATGCAGATTCAACTGGATTACTGACCATATTGTCAATAGAGATGGAGAAGGGTGGACTAGGTCCCAGTTTAGGGGGGGGAATTATTAATTCCGTTTTGGATAGATTGAGTTTTAGGCGGCAGTGCGCCATCCAGGAAGAGAGAGACCGCAGACATTTAGAGATTTCGGATTGGACTTCAGGGGTTAGCGCGGGGGTGTACAAGTAAATTTGGGTATCATCAGCATATAAGTGATACTTAAAACCGAAAGAACTGATTATTTCTCCCGGAGAGAAAGTGTAGAGGGAAAACAGCAAGGGTCCTAAAACCAAGCCCTGAGGGACCCCCACACTAAGCGGAACAGGAGAGGAAGTCTTATTAGCAAAAGAGACAGAGAAAGATCTGTTAGAGAGATAAGAAGACAACCACACCGCAGCTTGATTTCAGATGCCCAAAGAATGTAGAATTTGCATAAGAAGAGAGTGGTCCACAGTATCAAAGGCAGATGACAGGTCAAGGAGAATGAGGACCGAGAACTGTCCTCTGGCTTTGGCAGCTTGTAGGTCATTTGAGACTTTGCAGAGGGCCGTTTCAGTTGAATGACCTGGTCGGAATCCTGATTGTAATAGGTCCAATAAGTTATTAGCATGGAGGTATTTAGTAATGCATGTAGAGACCAGAGGTTCAAGGAGTTTTGATGCAAACGGTAAAAGGGAGACAGGGCGGTGGGTTGAGAGACAGGTAGGGTCCAGAGAGGGTTTTTTAAGATCACCATCCCTACACTATTGGAAGTTTCTCTGATTACAGAGTTAGAATGTATTTATACATTCTAACTTTGCTCTAGGTTGCATTAGCAATGTCCTTTTTATGTTTTTAAATGTGGCATTTAATCAAAATAGCACTAGACTAAATTCTGAGAACAAAATACTTCCAAGCTATTTGTACAGAATCAAGAGACGGCAGCGCCGCCTAGTGTCAAACATGGATAGGTCCTTTTTATACTTCTACATTGTAAAAATGGGATTTCATTCCCTTTAACAAGAGACTCCCAATGAGCTGGCGAACGTCTATTCGGGTGACAATCGCTTCATATATGGGCATTTGGTTGGATCACCCGTGATGCCCGACTGGACATCCATGCACAGAGCACTTGTCTGTTCTTCACAGGTCGTAGGAAACATTGAATGTCTGTATTGGTCTACAACAGTTAAAGGGTATCTCCACTGGTAAAAAATAATGTTGGTATTCGGTTTTATTTAAGAACGGGAGGTAAAGGAGCTGTGTCTTACCGCCCATTCTTCAATAAAATCTGCAGGAGCCGGGAACAAAGGTAAGGTACTTACCTTTCACCCCTCCGCTGTGTAGTCTGACAGGTCCCAACACACTCTGTATTCTATGCACATGCGCATAGAATAAAGAGTCACATGCGCATACAATATAGAGTCACATGCGCATACAATATAGAGTCACATGCGCATACAATATAGAGTCACATGCGCATAGAATATAGTCACATGCGCATAGAATATAGTCACATGCGCATAGAATATAGAGTCATAGAGTCACATGCGCATAGAATATAGAGTCACATGCGCATAGAATATAGAGTCACAGGCGCATAGAATACAGAGTCTGTCGGGACCTGTCAGACTACATGGCGGAGGAGCGTAAGTTAAGTACCTTACCTTCGTTCCCGGCTCCTGCGGGTTTTATTGAAGAATGGGAGCTTGTCTACTAAAATAAACTGTTAGTCCATTAAATGTGACACAGTTGACATAGCTAAGCGCCAATTATATGCTGGATATTTAAACGTAGAAGGTGATAATATAAATGCGGTCAGAGAATACTATGTGTTATACACGGTTTAGCAAGTTTTCAGATCCCTGACCGAACTCAAAAAGAAATTCCTTGTTGATATTCCAGTGATGTTACGCCACACAATTTTGGTTCAAATCTACATTTGCACACCCAAAGGAATAGACAACAAATCCGCTGTATACATTCCAGACATCCAGATATTAACTACCTGCATTGGGAACACAAGTAATTAATGGCGCTAGTGGAATCGCCTGGGGAATTCACTCTAAAGGAAAGCATACTGATCAAGTGTGTGTGTGTGTGTGTGGGGGGGGGGGTGCGCATTAATTAGTTTTTGTCTGAGAAAAACAAAACTGAAAAGCAAGTTCCTTTACTTCTTTGAGCACCTGAAATGTTACTGAATCATGTCATCCTGTACTTTTATTGCAGTGCTGTAAATATACAAAAAAATATATTGTTCATATTACAGGCCCATGGCTAACAGAAAATTGGTAGAGAGGATATTATAATAGACTTACATCTGAAACTGTACTGCGTCCCTAGTCATTGAAATGAAAGTGGCATCTATTCTATAAGATACCATCATATGAAGTTATATATCGAAACTATGGCTTGCGGGGATGTGATATATAAGGGATAATACGCTACCCACAGTGTAATATAAGGATATTACGCCACCGAGGAGTTCCATGACCATATAGAAGCACGAGGCTGCAGGCCCAAGTGCTTTTATATAGGTCATGGAACTCTGAGGTGAAGTAAATCCATATATTACACTGTAGGTAGCGTATTTTTTCTTATAATACATAAGGTCAGCCAAAAAAAAAATAACCTGCCCACTACCACTGTGTCTTCCCCTTCCTGTATTAGTCATTTATATAGGAATCCCTGTTTAATGTATAAATAGTTAATTACCGTCCATATTGAAAAGAGGAAGAAGGACCGAACATTGTCTGTCAAGAATAAACAGGGATTCCTATATAAATGACTAATACAGGGAGGAGGGAGACAGTGGGTGGGGCAGTAGAATACAGGAAGTCACTCAGTGACATCACTGAGTGATTGTAATATAGATTCTCGCCATTGCACCTTCCCATTGAAAATGCCTAACCTTATGTATTATAAATTAGATATGCCTGTGCCCACACCAGTGTTCTAGACATAGAGCAGTTAATTGGGGTAGAATGCAATAACAGACCTCAAACTCTGGGCATATACTGTACTACTTTAATGAATATTGTCAATGTTTATTGGAAACAAAACAGTATATTGCGGGCTAATACAATCTGGGTGTCAAATTGATTGCAGGGATGTCCGGTGCACCTTCAACTAGTAGAAATGTACGGTATGTCTTTGAACAGATGGAATATAAAGGCAAGTGATGCACTGTTTAATTCAGCTAAATAGTCAGATAAACACACAAAGGGAAAGTAGATTTCATCCCTTACTTAATTCTGGAGCCTACTGTTTCATTTCTTACACATTTACCCCCTAGAGGTAGGATTATATATATAAGTACTGACATTATTTTGTTGACCAATGTCTCTCTTCTGTTCTCTTCATCAGGCCAAATCAGTTCTTAAGCTTAGGGGAAAAGAAGAACATGCCTTATTCTGGATTTGTGTCCTACTGCCCAGTTAATAGATTGCAGCCCAGTAGGTCTTCTTGTGCTCTCAGTTTATTGTTTTAAAGGCTAACATTTGGAATTAAAATGTCATGTGAATATCAAGGGGTAGTTGCTTTGGTTGGAGAAATGTTAAGCTTTTTTCATGGTTAGTCTAGTTGTTCATTGGGTGGGAACTATGGAATGTTTGTTCTAGAGAAATGATGTGGTTTTTCAATTTTTTTCTTATGCAGGGCTATTTTAATGAAACATTTTGACTGTAGGTATGTGCCGTCTGTCTTAAATTTCAGATGACTAGATGGAAGTTTAAATGCAAAGAATAAGCTCTGGTTTTGTCCATTTGCATTAATCTCAGATAATAGGGAAGATGAACTCACAAAGGCCTTGAAGAATCTTTTAGAAGAACATAATCTAAGATACTGTATAAGAGTGATTCTTTAATATGCTTATAGGACAATTCTACTCACCTTGAATTATACTTCACCTCCATTATACTCACGCTGAATATTATCCAGGGTGAGTATCAAAATCATTAAGTTGTCACCCCTTGGTGCTGATCAGCGAGCGCTCGGCCGGGACAAATGTCTGTTGGTCGCGGCAATAGTGGCCGTTACTGACAGTTCGTGCGACCAATCGTGTGGTCCCATAGGGAAACCGCACGATTGGCCATGATTTACCGACATGTCCAATAATCCTTTCCAATCCGAAAGCAGAACAGGTTTTTTGGCCCAATCGACCGATACACAGAAGTATCGGTCGATTGGGCCAAAAAATCTGCCCGTGTGTACCCAGCCTAACACAAATGCTTACATAAAGTTTACTTCACTCTGCCGCCTATGAAGCAGCTCTTTATTACATGATGTATGACTACATTGAAATCAATGCAGCCTGCATCATGCTTCTAATGTAAATACCAACCAGCCTTTAGGCATATAGATTTTATATGTGTTTGTGTCTAAAAGGGAAAGATGACAACTTGGCTGCCAGATCATGTTATATTAGGGACTCGCTTAATAAATGTAATTAGTAGGGCTGCACTGTGACTGCAATTATACAACATTAATTCAGCCATGCTGCATGTGTTTTTATACACATAGGACATGTGAAACCTGGATAGGACCACAATAATTTGCTAAATGTACTTACCGTTACCTCCGCACGAAAGCAACAGAAGGGGCCTGACCAACTGACCCATTTAAGTAATACCTCATTGTGTTTTGCAATATGATGTTAGAAATTCTCATCTTAAGTCTCATCTTAAAAGTAAGCCTTAAAGGGAGATTAAAAGTCTCCCAACAACATTGTATCAATCTACAGAGCACATTCACAATCATACAACAAGCTGTGTCTCGCCTCTCCCTTTGTTTTAGCTGCTGGGCGATTTCTGAAATTATCCCTTGGGTAATAGGAGTCAGCTCCGATAATCCACCATAGCTGGGTGACTCCAAGCTCCAAGTCTGGGGACCCAAACCTGAAACCTCATGTACTTATAAAGCTTTATACCATGAATGTATTACATGTAGAAGCTTTATCTTTTCCTAAGAACACAATGGAAACAATAAATAAGGGTAAATCTGGGATTAGAAACGATGAACTCAGAGTCTGTGTGTTTCTAAAACATGCACGTTGACTTGTGAGACACCACTGCCTATGCAAAGGATACAGGTACATTTAGAAACTTTATTTTTTACTAGGAACAAAACTTAAAAAATGGCAGTATAATAAGGTGACTATTTTGTATTGCCCCAGGAAGGCTGTAGGCAAATCATGTTGGCTGGTAAAAAAAAATGCAGGGAAACAAGTATATTTTAAAGTCTTATCAGGGACTTCCATATTGATGTGAAGACATCTGTTTAGAAAATACATAGAGACAGTGAATACTGGGGTCAGGAGGCATGGCCAATAAGAGCACATGCTCACAAGGCTCTTTGAAGACTACATGGGCTGTGAGTTGTACTGGTAACAACATGGATACAAGAATATACTGTATTTCTGACATGTACTAAATGCAAGGTTGCCAGATTTTTCCCCCTCTCTAGTGGGAAGGGCCGTGGCATCACAGTGACATCACGGTGGGCGGAGGCGGGGCTAGGGCATGGCCGCAACTGGAGGCAGGGTTAGGCGCATAACTGGACTGGCATTCGGGGGCTGCCAGGGTGTTGACTAAATGCAACTTACTAGAGAAGAATCTTACAATGTATAAGTGTTCTGTCCCCGCCATCCCTCTTATAATAAACAAAAGGCAAGAGATACTGAATAATATCCATATACACAAGCATCTTTTGAGATTACATTTCTTAATTTTAAAGACATGAAAGCAGCTGATTTAAAGTGAACTCCTTAAGATGTTTGTTATGCTGGCCATGCACTGATCTTTCATTAATTGGGAAAATATTAGGGCTATTTGACATTGAACTTTGAATTGATGCTATTATTGAGCAGGTCAGTGACTTATGAACAGATGTTTCCTGCTCTGGACCATTCATTTTGCAACTGAAAGTCGATCACTTGTACATTTGTATGTTCTCCCTGTGCTTGTGTGGGTTTCCTCCTGGATGTGTCAAATCAATGTTCTAAGATTATAAGCTCTTCTGGGCAGGGCCTGATGTGAATGTATACATGTAATTGTAAAGCGCTACAGAAGATGTTGGCGCTATATAAATCCACAATAATCATAATAATTGGCCCAGGCGGTAGTTGGAACCTACTAGGAAAGTCATAGAATGTATGGGCTGCATTAGGATTTTTGAAGGTGACCTTCAGAATATCCATACAATAATACATGCTGTGTATGTTTTTGTCCCATTGTCCTCAGAGAACAAGGAATGATGTGTTTGACCAGTGGCTGGTAAAGCCCATGATGATTGCCCTTGCATTCCAAGACTAATGTTTCAGTTTATTTTTGTTGTTCAAATACAATTTGTCACGTCTGTAGGACAGTGGGGGGCTGCCTGGGCATTTTCAGTAAATACATTTATTTGTGTTTGTTCCTGTTTGGTAAAACCTTCTTTGTGGCTCAAGGTTAAAATACACACATAAGCAACACACATTGTTTATATATATATTTCTCATTGTGTATGGCTATTTTGTGTAGTGTTATTGTGTACAGTCTTGTAAGGGGTTAAGGGTCTCTCCCAGACACTCACACATTACTCCTTGGTTAGAGATCAGTTCCTAAAATAACTTTGGGGAGGGGCAGTCAGTGACTGGTTGTTCGCAGAACATGGTGGAGATCGAGGGTCTTCCAGATCCAGGGAGTGAAGCCGGTGATCTCACTGGTAGACCAGGTGTGGGGGTGTGTACCTGCCACTGCACAACAGGTAGGATGTCAGTGCTTTACATGTGGTGGGAAGAAGCTGTAACCAGATCTGTAACTGTACTAACCAGACTGTAACTGTAAGAATCAGATCTGTACTCTGTTAACCAGACTGTTACTGTACTAGCCATGGCGGATTAACGAAGGCCGCCTGAGGGAATGCATACACACAGACGACTATCACCCAAAACATACCGTACCGCGTGTATGGACCTTAACGGTAATAATCGATCTGTACTGTACTAACCAGACTGTAACTGTAATAATCAGAATTGCACTGTATTAATCAGACTTTAACTAATTATCAGATCTGTACTGTACTAACCAAAATAGAACTGTAATAATCAGAATTTTACAGTACTAACCAGACTTTAACTATAATAATCAAATCTGTACTGTGCTAACAAGACTGTAACTGTTCTAACCTAACTGTAATTGTACTAACCAGACTGTAATTGTACTAACCAGACTGTAACTGTACTAACCTAACTGTAATTGTACTAACCAGACTGTAACTGTACTAACCAGACTGTAATTGTACTAACCAGACTGTAACTGTACTAACCAGACTGTAACTGTACTAACCAGACTGTAACTGTACTAACCAGACTGTAACTGTACTTACCTAACTGTAATTGTACTAACCAGACTGTAATTGTACTAACCAGGCTGTGACTGTACTAACCTAACTGTAATTGTACTAATCAGGCTGTGACTGTAATAACTAGATCTGTACTGTACTAACCAAACTGTAACTGTACTAACCAGACTAACTACATACAAATGCAGTATTCATAAACCACAGCAATCCAATCAGTGATTTAATCTATTGTAGTAATACACAGAAACAGCTGTTATATATATATATATTGTGTGGGGTGTATAGATATAGTAATATTTATATTATAGATATGTAGATAAACACATATAAATGTAATTGTAATAGTATGAAATTAAAATTCATTGTTTGCAATACTTTGTCCTGGAGGTAACAATAGATATGAAACCAATCAGTGCAGGAGGGCTGGGATCCTTAACATGAGCAACAAAAACAAAAGATGTCACATTTGTAGCCCTCCAGCTGTTGATGCATTATATTTTCAAAATCCCTTTGTAACCAAAAACTTACCGTATATAACGATCTGTGTATCTGTGTAGATTATTTCCATAGAAAATATTTTCTATTATGTAGATTGTATTGTCTATAATATAACAGGCTGTAAATAAATCAGTCATTTTGCTTTTTACAAGTTTGATATCTGATTGAGGTTCTCTGATATTGTCTGTACAGTATAAATGTCTGTGTGTGTATGTATACTGCACTTTTAGCAGAAAAAAGGTTCGACAGCTGAGATAGTGTCATGGCAGCTGTCCACTTATGTCATGAGCCCAGGGACATACACAAGCCAGGCAGGCAGCCGGACAATTCTCCTACACGTGGACCTTCCAGTTTATCTCACAAGGCACAAAGGCTGAACAGTTGCATTAGGCTGTAAACTCCAGGGAAGGAACTGCCACACTGATTCCTTCTTGCTTGTCAGGTTGTGTTACTGGAAATGAGACAGAAGCTTGTATATAGGAGTGTCACATCTAATCATAGAATGTTGGCACTATCCCCAGAATGTTGACCTCTTTCTGTGCCACAGGTAGGCAGAAAATCCAGAGTGCAGTGAATTTTCTTTTTTGTACCAAATGTTCTCTCTCTATGCTCTGATTTTGTTCATAAATGTTCTTAATTTTGCTTGAAAAGCCAAATTACTGTTCTTTCTATTTCTTCTTATTATTCCTTTTTATACTTCCACTTTTTTTTATACTTCCACTTCCTCAGTTTTTGAGATAGAGACACGTACAGACGTGGGGGATATATAGGAGAAGTGTTCTATCTTCTAGCTAAGGAATCCGTGGAAGTGTTACCGTGTTATTGGTAAATTTCGGGCCATTTTCCCCCATAGGCTATAATGGGTACAATCCTCAAATGAGGATATTTTGAGGTTTTAGGGTCACATGATCAAAAGAGTTTTATGGTTATAAACACAAACACTGATACCCCCAAACCCCACACAGACACAGGTACATGCACTTACTGACCTACACTTCCATTCCCATGGCAGCAATGCTTAAATGTTAACTACAGTCAAAAAACTAATTTTGATCTATCATCAATTAAAGTTAGTTTTATAGTCATATATAACATTTCCCTCTTTATGTAATGTTTTTTTCTTTTATATCTTACCCTTCAATCTCTCCTCCCCTCAATATTACAAATAACTGGGCTGCTTCATCTAAGTAACTTGTTTAAATTGCTGGATATCCTGTGACCTTATTGTGTGAGCCAATAACCTTTGATATATAATATATAAATATAATTGCCCAATAATGACAATATTATTCTATATCAACCAATCACACTTCTTGTTTTTATTTAATGAATGAATCCTGCTCGTTACTTCCTCGTATGGGCCCTACAGTATTGAATCTTTTTAGTGGTCAGAGACTTTTGATTGTGTGTGTTTGTGTATTTTTTTGTGTAGTTGTGTGCGTCTTTGTGTAGTTGCCTGTATGTGTAGTTGTGTAGCCCTGCAGATGTTTGAAATTTACATTTACCAGCAGCAGATGTCTGCAGGGTATCCTGGTAGTTTGCAAACTACATCCCTGCCATAAAACTAAAAGTCATTCTTCATTCTAAATACATAAACCATACATTGTCCATTACATATATTTATTTTTGTGCTTTTATTATATACAATTTAGGAGTCTTATTAAAATTGTTTGTATAGTTGTGTGTGTTTGTGTAGTTGTGTGCATGTTTGTGTAGTTGTGTGTTGTTTGTGTAGTTGTGTGTTTATGTATTTGTGTATTAGCGTGTTTGTGCTGTTGTGCGTGTGTAGTTGTTTGTTTAGTTGTGTGTGTTTGTGTCAGAGATGTGTGTATATTTGTGTAGTTGTGTGTTTGTGTCAGAGAGACAGTGTGTAGTTAGTGTAGCCTTGGACCCAGGTACATTTAATACAGAAAGTGACAGTTGTGTTTTGATCACATGTCCCTAAAACCTACAATGTCCATGTTTGAGGATTGAAGCCATTATAGTCAATGGGATAAAATGAAGTAGAAAAAGAAATTGAAAGAACCTGAATTTCTCTTTCAAGCCAAATTAATTAAACTTACCTGGTCAGGAACCTCCATGGGTTTTAGCTGTCTAGATTTGATATTTAGATATTGAAGGAACCAAAACATGGTCTTCTGTCTGCGCAGCACGAGATTTAAATGAATATGAGCTGTTTTGCAGCAACAGCCTGTGAAATCACTTCACTTTAAAATTACTGTGACACCATCAATGTGACGTCATCACCCGTGTTTTTTGTAGTTGTGCAGTTTCCTATACTTCAGGTGCACCTGAAGAAAGGGGACACACCGAAACGCTGTGCACATATAATGTCACAATAAAGTTAAAGTTTGATCTTAAAAAGTGTGCGCGTTCCTTGCTACTTACCTTGAACCTTGAAAATATCTGCATTGTTGTTAACAGTCTGGAGGATACAGCACCACAAGAGTTTTTACTACAGGTGTGTGAGGAGATCTCTATTTGGCAGGTACACACATCTACTGACCTACCTTTCCATTTCTGTGGTAGCTAACTTAAAGGGTAACTATAGTCAAAAAAACAAATTTTGATCATTAACCACAAATATTTTTTTTTACACACCAACCTGACACAGGAACACACACCTTATGACTTCTCTGTCCATTCCTGGTGAAGCCATACTTAAAGGACAATTATACTCACCTCCCCCTCTTTCCTTTCCCCCGACTCCACCAAAGTACCCAGGGTGAGGACCTAAAACGCAAAGTCCTCACCTCTGGGTACTTTACAAAACTCCTGCACTACTTACTTGTAATCTCCTTCGGGCGCTGCGGTCCGATCCTCCACTCTGGCACTTTGAATGACAGGTCGCGAGGCAGCCAATGGGAAGACGTTCTCTGCAAGGAGGCTTGTCTTCCCATTGGCTGTCTCCCGGATTGTCACTGACAGTGCCAGTGGGAAGGATCTGACTGCAGAGCCGAAAGAGATTACAAGTAAGTAGTGCAGGAGTTTTGTAAAGTACACAGAGGTGAGGACTTTGCGTTTTAGGTCCTCACCCTGGGTACTTTGCAGGAATGGAAATTGTCTTAAAGGGAAACTTTAGTCAAAAAACAAAGTTTGACCAATCATCAAAAAAGTTTGTTTTTACCCCCCAGCCTGACACAGGTACAAATAACTATTAACCTACCCATTCATTTCTGTGGCAGCCATACCTAAAGGGTAAATAACTATGGTAAAAAAAAAGAAAAAAAACCAGTGTCCTCTTTCATTGCCATAGCAAGATTATTAAGACACACACACTCCCTAAAAATGTAGCGTTTCAAGCCAAATTCAAAGTTTATACTTTTTTTTTTCTTTCCCTTTCTAGTTTCTTTTTAGTTTTCACTCCTGACTGTGTGTAGTTATTGTTTTGCAATCAGGTGTCTACTTCATCATCTTATCTATCTATTCACTTTGTCTCCTCCTGGCAGGAAATATGTGAAGATATCTCGGACCACGTGGAACAGATCCACGCCCTGCTGGACACAGAGTTCTCCCTGAAGCTCCTCTCGTACTCCGTCAATGTTATTGTGGATATCCACACTGTGCAACTCCTCTGGCACCAACTGCGGGTGTCTGTGCTGGTGCTTAGGGAGAGGATCCTTCAGGGGCTGCAAGACAGTAACGGTAACTACACCCGCCAGACCGACATCCTTCAGGCATTCACACAGGAGAACCAGGAGGCAAGTGACCTGTTAGGGAAACATTTTCCTTGGGCATTTAAGAAGATTCATACAGGCTTATTCAATAAGAGGTGCAAACTTTTGCCCGAGCTGTTAATTTGCCTTAACCAATCAGATGATACCTTTTTACTGGCCTACTAAAGTTAGAAATCATTCAATAAGATCTAATTTGTTGCTGCAGATTAACAACACTGGCAACATTTTGCACCTTTTATTGAATAAGGCCCTATAATCTTTTATGGAAAAGTTCCTTGTCTAATGATTACCCAAAAACAGATGTAGTTGTATATATTGTTTTAGTTCCCAACTTCCTTTGCTGCTTGGGACACCTTGCAGCGTGACAAATCTTCAAATGGCACCAACCCCATAGACCAGAATAAAACTGACATGATCAGCCACATAGGAAAGGGAAACAGAAAAGGAAGTGCCATTATTTGATTATTTTTAATGGAGAACTAAGGTCTAAACCTTGACTGTTAGCACAGAAACTACTTTTTATAATGACGTATCATATGCCTTTCTATGTGATTCCTAACTAAAGAAACACCTTTCTGAAGTAAATGCAATCTTTATTTCCTCAACATCTTCCTCTCACCCAGTGGGACAGACATGCTCATTGTACCCCACCTAGGGAGAGATTAAAAACAAATAGCTAATGTTCTATGGTGATGAGGGGGTTCAAATGAAATTGAATACAGGGCTTGCTGTAATCAAGTATTTCACTGATTACACACTGGTATATATTTGATTTGGAATCACTTAGAAAGGTTAGTTATATACGGTACTGTTTTATTTTAATCAGCCTTTTTTAGGCTATAAAAACACGATGGCTTGGTATTTTTAATGTTATAAATATTTCAGTTTGGTCCTTGTTTCATGGGGAACTGTCTGGGCTCAATTTTTTGTTCTCCCAGTCATTCACATATTAAAAATCTTCCCCTATTCTGAGTGACATATTTCCTACTGAGCTTACTAAGGTATTACAAAAAGGCCATGCCCACACATGTGGTGAAGGAACTCTGTAGCTTGGCCATGTTAAATGTTTTTTTCTATGGAACAAACACTTAATATTTTATAATGTTTATTGCACAGCCGGTGTCTATTTAGATAAATTCTCAATGTAGTCTGAACTACTGATGTTTTTAATATACTCTTCCTATTCTGAAAATCCCTGGAGTTTCATTTCTCTATCTCATAGCAATAATTCCAGGTTACATACATCCAGGTCATTGTTTTATGGAGCCAATAAAATCTGAATTCATAAGGCTCACATTAGGAAACTAATGCTATTTATTGGTTTAAGAAAAAATAAGTTTGTTTCTTGAATCGTGGACATTTATCCCAAGCCACCGCTGGGACTGATACATTATTTTACAACCATTTTCCCATTTATTGGTTAGAAGAAACATGTGTAGAATTGTTTGTCTGCATACAATCCCTACTTGGCTTAACCTTGGAAGCTTGTATATGTGTATATTACTCTGCATGTAAGTGTAAACCCACCACATATACAGGGCGATTTATGCAGAGACGCTCTGGAGACATAGTGGTGCCTTAATGGGTTAAAGTCCGATTTACTAGCGTTTAGTGAGACTTAACCCCTAGTTTGCAGGACAGCTGTGCGAGTATCGGAAGATACACTTTCATATTTAAGGTAAGCTTCTAACTGGCATTAAATACTTGCCTGTGGGTGAGAGTCACCCACAGCTGCGCTGCCTCTGGTAAATCTCTTCCAGGATATTTGCCCAGAGCAAGTGCGGTTCTGGGTGTATCTCCATGATAATATTTACTTGTATGCTAGACCTACCTATAAACTGAACAACATATGGGTTGACCCTGAATTAGGGCTGCACACTTTCTAACCAACCTTATTCTTTTTCCAGGAGAGGCTAGATGCACTGACAGAGGTGGACTGTTCAGGTCAGCTGACCATTAGATGCCCCACAGACTACCTGTCTTTGGACTGTGGGATCACAGCCTACGAACTGTCCGATTACAGCCCTCGGGACGAAGAGCCTCATATGCTACCTGCCAAACCACTTCAAGCTTGGACATATAGTGCAATGCAACAAGAGTTTCCAGATCTAGTCAAGGGTCCAGGGCTGCTTAGTGTTGTCCCCCAGTGCCAGGATCAACCAGTGACTTTAGAGATGGAGAATGAACGTATGCTCACAAATGCAGACGAACCAGTGCAGCAACCCCCCAGGGCTCTTCCTTTGGCTGAAAGTACCACCCCAAAAAGGCCCTTACAAGACTCAAGTGACCATGGGGGAGACTCACCTACTCGACCCTCACTTCCAAAAAAGGGGCTTTTCCTAAGGGAGGCTGACAACTGGGCACAGACAGAACTTAGCTCCTCTCTGCCTGAATATCCCTCATCGCCTCGAAAACACCTAACCCTCACATTGACACCCCCATACTCTTCCAACGCTTCAACTAATTTCAACTTACCTGTAAAGATAGAAGATGGCACAGTAGAAACAAATTTAAACAGCAAAAACTCAGAAACTCCGAATCCCCCTTGCCTAGGTGACAGAACAACCCCTAGTATGACCAGTCCCCCACAAAAAGCACAGAATGTTAACACAGGAAATGAGTTGGAGGACCACAGGTCACCAAACTCTCCAACAAAGGACATAGACACTGGTAGCTGGTATGGGTCAGATGAGTTTTTAGCTCTGCCTTCACATTTGCATCAGACTGAAGTCCTTGCCTTGCATCTTGGAAGCCTTTCCCAGTTAGTATCTCCTGCCCCCGAGGACGATCACCCACCCCTTAGGGATGTTGAAGACTGGGAGATTAGCTCAGGATCTGAGATTGGTCCAAGCTCTCCACGTTGCCTCTCTCCCAGCACCCCTAGTGATCTAGCCCCTTATTTGACTAGCAGTGGGCTATCAACCCCACAGCTCTCAGGATCAGCAAGTAGCAGGCGTCAGAACAGGGCAGAACTGATACAGAAACTGATGTGGGATATACAGAGGCAGGACAATGATCGTCATGTGTGGGACAGAATCCAGGTGAGTAACCGCTAACACAAGCACAGAAGCACTGTGTGCCAGGTATAGTGTGCAAGAGCATTCCAGGTGTTGTAGTTGGGGATGGAAATCTGTTGACTGCACTTTTGTTCCTTAACTATTTTGTGAGGTTATGTGATGCTAAAAACGAAAGTAACATTAATTAAAAACCTTTATTTGCTGTCAGCAGGAATATCAGGAATACATCTGCCCATGTGTACCAGGCCTAAAGGGAGCCATACATAGTATTGGGCATGTCCACCCCCCAAACTAAAAATTCACCAACTACTAGCCCCACTGCACAATTAAAAAAAATCCTTACCTTACATCCCTGCTCCTTATGGTTCTCCTGTAGTGCCTCTTCAAAGTCCAGGAAACTGAAGGGTAGGAGCTATCCAAAAGGTCTCTGCCTCTGTTGTGTCCTCTCAGTTGTTGCTGGCATGCGCATTGGAGCCCTTCTCCCCCCCTTCCTCCTGATCCCTCCCTGCCGATCCCTCCCTGGCTGCTACTACTGTAGCGTGAATTCCTTTTGGTATATTGCAGGCCATGCCCTCCCACCCCCAACCGTTATATTCTGACTTTAAAAATCAATTCCAAACTATACTTACAGCTCATTGTTCCAGCGCCGTTCTGCATTGATGGCAGCCACGGCAGTGATTGGCAGCAGGGGAGCTGGACCAGAACAGCGCTGGAATGAGGAGCTGTAAGTAAATAGGAATCGATTTTTTAAGTCAGAATATAGCGGTTGGGGTGAGGGGCATGGCCTGCAATATACCAAAAGTTTAAAATGAGGGTGGAGATGCCCTTTAAAGGTGAAATCTGCAAAATGACTTTTACTTGGTCAGGTCCCTTTAAGTTGAGGAGGTAATGGCATATTAAAAAAAACAAAAAAAAAACACATCATGCCAACATAGTGCTTGAGACCTGGGTGAATGCCTACAGACAGCTGGTGTTAACTTAGAGTTATGAGTAAACAGAAGTGTTAAGTAACCCCTTATGTGCTGGATGCACAACTATTAGAATCTAGTAATCACCAATAGATATGTTTCAGGATATTTCCCAATGTTATAATAATAGGATGCAGTATTTTATGGGGTTATTCCAGTTTCCTTCACCTACCTATATTAATTGTAATCTGTGCTACCCCGCAACTTCCTCTTCCAGAATAGGTTATTTGGTTCCAAGAATATTTATAACTTTAATTTATAGGGCATTGTGCCTTAGCCAATCACAAGAGCTGATGCCGGTCGAGCCCCTCCTGCTTGACTTCCGTGCACGGAAAAGGCAGCAGGGGAACGAAGACTGGTCAGTGTTATGTCTCCCTTGTTATATTGTTCAAGAGCAAGAAAACACTTGGAATGTAGAGGGAACTTGATTTATTCAAACAGAGCAACAGGTACATCACACTTTCTCATACCATGCTATTCCCTAGCTTACTTCCTGATACTGCCCCTTTTTCCCAGCTTGCCTCTATGCCTTAAAGAAACAGTATTAACTAAACATGTAGATGTTACAGTCAGTACATTTGGGGACTACAGGGAGTGCTATAAACCTTGTGAGGTCGAGGTTTATAGCAATTCCCTGCAGGATAGTAAAATTTCGTTTGGGGGCTGGAGTTGCCCTTTAATGATTCTTTATTTCCCTTTTATAATGGTGGTGTTATAGTGATCGTACAAAGCCCACAATTCAGTTTACAATGTAAATAAGAGCGACATGTCTGCAAGATGCTTCATTAAGGCTGTGTGTACACATGGCACTGACACAATGTCACTTATTGTTTATTTGAGATGCTTCATTAAGGCTGTGTGTACACATGGCACTGACACAATGTCACTTATTGTTTATTTGTGCAGAAATGTTATTGGCAATACCACCTGTCAAGCACTAGGTAGCATGAAGGGAAATTGGATAACCCTGCAGTACCCCATACATCAGGCAATTCTGGAATAAGATAGAGAGACTGACAGGTGATGCTGGAATTCTGAGCCCCAGTGTGATTAAAACTGCAGTAAATTATTGTGGTTACAATCAAACCAGTGTGTTCCCCCAGGCAGAGCGTTTATATATAGGACATCTTATCAGTAAACTAATTGCTGTAGATATTGTGTGATGTGAAGTGTTTGTGTTCGTACACACGTTGGATAATTGTCGTATGTTGCAGCCGACGAACGAGCAATCGCATAATATTCATACGAAAATATAGCATCAACAATCGTCAAAGACCAACGACCGTCGACTATTGTCGGCTTTTTCCGACTATCAGCCTGGCGGATTTGTTCTGCCGATTATCGTATATTTGTACATGGTCGGCAGATTATCGTTAATGTTCTGCGAAAAAATATATAAAAGGCGCATGCTTTGCTTTCGTAATTGCGCAGAGATAGGAACGTTACTTTACGTACGAACGTCTACATCTAATGACTATCGTGGTGACTATTATTGCTGTGTGTACAGATGTCGTTTCAGTTACGAGGATTAACGATAATATCGTTAAATGTTAGTTGGCTGCATCATACAAAAATTATCCAACGTGTGTACGAGGCTTAAGTGTATGTTCTCATTCATTCAGGTCATGGTATATCTGTGTTATTCAGACATTGCTAGTGAAATGTCTTCAGGAACAAGTCCTATTGATCTAACTGAATACCACAGATTTGTGCTGTGAAATGTTGTTAGTTTAGTGAGGAACTATAAATTCTGGTATATAATAGACAGGGATTGTAATATATTTATCAAAAGGCTGATAATGTAATATCTTGTTATTTGCACTTAAAATACATGACAGTTTGCGCAAATTTAGCACCTCCCTTTATTTCACAATTTTTAGTGCTAGGCCACACTAGCGCGTCTTTCGCGTATTAGCGCATGCGCTTTCACTTGCGATTGCGCCCGTGATTTTCACTAACAGGGAAATCACGGGAACGCAAACATTCCTGCGATTTCCTGTGCGCATGCGATTGCGTGTCCGTTCACGTTTTGCATCCAAACATTTTCTCGCAATCGCATGCGTTTTCTCTTTAAAAATAGCGAAAATGCAGGTGCAAACGCAAAACGCAAGCAAACGCAAAGAAATCACGTGCGATTGCGTGCGTGATTTGATGCCATGTAGTGTGTCCTCGGCATAAATGGTGCAAAAATGCGACATTTCTAGTTTTCATTTTTAAATTTAGCACGCTCTAAAAATCCATTTTTGTTGGCACATGCTCAAATGCCATAACTCAGAAGCACCCATTAGCAAGGGTCTGAGGTGGAAATTGCCTCTATCTCGCACTTCTTCCAAGTACACATGAGTCCAATGGATTATTATTGAGTATTTTTTAATTCTGTACACATATGATGTCATGTCATGTGGGGGAACTAACCAGAAATGTTTTCTGTAGAATGTAATGGCCGAAAAGCAAAAAATAGTTGAAATGATGAGTTTTGAAAGAACTTGATGGTACTGTAAATGTCTAGAAAATGGATGGAAAGAAAACATATTAAATATAATTTATAGAGAGGCTACACAGGGAGACAATAGAAATCTGAGTGTATCCTGCAATTACATAGACATTAAGGGCTGCAAGTTCCTCTGAATTTGCAGAGAGATGGTAGATTTATACATTTAATACCATAGAAACAACTCCACCAATCAGATTCCTATGATGGACAGTACTGCCTGAAATAAACTTCTGACACAATAACTTGATCATTTGCCAAAACAATGAGCTATTGATTCTGAACACAGCCTGTTAACCAGACAAGATACATACGGCTTTAGTAAAGAAAGAATAATAAAGAGAATGATGCACTGGCTGGTTAACCCCCATTTGCCAAATATTACTTTATTAGATTGACCAACCCTTTCAGAGGAAAACATTGCAATGTGCAAATGGGGTTTTACCCTTCTATGTGTATTGATTATTACAATCATTTTAATACAAATATCAATACAAAAGCTTTCCTTGACTAATTAGCATATGATTCCAAAATACATTAACCCAGACTGATGATCCCATAAAACATTACTGAGATATCTTATAAGATTATGGTTGAGGGCTATAAGTAAGGGATGGGTAGAGAGATCATTACTGTGAGCCAACAGCCTCATTGCCCTCTAAATCTCCTTGTTGCAGATTTATACTAATATTGCACCTATTTTTCTTATTTCTACTAGAAATGAAATACATTCCTTCAACTGCTGTAACCTAAACTCGCTGCATCTCTTCACAGCCAAGCAGTATATCAAACAGGGGTTGCAGCAATAATGGAACTAGTATTCAACTTGATTAGTAATTATTATCAGGTCAAATGATGTTTTACTAAACAACTCCCCAAATGGATGTTCAGATCATTAATTGATATGTACAACCCTTGACCCTTCCAGCTGGTTTAAAGTTAATCAGTGTTGATTATTGAGGAGAGTGAAAGCCCGCAGTCCACTTAAAATGCCTCCGCAGAACTACTGAAATCCCCCCACTAACCTGATATAACATCAGGTAGTTTAGGGTTTTCAGTAATTTGAGCAAAAGTGCCCTTTACATCATCCTCCTGCCCCCCCAGTGTTAATTGCAAATAATGTTCAAACTTCCTGCTTCCAGTAGCTTAAGTGACATCACCTGACCCTCTGCTCCTCCCCGGTCCCTGGGGGCAGAACATGCTCACTTAACACTTAATGCTTGGACATAAACAGGGTTATTCAATAAAAGTTCTTATTGTTTAAAATGATGCTAATTTTGCCCCACCCAATCAGATCTTATTTAGCATTTGAAAGCTAACATCTGATTGGTTGGGGCAAAAGTAGTTCCATTTTAAATGATAAGAACTTTTATTGAATCTCCCTGAAAGTACCTACACAGTATATTTTTGTAAATGGGATTTTGAAACTGCACCGAATATTCTAAATGAGGCCCTACCACTGCCTTGTAAAGAGGAATAATACGGTAATATTTTTCTCTCTTGAATCCATCCCCCTCTTTAAAGACAATCAGGGTGACTCAATATAAGTTCTTATCGTTTAAAATGGTGCTAATTTTGCATCAACCAATCAGATCTTATTTAACATTTGAAAGCAAACATCTGATTGGTTGGGACAAAATTAGCATCATTTTAAATGAAAAGAATTTTATTGAATAACCCCGAATATCTTGCTAGTTCTAGCTGTTGCTGTCTGACATTGTTTACTACAGCTAAGTCTGTTAGAAAGGGTCATTATTGGTAAACGTATTGATATTGATCCTATAACGCCACATTCATCATTCTATGAAGCATTTGGAAACAATAAGCGTAATAAAATGAATGATCAGATTATGATCATGATTTTATTTTACAATGTGGTCATAAAATATATGACTGCGGTTGTTAATGGACTGATACCGTACGGTAGTTGAATACCGCACGAGAGTCGTTATTGCTCTCTATTGCCCCCTTTAGGCAATGCACTGAGCAGATAGTGGCTCTCAGTGCATTGCAAATGGAGTCTGCTGGCATTAGAGATTACGTCTTAAAACCCCTTTAACGGCTCAGTAAATTGGCTGCGGCAGCAACATGCGCAACATGCATGCCTTAGTGTGAATGTAGCCTTAGGGCTAGTCCGCACCAAGACGTTTTAGCATGCCAATTGTTTTGGCCACACTAGGTGTGCTGCGAACCTTTAATAGGATCGCACGCAATCAGCATTCAACATTGCACAATGACAGCAAACGCTCAGGGCAAGATGCACCAGACTCACTGCAGTGTGACCTCAACCTCATTTAATGAACTACAGATTGGCCAGGGTGACCTCTTCTGTTATTATTTGGAAATTACAGGTACCGTAAATTATAATCTGCACTTTATTTATTTTTTAAAACAAGTAAACATTCTTTTTTTATAGAGTAGACTATGATACAAAAAGGGATTATATAAAGTTATGTTAACCAGTCTAGAGGGCAGTGCACACAACTGATGAACCAAAGCTGGAGGTAGGGCTGGGTCCTCGCTGTGCTTCTCATTATATTTTGTGATCCCCGCATGGAAATCGAATGTCAGTGCATTTTAATGTGGTTAATAGTGTGACAGCAGCCATAAAGTCCCAAAATTGTTAAGACAAGAGTGAACCAAAAGCCTCTTGGCTCTTAGCTGTACATCAGGAGTGCAGGGGCAGTAGAGAGTATAGTTTTATTTAGACTTGAATCTCACTGTCCTGAGGTTGTAGCATTTCTCTCTATCCCAGAATCCTATACTCATCAACATGCAATCTGTCATTCAGTCACCCGGAGACGCTCCCCATAAAACCACAGCTGTTCATAGGTTGAACTCATGCTTCCAATCATACATTGGCACTAATCTAGCATGGCCTTGTTTCTCTGGGTATCCTACACACAAAGTTACACACTTACTATCAGTGACATTTACCTGTTCTCTACACAACACTTAATTAGCTCTGGGGAATGTAGACAGATGTTGCTACTGCGTGAAACAGAAATCCGCACAATTAACAATTACATTCTTGAATGTTTTGTGTTTTTTTCCATTTGCATAGTGTTCTTTTATATAGTAGCTTGTCACCTGATTGCCTTGCATGGCTTTCCTTGCTGAATAAACAGCTGTGCCTGATGAGTCTTTCCAAGATTAATAAGACTACATTGTTCATCATAAGTAAATTTGATAGGGCAACCATCCTAAATAGACAAAGGGGCCATCTTTACATTGAAAAATGTGATCAAGAACACAGGGCTGCAGACTAGACCCTATGGACCTCATATGGTTAAAGTTGTTAAAAGGATCAAAGAGGGATGAACAAAGGAATCTTACAACAGTGTTAATTATACATAAATAATATTGTTGATAATACACCAAAAGAGTCATAAAATGGCATTGGTTTTATTTTAGTGGCAGAGATATTAGAATTCATTTTTTTGTTGTGTGTTTAGTTTGTATAGGTTCATTAAATACCGCAATTTCTCCAGCAGGTCTAGGATCTGACCCTTTTGGTGTATTATTATTATTATTGTGGATTTATATAGCACCAACATCTTCCGTGACGCTTTACAATTACATGTATACATTCACATCAGGCCCTGCCCCGAAGAGCTTACAATCTAAGCACATTTATTTGACACACACAACCTATCAGTATGTCTTTATGATTGTGGAGGAAACCCACATAAGCACGGGGAGAACATACAAACTCCTTGTAGATTAGTCCAAGGGTGGAATCAAACTCAGGACTTCAGCGCTGCAAGGTATCAGTGCTAACCACTGAGCCACCGTTATTGCCCAGCAATATTATGTATGTATAATTAACACTGTTCTAGGATTTCATTTTCCATCCCTCTCTGAATTACCTTGTGTTAGGGCTAGGCCACACTGCTGCGTTTTTTTTTTTTGCGATTGCGTTTTTAAAAAATCATTGAAAACGCGGCAACGCAAAAAAAGCACGTTTTTCGGTGCGATTGCGTTCTGCATTTTTAATCGCAATCGCATGCGTTTTCCTATACTTATTGAAGAAATCGCAATATAGATATAGATTGTTGTAGTTTTAGTTTATACGAGAACCCGTGTCACTTTATAGGTCAGAGTGACTGGATTTTGTCATTTGACACTTCTGTTCTGGGTTAAATTGTATTTTTCTCTAGTTTTGTATACAAATATAAAGTACTAGGGAGATGAATCTACAGCAACAAATCAGATGTTATTTAACTGCAGAAACTAGGTAAAAAGCTTACATCTGATTGGTTGCTGCCAATTAATATCAAGGTCAAACTTTTGCATCTTTTATTGCATCAGCCCCTAGAAGTCTACTTGGAGATGAAGGTGTAGATGCAATAAAATTCCCCATAGCAACGCGCCTGTATTAACCACTTTGAGACCGTTCATACATGGTGTGGGAGAAATTCTAATGAAATAGAGGGGTCTATGAAGATGGTAAAATCCTTTAAAAATGAGTGATAAAATGATACCTTACATTTTGTATTTTGAATTATGCACCATTTCCTTGGCGTTGTTTCTATTTTGGACACTTGGTGGTGCTGTTGTTGTGCTTTTCTTTTGTTAAGATAATTCATTTTTTTTCTTAGGGCTTTGTGTCCAAGCTGGGTAGGTTTATCAACTGGTTACAGGATGCTATGGAAGCAACAGAGAACTGGACCCCTCCACAGCCAGAGACTGAAGCTCTGCAGCTGTACCTGCACACACACTTGGTAAGAGCAATATTTATCATAAAAGCTAACACATACCTATCTGTCAATAATTATTATTTATTTTATTTCACTGATCTAAAGCATTTCTATTGAAGCGCCCATTGATCCCTTGCTATGAATAGTTTACAAAAAAATGTGATGTGATCTTTTTTACATAAATCAAGAAAAAGGCGACCATTCCCCTTTTTATAAATCCGATAATTACATTTAGGATATTGTGCCTTAATTATTAATAGCTTAGTATCAAGTGGCTTACGTAAGTATTAATGTGCACAATGTAACCATGTGACATTCCTTGTAGCTTATCAGAGTTCTGATCTCTTGTAGAACTTTAAGCAGAGTGTGGACGGTCACTGTGACCTCAAGGATGCTGTCATGGACGAGGGACACCGGCTGATGGAAGTGCTGGTATCACACAGACCAGGTAAATGTGGCACTAGTAGGATATAGAGGTGGGATCCGGGTCTGACTCGGCCCCGGATCCAACACGGAACCCCTCGGGTCTAAAATTCGAATGTTCTTTCCAAAACCAGGCGGATCATTCGGATTTTGGAACATATTTTCGAGGGTTACCGAACCTTAGAGTTTTTTTTTCGAGGGTTACCGAAAATAACCTTGTACATTCGGTAACCCATTTAATACGTTCCGAATCCCTGAAAAGTAAGTTCCGTTTTCATATTTTCGGATCTTTGGATTTTTACAGAGTTCCGAAAATCCGAAAATGGAACGAAACTTCTGAGTTCATACAAATATGATATATATCATATAATCTATATATATAATAATAACCATTATACAGAGTTAGTAGCAGGGACAAAGCCAATCTGAGCTCTCTAGCCCAAAAAATAAACCCATGTATATGGGAAAATTACGCACTGAGTTTACAATAGGTTGAGGCAAATGGTGGAGCCCCGGGTAACATTTATAGTTACAAATGTGAACCAGCATTGGTTTATTTAGACTGGAGACCTTGGTCCAGAATGATTTATTAGGAAACTTTTTAATGGAAACTTTTTACTGGAAACTTTTTAACGGAAAGAAACTTAACCAGTAGATCCTGGCTGATCCCCTGATGTGCACTGAAACTTCTGTAGTTAAGGAACCAGGGCTTTCTTTACAGAAAGGAATGACATTGGAGGCTACTCCAGTGCTCTATATTTCCATATATATAAGTTACACTATGAACAGTGTATCATGTTGGGAGATTATTGAGGCAAAATTTGTGCTGAATATTCCCACAAACAAATCAATGAATTGATAACCCATTGGTTGGGAATTAAAGTGGCATGACTCATATCTCAACCCAACTGGTCTAGCGATCCTTTAAAGACCACAGGGTTGGACTTGGTTTACCTGCCAATTTTGGCTAAAATCAGAAGCAATCAAACAGTCAGAAATGATGGCTGATGGTTCATTCAGATCAACTAAAATATAAAGCCAGACAGCTGTTTGTGTTGTAATATTGACCTGTGTATATTAGCCTTTAAGCTAGTCATACACAGATCTAAGTAAAAAAAAAATCTTTCTATCACATTGCTTCTATCAATACATAAAATGTATTCCTTTTTTTGCATTTGATTGGCCAAAAGTGATCAACAGTGAGTGTAGAATCGATCCAACGTTGATTGGTCAGGTCAGACAATTTCAATTGTGAGACAGAATTTTGAGAAATTTAGATTGATTTATCTTTGATCAATATTAAAGGTCAACTGTGGTCTCCAAACAAGTTAGGGTTAAAGGAGAACTAAACCCAAATTTTTACACTCCAGAACCTGAACATTTCCCCTCTAAAACCACCAATAAACTGTAAAATAGCAATACAGTAAATAGCATTAATGTAAATGTTACCACTTGAAGAACTGGATGAAATAACCGTGTATATGTACAGAGACTGGCCACACCCCTGATCTCAGTCCCATGCTCCCTTGCCTAATCTGTCCTCTAAAAGGATTGGCTAGAGGCTACTAGTGGGTGTGACCAACTGTAACAGGTTCCTGCAGTATCTGAGCATGTGTAAATAACATAATGCTCAGTATGACCACACTGTGTGATACTGGAACACTGGGAAATAAGACACAAATCTCAAATTAGAAAGTTAAATTTCTCGACAACCATATAAAAAAGAGAATTGAGACATGGATCACTGCTTTTATGTCAAGGAGATCTGCCTTCTAATTCAATGTTGTTCTGAGGCTTTAGTTGTCCTTTAAATAAAATCCTGAGGTCTTTCCTTTAAAATGAGCCTTGAATCACAGGCCTTAAATTACAGGCTGCAACCTGTAAGAGATTATATTCTGGAAAATGTTCAAACTTCCTGCTTCTAGTACCTTGAATGACATTACCTGACCCTCTGCTGCTCCCCTCCTCTTCCCCTCTGCCCTAGAGGTTAGAGCATGCTCAGTTGAGACTTAATGTTCAGAAAGACAGGAAGTACCTGCACAGACTAAAAAGAATTGCATTTGTAAAAATATTAAGAACTGCATTACAAAAAAATGTATCATTAAAGAATCATTTATTCCCCATCTGTGGTTCTGTGTTCAATTAATTTTCAACAATTTATCAATTTATTCTATTGAAATATAAAATGATAAAAACACGAGCCGACCTGTGCTAGTTTTGCTTTACATTCTTTATGCTCCTGAGAGCCTGTCTACCTTCTCAATTTAACTAATGCAATCTTAATTTGCTTTTAGGGCCGAATTTGTAACATTTTATTGTAACATGATATTATAGCTGTTTTATAAAGGACCAGTAACAAAATTGAATTCAAACAATGTAATAAATTTAATAACAAAGTTATGTTTTTACAACATGTAATATTATTTCTTCACTTCTTTTATAAATAGGGATTATACTGTATAAAGTTCCAGACAGAAAAAGATAGAATTTCCCCTTCAACAAAAACATGTTTACATAGACACAAGCGATCACCATTTTATTATTGGAGTCCTCTTTTTTTAGAATGTTCTTGTTTACAGAGACAATTGCTATGGCTTTTATACCTTTAGGAGCAACCAGGGAGAGGGGGCACTGTGTGTGCAGTATACAGGTACCGATGGAATGGGGGTGAGCCTGGCATTGCCCTCCCTGTATTTATTGAGAGAGCGCCAGCTGTTACTTGATACAGTAAGCATACATTTCTGCATGAAATAGTAATGAGTTACAGGGAAGAAGTACCGTGCTGCAGAGTATCATACTGAGCGCTAGTAAATAACAAGCCTCCTTCTGATGTATTATTAATATTTACATTAACACTGCGACCTCCACTTACTGCGAAGGAGCTTGTTTCGCTGCCTTCTCCCGCCTGTACGTGTACACGGTGACCCATTTTAAACATTTCTCCACTGTGTAATATACATCCAGTATCTGCACACACACTTCCCTAATTTAACTCTTACCATACTTTGTTATGTTTTACAATGATCTCCATGGGAACTTTTTGGGTTGTTGTGGCACATTTTAGGTATATTGAGTCACATGCACAACGTACTTGTGATAAGTATCTATAGATATGATTCCAGTACAGTTTTGGAACACTCTTTATGTTTTTTGCATATACACTTACTTATACAGGTCTATTTGCAATAGTTCTCATGGGTTTACTGTCCTGAGCTGTCCTGTTCCCTCACTTTGCTTTAACATTCACAACGCTACAACTTAACCTTGCCCCATCTGTTTCTATTCCAGCATTATGGCTCCATTTTGGATGTGTTTTCACAGAATCTTAATCCAGGGAACATCTAGAGAAAATCTTTGCCTTGCTGATTTGTAAGGGCTGGTACACACCTGCCCAACCGGTTGTCACTATCCACACAATTGGCCACAATTAACTGCCATGTCTGATCGCCCTTTCGTCCTATTTAGACAAAGGACGTCTGACAAAACTTGGCTGGACATAAAAATGTCTCCAAAATTATGAGCTGGCAAACTGAAATACGGCAATATCAGTTGGTAACCCCCAAAATATCTGCTTGTCTGTACCTACAGTAGCCTATCACTGCACCTACCTATTGTCCTGGCTTAACACTAGTCTTTAGCGCTATATAAAGATTTCCTTAATAATTCAAACACATAAATTGTATCTCTGCTCAGTTTACTTCCCAAACTCCAATTGGCAGGATGATTAAGTCTTGTTTACCCAGCACTTTAGATCTAAAGAAGATTTGCTGCAGTATTCTTTCTTCAACCATTATGTCTAAATGTAATATAGAGACTCTCTAACTTAGCTCAGCTTTGTATTTATCAAGGTGCAATATAGGAACGTTCTTATAAAAATATCCAATGTTCTCAGGTCTTTAGTTTTAAAACCACTTTGCCAGATTTAAAGAAAACACAATTGCATTTCTGTTGGTTTATTATTTTGATCAATGTAGATATATGGCAAAGTCTCTTGGATGTGAGGAACATTCTTTCACCCAACCTTTACAAATATACCCACAAGTATTTACCATCTGTTTTCCTGATTGTAGGAAATTATCATCAATTTACTTTCCTTAAATGTTATTCTAGCTCACATCTCCAGTTCGTCAACTAGAATATTCTAGTTTTCCATCCTGCATGTCCTGATTACCCCAGTATTTAGATCTCTGTAATTGTTGCTGCCTTGGTTGCCTTTCTTTGTATTTTTCCCCTCTTAAATGATTTATTGAAGATTTCATACTCTTTAACAGGGGCAAAACTACCCGGGGAGCAGTCACTGCTAATGCAGAGCTCCCTACTTGTTACCTTCCCAATGGCAGATACAGCTTCCTCCATGAAAACCACTTTAGGTAAAGCAGGAAGGAGAGGCCCCATCAGGGTTTTTCAGGGGGCCCAGTGATTCCTAATTACGCCACTGATCTTAAACCAAGGTTACAAACAGCACAAGCTGCACAAGACTAATAACACTATTCTGTGTTAATACCTCTTAACCTTTATATAACATTTCAGATTGTTGATGTCTTTTTTCCTATACAAAAAGGTCACTTGCTTGACATATTTGGCTCTACACTATTACTATTCTTATCGTGTTTCGACAATCACACTTTCAGCATCACTTTTGTTAATGGATTTTCTCACCTTACAAGATCTTCATACATATATCCAAAGGGTCTTTCTTAAGACCAATGTCTTCTCTTCTTAGTTTGGTGGCATCATCACACCCTTTGGTTTTTATGACCTACAGATATTGTTCTTCTGTCCCACTATTCCCCCCGCTGCTCAGACCACACTTACATAATGTTTATCACTAACAATATTCTTGGTAGCTGCTTGTCAACTAAAACCTTATCCAATACTGTACCCTGTAAATAATATGGTGCATTAAAAAAATCCCTCTCCCATTATTACCACCAACCACAAACATGTATACTTACTTTCCCCACCCCCAAACCTCAGGACCACAAACAATACTCTCTTGAAGGAAGATCTTCTTGAGGGTGTTTGCTGCTCCTTTCTGTAACTAGCCTGTATAGCTTTAAGAGGAGATGGGAACCTTTTTAAGAACAGGGTGGCAAACAACAGATCTTCCATTAGAAATAAGTATAAGAAATGTAAGTATACATTTGTGTGTATGTGGGTGAACATGCCCTTTAAATAAAAATTGCATCTCAGACCAAATATTGTAATAAATCCAAAACTGGATCTTAATGTGTCTGATTGTCTAATTGCAAAAACGTTTTCCATCACAAGGGTTCCAGGAGATGCTACAAATGATCACTGCACAGTGGAAAGAACTCCAAATGCAGATACGGAGGCAACATGGATGGATCCTGAGTGCTCTTGATACCATCAAGACAGAGGTTCTGCAACCAGAAGAAGAAAATGAATCACAGGTGAGAGAGCAAAGTACATAAGATATAGTCATTGGCAGATTATAGAATCAGGAACCACAAAGTGGCTCATTTACCCAGAGCGGTTGGACAATAATATGGAGTTAAATTCATTCACTATCGGTTAGCGCGACTTTAACTCCATATTAGCAGAAGATTCCGCAAAAGACACCAGCTCCTCCGTCGCTTGCGATTCAATATCTTTTATTGCATGATCTTAACGGTGGCTAATAGCGACCATTAAAATCACGATGTGGGTAAATCCCTTTTGGGGAGATTTGCCCGGAGTGATAGCGGCTCTGGGTAAATCTCCCCCAAAGTGTATAGACAAAGAACAAACAGAATATAGACAGTCAATGATAAGAAGTCTGGGGACGCCCAGACTTCTTTTTGTATTTATGGTGGGGGATTTTTTGCGTTTTTAGATATTATTCAATAAATTACTTTTTTAATCAATTATCAGTTGGAAGGTTTGTTTAGACATCACAATATATCTACATATTCCCGTCATGTTTATGGTTGGGGTCTTTATTTCCCTGTTGTATGCCCGTAGGAGTTCCTCAGGAATATTCCTGAGTTAAGTGGGTTATTTGTCTGGGTCTCGGTCTCTTCTACAAGACAAATTAGTCTCAAGTCATTTTGTGGAGAATAAAAAACAGGAAACGTTTCTGACCTCAAAGGGTTTCTATAAGTGCGGTCATTGCTGTGTATGCAACATCTCACAACAATCAGACCATATTATCGACCACTTTGGGAAAAAACATACATTCAAAACATATTCTAATTGCTCCACTGTTTCTGTGATCTATGTACTCATATGCCCCTGCCTTAAAAAATATGTAGGCATGACATCAAGTAGGGCAAAAGACCGTATTATAGAACACGTTTCGAATATATGTACAGCCACCTGTGATCCGATTGGTTTTCATACATCCAATCAGATCCCCAGTAGAACGTCACTGGGCTATATTGAGACGCACATCCGGAAGTCTCTTTTCCTATGATTAAGTCCTCCACGTGGGGACGAAACGCGTCAGGACTCTTGACTCTCTCTCTGATGTTTTAAGATAATTGAGCTCTGTGCCGGGACTTCATAGTTGTCTGATCCTCCTTGTTAGCGGTTGCTTCGACAACATACCTTGTGCAGACAGCCTGCAATACTAGCATGCTGCTATTTTCTCTGACCAAAGGCTGAGCTGTTTTTAATCTAGAAGTGGGATTTGCACCTAGTGTAACAGGGACCCAAACCAGGGTTCCCTGTACTCAGACTGAGAGTAGCGCTATAGGGGTGTTCCTCGGACTCAGAGGCTAATTGGGGAAGCAGAGAGGCATCTGTCCCACTCCCCCCATTGTCATTCCCTACCATTAGGGTTAGCATAGAAAGGTGTATCAATATTTGCACTTTATGTTTGTGCTCTCTCAGCAGACAAGACTTATATCAGGGTGCTCCCACTATCAAGTTTTAATTTGAGTGTGCTCTTGAGTTTTAATGTATATCTAATAAAAATTATAACTTTTAACTTTACTTTTTCTTTCTCTGGATGTACGGTGGATTGGATAATGTTAAAGGGGGATACTTTTCTCTCTCCTTGTTGTAAACTCAGTCTCTTCTGACACCCAGACCAGACTAAGACTAAGAATTAGGGACAACAGTGTGTACTTAAAGACAATTAGTATAAAAAACAGAGAGAGGAAGGAAAGCAGTGTCCAGCCATTGAAAAGGGTAAACATAGGTAGGTACACAGGTAGTCTGGAGAGGGAAATATAGATTAAAAAGACAGTAAAGGCTAGGCCACACTAGCATGTTTCTCACACGCTTACAATTGCTTTTGGCAATCCATTAGCGCATGCGAGATGCATTGGAGCCTATCACAATGTGGGTGGCCAGATTGTGTGTGCTGCATTCTGTTTTCCAAGTGCATGTGATCACTGGAAGGTAATGCACGTGAAACACTCACCAATGTGTATGCACTTTTCACGTGCGTTACCTTCTGGTCCAGTGTGACCTCATCCTAACATTACAATTATACTCACTTCCCTATGCTCCACACTAGAATGGTACCCAGGGTGAGGACCTAAATCATAAATAATACTTACATAAACTTTTCCTCGTTGCTCCAGTCTACTCTGCCCCTCAGCTACTGTCAGTGACAGTCTGTGATCTGCCAATCAAATTAATGTCTCTTTGCAGTATGTGTCTTCACATTAGCAGACATCCCACCCTGCCAAAACTCATTTCAGGGAGGGTACCCACCACCTAAAGACCCACCCCAAGATTAACGCATAATCCATGCTTACAGACACACTCATGAAAACAGTCAGACACACATGCATACATGCATGCAGTCATATCACTATTAAGTGTTTTTGTCACTTGTTAACCGCTTAAAGACTCTGACATCATTGTGCTCCCTCACTCTAATTCATAACAACACATTTCAGGGAGATTGTATATTATTTCAGGGAGTCAGGGATCTGCCATTAAAATCAGGGAGAGGTGGGATGTCTGCATTAGCTTTATCACCTACCTTCATGCAAGTATTGCAGCTGATCGGTGAAGTACCCAGGGGTGAGGAGCAGTTTTATGTCCTTATCTTGGATACTATTTAATAGATGCAATACGAGGAGCGAGGGGAAGGTAAGTATCATTTTCCTTTAAAGGAAATGCTCACCCAAAAACAACTTATTGCTAGATCTCAAGGAGTTAATTAACATGAGTTATCGCTCACCTTTATAAGTGCACTGGTTTCTGAGATATTGTCAGTGTTTGCTGTTTATAATGAAAGTCCTGCCCCTTTACACTACTGGCCAATCAGCACTAATAATATAATTGCATATTACATATGTAACAATTTTACAATAAGATGTTAATTTAGCCCTCCAGTTCACCAACCATTGTTAAATCAGCCCTCGAGTTCAGAAACCAGTGAGTCAGCCCTCCAGTTCAGCAGCCAGTGTAATTGCGCCCTCCAGTTCAGGAGCCAGCATTAAGTTAGCCTTCCAATTCAGCAGCCAGTGTTAAAGGGCAAGTCCAGTCCTCAAATGAAATCTTATATACAGGTAAATTACCCCCAAAAAAGATTGTCTGGGAGTCTCCCTCATTCTGGGGTGGTCTACCGCGAGACCACCCCAGATTCCCAGATTGAGAGGAGACTTAGTCTCTTCCAGTCACGCCCCCTTTTGTGAACACGCCCTGGAATGCCCCGAACTCTCCCTAACCCCGCCTCCCACACCCCTAGAATGCTGGCCCCGCCTCTGCATGATGTCACGCGCCACTCGTCACGCCCGCTTTCCCACCCTGCCCGGAAGCTGAAAGGGCAGGGTGGGATGTCAGAAAACGCTAAACTGTAATAGTTTGAAATCTGAAATACCGTATATACTCGAGTATAAACAGAGGTTTTCAGGCTTAAAGCCTGAAAATCTTACCGGTTTATACTCGAGTCAATGTTTCTCCTACCTTGTCTGCGCGCCGCGATCGCACCTCGCTCCACAGCCTCTGCGCATCCGGATGATGTCACTACCCGGGCCGCAAAGTGAGAGGCGCCGGGTAGTGCATTATCCGGATGCGCAGAGGCTGTGGAGCGAGGATGCGGATCACACGGCCGCCGGACAAGGTAGGAGAAACATTCACTTGCACAGGGGCAAATACATACAAATACGAGTAAAACCTTCTTTATTTGTGCATACTGTATGCACAAATAAAGGAGGATTTACCCCTATTTGCAAAGTATTTGCCACTTAAGATGTTTGAAAACTACAACTCCCAGCATGCTTATTGCTGGGAGTTGTAGTTTTCAAACATCTTAAGTGGCAAATACTTGCAAATAAGGGTAATCCTCCTATATTTGTGCATACAGTATGACAAATAAAGAAGGTTTACTCTTATTTGTAAGTATTTGCAATTAAGATGTTTGAAAACTACAACTCCCAGCAATAAAGCATGCTGGGAGTTGTAGTTTCCAAACATCTTTAGTGGCAAATACTACCCCCTCGGTTTATACTCGAGTCAATGTGGGTTTCCTCCTTTTTACCTATAACTAGGTACCTCGGTTTATACACGGGACGGTTTATACTCGAGTATATACGGTATATAAATCTAACCAGAATTCCTGCACAATGTTTTGTTTCCCCTGTTTTCTGGTTCTTCCAGTTAGCAACTGTCAGTTCACAGGCTAGTGTTAGTGTAGAAGTATAGAGGGCGGCTTTAAAGGTTTGTTTTAGGTGTCAAAAGGTCTAGAAACCCACCTTGTACAATATCGTTGACATTAGTAGATCTGTTCTTTGCAACAGAATTAACCCTAATGGTGAACACATGTAAACAGGTAAAGCAATGATGCTGTGAAGAATGTTTATGGCAAACACAAAGGTAGAGAGAGTGCCAAGGCTAACTACAGTAAAGGCAGGGGAGGGGTGAGCAGACCAAGACAAGTCACATTGAAGATGAGAAAACTTAAAGAGACAGAGTGTGTTCGTTTATAGGGGAAGAAGGAACACTCAGGCCAATGAAGATGAAAATATTTAAGCAAGAAAAAAAAAAATCTATCCTATTGGGTAAGGATGAAATGGATCAGTGGAGAGAAAAGAAAGTAAGGACACAGTGTACTGGAAGTAGGAAACATAAGAGCATTTGTAACAGTGGCAAAGGAACTTTCCAGGCCACATCCCCTTACCCTACCTGTGATTGTAGTGCCGTGTGATCTAGTATCTTGATTTTACCTGCTGCAATAAAGGCTACGTTTTATTACATTACGGAGTTTCAGTGTTTTTGTTCCACTCTGCCGGTATCCTGCTCTAAAGGAACTTTACATGCAGAAATGAAAGGGCAGACAGGCTGGAAAAGAAGAAAAGTTAGAGATCTGGTTGGGATCAAGGACAATCTGTCCACAGCTTTGGCCTAACAAAAGACAGCTGGCTGTTATTCAATTGGTTATTATAAACCACATATCCTAGTACATATAATTGGTACCCAGGGATTCACATGTCCATTAAATATTGTTACCATAACAAATCATTGTAACAACCGCTACCTCTTGACATGTCTAGTCATGTGACATTCCTTAATGAGCAAATTGACTAATTAAGAAATGAAGGTGGGAGGAGCAGTGTTCATTAGTGTTCCTATAGAACATCACTCAGTGGAGGCATTCGGAATTTGTTCCGAGTTCTAGCATAAAAAACCTGTTTACATTCAAGCTTTCCCCCATTCACTTACATTTGTCCTATAGCACCTATTTGTACATAGCGAGTAGCAGGTTACAGTAAAGAGCCCCTTAGGTTAAATAATATCCATGATTGCCAACAGGGTCTTAACACAGAATGCGTGGTAGAGACTCAGCATGGGTATGAAGGGTATAAACTTTTCTGTGGTTGGGGAGATTACATGAATTTCCTTCATTCTACTGACAGTACTTTCTGCAAAAAAGGGTTATTTTATCTGCTAAAGCAAAATCCTTGGAGGGCTCCATTTTTTCTTCTCCCTAGACAGATAATATATTTTAAATATATGTTCGCCCAGTCATGCGGCTCGGTTAAAGTTGTACAAACACACTCCTCTCCGTGCTCTCCCAGGGCCCATAAAGCCTTGTTTCTTATTACCTTCAGCATATGCTCCTGTTGTTGTTGACTGTGTGTAGTTTCCTTTCTCCCGCCTCCTCCTGTCCGTCCCCTCCTAAATGATCCCCCTCTGAGCTGTAAAATATTTTGAATGCTGATTATTTTGTCCTCTGAATCACAATGCAGCGAAATGATTTCCCTTCCATGATTTTTTTTCTTGTGTGAGAGACGTAGGGTTAAAATAAAAAATAATTGTACAAAAACACACCAAAGCCAGTCCGCAGAATTAACAAATCTATGTATTTTTGTAATTGTGGGGGGTAATTTTTCTTTCTCTGTTTTAGCATGGTGGTCAACCAGGTCTGCCCAGTGTTTGCACTATAGTCAGTTGATATTGGTTGATTATTGACTGATGTTGACCTATTGCATTATTATGAAAATAACCATCACCTTAGTTTGCACAGTGGGATTAGTATTGTGGATAATGTACCGGTACTGTAAATTATAAGGATAGTAGAAGACTCTGTGAAGTTATGTAAGCATACATGGCCACAAGCCACAAGAGTTATAGCATATTGGCCCTGCAAATAAGTGTACCTAGCATGTTTATAATCAGTTCCCTACTATGTGGTAGTGTTCCAATTATAAAGATATTAAAGGACAACTCCACCCTCATAATAACATATTTTAGAATGAATGGCCTCTTTAAAATATGTTGATATATCATACTTTGACTTATGAATTCATTGCTGTATGCCTGCTATGCTTCTGGATGCCTTATGTAAACTGAGCAATTTAATGACCTGTACTGAGCATGCTCAGATGAAGCAGCTAGGGGATTAACATTCAGTCATTGGCTGTGATGTCAACCGATGTTGTCACTGATAGTTACTAACTCGAAGAACCAGGAAGCAGAAACATAGAAAACAGGACATTGTGCAGGATTTAAGGTTTTGGGGAGTGATTTACCTGTATATAAATTTTCATTTGAGGTGCAGATTATAAAGAATTAACTCCATTTACAACTGGTGATGAGAACTGGAAATATAGTACAATGCTGACCAACAGGCTGAAAATCAAACATGCCTGTTAAAAATGCTGATTTGATGCTGCAGAGGTGCATTGTGGTGACAGTAGATCTTGGTGCTGTAGCAGACATGGAAGCGGTCAGTGCCGAAAATCAGTCTAGTTAACCAGAGACCAGTCACACAGGAAGAGAAACAATTGTTATTGCAAGTGATAGGATCACTGGAGAATCTTCCTAAATATCCCTCTCCTTTGTAGCTCTCCAGGACAGGGGCCATTTTATTCATATCTTCAAGCCTCATACGCATGAAATATTATTGTCAGTCACAAGCAGAAGATGAATGGCCAATGGTCAACCACTTTGCCCAACAGTCTAACGTGTGTAGTGCCTTGTATCAGTGTCTTTCTTCCCTTAGCAGAACTGTCAAGTAACTACTTCAAACTATTTCCCCTGTCTTTAACATTGAGGGAGATCACGCAGCCACAGGGAAGAAAGTGGTGTGCTGTTAGCCGCTGCACAGGGCATATTTTGACTCACCCAGGAAGTTGGGAATAGGATTTCTAACCTCCTCGAGCACTTTATATGGACAAAATGGAAAGTGGCCATAGTTGCTCTTTAATTTGAATTTAAACACAGTCTCATAAAAAAGCTGTGATGTTTGGGTTGCCATGTACAGTATATTTGTTTTATTACCATTTAATAGAAGGTACAACTAAAGCCCCATATTTTTCCAATTTTCTACTAAAAGTTTGAAGCCTCTAACTTGAGGGAAGAATAATCAGCTACAGCTCTCCTCCCCCACCCCCTGTCCAACCTGCATTATCATAGGACTATCAGCCAGTGTCCCTTACGCCTTTATAAAACCCAGCCACTGTGAAACAAGCCAAATAAAATATTGTTGTGTTTGTCCCAACAGCAAGCAGAGAATTTCTCTTGCAGAAATAGTTTAATTACACTTAAAATAACATTTTTAATTAAACACTCAGGTAAGCAGAAATTGATTTAAATTAAAAAAAAGGAAAAAACAATTAGAGATCAAAAATGTCCCCGATCTCAGCTGCAGTAGAAACAGCGAAGTAGCAGGATACGATATAAATGTCGAGATATTGGCTTTTTTTTTTTATATATGAAACCCGATCCCCACCCCCTTTTTTGCCACAACTCTTCTACGTTCTGCACTCCATATTCCCTTTTTTTATATAATTCATCATGGGGAATCAGGATGAGAAGACAGAGTCAATACTTCCAGCATTTTAATTAAAACCGTTAGCGGAATAAATCCATTTCATTATCAGTTAATGAAATACAAGGTCATTTTACCACGTGTGGTGTTGGGCTGGGAATAACCCTTTGCACTGACAAACACAGGAACCTCTTTACAAAGCATAAAAAATAATTATATTCTTGAACATTCCACCGACTCGAGTTTAGTCGAGGATGAGACCAGAGATGTCAGGAGCAGCCACCAATCAGAAATGACGGAGTTTAACGAGCGGCTCCCGAATTGATTGTCACACCATTGTGCAAACTATAATTTGCAGGTCTTGCATCACAATACTGTGAAATCCCTCTATGGTTAGGTATGGTTAGCTAAGAACAAAAACTTAAAGCTAGTACAGACATGCACACTGCCGACCCAACGGTCGTACTAGACAGTAATTGTATGTGTATGACTGCTAGGTCGGGCATCGTTCGAAAATTAACAGACAAAAATGTTTTATTATCGTGCAGAACGTGTTCGCTGAGTGCTTGGTTATCACCCGCCGTGTGCAAAATCGCAAGTCTGTACTTAACTTTATTATACAGTTTCACTTTTAAGTAACTATTAGGAAATGAACGCAGTAAAAATTACGGACAACGTTTTGCATTTGTGAATTGGACAAGGTAGAAAAACATTTTTCTCCCTCTTTACAAAGCATTGGTAAGGCCTCATTTGGAATATGCAGTGCAATTTTGGAATCCTGTGTACTAAAAGGACATCTTTAAAATGGAAAGGGTTCAGAAAAGGTCAACTAAATTAATAAGGGGATTGGGAGAGCTTGTATATGAAGAGAGACTGGATAAGTTACAATTATAAACACTAGAGAAAAGGCGCTTGCGTGGGGATATGATTACTGTGTATAAATACATTAACGGGCCATACAATAAACTATCTGGGGCATTTTTCACCAATAGAACATGTCAAAGAACATGAGGACATCCCTTAAGACTTAAAGAAAAGAGGTTTAGGCTTCAAGTTCAGAAAGGGTTTTTCACTGTGAGAACGGTAAAGCTATGGAACAGTCTTCCAGTGGATGTTGTTATGGCAGGTTCATTGGTCAGTTTAAAAAAAAAAGCTGGATGAGTTTCTGCAAACAAGGAATGTTGCAAGTCACTGGTATTGATTCATAAAGTAGAGTTGATCCAGGGAAATTTCCAATTCAATGATTTCCATCATTGCCCGACCGACCGGGCGGATCTCTAAACGACCAGCCGTTTCGGTTGATAAAGTGCCCATACACGGGTCGATTATCGGCTAAAATGAACGTTCGGACACATCGCATGTGTGTACGAGGTTTGTCCTACCGCCCATACAATTGTAATATGTAAACATATCAAAATGTAATTTTAGTGGTTTAATTTACATTTGCATGCTATATACTGAAAGTGTCAACTCTTGTTTTGCAGAGAGGTACAAATTACAAAGCTTCTGTATGTGCTTAAATGGTTTTGAGATGTGTGCAGCAAACATTTTTAACACATGTGATACAATAAACTTTAGAGAGCATGTCCATCCCCAAACGTAAAATGAACCATATGTAGATTAACCCCACCAATCCACCAAACCACAATAGTTATAAGACTTACCGCTAGTCAGTCTCTCCTTCTGGAAAAGTTTACCACCTTCTCTTAAAATGGTACAAGCTCTTTGCAAGCTTGCACACGCTCAGAAGAGGTGGCTCAGTGAAGAGCAGTCAATCATAAGCCAAGCTGCCAAGACATATTTTGTTACAGTGGAGGAGTACAACTTTGGACTCCCTACCAGGTAAGTCTTCTAGGTAAGAGGTTTACAGGTAAGAGTGTTATAACGAATGTGTTTAGGAGCGGTTAATGTACAATATGGATAGTTCTGATGCCATGCCCTTTAAGACAGGAATGAAATACATTTGCAAGACTTTTTACACCACCGAAATACGAGGTCCTAAAAATATGCAATATGTTCAGACTAAAAAACCAGCCGGAGCGTAATGTTGCAATATATGAAAAAGTGTTTATTCATCACCATAACACACAGAGCAATGTTTTGGGCACATCTTTGCCCTTTCTCAACTTGAGAAAGGGCAAAGGTGTGCCCAAAACGTTGCTCTGTGTGTGTGTATGGGTGAATAAACACTTTTTCATATATTGCAACATTACCTCCAGCTGATTTTTTGGGGAATACTGATACATTTGGAACACAGAGAAATGTGGGAGCAGTAAATCACGACAACAGGATTGGGTTTACTATTGAGTGGATATGTTCAGACTGAATCATAGTGTGGGTTGCATGAGCCTTGGTACAATTTAGCTATTTGTAACACTCCTAGAGTCTTCCCCAGTGTTTAGCAATTTGCTGATTTGAAAATGATTTATTAAAGAGAAGGGCAGCATTTCATTATGTGTGTATGTAAATAAATCAATGTAACACCCATTCCCTTTTATATAACATACAAGTATTTTGGATTCCCATGTTTATTAAATTATCTGTATATAGAAACCATTTTGTTTTTTACCCAGTGATCTCTGGCAGTGTGAAATCCATTTTTCCCCCTAATGTTGTCTAATGCTTTGCTAATTAAAGTGAGCATGTTAATTAAAGCAGAGGCTAATGTTAATTACCTATATTAATGGGATCCTGCATTGCACCTGCCAAACACTTTAGCTTCATTTTTCAAAATATCTCAATTAAAGGATGATTCTCCCCTCTAATTATTATTATTTCCATTTGAGTGGCAGAGAGAGCCCCTTAACATTCCCAGTGACGAACAAACTTTTTTTTATGTATGTATGAAGAGATTTAATTTTAGTCTGGTTAACTGGCATGGAATCCATACATTCCATAATTGTTTACCAAATCACACAGCAGAAAGCAAAGACTGGTTTCATGCATAACATACAGAACTGTTATCAGGCTCTGGGATTCTGTAAACACAGAGTATATGGTTGAACCAGGGGTGTGTTTGGGGTGGGTGGGTTTACTGCTGCCCAGAATGTTGTCTACATTGCATGGCCTGATCATTGCCTTAATAATCCAGTACTGTGGAGTAGCAGGGGGTTGGGGTGTCCCTTGTCATACAGGTGAAACCTTCCATCAGGCTGAAAAGCCAGACAGCCCACCAGACCAGTGTTCCAGCCTGCTAGTCCAGACTTGGTACCCAGAACACAAAAATCCTGACCAACAGACAGACTACCATTCAATAAACTGATTGGCCTGATGGTTGGGAACTACATGGTACCACCAATATTTCGGTGAGGTTGATCTTATAGAATTCTGCAGGACTGATCATTATTTACCATCTTATCAGATTGTTTTGGACAATCAGTTATGCCTGAAAATCGTTTGAGAGCTGCCAACACAAAGGCCATACAGGAACCTTCTCACATACCAGAACAATCCACCAGCAATGCATCTAACCAGCCAGCCACCTAGTACACCAGAGAGAGAGATAAATTGCTTCTTTTGATGAAGTTGCTCATTAAGTTAAAACACTGCACTTGGCCCATGATGGCCATTTGAGGAATCCATCTTGAAAATCAAAAGTCTTCCCCTGTGAATTGCTAGTTTATAAAAGTAATTTAGAGTCCAATAGGACAGGACTGGAAATGTTTAGCCAAAATCTGCATAATATTTTCAATAAGAATATTTTAAAGAAATACCACAAATATACCGTTAATCTGCCATGTTCCCCACAATTGATTTAAAATCTAAAGTTCCCAAGTTCCCCTTTAAAATGATTAAAATTTCAATAGGGTGCATTGACCACCATTTAAAGGTATCCTCGCTGTTCTGTGCCTTGACACACACATTGTCACACCCCTGTACATCATACGCACTTTCCTTATACTTCCTTATAATTCCTTTTACATTTTATATAAAATTACATCTCTCTAGGGTTCCTGTCTGCCTGGTAAATTTGTGCCAGCGTCTGTGAATAAGAAATTACAAGCCATTGAACCTATATTTATAATGTGTGACAGTCCGTGCCATGTTTAATAGTAATTTGTGTGCAGAGGTAGCAATTCTACATTTGTGATACATACTTACTCCTTTAGTGTAGACTTGTCCTGGGGAGAGCAATGAATTCGCCATGTTAGCCTATGTCCCACCTGCGGTTCTCCAGATGCTTAAAAACTACAATACCCATCATCACCTAGCTGCGCTCCCTAGCAGTGTTCTATGACAAATAGTGAGGTGCAATAGCCAAATTTATACTGTACCCCAATAATTTAGATTTTCTCTCCCCTCCCTCTAAACTGTTCATTGTGCAGCAATAAGAAATATTTCCTCTCTACATTCACCACAAATCGTCTACTTCCTTTCTCCAGGAGACGGGGAAATTTAATATAACAAAAGGCATGTTGCAAGCTGCATGCATTATACATCTGTCCTCTGTATCTGAGCAAATGTAAACAGTGTTTTATTTAAAACATCTGGCCTCTGTGGGATAGATAAATGCGCGTGTCTGCCATCCAGCTGTTGGCTTTTAATATTTCAAATAATAATACTAACCCCCCCTCCAAATAAATACTAAAATCCCCAGGATAGGTATGCAGCTTTCAGGATCTAATCAGCGGGGGCTCCATTCCAAAGTGCCTTGAATTTTATCTGTGTATTTCCAGTATCACGTTTTATTTACAAAGAAATCACTAGGAACGGCGAGATTTGAGATTCCAAATAAAAAAAAATTTTTTTTAAAGCACAAAATGAATTAATTAACTATAATTGATTGATTGGTAAGATAATGTCACCAACAGCACGCTGAGGGTCATTGTGACGAACTTGTGTGGTATCCTGTATAATAGGGACTTCCAACTTGTTTTGGACAGGCCATGTTGCTAAACACTTTTTCCACTGACTGGCAACGCAATAAATACGATAATATTGATAATATACTATACTGCATAGATAATATGTGTGGCCCAGTACATACTGGTACTTTCTTCTGGCATTGTTTGGGACTTACGGTAGGGTGGGACAATTGTAGGATATGCTTATTAGATATTAACGAGCCCATGCAATATCGGACATTTTGGGGAAAAATTAGTGCAAAACCCACACTACCCAATGTTACTGAGGGTTTTGCAATAATTTCGCACAGGCCACTCCATTCCCATTTTTTTGGGCAATAGCGCAGCATAGCCTAGGCAGTAAATACTTAGTTCCAATTAGTGCAACAATTTTGCGCTAATTTTAACGCCATTACTACTGTGGCGTACGGGTCCGATGTTTTAAAAAGAAAGTTACTTCTTACTTGACAGGGATCCCACCATGATGTAAGTCTCACATAGAAGATTAAAGCATCGCTTTTTTACTGCCTCTAAGGGTTTATCTAGCTGCAGTAATAAGCTTACTTATGATTGGTTGCTGCAAATTAATAGCATCAGCCCCCTTGTGATTTCTTTTGGGCAGCCATGACTCTAGGAATGAAGGGCATTAGCACTAGCATTGTGCTCATTCATTTATTGTTTACACACAACTATTAGGACATATTTTAAATCAAAACATTTATTGAAGCAAATATGCAGAATTCCTGTCCACAATTAGTCAGGAGTTTGCGAACAAATGTTTTTTTGACATTGATGTTAATGTTTTGTAGTAATTACCAAAGGCTTTTGCATATGAATTGTTTCGTGAACCTGTCTAGTTTTTTTAATCCATCTGCCACATTTCAGAATGTTCTCCCCTAGTTGCGCTATAGCCTGGAGTTACTGGAGTTAACACTGTTATTATTTTGCACTTTGTTTTACTGTCTATAATGGCTGCAATCATTGTGATAATTGTACATTTCCATACCCCAGAGTAAAAGATATGTGATGGTTTTCCTGTCTCCGGTGTCAAGTTTTTCATAGGAGCTACATTGTCCTTAAGCTAAAACTTTTTCCCCGAACTTGCAAAATATCCATTATATAACCATTTGTGTTTGCAGTCACAGAGTGCACTGGCATTAACTAGGTTAAAAAGGATGCATTTTAATCAGCACTTCCTTATATTTTATTTATACATTTTGAAGCTGCAAAGATAATTGGAATTAATTGCTTCTCTGAATACTGGGGGTACAGAGAAAATCTCACAAATTCTGCTCTCTGCTCTGGGAGTGCGGGGTACACGTTAGAAAGGTTACGAAGCACCGCAGGCAAGAAACTCTTAATAAAAATATTAGATACATTTAGCCGATATACCAAAAAAGAATCATCAAATGGGGCTGAAAGAAATCCACACAATCATCAGGAGTGTTATTAGAAGGAATGAAGACCCCTTGATGTGTGCATTGGCTTCTGGGGTGGTGACTTGTATTTTTTGGAGGGAGGGTATAAATCATGGTACCTGGTGCGATCACACCACCTACTTTCCTTGTAGCTTCTGCCCTAATGTGTAGCCTTATTAGGTGATCACAGGGCCGGCCTTAGGATAAATAGCACCCTGTGCAAGATTAGTTCCTGGCACCTAGCACCCTCTCTAAAACACCCCCGGGCACACACATTACGCTGTTGAATGCTGCTTGCCTTGGCCTGCTTCAAATCAAGTCAATCATAAGTAAGCTTATTACTGCAGCTAGATAAACCCTTAGAGGCAGTAAAAAAGTGATGCTTTAATCTTCTATGTGCATTCAAGATGTTTGGAAACTACAACTCCCAGCTAATAAAGCATGCTGGGAGTTGTAGTTCCCAAACATCTTGAATGCCCCCCTCACCCTCCCACCCAGTTTGTACCTGTGGTCTCTTCTCCCTGTGGTCTCTTCTCCCTGTGTGCTCTCCTCCATCCAAGGGCTTCCTGGCAGGTACGGTGCGGTATCCTGAGCATTCCGGCAGCCGCGCAATCTTTCTGTGTACTGGCGCGCCGGCTGACGTCACTGCCCGGCGCCGGGCAGTGACGTCAGGCCGGCGTGCCAGTACACAGAAAGATCGTGCGGCTGCTGGAATGCTCAGGTAAGCTACTGACTCAAGTATAAACTGAGTCCGAGTTTTCAAGCTGATTTTTCAGCCTGAAAAACTCTGTTTATACTCGAGTATATATGGTATGCTATACATGTGGGTGCACACCAAGACATGGCTACCAACTAGCCCTAAAGGAACCAATGCATAAAGGAAATCATACCTTAACTCATATGAAGTAAGGAAAGAAAATGAAATGAAGGGTCACTACTCTAATAATTACAGGGGTAAACATAAAACATCTTTATTATCACAGACCTCTAATGACACTTAAACAGAATCATGGGGGTCTTGCACGTTTCATGGGAATGCAGATGCTTTCTCTGTGTCTTTGAGAAAGAGGCTACATTGCCTTGAAACGTGTAAGACCCCCATGATTCTGTTTGTTTACCCCTGTAATTATGTCCTGCATGTAAGGGGTTACTTTTTGAACTGAGACCCACCAATATAGGTATGCGCTCCCACTTTTGTGTGCTATATGTTACAATGCTTGAGTGCACACTAGACATGGCCACCAACAAGCCCTGAAGTGAGCCAATGCATTATGGGTAATTACACCAACAAATTCAGTCATTTCTACATTTCGAGCTGCTTTAGTTTTTTCAAAATAAACAAAAAAAACCCTCAAAAATACCCCACAAATTATAGTTTCAGATAATAGACACCTTCAGCCATTGAGTCCCTGACACCTTGAGCTGAATTCTTGATGCAGTACTTCATAAAATTTCTTGTTTTAAGCAAATATTTTGAATATATTTATGAAGTGATTCAAAACTAGAAAATCATAACTAAACTGCAATGACAAGTAAAAAAAAAAAACCCAAAAATCTACCCAATAAACTCAATCAAATGGTATGCTACATGCGTGGGTAAGACATGGCCACGAACTAGCCCTGAAGTGAACCAATGCATAAGTGCAATTAGACATTTTCAACCAGCTTTCAGATTTTTAAACTAAATACCCCTCAATCTCAAAAATAGCCCCCACAAAATATATATATTTGGAAAATAGACTTCAGCTACCAAATGGTGCAAACCGTATGCTACATGCGTGGTTGTACCTCAAAACATGGCCACCAACTTTCCCTGACGAACGAATACATAAGTGCAACACAAAATAAATTCAGAAAGTTTTGCATTTGAACAGCTTTCGGTTTTTGAAACTAAACACCTCAGAAATCTCAAAAATACTCCTCTGAAAAAAAACAAAAAGCATCATTAAAAGTTAGAAAATCATACATAAGTGTAATAAATACAGCCAGGGTACTCGCAAGTACGCTTTCAGGAGGAGACCCGTGTCTGTAGGTTTAGATACTGCTGCAGATGAGGCTGATGGGAATTGTATGCAGGATACTGAGACACCACTGGAAACTGGATACCAAGGAAAAGCTGGTACAGGCTTGGATTAAGTCTTTAACATCTCTCCTCATCCTAGGTCACCATAGGGAACGGGCAAGAAGGTCAAATGTTTTTTTAATACCAGGATGTCCAGCTTGCTTAGAACAATGAATATGTTGAAGGAGGTTTTCTGAAGAGGAACAAGAACAAAGAATTTACCTGAAGGTGTGTCAGGAGGAGCAGAGTTTTGGGCAACTTGAATTCGGGAACAGAGCTGAGGCGTAATAGAGGCTAGGATTTTAGTAGTTGGGATAATGGGGTCCTTATCTTGGTTAGAAGAGTCTGAAGCAAGAAATCATCTGGAGAGGGTGTATGCTTTCTTGTTTTTGGAGCCAGGTTGGTAGGAGCTAAAGCTAAACCAGGAAAAAATTAAGGACCATTGTGCTTGGCGGGGATTTAACCTTTTAAGATTCGGAATGTATTCGAGGTTCTTATGATTGGTAAGGATGGTAACAGGTAAAGAGGTGCCTTCTTACAAATGATGCCACTCCTTCGTTCCCAATTACCGGCATCATAGTTCCGTTCGTTGGGTTGGAACTTTTTAGAAAAGTAAGCACAAGGCTGTAGTTTCCCTTTGATGTCTTGTCTCTGAGAAAGGATGGCTCCCGCACCCAAGTCGGAGGCGTCGACTTCAATGTAAAAGTGGAGGCTAGGATCCGGATGAACTAACACTGGTGCACAGGGAAAAGCTTCTTTGAGTTGTCTGAAGGATTCAAGAGCTGCAGGGGACCACAAATTAGGCCTACCAGCTTTCCTGATGAGTGCTAGAATAGAAGAAATAATAGAAGAGATCCCTTTGATGAATTGTCTATACTAATAAAAGGCAAAGCCCTCACTCACTCACTCATCAATAATTCTCCAACTTGCCGTGTAGGCAGACGGCTTAAATTTGTCAGGCTCATTCATTGCACCTTACTTACAAAAGTTAAGCAGGTTTCGTTTCAAAATTCCACTTGTAACGGTGAGTATCTGACATTGCACAGACTTATGGTTACCTAGCTTACAAGCTATACAAATCTATATGGTTGGTCCGATTTCAACCAAATGGCACTGATGCACAACTTTGAACTACAGGTCTGTGACCTAAGACTCCCGGCTGGCTCCCCCCTGGTAATGCAACCTGTGTGGTCGCACAGGTCGCCCATACCAAAGGCCGCCCTGGCTGATCATAATGTATAATAGCTACTTGTGCTACAGGTCATCCTATCTGTTTAAAAATCTGTATATTTAGCCATTTCAGGTCAGTGTAAGTGAATCCAGTTGAGTAAAGATTCAAACAAAGTTGTAATGTCTGTTTCATTGTATTTCTTCATATTGTGCATTTTTCGGGTTTCTTTTGCCCTGTACCAATAGTTAATCTTGTTATTTGCCTCAATTTCCATATCTTTTGTAACTTTTATTATCCTTTCTATTTATTTAGTTAAATGGGTCCCCAAGCTCTTTAGAAGCCCAGAGAGAAGCCGTCAGCCGAATGTCCCTACAGCTGAGTAGTACACAGTCACACCAACATTCTCAGCCTCCTGAAGTGACGCCCGTTAAATGCAATCTCAGAAAGCAAAGGTAATGGTTAACGTTTCACCCCCCGACTGTCCACATTACATTTAAGAACAGATTTGTTTAAGGTTTTTTGCTTTGCTTGCATACAAGTGCAATTAGGGGCAGATGTGTCTACAGTTGATCTGAATTCTTAATTCCCTTTGTATTTTTGGCAGCTCTAATGCTGGTGAACTAACAAGGTTTCTCTTTTTTTCCCACAATCTGTCTACAGTGTCCAGGAGCTGGAGGCGGAATGTCAGGATATCTGGGATTGGCTGCTTGACATGGATGCAACAGTACACAACAGTTTAGGGTTAATGGTGTCTGAAGACCAACATCTCCAAATGTGCAAGGTGTGTTGCTGCTAACAAACATGGGTTTTGACAGGCTGAGTTAGGGGAAGATTGAACAGAGAGTATCATTTCATTGTAACATATGATAAACTGAGTAAATTAAAATCTTTTTTATTTTCAAATACCCCCTGCTATTCACATTGAACTAATATGCTTACACTAATACATTATCATGTGTATGTGTTGTACAGGGGATCCCACTGTAATCACCTGTCAATACCCTATACACCACACGTCAAACACAAGGCCGAATGCGGTCCGTCTGGCAGTTTTTGGTGGCCCCCTGTGACTGTACAGCATCCATTTGTGCAGTCCCATGCAGTAGCTAAGACCCAGCACTAGGCATAAGTGTGACAGAGTTCCAATCCTGCATCTGCTAAGTATCTTAAAGGAATTGTTCACTGCAAAAGTGAACTATTCCTTTAATGCCTGGATTGAAGACCAGGCAGTTAAAGAGCTATTCCTGTCCTATTAATTTTCAGCAACCAATCAGATGTAAGCTTTTTACTGTGCTACTGCAGTTAGAAAACATCTGATTAGTTGCTGCAGACCAATAGTGCAGGCAAACATTTGCCGACATTTTTTCATTAGTCCTAGAGTGTACATTGCTTCTGTGCTCACAGAGAAACTTAAGTCAAAAGTTTGTTTGGACTACTAGTGTTTTTATAAACACAAAATATAAAACAAAAAACACAATTTATAATTATAATGGAATACTCTATCCCATGTCTGTGCAGCCTGACTGTGTGCCCAATAAAGCTTTTGGTATATTTTGCATCATTTAGCCTATATTCATGAAATGTACCAAGTAGAGATGGTCCCTGTTCACAGGGGAACTTGAGCTTGGGGAGAACTTTCGCTGTTTGCTGCAAAACAAGTTTGTGACAATCCATGAATCCAGTGGTCTGCATGGCACCATACACTGGACCTTTTTGACAGTAGAGGGGACAGTAGCAGGTGGGCAGGGTAGACACTCAGGGTACGGTCACTAGACCATTACCCAGGCTGCTGTCTGTTAACCTGTGCACCCATTGTATAATTAAATATGAATAATTACATTTAGCATCCTCTTGAATACAGTGGGTTTGCCAGTTAATATATGGTTCATGAACTGCAGAAATTCGTAAACACAATGGTGAACTTAACTGTCAGGTCTTTATCTCTTGTTGCAACGAAAGATCTTTAGCCTGCCAGATAATAGGTAATAGTAAAACCCAGATAATAATATATGTAGTTAGTCCTGTCCTGCCCATTTCACATTTTCAGATCTTCTAGACCCAAACCATGTGGCTTAAGGTAGGGATTTCATTGGCCTTCACAAAACATTCCAGCATCTGTAAAAAGAAAAGTGTTATAAAGAAAAAGTTTGCAGAGAATCCAAAGGGTTGGGAGAAGCAGAAAGAAGCACAAAGGGGGAGACTTTCCTTCGAAATACCAACCTTCCATAAATCAAGCTCATTTAAGCAATTTTTATGGATGTAAATCTATAAACTGTCATGTTAAAATCGCAGAGAACATATGGCATATCTCACAGAGCAGATTGCTACTCGTAAAATGTAAAATTGATAACCAGCAACAAAAAAAAATACAGTGAGAAAAAAAACCCACAGGTTTTAATGCCATGAAATTCCCCTGGTTCCATTTCTCTCGCCCCTCCCCCCATGTGCCTTCACATTATTTGTTTAAGGTTTTCTTGCACATTGTCAGTACGAGGTTGCGGTGACCTCTTCAAACTTTTTTATTGTTGTAAAGCTATTTGTAAAGAGTGGGGGTATCAAACGCTAAAAGATAACAATGACTTGATCTCAATAACGCATAATTGATTTCAGTCTAAGAAATAATTTCCAGCATTATAAATCAGAAAAGGATTAGACCTAAGGTCGCACAATCTTCCACATTTGATCCAATCATTATACAATCTTATTAAAGGAGAACTAAACCCACATTTTTATAATCCATAATCTAAAAACATCCCTGTTAACACCAATAAACCGTAAAATCCCATTCTAATGAATGGCATTGAAGTAAATGTAACCTCCTGAAGAACTGTTTATGTGCACAGTCAGGCCACACCTCTTGGCCTCAGTCACATGCTTCCTTGCCAAATCGGGAATGTAACAGATTAGAGACCACTAGTGGGCATGACCTGTTGTAACAAGTTCTTGCAGTAGCTTAGCTCTGGGCATGTGCAAAGAAAATAAAGGTCAGTGACCAAACTGTGTAATACCGGAATGATTGGAAAGAACACGCATATACATTGTCTAAAACCCAGGCATCAATGGGAGTGGGATTCTGCCACCAGTCGTGATGACTGCCTTAGGTCACCTCATGGTAGATTCAAGTAAGAAAGATGGAGACCACATTAATACAACTTCAGAGTCATGGATCTTTAATATAGTCGGACAGCTGTGGTTTTGGACTGTCTTGTTATACTCTATATAACAGGTAATTCAGTTCTGTCTTACTCTAATCTTTGGTCTTAAGTTTTCCTTCAAGAGTCTTTCTCATTCACCTTATGCTGCAATGTTCCTCAGAGGCACCACTGTTGCTATGCTGGTAAAATGCCAAGTTCCTGAAGTCTCTCTAACTATTCTCAAAATAGAACAGTTATTCAACGATTATGAGTCATGGCAGGATCCAAGCTTTTCAAATGACATAAGTGCAGTTGTAGGTTGAGTTGAGTGAGCGAGTGGAGAGCTGCCAAATTTCCCAAATAAAAATGCAGGATACTTTCGGACTTGCTGCTATCTGATAAGGACCCAGAAATGGGTTAATATTCCTCAAAGTGGATTGTATTCAAAGTGACTTAAAGGGTAAGTTTTAGACAGTGGTAAAATGTAAGTTAATTTACTGCGCTAGGGGCAGCCATGGATTAGGGGCAGCAGACCAGCAGGTATTAGATTTATACTTCATTGTATGTCTGTAAGTGGGGGCTCAAGCAATGTGTCTTCTATTGGTGGCCCTGAGCTGCAGGAGAGAAAGCTCAGTTGTGTTCTGAAATGTGTCTGTCCCATTATCCAACCACCCTCCTGTCTTTCCCTCATATTTCCTCTACCACCCTGTTTATTTCAATTTCTCTTTCTAGAATTTACTCATTCCCTCTTTTGTGACATTTCCCAGTCCTTGTTCTCTCCCCTCCATTCCTTTCTCACCCTGTGATTGCTGTTCTTTTCATTTTCCCTCTTGTCTTTTTTCACGTTCACCTCTATCTCATTCCTTTCACTTCTCTGTCCTTTCTCCTCCACTCCCACCATTGCACTTTCTACTTCTCTCTAAGTTTTTATTTGCTTCACTTCCTTTCCCCGGTTCTGTCTTTTTGTTTCAGACCCCTACTTTCCTTAATCTCTCCCTGTTTCCCAACCTCCCCCATTGTGAACTGCTCTGTCCCCCTCATTTTGCCACTTGAAGATTCCCTCTGCTTCCTTCCCACCAGAACTGCTCTATCTGCGCTGCCCCCTTCCTTTCTGCTTCACGTCTAATAAACCACTCAATCTTTCCTTAAAGAATAAAAATGGATATGTAAGGATCAATTCTACACTGACCTCAGATCTCAGAGAAATATACAAAATAGATACCGGTATTCACAAATATTCCTGCAATGTGCACAGAAACTGAATAGCATGTCTGTACTTTAACGTGACTATTTAAGTGACATCACTCATAAAAGGTGGTATAAACATTAAGGTGAATGCCAATCGGTGATGTCATCTGTGCAAATTTGCCCCCTCCCTTTCTCTGTTCAGGAGGTGAAGGGTTTAGAATAATTCTTTGACCATTTCCCAGTGTGTCTGCTTTGAATGGGACACAAGGGCACAAAGAAACTCTGTGTACAGAGAGCAACCCTCCCCAGTGTTACCACAACAACCAAAACACACACTGAACTTCCTTTAAAATCTCGCCCCATCCATCATGGTCTCCGGAAGAAGCAGGGACAATCTCAGGACATTAAGCCTCGATTCTATACCTTTAATGCCCATAACAGGGCATTTTAATAGTATTGCCTGGGATATCCACATGATATGTAGTTTATAAATATATATAGTTTAGCTATAATGAACCCTAAAACGCATTACCCCCTAGTACATCAGTGCAAAAAACTATTATATATCTTGGTATTCCCCAAGATATATTGATGATATATGAATTTGTGATCCCCCTCCCCAGTCTTCCCTCAAAGGCTGGAGTTTTTCTGAGCTTGTGTGTTTCATTTGTGAAACTAGATACTAGTTACTTTGCAATTTTCATAAATGAGATGACAGTCTAAGATAGCAGGCTTGCATTACTACCAACGCACACTAGAGGGTGTGTGGAGCTGTGCTGCAGTGTTCTGCAGCTAAAATTTCCGTCAAATAGGTACCCAAAATTGCTACAAGCACTGTGGTTCTAAAAATAATAATAACAATAACACACCCAGTCTCCATGGCTATTAAGGGTTAAGGGAACCATCTACTGGTTGATTCAGAGGGACCTTTTATTTCTATTAAACCGATTATGCTAATTGACTTTGTACTGTTACGTGCATTGTGGGGCAGCTCCAGGGCACAACCTTGAAAAGTGAATCATGATCCATGAATTAAATAAAGGGTTGGTTGTTTCTTTCCAGCTGCAACAGGCTGATCACATCACATAATGGCTCCCAGTTCTAGTGATCTCACGTCAGTCTTCTGTAGAGCCCCTGCTTAATTATCATAGATGCCAACATTCATTTTTAGGGTAAATATTGAAATATATGGAGCATTTACATATCGGATGTTGTGTAGAGTTTAAACCAGATTTTCCCGTGTGTCTAATCTACATTTGGATTATAGAGATGTATAATCACATTTGTGTTTGCTAAAAAAACGCAATAGGGCAGCTATTGGGGGAACTGCAAGGTTCCAGACTGCGCAGTACTTTGCACCAGGTCTGTATTTTATGACTGACCGCAACATAACCCTTATTGCTGCCATGTCTTCTTCTATTGGCCTAACATTCTCTATAAAGCAGTAGCTGGGTGTACTGTGTGCCATGTATGTTGTGTGCCTATGGAATTGAAGCCCAACAGGTTTGTGTGTGTGTGGTCTGACTGCTAGTAATATGAACAATCTACAGAGACCATTCATTATATCTTTCCATTTGATTTGAATGTATCAAATGATATACCTGAATCAATAGAAACAAACTAGACCTAGTTATAATCAGCACCTTGTATAAACTACTCAGTCTGTGCATTGTTAAACACCTGCTATTAAATGGGAAAGATTTGAATTAGACTCATTATGATGTTTGCTGCCTCTCCATCTGTTCTGCCTAATTCTTCTGTCATCTCCCTTTTCCTTCCAGCCCCATTTCCCTAACCCCTACGTTTTGTCTCTCCCCCCTAATCTCTTTTTTTATTTTCATTAGAGGGGGTTTAAAGCCCCAACATAATTCGTTCTTTTTGGCTTTGAATTCCTGAAAATGCAATTATTCTCCAAAACGCGGTTAACATTGCAGTAAATATCACACAGAGGTTCCAAAATTAAATTTGGGGTGTAAAGTGGATTGAATTTCATAGCAAGTTGACACTCAATTATAATTTCCATATATCTTGCGCGCGCGCGCACGTGCGTGCGTGTGTGTGTGTTTAACCCTTTGCTTGCTGTGAAGGACAGTGAGACACCGTGTGCAGATGTTAAAAAAGCTTTTGTGGAGACAATTATATATTTATATGGTGTAAGAAGAAGCGTCCGCATTGCTGCTTTATTATCACTCTTGATTTGGATATGTTTTGCAATGCATCTTCCCTTTATATGCAGTGTAAGTAATCCAGTAATCTGTGTGTGTGTGCGCACACACAGTGCAGAATTAGATATTGATGTTCCCTACTATAGAAAGCACCTGGTGTTTTCATTTGGTTTAATGTGATTGTTGACCAGCACCTTTCAAAGCTGAGTGAGGAAGGTCGCCCCCCTCTGTACAAAATCCATATTAACTCAGAGACTGCAAGCCTGAGGGTGGAGGTGGGGAGTAGAACAGATCAAGAAAGGAAAATACTTTTTCAGCAGCCCTGTAGAAAGTAATGAAAATGACTGCTCAGACTAGGATAATCCTGATTCTCACTGTGCTGGACAATACATGTAGGCTGGACTTTATGGAGTCTTAAGCTGTGTACACACAGTACCGATAAAGCCCCGATACCGTATGCTCCTATACATACAGACACTGGCAAGAGCTACAGGTCACAGCATACAACTAACATGAAGTTGTAGTTTAACAAACTGCTTAAACTGCTGCGCCAGTCAGGGTCTGATTCACCCACCAGTATAACACACCCCCAGTGGGTGGGCCCATGGCTCAATCACCAATAAAAACAGAGAACATTGTTAAAATGAAAGGACAACTATACGGTAAAAATGTACTTTTTAGAAATGAAAAGTAACTGGGACAGGGAGGTAGAATTGATTATTCCTACCTCCCAATATTGGTTTGTTGAGGATCTACAGCACATACAGGTTATGGGGCCTAGGCCTTCCTGTATTAAAGGTAGTGCTGAAGCACTCAGGAAGCCTGGCAGAATCAGTATTCTTCATGTTGCCATTCCTCATAGAAATTATATTAGAAGGTATGATTTACCAATCCAACCTCCCTGCCCCACTTCATATAATAAGGAGGCATCCACACAGCAAAGTGAGGTGCCCCTGACGCCATCCGGACGTGCCATTCATTAAGTACTCCCTGCCCCACGTACTTTTCATTTTAACTGTTTTTGAAAAAACTTTATACACACTATACTTCTCCTTTAAAGGAAGAGTTCACTGCAATAGTGAACTATCCCTTTTCTACATTGATTGAAACCAGGGAGGTTAAGGAGCTGTGCCTTACCTCCCGTTCTTCAATCAATGTTTAGATAGCCAGGTACGAACTTCAGAAGAGCTTACCTTTCACGCGATCCAGCAGGGCCGCTCTGAAATTCCCGACTGCTTCCTGCTTCTGTTACACTATAACGCGCATTATCGGGCATGCGCATTATAGCGTAACAGAAGCAGGAAGCAGTCGGGAACTGTCAGAGCGGCCCCGCTGAACTTTTCATTTAAGATACAGAGATAAAGGGAGACAATAAGAACATTTTAATTAGTTGTCGGTCCCCACTAACAGTATAATTGTTATGTGGCCACGAATAGTGTATATATCCAGCCTTACTGGATGTTGGTTACTGATCCCAGGTCTCTCTTCCCCACCAATTTACTACTCCCTGCATTACCCGTGGCACTATATGTTTAGGGTTTATTCTAATAATACTAATAAATACAGAAGGACTTATAGTCATCAACATGAGGAAGAAGTAAGACCTGTTATGGGTGATACAGAGAACAGAAAGTTTGATTGTGTGAAAGCCAATAGGGACAATCTAGTTCCTGCTGTAATGGTCCCTTATTTGTAGAGGGTGTAGCAAGGCTCACAGGACTAACAGTTTCCTGCAGAGGGCTATTGTGATTTCTTAACTGATCCTTAAAGACCCTAACCCATTCCAGTGTTATCATCTGTGGGGTTTTGTGTTGTACTGGGTGTCCGTGTCCTTTAACTCCCTCTACCAAGCTCAGGGGTTTAAATGGATTTTTATTCTCACCCTTGGAGGGAACAGAAAGGCCATTTCTTCTATTTATAGTCCCACAGACATGAGAACAATCCTGCCCCTCTCCCCAGTATTGGGGTCTAGGCTGCTGGAGGGATTCTGGGGTTAAGTCCTCTGCTTAGTGTGGTGATGTAACTCCGGCTTTGTGTCATTTACATTCAACCCAAAGAAAACAATTTCCCTGAATAGACAGACTGACAATAATATTGTTCAGGGCCGATTTTACTTTGGATTCATTCCAAAAAGGCCCCCAGGCAGCTCTGTCCCTTCTGTCCCCGTCTCTCCCCTGACATATTTTATACTACTGATACCCATGTTATCTCTGTATATATATGTCTATATAATTATCTGTCTGGCATATAAAGGATGGCGGTACATTTATATTTAATTCCAAGCTGATCCAAGGGGATTTGTCCATTTGCCAATTGTAATCCCTTCCTGGCCAAATTGGATGTGACTTTGTCTAGATTTTGTTTTCTTTCCCTTTTAAGAAAAAGGGGCAACTGTGGTCTCAAACCAAGTTAGGGTTAAATGAAGGCCTGCAGTATTTCCTTTAAAATGAGCCAACAATCACATCTCTGGCTGGAGCCTGTGAGAAATAACATTGGGATGAATGTTCAAACTTCCTGTTTCCAGTAGGTTGAGTGGCATCACCTGACCTCTGCCCCGCCCGCCTGCCCTGAGGGAGAAGCATGCTCAGTTTAGACTTAAAGGGCAAGTCCAGCCCCAAAATGAAAACTTGCATACAGGTAAACCACCCTCCCAAAACCCTAAACAGTTATAGTTTGAAGTATGAAATATATAAATCTAACCTGAAATCCTGCACAATGTCCTGTTTTCCCTGTTTCTGCTTCCTGGTTCTTCTAGTTAGCAACTGTCAGTTATGGATTTGACAGTTGACATCACAGCCAATGGCTGAATGTTAATCCCCTGTCTGCTTCTTCTGAGCATGCCCAGGCTCAGTACAGGCTCAGTACAGGTTTCTAAATTGCTCAGTTCCCATGAGGCATCCAGAAGCATAGCAGACATACAGTAATGAATTTACAGGACAAACTATGATATATCAAAATATATTAAAGAGGCCATTCTTTCTAAAAGTTGTTCTTATGAGGGTGGAGTTGTTATTTAATGCTGGAGAAATCAGGAAGTACCTGGGGAAAAACTGCCAGTTGAGAAGGTGAGCCTATTAATGCAGGCTGAGGCTGGTCACATGGCTAAGAACAGGAAGTGTTCAAGCAGGAAGTAATATTACTGAACCTTCCCAGCAATAACTTCTCACAATTTTTTTATTTTTTTTTAGAGTTGTGATTTAGGTTTTATTTTGAAGGTACAATGGAAGGCTTTTTATATAATCCTTACTAGTTTGGAGAATTTGAGACCACAGTTACACTTTAACAGCCATGCTTGTATATGTGTGTGCATGGGTATGTATGGTGTATGTAGGGATGTATACATGGATTGCTAGCTATGCCACTACTGGGGCTCATAGTAGAAAACCTTTAGTATATGTACCTGGTATTCAGCCTTATTATAATCCCCCTTGTACCCTCCTTCCTCATGATATAGTATGTTTGTAAGATTTTGAAAAAAATGAAGAATGCACCTGACTGAACGGTGCCACATGTGGGATTGTCGGGTGATTGTTCAGCATGCGCCAGATGCACACATCACATGTGTGTACTAGGCTTTACAAGGGAAAAGTAACCTCACTGGGGGTTCCCTCCTACAGATGAAGTCCCGACAGTGGAAAACACTGTAGATGGAGAAGGGAGGGGGGCCCATTCCAGTTTTGCTGGGGGGCCTTGGTGATTTCTAGTAATGCGCTAAGTGACAGCATATAATAAGGCTCCCTTTCCAGACATGCTTATTAACCAGGTATATTTCACTGGCAAAAAGCAAACGTGGAATAGAGACAGACATTTACAAGCACAATAAATGCCTATCCCACAGAGCTTACAGTCCCAGTCCTTATTAAACTAAACCCAACCAGACTGCTCTCATCCAGATATTGCTGGGATGTCTGTACAATTTGAATCTCATTTTCCTATTGGCCAGGCCCCCTGTGGTATGGTGTAGCCCTTACATTAATATGCAAATTGTTGCTCATTAATATTGTCTGATTCTTAGGCTCGTGCTGGCTTTGTTTGCACACACAGACTAGGTAGGAAGGGCTGTAGCCATCGCTGCATTAGAAACATACATTGCATGTAGCAGGAGCTCCTGTATATAACATTTTATTTCTGGGATGTAAAGATCCAGCCAGTTGTGCATTTCTCACACAATGAGTGGCATGTATTAATCATTAAGGGGCATTGCGAGTCAACACTCCCCCCTTTGCACTCTCTCCAGCTCCTGTTGCCTTCCCCACCGTACATAATTATACAGATCAGATTAGCTTCTCACCCCTCCCATTCTAATCCAGAATCCCGCAGCCTCCCCTCGACTAGAGACGTTCACTTGAGCCGAGTCCCAGCAAACTGTTGAATACATTCATCGGAGGTCATGCCAAGGGCACTTAGAATTCTATCATGTTAACAGGGATAGAGGGTTGCATTAAGAACATCTTAGTGTGCACCATAGAGCTTACAATCCATGATCATGTTTTCATGTTTTCATGTTTTGCTTTTCTTCCAACCCCCCCCCCCCCCACACACACATATTACTAAACATGAAATATTTCCTTCTTATCTTTCTGATTAGTGGTGGTGTCAAAATTACTGTGCAAAGCAATAAAATAATTAGTAGCATGTGGTTTTAACCCTTTTATGTTGGAAACATGCTGATTGGTGAAATCCTTTTGTTTCCAGTGGACTAAAGGTTTCTTCTTCCTGCTAATTAATGTGATTCAGTAGAAACAAAAGCGGTAATGATGGACTAACTGATACTGGGTGTTTCCACCTCTGTTTCACTAGCGCTCACTTCAGGTAAATGGTAATTAGCAAACTGCATCCTGCATTGTGTTCTGCTAGTTTCAACAGCTTCATAGAGAACATTGATTTGCCATTTCTGTGCATTATTTTGCCACAGCTATCCTACTGTCCAAAATCATTTTTGAAAGGAAGGTTACAGTCCAATTACTCACTGGCATCTCTACTAATTTGCTATAAGAGCCTAGGAAACGTTTCTCAGCACAGTTTGCCATATTTCCCAGAAAATCCCTGCATTTCGTTATCATTCTTTATAGCTGCTGTCCACATATTGTATTGTTTTCAAATGTATGGGTTGGTAATGGTTGGCCATTTTGCAAGTAGATCTGTCCACAACACCTACATTGACATGACCAAAGTAATATTCCAAAACCTATCCTACAGAGCAGTTTGTAGATCCTACAGAGCAGTTTGTAGATCCTACAGAGCAGTTTGTAGATCCTACAGAGCAGTTTGTAGATCCTACAGAGTAGATTGTAGTAGATCCTACAGAGCAGTTTGTAGATCCTACAGAGCAGTTTGTAGATCCTACAGAGCTTTGTAGATCCTACAGCGTTTTGATATCCTACAGAGCAGTTTGTAGATCCTACAGAGCAGATTGTAGATCCTACAGAGCAGTTTGTAGATCCTACAGAGCAGTTTGTAGATCCTACAGAGCAGTTTGTAGATCCTACAGAGCAGTTTGTAGATCCTACAGAGCAGTTTGTAGATCCTACAGAGCAGATTGTAGTAGATCCTACAGAGCAGTTTGTAGATCCTACAGAGCAGTTTGTAGATCCTACAGAGCAGTTTGTAGATCCTACAGAGCAGTTTGTAGATCCTACAGAGCAGTTTGTAGATCCTACAGAGCAGTTGTGTAGATCCTACAGAGCGTTTGTAGATCCTACAGAGCAGTTTGTAGATCCTACAGAGCAGTTTGTAGATCCTACAGAGCAGTTTGTAGATCCTACAGAGCAGTTTATAGATTGGCCTTTGTGTGCCATTTGAAAATTATGCATAATGCACGCTTTACAGTGTTATATATGGATGTTAAGTCACTGAGGAGGTTCATAACCACGTACAAGTATGAAGCCAAGGAATTCCAAGGGGACTAGTCATCCTTATATTACATCAAGGGTGGCCAACCTGTCACACTAGCGACACCTTAGGCATTAACTGGAGTAACTCTTACATATCTCTGACCCCAGTTCTTCCAGACCACCCAACAGACACTTTGTTTTTTAATGGTCCATATCTTGGCTGTGGGTTGGGCACCTATTTAATACAGAGTTTTGTTTTTAAATAAGGCTCAATTTTTAAAAAAATATTTACTTTTTAAATGTAAATCACTTTTAATGTAATACTTGTTTTGTATTCTGTTTTTTAGGCAGCGGTCACATAGTTTATACATTGGGTCACATGGTCTGTGACAGCTGAATGACTGTTTATTCCTTATTATAGTTGCTCAACTATGTCACAGGTCATTGTCACATAGCTAAGTGACTGTAATAACAAAAAACACTGTTTTCCACTGCTCTCCCTTATTAATATAATCACTTTTGGTATGTATTAAAATGAATAGTCAGCAGTCAGTAGTCAGTAGAAATCTATCTGGGCAGCACGGTGGCTGAGTGGTTAGCACTGATGCCTTGCAGCGCTGAGGTCCTGAGTTCGATTCCTCCCTTGTACACATCTGCAAGGAGTTTGTATGTTCTCCCCGTGCTTGAGTGGATTTCCTCCGGGCACTCTGGTTTCCCCCACAATCATAAAGACATACTGATAGGTTGTATGTGTACAATAAATGTGCTTAGATTGTAAGCTCTTCAGGTCAGGGCCTAATGTGAATGTATACATGTAATTGTAAAGCGCTACGGAAGATGTTGACGCTATATAAATCCACAATAATAATAATATTGTATCATCCCTTTTATGTTTCCTTTTTATGGAAAATACCAGTCGTTCAGTCTCTCACACCAAATCTGATTTCCATCTTAGTTTATATGGAATATGTTGCGCAATGCAGATTCCAGAACTGGTGGTTCTTCTTGTGTGTCCCACTTTGGTACCCTGTAACCATGTTGCCCATGTCAGTGCGAGTTTTAGTGTGGTAAATCCCCTGTAAGGTCTTTATTTAACCAGTACATTTATACAAGGCTTTTCTTATTTTGTTTTCTTAATGTAAATGAATCTAAAATGGAAAGCTTAGGTGGGATTCATTTTGAACTGTGCTGCTGATTATAAAAATATCCTTATAGAATAGTATTTCTTTTTTATAATGTGGTTCCTTTCACCACAAAGTCAATGACAGGAAACCACTTGAATCTATCGGGAAGCTTCTCCTTCCACTGAGATTGCCATCTTACAGAGAGACAACAATTAGCTGTTTTCATTTGTGGTGTTATAGCGGTTAATTTTCTGTAGCACTGGCTCCTTCTGTTTAAAAAGCAGCAGAGTGAATCCCTCCCTTAGCTGAGCTAGAATGGAGCACCCAGCTTCGTTGTCTTGCCTAATTAATGAGGATAATATGCTCGGCTGCCAATGAGTTTATTAGCAAACAATATGCCCAGAACCGGCTTAAGCAGATCAGAGTTTTAAAGGACAGCTTAGTGACTTTTACCATCCTGGTTAGATATACAGCCTGCAGGCAGCAAAGTGTGCAGTGTGCCTGTAGTATGGAACCCTGCAGTGTCAGCTTTGCGGGTTTTACAGTCGGTAAGAGTAAACAGTAAGTGCACAAAAATGCATGCAACAGGGTTCAAACTAAGAACAAACATCTAGGGAACAGAGCATGATGTATATAAAAGAGAAGGGGGGTATAAAATGGCAAACTATAGACAGGCACACTAAAGGTGGCCATGCACTACCAAAGGTTATTGCGATCATAAACCAACCATTAAGTGCTACACTTTGATAGACATATATACAATGTTAATTGTACTTAGATGTACCATACATATTGCTTGACATTCAATGTGTTTGGTAATTTATGTCTAATGTAGTCCATTGTGAGGCAACATTACATTTTCATTTAGTCGGAACATCACAAAATATTGTGATCATTTAACCAATCAACTTAAAAAAATAATGATTGATATTACTATCTACTGTCAACAAAGTAAAGGTGCCCATACATCTATAAGATATTACTTACCCGACCGAGCGCTCACGCGATGTTCATCGATGCTGCCGGAACCGCTTCTCCAGATCTTACATTCGACCGACATGCGATCGCAAAACCCCATTCATTTTGCGATCGCATGTCGGTCGAATGTAAGATCGGGAGAAGCGGTTCTGGCAGGATCGAAGGAACATCGCGTGAGCGCTCGGTCGGGTAAGTAAAATAGATGTATGGGCACCTTTAGACTGGGAAAACATCCAATTCTTGGCCGATCAATTGTCAGATTGATTGTAATATCGGCCCAGCATATGGGCACCTTAAGGATTAAGATACTGAAAGGCAGTAAGAGCGAGATATGGTAAAGGCTCCAACCAAACACAAGACCCACCCCACCCAAGCTGGATTACTCAAACACCATCTCAACCCCAAGAGAATGACAACCTGTGAGCCAAGAATGGTAAAGTTGTCTCTGCAGAAAAGCTGATAAAGTCAAGAGTTTGTTTCTTTATACTTTTTACTTAGTGAATCCTTTGGCTTTGTGATACTCAGAGAGTTATACTAGACTTTAGGACATTTTTAACCCTTTTCTCACATTTTTCATGCCCCTTTCACCAGAATTGGACTATTTATAAATCAGTGAAAAGGGGTTTAACTCCAGCTTCTAAAAATCGCCTACGGTAAAGCATTGGGGACCACATTTCTAGGCTTGAAGGTTTCAGCACATTGATATTCCCCATGGTGGGTTTCCAAGTAAGTGTCATGGGGGGATGATGAACTATTTTTATTCATTTACAGAAAACAATCATCTATTTCCTAATTTTACAGATTTTTAATTTCCCAATTTTTAATATTTTACAATTAACTGGGGGTCTTATTTCCACATGTACAGAATTATCCACTGAGTGTTTAACCCCTATTGTTTTAACTTATAAACCCCCCTGCTATGTTACCCATTTATAAGTTACAGTGTGTTTTCTGTTGCAGTGTGTACTATTTTAGTAGAAGGCACTGGTATGGATTGTAGCAGTGTATAGTAGCAGTGTATAATATGTCAGTAGAAGGCACTGGGTATTGTATCTGTAGCAGTGTATAGTAGCAGTGTATAATATGTCAGTAGAAAGCACTGGGTATTGTATCTGTAGCAGTGTATAGTAGCAGTGTATAATATGTCAGTAGAAGGCAGTGGGTATTGTATCTGTAGCAGTGTATAGTAGCAGTGTATAATATGTCAGTAGAAGGCACTGGGTATTGTATCTGTAGCAGTGTATAGTAGCAGTGTATAATATGTCAGTAGAAAGCACTGGGTATTGTATCTGTAGCAGTGTATAGTAGCAGTGTGTATAATATGGCAGTAGAAAGCACTGGGTATTGTATTCGTAGCAGTGTATAGTAGCAGTGTATTAATATGTCAGTAGAAGGCAGTGGGTATTGTCTGTAGCAGTGTATGGTAGCAGTGTATAATATGTCAGTAGAAGGCAGTGGGTATTGTATCTGTAGCAGTGTGATAGTAGCAGGTATAATATGTCAGTAGAAGGCAGTGGTATGTATCTGTAGCAGTGTATAGTAGCAGTGTATAATATGTCAGTAGAAGGCACGGGTATTGGATCTGTAGCAGTGTATAGTAGCAGTGTATAATATGTCAGTAGAAGCACTGGGTATTGTATCTGTAGCAGTGTATAGTAGCAGGTATAATATGTCAGTAGAGGCAGTGGGTATTGTATCTGTAGCAGTGTATAGAGCAGTGTATAATATGTCAGTAGAAGGCATGGGTATTGTATCTGTAGCAGTGTATAGTAGCAGTGTATAATATGTCAGTAGAAAGCAATGGGTATTGTATCTGTAGCAGTGTATAGTAGCAGGGTATAATATGTCAGTAGAAGCAATGGGTATTGTATCTGTAGCAGTGTATATATGTCAGTAGAAGGCACTGGGTATTGTATCTGTAGCAGTGTATAGTAGCAGTGTATAATATGTCAGTAGAAAGCACTGGGTATTGTATCTGTAGCAGTGTATAGTAGCAGTGTATAATATGTCAGTAGAAAGCACTGGGTATTGTATCTGTAGCAGTGTATAATATGTCAGTAGAAGGCAGTGGGTATTGTACCTGTAGCAGTGTATGGTAGCAGTGTATAATATGTCAGTAGAAGGCAGTGGGTATTGTATCTGTAGCAGTGTATAGTAGCAGTGTATAATATGTCAGTAGAAGGCAGTGGGTATTGTATCTGTAGCAGTGTATAGTAGCAGTGTATAATATGTCAGTAGAAGGCAGTGGGTATTGTATCTGTAGCATGTATAGTAGCAGTGTATAATATGTCAGTAGAAGGCACTGGTATTGTATCTGTAGCATGTGATAGTAGCAGTGTATATATGTCAGTAGAAGGCAGTGGGTATTGTAATCGTAGCAGTGTATAGCAGCAGTGTATAATATGTCAGTAGAAGGCACTGGGTATTGTCTGTAGCAGTGTATAGTAGCAGTGTATATTGTCAGTAGAAAGCACTGGGTATTGTATCTGTAGCAGTGTATAGTAGCAGTGTATAATATGTCAGTAGAAAGCACTGGGTATTGTATCTGTAGCAGTGTATAATATGTCAGTAGAAGGCAGTGGGTATTGTATCTGTAGCAGTGTATGGTAGCAGTGTATAATATGTCAGTAGAAGGCAGTGGGTATTGTATCTGTAGCAGTGTATAGTAGCAGTGTATAATATGTCAGTAGAAGGCAGTGGGTATTGTATCTGTAGCAGTGTATAGTAGCAGTGTATAATATGTCAGTAGAAGGCATTGGGTGTTTGTATCTGTAGCACATTGTATAATCTATCAGGTGAAGGCAGTGGCTATTGCATCTGTGACTGTATATGTCAGTAGGTATGGAGAATGCTCTGTACAATTGTCTGTGGCAGAAGCAGACATTATGCTCTTAGAGGGGTAATTGTATCAGTACCAGTGTGTAAATGTCATAGCAGGCAGTAGGAATTGTATCTAAGCAGTGGTTTAATATGTCAATAGCAGTCAGTGGGTATTTGTATCAGTAGCAGTGTGCAATATGTCAATAGCAAAGTGGTAATTGTATCAGTAGTAGTCTGTAATATGTCAGTAGCAGGTAGTAGGAATTGTATCAGTAGCAGCGTTAATTTGTCAATAGCAGGTAGTGGGAATTGTATCAGTAGCAGTGTGCAATATGTCAATAGCAGTCAGTGGGAATTGTATCAGTAGCAGTGTGTAATATGTCAATAGCAGTCAGTGGGAATTGTATCAGTAGCAGTGTGCAATATGTCAATAGCAGGTAGTGGGAATTGTATCAGTAGCAGTGTATAATATGTCAATAGCAGGCAGTAGGTATAGAGAGTGCTCTTTACAGGTGTCTGTGACAGACGCAGACACCATGCCCTTAGAGTGGGTATTGTATCAGTAGCAGTGTAACATGTCAATAGCAGTCAGTGGCAATTGTATCAGTAGCAGTGTGTAATATGTCAATAGAAGTCAGTAGGTATGGAGTAGGTATGCCCTGTTCAGGTGTCTGTGGCAGACACAGACGTTATGCCCTTAGAGTGGGTATTGTATCAGTAGCAGTGTGTGTAATATGTCAATAGCAGACACTGGAAATTGTAGCAGAGTATTATACTGGGAATTGTATCAGTAGCAATGTGCATTATGTCAGTTTCTAATAGTGGGGCAGTGAGTATTATGATGGTGGCATAAGGGGCCCTGGTACTGGATTCCAGGACAAGTCTATAAATTTGCATTACACAGTAGCAGGCAGTGTGTATTGTATTGTAATTCAATAAGAACTGAAGGTTGTTAGTTACAACCATAAAGACTAAGATCAGAAAAACCTTTTTCCCCTTACATCTTTACATTACACAGCAGATTGAATGAAATTCTACATACAGAGTATCTGACAGTGCAGAGAAAGTGTTAATGAGTGAGCCTATAAGCAGTGCTGTACAGCTCTTTCCTAACGCTCGGGCAGACCTGCTTGCATTAGCCCAGACTGATATTTTGCCATCAATCAAACAGCTATTAATTCACTGGGACCCTTGGGAGAGTGTGTTACATCCTATTCGCAGCTACTGGCCGGATATGGCTGCAGTTAAATGCGCTCACTCTGCATTCACAGGGAAAAAAGGAGTGTGCATCTAGAGAAATCCATTTAGCAAAATGGGAGGGGGTAGCTAGATGTGTGGAAGGGCACGAAACCTAGAAGAGGGTGAAAGCAAAGGAATGCAATGCCAGCCAAACCATTGGGTAAAGTGGGCGAGGTTAGTGATAGGGGGTTGATAAAATCCCATTTTAATGCTATGAACCTTCCTATACATACAGGACTGGAGTATTATCCTGAGCGGATTCCTTCACAGTGTGTGTGTGTGTGTGTGTGTGTGTGTGTGTGTGCAGATGAGCTGTGGTGCGGAGATGCAGAGACATAAAAGGCCCTTTGTTGGCTTTTGAATAGAATTAGACATGGGCTTTAGGAAAGCCCACCATGGAGGGACTGCTCCAAATACTGGCCTTGGTCCCTATTATGTGTTGGAGAGATACAGCAGACAATCTTGCAATGGTTATCCCTGGCTCAGCTGCTAAAAAAGGAGGGCACATTTTTTGTGAGACAGTAGAAACACTTGGCTATTTGGATTGCTAGCTCTTATGGCCAGTAGTGGAAATTTACTTATAAACTTGGTCAAGTAGTGCTAAAGTATTACAATATTTAGGGGGCTCTATAATGTATAAGATCAACGTTAAGAAGGTTCCCTCATTTCAACAAATAAATTAATAACAGGTGCAAAAAAATCAGCAGCAGCCAATTAGATGTTAGCTTTTTACTGCTCTGCTGCAGTTAGATGACATCTGATTAGTGGCTACTGATTAATAGCACAGGCAAATCGAGGTCATCTGTTTTGTCAATTATCACAGCGCTGCTGAATACTGCAATACTTATTCACTTTCTATTAGTAATTATTATTATCATCATCAATTATTATTGTTATTGTTGTTATAATGCCAGAACACCACACTCTTACACATAGTGATTTAGGGTTGGTACACACTAGGGGGGAAGATTTATCCAGACCCGCAATCACTTCGAGTAAATCTCCTTAAGTATATACCAAGTATATATGTGTATACCAAGTATATATGTGTATACCAAGTATATATGTGTATACCAAGTATATCTCTGTATACTAAGTATATATGTGTATATGTGGTGTTGCTACAAACCTAAGGTCGCTGATTCAGAATTTGGACCTGGGCCCCCTGGACCCCACAAGGACTACCCAACTCACCCACATACATCAGGGCCCAGAAACCCTTTCCTGTGAGCCAAGATACTAACAAAAATGGCCCATTAATAGCATTCATCAAATGGGGTGAAAAGAATAAATACATGTATATCTGTGTATTCCAAATATATCAGTGTATACCAATATATGTGTGTATACCAAGAATATCTGTGTATACCTAGTATATCTGTATACACAAGATATCGGTATGTACAAAATATATCTGTGTTTACTTGTGTTTCAGTGTATTCCAAGTATATGGGTATACACAATATATTGTGTATACCCAGTATACCAATATATACCTGGAGCACCACTATGGGAGGGGTGCAGGGAGCAGATTGCCTCTGGTGCCACAACCCTTTCGATTGAATTCAATTCACTTATATTAGATGGATCACTTTGCCCTGAAAAGGATTTTCAACCTGCCTCATGTCATTGGTGTGCTGGCCCTGGTGTATACCCAGTATATCAGTGAATACTGTGAATAACCCACATCCTCTTCTCTGAAACAGTTCTGAAGTGGCGGAAATACGTTGTGGAAGAAGGATTTTTTTTTGTCTGTGTGTAGTAAAAGAGCAAGTATAAGGAAGAAATGCCTTATTAGGAGGGAGAGTAATGTTAGAAAGGAGTGTGCTGTGTATTTCAGGTGTGTAGTATAGGGAAGGAGTATGTAGTGTTAGAATGGCAGTGTAAGTTGCTAGGAATGTGCAATGGAAGGAACGACTTTTACATAAGGAAGATGTGTGCTACACGAGTGCAACATGTAACACTTCCGTCACCTTTTATGACATGATCTATTATTAAAATCCATATAACAGAGTCTTTATAGTTAGCAAAGTAGAGAGAATTTCTCATATTGTGTTGAGCCGACTTTATCTGCCTGTCTCTTTATTCTATTTGTATGCTAAGAGAGCTAGTCACACAAACTGTACATGCACTTGATTAAACTGCACACACATGAACTTTCTACTTAAGGGACTTGTGAGACTGAACTCTTTCTACTCTCCCACCTGTTTGCTGTTTTGCTGTAAATGGCCTTTTAATCCTTCAGCTGGCCCAGGGCTCAAGAACACATTGTATTGCTCGCTCCAGAGATGGAGAAAGGGTTAAGTTCTCGGGTTCCTTAGTAAAAGGATTACAAAGAAATGCAGGGTGAGAGGTCTATGTCGCTTTCTCAGCACTAACCCTACAGCCACCCTGTGAAAAAAGCTCACAATGAATGTCTTAATTCTCCCCCAACCTCTCCTGCTTCTATTTGTCTTTCTCTCTGCCTCTACGTCTGCTCCCCTTTCTGCCTTCAAATCTTTCCTCTTCAAACTTCCCCCTTTTGTAATAGGGAGGGCAGGGCTATTGTGGCTCCGACTTTCACTTCAGTGGAGGAAAGATTTCAGAAATTCTTGATTTTAATCATGGAATTCTCATTACAATATAAATCTGTATAAGTGTCATTCACAGGAGCAGGAAGGATTTTAGTGGCTGAAGGATTAAAAGGTGCAAAAGTTTGCCTGAGCTATAAATCTGCAGCAACCAATTGGATGTCATCTAAGGCTGGGTGCACAATATTTTTGAATGACCGAAAGTGGCTTGTATTGGCTGGTTGGCCAGAAATACCACATGGTGTGGGTGGGGGCAGCTCGGCCTGTCGGTTCATCACGGGTGATCATGCAGTTCCCCATGGGACTGCAAGATCGGCCACGGCAACTAATGTCATCTGTCCCCGCTAAGCACTCACTAGTACTGAATGCTCGGTCGGGACAAAAGGTCCCCTTGTGTGTACCCACCTTAACTGCAGTGATCCAGTAAAAATGTAACTTCTGATAGGTTGCTGCAAATTTATGGCACAGGCAAACTTTTGCACCTATTATTTAATAAGCTCAGTTTGTGTTTACTGTAGTACGATAGTAAATAACCTAAACATTCCCAGGCAGAGGGTTAGATTTGCTTTACACTAGTTGATTGGCATTAATAATGATCAGATGTAGAAGTTTGAAACATACTAAGTGCAAATGGGACTAATTACATTGTGCCGAGCAGATGAAAGAAGCGTTAGTTAAAAATCTAAATGGAAGCAAATCGTCATAAATGCCTAGTGTCTAGCAAAACGTGTTATAGGAAGTAAGGGGAGTAGCGGAGTAGCATTGGGTGGGAATGAGCTAAATATATATATAGGCAAGGGAAAAAGAGAATGGATTTAAATTCTTACATATCCCAAGCCACCCAGTATACCACCAACAGGGTAATATCCCCTATAATTACTAAATATGGAAAGATTATAGTGAAAAAGAATTATAGCAGTAATTCAGCTATGTTAACTGGGAATTGTCAGTACAGTGTACAAATTTAAATAGAATGAGACAATTAATAGGGCTACAGTAATTGCATTTAAATAACAGTTAAATAACAGTTTAGGCTGATGCCAAACTGCAACGTGTCTCAGCAGACCGCAAACGGTGTGCAAGTTTTCGGTGCACGTTGTCTAATTATTTTCAGGAGTGTCTTTGGAATAGGTAAGGATAATGAAAATGGGATTTGAGGGCTGATTAAAATATATATATAAATTATCGAGGTTGGACATGCCCTTTAATATGAAACCTACAATGCAAACTGAGAATAGCAGGTCCAGCATTAATGTGTAATGAATAAAACTGTTCTTGAATAGAGCTGCAGTGTCAGATTGATGTTCCAACAGCTGCAATCTCTCTTCCCTGAACCCACAATCCAGATATACCAATGATACTCCAAGGTTTAGTATTTTTCTCATGGGTATTGGGAAATCTTTGCTATTCCTACAGCCCTAGTCTCCATAAGCGTAAGGCACAGTTAGTTTCCTTCTGTTTTACTGAAAGTCTTGTCACCTGTTTAATGGAATATTCTACATCCCTATTATGTGATGATATTCCAACCATTAAATCTTTGTACGTAAATGAATAATTATTTAATGCAGAATACTCTACGTTCAAAATCAGTATTAAATGGCTTATGTGTGAAAGTGGAAGCGATTGGATAGATTTTAACTATTCCCATAAACATTATTTTGTCCAATCATTTTTAGGTAAAAATGGTTTAAATACGTCACTTTATTAAATATGCTGTTTGGATTAGCCTGATATTTATTTGACTTACAGCCCCATTATCTGCAAGGGAAGTGCTTCGCTACACAAAATTAGAAACTCGTAAAAAAAAACAACCCGTCTGGGATGGGGATGTGAGACATGGATGAAGGACGTATGAAGGTTATTGATATAGACACCTAATGTACGCCAACAAATAAACAGATAAAAAATAATAAAACTTCCTACGGGATTTATCTACAACCTGAATCTATATTTATTGTAAATGAAAGTCAAGGATAAAACTGGCTCATCTGTTTTATATTATGTAGGATAGGAACAGACAACAAGTGTCTTTAATATTATGAGGTTACCTGGAAAACCAAGCAAACTGAATTTATTGGCCAACTTGTTTACATTTTTAGAGCCAAACACCCCACAAAAGTGGTGCCCGTGTTGGGTATGGTATTACAGACTGTTGGTAGGTGTAGTCTATGACAGCTGGAAGCCAAATGTAGGTAATTCCAATATATAGCTGATTAGTTCAGTTGGGGAATTTAAGGAAAACATACCCTCCAACATTTCCATTGAAATATGTATAAGCTATTGTCTGTTGAGCTGGAGTGTTACATTTGTACATAGATAGAAAATTAGCTGATGGTTCAGATGCAGAGAGCAGTGTCAGATTGGACTGTTGAGGCTCACCTGGAAATCTGAGACCAGGGGCCCACCAGGACCTGTTTAGGGGCCCATCTAAAATTTTATATCTCTATTATCACTCATTTTCAAATCTATCCGACACTGGCAGAGAGTAGATGTTAATGGTGCAGGGGTGGACTGGGCTAGTAGGCCGGGGGCATCCACACCCCCCCTGAGCCGGTCTTCATGGCAAAATTTGAGCCGCAGCCTCATTCAACTATGTAGAGCGCGGCCAACCAAGAGAGGTGAAGTCATGATGCGCATGCTCCAGCCGGGTTGTTTTCCCTTATTTTTCTGAAGAGCCACAGCACAGATGGAATCGCCAGTGACTTCAGGGTGCTTCCGTTGATGAGTGGGATGCCCTGGAAACCCCCTCAACCTACCCCCTTGGGGGATTAAGTGAGACAGTTATTTCTATTTAATCTGTGTATTAATGATTTGGAAGTGGTTATTGTCAGCAAGGTTTCTGTGTTTGGTGACGACACAAAAACCTAAAACCTTCAGAGGATGTGCAATTGTTACAGTTGGATCTAGATAGATTGTCACATTAGGCTGCTAAATGGCAGATAAAATTCAGTGTTATTAAATAATAATGATAAATGTAAGGTGATGCATTTTGGGCTTAAAAATCCTTGTGCTACTTATACTATAAATGGCTCTGTGTTAAATGAATCCCTGTTGGAAAGGGATCTTGGAGTTTTGGTGGATAATAAACCTAAATGTAACAAGCAGTGCCAGACGGCAACAGCTAGAGCCAGCAAGATATTGTCTTGTATAAAGAGAGGTATAGATTCAAGGGAGGAAAATCAAATTCTCTTTCTTTACAAAGCGCTTGTAAGGCTTTATTTGGAATATGCAGTGCAATTTTGGAATCCTGTGTACAAAAAGGAAATCTTGGAAATGGAAAGAGTTCAGAGAAGGTAAATTAAATTAATGAGGGGACTTGGGGAGCTTGAATATGAAGACAAGATTGGATAAGTTACAATTATGTACACTAGAGCAAAAGTACTTGCGTAGGGATATGATTGCTGTGTATAAATACATTAACGTTTGAGGCATTGTTTAACAATAGAACATGTCAGAGGACACGTGGACTTTCCTTAAGACCGGAAGAAAAGAAGTTTAGTCTTCAAATTCAGAAGAGGTTTTGACTGTAAGAACGATAAAACTATGAAACTGTCTTCCATTGGATGTGGTGATGAAAGGTTCATTGGATAGTTTTTTTAAAAAAAATAAAAAGCTGGATGAGTTTTTAAAAAATATTGCTTGTTACTGGTTTTGATACATAAAGTTGGAGTTCATCCAGGGATATTTCCAATTGCCACTTGGAGTCAGGAAATAATTTTTTCCCCCTTTATAATTTATACGTTTTTGGGTTTTTTTTGCCTTCCTCTGGACCAATAGTTTGGAAGGAAATGTGGGAATTGTATTGTATTGGAATAGGTTGGTCTAGATGGACATGTGTTTTTATTCAACTTCAAATATAAAACTATACTATACTAAATAGGTACACTGGTGAGAAATACATTACACAGAGCTTAGCTAAGATCAAGTTCATTATCCTCCCCTTGCAGCTCTGCACCGTGTTTTGTTTCGAAACGTATAGAAGTTCCCATAGAAATTCTTGTTTTTCATATGGAATTTTCAAAGTTTTGAGTGGAATTTTCTGTTTCCATTTTGGAATTTTTAATCTTTGATGAAAAGATTTGTGGCGTTTCGAAACCAGCAGTTTCAAATCGAAAACAGATTTCTTTGGAAACTGGGATCCGTCACTAATTAAAGGATCATTTTAGGGTATGTGTTTCTGTAAGTCTACCTATTAAAGGGGTAATGTGGTGTATCTGTTTAATGTAATGTTGGAGGATATGGTAAAAGTAAAAAAAAGATAACTCCATCTTTTTATGTATTTAAAAAGCACTTTTGTCAGCTATAGTTACGATGAAGTTACCCCTTCCATAAGTACCAATAGGGGTGTGAACATGATCCCGTTACCTCCCCCAACCCTACACACACTTACCCTCTGTTGCCTTATACTTTTCCAAATATAGCGTCTCTATAGAAACAGTGAATTTTTTCCTTTCGCCTTTGAGGTTATTGTGCTGATGTCTTCCCCCCCCAATTGAAACGGGGTTAAGGAAGAACGGGGGAACTCTGCCCTACCCCCTCTCTAACATTCCTGCGTTCTCCATTGTGAAACAGCAAGTCTGGGAGAGAGACTGAAAAGTGAAGTACATAGAGACAGCTTGAGTTCTGAATGCAGCACACTAATCATGTACAATCCTGTATTGGGACAGCAACTTCTGTTAACCCTATACTCATGGCATGGTCAATTGCTTTATTAGTGGGGTGCAATGTTCTGTGGTATATGTGACTATATTAGGCGGGGTATTTTTTAGTTGATTCTGATTTGTGTTTGAGTACACATGGACAGCTCTATGGAATGAATTATCACAAGTGACTGTATATTGTTGAAAAGCCTCAGACTTTTCCTGTGTGTATGCACTTTGTTGTAGTAAAGTGCAATGGAGGTAATTAAAGGGTATCTCCACTCGTATTTTGAAGATTTGGTAATCCAGTTCTATTGAAGAACGGGAGGTAAAGGAGCTGTGCCTTACCTTCCGTTCTTCAATAGAACAAACAGGAGCCAGGAGAGAAGGTAAGAAACTTACCGCTCGCTCGCTCCCCGCGCTTAGTCTGACAGGTCCCGACTGACCTGTCTTCTATGCGCATAGATGCGCATGCGCATAGAGACAAGGTCCGTCGGGACCTGTCAGACTACACGCCGGGGGAGCGAGAGCGGGGTAAGTTCTTACCTTCTCTCCTGGCTCCTGTTTGTTCTATTGAAGAACGGAAGGTAAGGCACAGCTCCTTTATCTCCCGTTCTTCAATAGAACTGGATTACCAAATCTTCAAAATACGAGTGGAGATACCCTTTAATGTATAGGTTCAGGAATGACCAATGTCCACCATATTTAATAATATGTATATAAAATATAAAAACAAAGTAACAAAATAACAAAAAGTAAATGTTTAGTGTAAATATATGTGAATGTCGGTCTATCTTTCCTCTACAAATCAAGTCAGCTTTATGGTCAACTTGATTGTCCTTGTTTGTCACCAACCTCTTTTTATTAGCCCAAGTATATTTATCCTAGTGGGAGGGAGGAACTCTCTCTCCAAAATAAGTTTTTTGGACTCAAAAACCTTGGCTACATGTTAACCCAAACCTCCCTGACTATCACAATTTTTATTGTTATCCAAATCTAAATATACCTTCTTCAAACTCTTTGTCCTTACTCAAGAAAGTCAAACACCTGGAACCATAAACATTCCATCACAAAGCCCTGTTCATCCATATACCAAGTTCATTAGTTCAGTTTAATTATTGGGCCCATATGTTTGAAATGCTTTTGATAGGAAAATCATATATATATATGATGCCATTATTCAACATAAAAACAATTGGCAAAACACTTAAAATGTCCCCATAGGTTATAAGTCTGGTTAGAATCTCTCTTTTGATCTCTGCCATTGGTGGTGGCTGTAAACGTGGTACCCAATTGGAATTTTAGTTGCTCTATGCAGAGATTTAGGGCTAGGCCACACTTGCGCTTTTCTAACATGCTTACCATCAAGATGAGCAGGCAGCCCCATTGGATTCTGGGTAACCACATATATTTGATTTATCATACAGAGATTACTTCTAAAATGAACAAGGTTGTAGTCACAGCTGCACGGCAGCATAGAACAAATTCTTAATTGCACAATACTACTATTCAGTTCTAGGTGGACGGTCCTTTCTTCTGTAGTATGTGTGTGTGTTTGTGTAAGGTTCCTGTCTTGGTTAAAGGAATTATTATACAATCCACACAGCACGTACAGTCTGATAAATGCAGAGGCTCTTCCTTCCCTGAAGAGCTTACACATTACAAAGGATTAGCACACGCTGTTTGGAAGCTCCTGTTAAAGACTTAGTGCAAAAACTCTCTTTGTAATGTCAGTTGTATTTCTATTTAATGTAACTGAGTCCTGTGGTGAGTTTGTTTGCTTTACGGAAAGGTCACCGCGAAGAAGCTGATAAACCTGTAGTTAGGGCAGCGTATGCACGGCCCCCCTGATCATTCCCTTATAGAGATCTCCTCACTGAAGGGATTTTTCTAGAACTTCAATGTGTGTATTATCCATCAGAATGGAAACATTTGGCCAATGGTCACGTGGTTTCTAATGTGAATGAAGGGGTCTTACTACTGTACACATTAAAGAATTCAATTATTCCTAACAGTTTCTGTATAGATTATAGGGAGATCACTGACAAGTCATCTAGTAGTAGCTCACATGACAACTCTGGTGGTAGGGGATAGTAAACTGGATGAACATGTGTAAAGGTGGGCATACATATGAACGATAATGGGTAAATCCCGTCATTCCACAACGGAATTTACCTATTATCGCTCATGTGTATGGGCTTTTCCCGACCGACCAGAGTGCTGATGAACGACCATAGTCACTACTGCGGTCGCTTGGGAAAGAAGGAAAATTACCGTTGGTCATTATCAGCTCCCTTTACTTTAGTAAAGGGAGCCAATACGATCATACCATGTATGCACGACCGACCGATCCCCATACCCCATATGGGGAACAGTCAGGTATGTGTATGTGGTTCCCACAGCATGTGTGCCGACAGATACCAATATGATCTGTCGGTACACATGCTGTACAAATCGCATGTGTTTGGCCACCTTAACTATGACAAATAGAAACTTGCAGAATTAAATAGATGATTTCTCCAAATTGCTCATTAAAGTTATCTTTCAGTTAGCGATGACTAACTGACTAACTTCCTACAGGGTCATTTATATTTTAGCTTTAGTTTTCTTTAGCGTAGGTTTCCTGCCCTTTGAGTTTAACCAATAATATTTCACTTTAAAATTAAGGAATAGTCAACATGTACAGTAGATAATAACATATGTAACTGCACATTATTCCTACCAATTATTAATGTGATATAGCCGCACATACATACATAGAATACTCAAAATATTTAATCTCACTGCTGTTTAAAGAAAATATCAAAACAAAATCCTGAGATACTGTTGGGAAAAAAACAATATTTTACTGGTCACTTGTCAGTAATCTGCCCGCAACCCCAAATGCTATTTTCACTAGTTTATTACATGCATGAGCAATTAGATATTTACTAATGAGTTCTCTTCTGTTTTGGCAAAGGTATCTGCCTCCTCCTTCTGCTTAATGAGCTTTTTTGAAACTTGAGCATGTGCAGTAGAGGCAGCAGGGGAAACCGCAGTCAGTCACAGCCTTGATTGACTCCATGGATGGGAGTAGCCAGCTTACTCTGCCAGAATGAAGACAATAATTATCTCATTAGCAATGCATCTAATAAAGTACTGAATATATCAGTTGAGGTTGGTGGCAGGTAACTGACAGGTCACAAGTTTTTAGTTATAAGGGTGAACATGCCCTTTAAGGATGATGTTTTATTTTTCTTTGGCAGAGGAAAGATACAGCATCCCTACACATTAATATAACACAATATTTAGCTAAATTAGAATCGGAATGCGGTATAACCTGTATTCCTATGGGAATAGGCAGTGCATAGTAACAATAACCATTAAACATTCAAGCACTTAATTCTACTTTGCTAAAGTAAATGGTGTGGCCCTTCTTACCACCAGGTAAATTTCCCATCATTCTACATCTCTACCTTACTGAGTTGTAGCAGACAAGTGGAATTTTTGAGAGGTGATCTTGTAGATGAAGGTGTTGGAATAATGTGATTGGGTTGTTACTAAAACCAGCAATTTTAGATGACAACCCATCAGATCATACCCATCAACATTTGTTGGCCCTTCTGGGTATAGACGTTTATGTTGTTAATGTGTCCTATATATTAATAACCATCCATTCCTCCCCAGAGATGCAGCGTGGAAATATCCCTAAGAGAAGACCGAGTCGAAGCCTTGTTAAACCAAACGGAAGCCATGAAGCAAGAAGGTTCTCCACTGCCTGACAGCGTGTTGGAAAAGGAGGGATTGATTCGGGAAAAGTGGGAAATGCTAAAGGTAAATAGATTTTATTTCCCAGAATAAGTTTCACCAAAATATGTCATGGGTAGGTTACAAATGAATCCACATTTTATTCTTAGGTGACTGTTACATAATAGATAAAGTTGAGTTGACAAAAAAAAATGGGGCAATGAACAATGTATAAAGATGGAATACATGTAGGAAGGAAACTTAGTAGAGAACAAGTGAAACTGGACTAAAAAGGAGTAGCAGTATGGAAGAGACTTTGACAAGATGATGAGAAATCAGGATTTAAGTGGGAAATGTATATTCCATAAGAAATGGAAGATCACGAGTACTGATCATGATATAATAAAGATGTTTTTGAACAGATACAATAGCATTTAATTAATAAGACAAAGTATTATCAACATTTAGTAGGTGCCCACATATAAATAATTCTGCAGAGAAACAGTCTATAAGATTGGTTTATAAGTGCCTCTTTCCATTGCCTTTATGTGCAATACCTACATTGCTTGTGTTATGTTTACAACACTGGAAAGTTCATGGTTTTTCCTGACCTTGTTTTTTGGGGTTTTTTTTTAGAAATCGCTCACTGAGGCTCTGACTGGTTCATCTGCCCAGGTGGTGCTCTCTCCTGGGAGTGGAAGTTTGTTACAGCAGCTGGATCAACGCGTGAAGGAGCTAAAGTCTTGGCTTAGAGACACTGAACTCACACTTTACAACTCCAGTTTGAAGTTGAATGGGGAGGGCGATGGAAAAGCCCAGAAGAGACTCCAGAGAGAGCTTCAGCGATTTCAGGTACAATATCATCAGTCCCCTGGCTTAAAAATTCTTCCACAATGAAGTTGTATCCTTTAGTTATGTAACACATACCTGTTCCCTAGGTTTAATAGTGCTCTACTTGTCCTCCATTGTTTTACAGCTATAAAATAAGATCTTCCCTGAATGTTTTAATTCTGTTACCCACACTGTCAAATGAACTATTAATTATAAACATCCATTCTACTCAGCAGCAAACTGGCTACTTCCAACCTTCCATTGTTTACTTGTCCTTGTTGGGTAGAAGCTATTGTGATTCAGATTTTTTTTTTCCTGCAGTCTTCCATTAGTGAAAAGAAAAACCTCCCCAGATGTTTCTCCGTGCTATAGGCTGTACTTGATATTAATGATGAATACAATCAAATGCGTAGAAATAACACTCCCAAATGACAGGAGATCTTTGCGTTGCCTGGAAAACTAAAAGTAAATCTAATTTCCCGGAAGCAGAATTGTCATTTTTTTCTTGACATCTCTAGGCAGCACACTTAACCTTTGACAAATACCAAAGCAATTAAAATGAGCACAATGAACACAGACAAGTGCATTTACTGATACTAGCTTTCAATTCCCTTGAATGATGCCCTCATGAAGGCTGCACATCTAACCTCTAGTAATTTGGAGAGGAATTAAGACTTGGCCAACTTACTGCTCTGCAGATCTGTTCTAGTGAAGATTCTGTGTATATCAATGCCTTGTTTAGTACACATAGATACTAACTGATGTCTTCATTTCATTAGCCTGTAACACATAGAGAAGGACTCTCATCAACAATCTGACAGTCGCCTTCTTAGAGATGGTCTGACCATTATTTCAGCTAAATGTAATTGCCTTGCTCTCTAGATAAACGTATATTGGAAGGAATGAAATATCCGTGTTCCTGTGGAAAATGTTTGTTCTTTTTGAACATTAAATCATGCTGATGTTGCAGAATTAGCAATTCATCCTTTATTAGTATGAATAGACGCTGGCATAATAGAAGTAGCCTTGCACTTTATCTCCTTGCTGGCTGAAATGTGAGAAGGTTATTTTATTGTAGAACCAATTGGCTTTTATAAGGATTTAGCAAGATTAGCAGCTTCTTTCTATACTAATAACTTAGTGGGGTTGGAATTGGACTTACTTTCCCCCCCAAATCTTCGAATTGCCATTGGTAGTTATATGGTAACTCCCTGACAGTATTGCCTCCTGCATGACTGGATGAATAAAAAGAATCTGTTGTGGAATCTATTGGTAGGATCTTGACGATCACGTGACTATTACATTTTCAGTTGATTGGCACTTTTTAGCTACAGGATTTAGTTGGTCTGGAATAGGACGAACTAAATGGGAATTGTATTAGAGGGTTGACTTTACAGCTTAGAATTGTTGGTAGACATACAGGATCACCAATCTACAAAGCAGGATCAGCATAATCAATCTCCTTTGCAGTTTATACAGCATGCTTTGTAGGGATGTTCAGAAATATTAAAGGAATTGTATCTGTCTACTGTCTATAAACAGAGATGCTTTTTTGCCCAGAGACCCAGAAGGGTGGTTTTAACCAAGAGATAAATTAGTTATCAATAAATCATGACCAATTTCTGCCTGAAATGACCGATATGTGGGTGGGGCAATAGGGCAAGTTGTGATTTTTCCTTATTTTACAAATAAACACTCCTTATATTGTTGGAGATATTTTGCTAGAAACTGGCGTTCCATGTGCACGGCTATGCACGTTTTCTGAGACATCTGCCGTAAAGTCTCTGTGTCTGTTTCTGTGTTTGGGCTGGAAGTTTGTTTGTTTGTTTGGATGCTGTGAGAGATGGTGTGACATGTTGGCTGTGTGTGTGTTTTGTTTTACTGCTTTAGTTTGAATTATCTGCTTATTCCTTTTCCTTTCCTCAGTTTTCTATTAGCTCTTCTCTCCTCTGCTCAGTTCTCATTGGTTATTCTTTCCTATATTCTCCTCTGACCCTTACCTCCCTGTCCGTCATAGCGTTTAGCTTGCTACTCTGCTGGTGGTGTGATTGTTCTGTTTTCTCTGTCTCTCTGATCTTGACCTTTTTTTTTTTACTATTCTCCCGTTTGCTACCTGGACCGTTATTTGCTATGCTCTGACTATTCTTGTTTGCTGGTTCTGAACTTGTCTAGTTTTGACTACACTGTCTGACCGTCTACCACCTGGTTTGGCCAGCCTGACTGTTACCCGACTGCTTGCTACTGTCAACCTTGGTTCTTCCTTTTGCTCCTTTTTCTCTGGTCTCCAAATTTCTGACTTTGGTCTCCTCTGTTCTTCCCCCTCCTATTATCTGTTGCACCAGACTTTTCAGACTTTAGCGGCCTCAGTGCAGATTCCTCGTGTCCCAAGACCTGGGGGCAACTGTGCTCATCTAGTCACTGATTGCCTGGCCAATCTATAGGCAAAGATGATGGTGAAGATAGGGGAATCTGCACTGAAAGAAAGCTTGGGATTTACCTGTGCATTACATATTTATATAGAATGGACAACGTGTATGATTTAAGTCTATATGATTTAAAGTCTATCTTTACAAACCAACGTTTACAGAAATTACTTTCCATTGAATAACAGCCATATTACCAAAGGAATACCATAAGGAATAATTGGCTTTATCCCAATCTACTACAACTTTACAAATTGGGGGATAGAGAAGTCTGTTATTTGGTGCATTAATACAACTTATTTACAATGTAATAAAAATCGATTCTCCCAGAATATTCATCATTTCTATATATGACCTATATCATCAGTTGGAAAAACGATCTACGAGCAATGACTATAAGGATAAAGAATTGTATTAGATCCTGCTGACAAATAATATTTCAACATTTTTCAAGGTGAACAAAACTGCAACATCGCCTTGGGTCATATGTTATGGTTAGGAAAGCTATTGGAGTAAAAGCTTTTTAGAAGATATATATTCATATTGTCATGAACTACACAAGCATGCAAACTCTGTAAATCTGTGTGTTAGAAGGTCATATGTCTGGCAATGTGATTTAGAAAGGATGAAGGCCTAGGCTTTCAGGGTAATGTATTTAGGGTAAGTCCTCTAAAAGCATGTAACATGAGTAGTTTGCAAGGATATGCATTAAGCTGGCCAAAAGAAAGCCTGTACGTAGTGTATTTAGTGTGTGTATAGTAGGTGACAGTAGGCTAAACTGAGTAAGACCAAAAAAAACTCTGGCGAAGCTGAACATTGGAATAGAAAGATCCAGCTAATCTACTCTTATGAGCCTTGCAAATAAAAGGTATTGCCAATGTAGACCTTAATTTATTAATTCAATAAACTGGAGTAAATTTGAGCTGAGGCCTCCAATTAAATTGTGGAGATAATGGGACTTGAATGTCTACACAGCAGGCTCTAAAACGTCAAACACACGTCATTAGGGCCAACTGCCGACCAAGAATCACATGTGTATGGTCAATGGTCGATCTTTGATCCATCCTCGCAGATCAAAGAATGACCACCAGTCCATACACGTGTTTTAAATTTGCAGTATACAGTACATTCTTAAAATAATTTGGAAGGATAGATTTTAATGCTTGTGAAGGTTCTCATTCATCCAGGTCATGGTATATCTGTTGTATCCAATTAGATCAACTGGACTTGAAGTTTAGTTCTTGAAGGCCTCATTTTAGTTCTTGAAGGTTCTCATTCATCCAGGTCATGGTATATCTGTTGTATCCAATTAGATCAACTGGACTTGAAGTTTAGTTCTTGAAGGCCATTTATGTGAAAATAAAGAAACCAAGCCTAAATAGAGGTGGGGGGTTCGACATCAACTCTCTGTCATGTACAATGCTGTTTTGACACCTTACCCTGGGCGTTCCTATAACACCTCTTAGCCACTATCCAATCACGCCCTTAACACACTGTGATATGCTAATTGGGATTTTCCAGGGTACATAATTGCCACAGATTCTTGTACAAGTCATTCTGAATTGAGAAAGCCAGTCGGATGACTAGCGAAACGTCTTCAAGAACTAAACTTCAAGTCCAGTTGATCTAATTGAATACAGGAGATAGATAGATTTTAATGTAAAATTAAGTTTGGCTTCTGGAATAACCTTGATTAAAATGTAAGTGAAAAAATGTTTCACATCTTACCCAGGGGGACAGACACATATCAAATCCCAACTGAAATCTAGAAAATGAAGTTGTCAGTTCAGCCTCACAGAGGGAGCAGCTCAGTCCTGGCAGATCAGATTGTAAGTTATAACTCTGATTGAGACTTTGCACAGACAGTGACATTAAACTTTTAACCTCAATTTCTTCCCTATCACCTACCTAGATTCTGTGACAGTTGTTATTTTATCAGGACAAAGAGAAACATTATCGAACAGAGAGGGTGATCAGATAAAACAAAGTAACCTAGTGTAGCAGCCCAAGGTATGCAGTCAACCCTGGCTCCTTCACTGTAATGTCACATAGTTACAAAGTAATGGAGGCTGAATAAAGACATACGTCCATCTAGTCCAACCTTTATACCTTACTCATTAACCCTACCTAACAGAGGAATCAGAAAAGGGAAACTAAATTCCTAATCAGATTGTCTAATCTGCCTGCACAGTCAACACCCTCTTTCTATATGTAAAAAGTAAGTCTGGGGAGGAAGAGATAGCACATTCTGACTGATCTGTAGATGTTTTGTCTTCTATCAAGAGGCAAGAAGCTAAGTTCTATGTAGGCTGCTAAAACAAACAGGACAGGACTAGAGTGGAGAAGTTATTGAGCATGTTCTGAGTCCATGACCCACTATGGAAAACCTAAAAACCTTCAGAATGGAACAGATGGATTCTTCAAAATTTTGGTATCAGAGGTAAGAGACCCTTAAATCAGTCAGTTAGCAATGGTAGAATCAGTGCAGGATCATTTATATTTAGGTATAGTTTTTCTTTACTTTACCTACCCCTGCCCTTAAAAGTACCCATGATGATGACCTGAACCACTAGGTGTACACCCCTGGGTTTGCAATAGATTAAGAGAAATACTTGCAATCACAGGTCCAGTCTTCCCTTACAAAACTCAGCCAATGGAAAGATTGACTCTGAAAGAAGCACATCTTTCCACTGGTCGAGGCAAGGTGATAGATCAAACACAGTGATTGCAAATTTATGTTTTTATCTCTCCAAATCTATAGCAAACCCAGGAGTGAACGGGCATATCGATTATGGTCCTCATCCTGTGTAATTTAAATGGGGGTGGGGAGGGAGGAAGAGGGCTTGAGTTTGATGGCTTTAGTTCTCCTTTAAACATCCAAGATATAAGCAGTTCTTCTAACAAAGTAGATTCTTCTCTTGTCACCATGTGATGTTTCTGTTCTTCCTTTGTGTCATAAAAGAAGTGGGCTAATCGTGTTTTATGACAGAGCTTACTGACATGTTTCAAATATGAACAGAGAGAAACAAGCAATCATCAGAAAGACTTATGGCTGACTTGGAAGGGCGCTGGTATCATGTTATATATATCAGGATGACAATCTGATGGAGTAATAACATTCCAGAGCACTATGATGAAAGAGAGGATGTGTTTATACAGTATGTACATTATTAACCTACTGAAATATAGAAAATAAAACACATTTCCTTCTTTGAACCAGATGACTATTACACTGTTTACAGGTGATTTGTATTATTTGCTACCTGTCTTATCATAGTTGGTAGGAAATGATAGAAGATAGATGTACAAACTACTCTCATGTCTAACTCTGGCAATACCCATCATGTAGAAGCAGGGGTCCACAGTGTGGTTAATGTTGATGCCAAGGGGACTATGGATCTATCCAAGGGCTTAATAAATGCCTGAAGGTCAAAAAGAGGTCAATTACACTGCAGTCTCCGTCTTAGCTTTGCCCTTTAGCTATCTACATTGCAGAATTCTCCAGAAGGTAGGAGTGAGTTTCCCGACCTCCAATCCTTCAGTGGAAGCAGCACAATCACCATTTGAGGTTTGCAGCGAGCATTTACGTCTGACGGACCTCTGGATATTCTCCCAGCTACTTCCTGTGCATTCGCACTGCAGAGATGGAGAGACTTTTGGGCTATATTATTTTTTCCCTTGCTTTTTGTCTTCAGACAAACATATCTAGTATAGGAAGAAAAGTAGATATTTAAGAAAGAATTACATGATATTAAAATAAAAAGAATTACCCTTAATAAAGGAAATGTTCATCCCCAAAAAACATTTTTCAGATGGCTTAAAGGTCAGGAACAGACAATAAAAATGATGCATCACTTTCTGTGTAATTCCTAAAAATTAGAATTAAATAAAATCTTTCACCACAGAAAAGCCTTCCCCTTTTACATTTCACTTTCTCCTACCAGGAAAGGAGACAAACCACCCAAGTAGCTTATTGGACAATTCCAAGCTCTCTTCCCAGCACAACAACCTAGACAAGGAGGTAGTAGCCAAGCTCACCTTGGCTCTGGAATTTTTGCAAATGCATGGGGGTTGACAAGGGATAAAATGTTGGGGGACCTGTGATTAAAGGGGTGATCGCTAGGTGTATTAAAAGGGTATTACTAGGTGTATGCTTTTATATTTTATCTATAGCTTAGTAGACTATTTTGCCCTCCCTCTGCATACAAATGAATGTAATTGAAGTTGACAAGCACAACGGGAGATCAATATCTTTGCCATATTTAGCAATAAAACGGGATTGTTGGGCCAGGAGAGTCCAGAGCGTATGTTGATTTCATTCCGGATCTATACAGTCAATGTAAGTACAGTCCCAGTATGTCTGTGTACAATTTATAGGGGAATGTAAGTGTCTCACTGGGTCAGAGTAGAACCAGCACAGATTTCCCTGTATCGGATACAATGAAACAAAGTATCAGACTTTAGGTGAGATTTAGGCTTGGCCACACTAGCGCGTTTCTCGCACACTTACGATTGAAACACAGAGCAGTGCATGTCATTGTGGGTGGTCACATTGCATACGCTGCAATCCATTTTCAGAGCGCATTGCAAGGATCGAGGAGCGGACTGTACCGCATGTGTTTGTGTCTTTGTATTCAATTAGATCAACTAGACTTAAAGTTTAGTTCTTGAAGACGTTTCACTAAAGTAAACTTTAAGTCCAGTTGATCTAACTGAATACAACAGATATACCGTGACCTGGAGGAATGAGAACCTTCACAAGCATGTGTTTGTGTCATTCTTCCCATAAACCTGTACACTTACCATGTTTAATGTACCACAACCAAACCCCTCTATACCTTCTCCTGGTAATTCCTTCTTAATTCCTGCCTTTAGCCCATGTCTATTTCTATATAATCCTTCACTCCATAGGATACATATATCCTATATCCATAGAATAATCTAATATCTCCCGTAAGGCAGCCTGTAGTCCTTAATAACCCACAGTAGCTGCTACCTGCTTGAATTGCTTCACCTAATCCTTCTCTATAACAAATTGTACTTTTACCTTGGAAAGCCCATTTATCTTTCTCCAGTGCCTCTTTCTTTCCATGTACGTGGATGTGTATAATATATATATTCAGTATATACATAGAAATAGCACTGCGTGTGATCTTATCTCCATTGTACCTGAGGGAACAGTCTGCCGTATAGACTAATTCAGGTCCTTTTCCCTTGTGTGCTGTGATTAGGGCCCTAGCATGTGCTTCATTATCGGTGAACATTTTAATAGCGCCATTTAAAAGGCCATATTTCTGCCTTCCTTGTTGGGCGCAGCAATGATACATGGTGATAATTGGCAGAGAGCGATGGCTCTCAGTGGCCTTTTAATCGTCCTATTTGTCAGACTCTGTGTCTGCACAAGACAAGTTGTATTGATGGCCCTTCCAGTTCCTGACACTTAACCCTTTCACTTTCACTGGAAACTGAATTTAGCGGACATTCAGGTGAATATGAGAAATGTTCATGAGTTAACTTGGATGAAAAGAGAATTCCATTAAGTCATAATAATCAGCATCTCACTATGCAAAATCAATGCAATGGGATCGACAGACATTTCTTTTATATGTGTGGTGCAACGTCTTGGCCTTGAATGGATCGTTTCTGTAGTGACATACTGTGGTATGAGGAATTTTATTAGCAAGTATTCCAATTTCTGTGTTCTTTATAGGATGTCATTATACATGATGTTAGGGAGGAGCTGCAGTTTGTACCTGTAGATAGCCACAGTATCACAGTTTAAGGGCCCTTATATATATTTCATCTGGCTGCTGTTTGGTTTTACTAGGACCAGTGTTCCCTCTATGGTGTGCTTGTGCCTATGCACACAACTCTGCAGGCTTGCGCACACAGGTTAAAGTGGTGAGCGCACAAAAATCGCACTTATCTGAGTTAGTTCAGGGCGCTCCCACTTCAGCTCGGTCACTCGGGTCTGTATGTCTCCGTTGTTCCCAGCTTTCCTCAAACCCCGGGTAACCACGTCACTTCCACTGCGTCTTGCTACGCGTTTCGCTAATTACTAGCTTCATCAGGCATGGATGAACCTGATGAAGCTAGTAATTAGCGAAACGCGTAGCAGACGCAGTGGAAGTGACGTGGTTACCCGGGGTTTGAGGAAAGCTGGGAACAACGGAGACATACAGACCCGAGTGACCGAGCTGAAGTGGAGCGCCCTGAACTAACTCAGATAAGTGCTATATCGCTGGGCGAACGCCGTGTATACGGACCTATCCGTCAACTGATGCTGAATCCCAAGTTGCTTTTTAGCCACGGACCTGACTTATAACTAGGTTCGGGGGACCATTCGGACGAGGCCGCTTACCATTGAATCACCATAAGGGGTCACGGTGCAGTATAAGTCTCTTTCTACACGTATCTCCAGCTTTCACATTCCCGACTAATTATATATATTTTTGGTGTGCGCACACCTTCGGGACCTAGTGAGTTATTCACTTTGACTTTTATCGCTCTCAATCCACCGCCAGGAGTGACTGTTCTTTGATGAACATAGACATTGGTCAAATATATATATATATCTTTTAACAAGTTTTATATTGATGTTCCTTATTTATGCTTCTTATTTATATGTATTATATTGTATTGCGAATACCCATAGAGCTAGGTCTCTATATACGTATATTTTTGTATAAGGGCCATTATACCAATTATTATTGTGGCTGGCCAGCCTTACATTGATTATGGTATTTTATACATCATTTGGATATTAAATATTGTTATATTATTTGGTTACTGAGTTATTATATGTAAGTTTACTGGGAGATATCACAAGCAGAGTGTACCATCTTTCTTTTCTGTTTTTGAGGTTCTGATCTGTCGGGCCTCCCTTTGTTTTCTGAGTTAGGGGACTCAGAGGTATCTGCCGGATCTTTTGTTGCCACGTACGTGTTTTAGGATTTCAGGTTAGACTTATATATTTCACATTTCAAACTATTACCGTTTAGGGTTTTGGGGGGTGATGGTGTATAGTGTCCTTATGCACACAAACCCAAAATGGGTGCTGATCTCCCGAAAACTCCCCACTTCCAAGCGAGGTAGATTCAAACGATTCTGGAATATTGGAGTCGCACACCTTCGTAGAATTCAAAGTGTTTATTGAAAACCACACATCAAAATACAACATTTCGGGGGAACATGCCCCCTTCTTCAGGTGATTTTGGGGGGTGATACCTGTATGTAAGTTTTCATTTCAGGGCTGGACTTGCCCTTTAAAAATGAGGCTTCTTCTCTTTCACTGACAGTTCTATGTGTAAAAGTGTCTGTGCTTCTTCCAACAGGCTCTTTGCTCTGAGCTTAGACTGCGCCAGAGAGGAGTGATGTCCGTCCTGCGCCTGTGTCACCATCTCCTAAGCTTTCAGGAACAATCTCCACAGCAAGACTCCCCTAGTTTACAGCTCCTGTGTGTTAACCTGGAAAGGCGGTGGGAAGCCATAGTGATGCAGAGTACTCAATGGCAAAGAAGCTTGCAGAGGGAGCTGGGCAGTGAGCAGGTGAGTAGCCATGGGGACGTCCTGGGCCTGATGCAATAAAACATGCCCATGCTATTTAAGTTCGGGTCCATCACTAGTTTTAACGAGTCATGTGGCACTGATGACATAGCTTAGCACTTATTATAATTTATGACATTAAATTAAGTTGATAAAGGATATCATTTACAGAATATTCATGGCTTCTGTGCATTAAAGGAGGAAAATGAGACAGATTGCTGCTATTATGTCAAGGTCATCTCATTTAGTGTTGTTCTGAGGTTGTAGTTGTCCTTTATTTATCATTTAAAGTATATTATTTTTATACAGTATAATCATACAGTTAATAAAAGGATCTTTTAGTTTAAAGGACAATTATACTCACCTCCCCCTCGTTCCTTTCCCCCCACTCCTGCAAAGTACCCAGGGTGAGGCCCTAAAACACTAAGTCCTCACCTCTGGGTACTTTACAAAAGTCCTGCACTGCTTACTTGTAATCTCCCTTGTCGCTCCGTTCCGATCCTCCCCACTGGCACTTTGAGTGACAGGTTGCGAGGCAGCCAATGGGAAGACACGCTCTGCAAGGAAACATGTCTTCCCATTGGCTGCCTCCTGGACAGTGCCAGTGTGGAGGATTGGACCGGAGCGACGAGGGAGATTACAAGTAAGTAGTGCAGGACTTTTGTAAAGTACCCAGAGGTGAGGACTTAGCGTTTTAGGTTCTCACCCTGGGTACTTTGCAGGAATGGATTGGGGAAATGGTAAGTATAATTGTCCTTTAAAGGGGAATAAAACCCAAAAAAACAAAGTCTGATTAAGAAAGTTCTTGTCTCAGCAACCTTCTCAGTAATGAAGACTCCATTCATGTGCTCTTCCTTTTCCTTAGTGAGCTCACTTTAGGTTTGAATTAACGCTGAATCTGATATTATCCCATCTCTGCCAGTAACTTTTGACTTTGTTACATTTTCTGCACATGTGTGATCTCAACCCCCACCTTATAACCCCTGTGATGCATTAATATATTCAATCAGAAATATGCAAATCGCAGAACATGCAGGGAGGTGCAGAGAACTTCACTGAAACATTGAACAATTATAGAAACATAGCATAGCTGCAAGGGGGGAGGTAATGAAAGTCCATGGGGCAGATCTGCCCTGTGTTGTTTGTATAAGTGTGCCATTTAAAATGGGATTGTGTGAAGGTTTATGTATTTATATACCCTCCAGCATCCACCTTTATTATTATTATTGTGGCTTTATTTATCTTCTGTGGCGCTTTACAAGTACAATGATACATTAACACCAGGCCCTTCCCCAAGAGCTTACAATCTAAGCACTCTATTTCAAACACACAACCTATCAGTATGCCTTTATGATTGTCGGGGGCCGGAGTTGACCGTAGGTTACACCGGTGCAATAGGTACACAGTTGAAATACAGTATGCATTGCACACAGCTGTTTTGAGAAAAGGTTCACTTATTATTTCCATTTCCTACCCTCCAACATTCACCTTTAAAGGTATTGAGAAAGGCATCGCACAGAGCTGTGGTAAGATCACAGTCACTACATTATGCTCTACTTTTCTATGTAACTGAGTGTAACCCAGTGTTTCTCAACCCTTTTATCTGTGGGGACACCTTGAACCAATTTTCGTGTCTCAGGAACCGCTACATAAAATTATGATTATATATTATTATTTTTCTTTTTTCTTATTCAGTCATTAAATAATCAAAATACACAATTTATACAAATATAAATGATAGCTCTATAAATATATCTCTAAAAAAAAAAATGCACTCAAATTCACTGCATTTTTATTTATCTTTCAGACATCAATACACCAAACACATAATTTATACGGAACATTGACAAATATATAGAAAAATTGTAGATCCATACAGTTTCTGTCAATCTCCTGGGAACCCCCATGCAAACTCCAGGGACCCCTGGTTGAGAAATGCTGGTGTAGCTATTAAAGGGGAATGTTGGAGAGTATGCCACTTGCAGCTCTGTACAATGTTTCTTCTATAATTTTTCCAATTAAAGGAGTACTGTTGAAGACTATGCATACATGTTCTATAAAACTGATGCAGCAGGAAGGCTGCCTGTGGGACATTTTGCATAAATAAAACACACTCTTCCTACCCTCCAATTTGGGTTTCCAGATCATCTGATCTGATAATGACACACTTAATAAATGTAATTAGCAGGGCTGCACTGATTGCAAAGTGATTAAATACATGTAATTAGCAGGGCTGCACTGTTTGCAAAGTGATTGTAATTGAACAACATTAATTCTAACTCAGCCATGCTATATGTGTTTTTAATAAGTGTATCTACATGTTTCACTGGTCTAACAACCCTGCCTCCAACTTTTGCCTTAAAATAGGTACACTATTGAGAAATGCATTACACGGAGCTGTGCTAAGATTAGGTTTACACAAGGATCCTCCTCCTGCAACTCTACAATGTGTTATTTAATTATACTAACCTCAGCCCCTCTCCTCTTCTCCTCCCAGTCACAGACATCCCACCCTGCCCCTTCAGGCTTCCGGGCAGGGTGGGAAAAGGGGGCATGGTGAGGTGGGTGATGTCACGTGGGGTGTGTGGCATGGCCAGTGTTTTTAGGGAGGTGGGAGGTGGGGTTAGGGAGGGGTTAGTGGCGTTCCTGGGGCATTCTGGGGGCATGGCCTTACAAAGTGGGCGTGATTGGGGAGGAGACTCAAGTCTCCTCTCATGTCCGGGAGTCTGGGATGGTCTTGTGGGAGTGCGGGAGACCTCCAGGACAATTCGGGAGGGGTGGGATACCTGCAGTCACTTGTACCCAGGGTGAGGACCAAAAGCCATTAACTTAGGGTTTAGCCTGCTTAATCTGATAGAAGCAATCGAACTTGGCTTCATTCGGCAGCCTCACTTGACTTCATGTTCAGTCCAGCAGCCTGACCAATAGGAAGACACGCTGTGCATGAATCTTGTATTCCTATTTGTAGATTGCTTTGTTCGGATTAAGCAGAATAAACCCAGAGCGCTAGGTCCTCACCCTAGATACTTTCATTGGTGGGGGTTGAATCCCTATTGTTCACCTTTAATGCGGGTAATGTTGGAGGGTGTGATTCTCCGCTCCCTCAAAAGAAAAACAACAAAAAAACCAGCAAATGATAATTAATTCACTGCCCATACATTTCATCAGTTAGTGAAAAGAAGCCTGGAAAAATATAATGTACAAACATTATTTATTTATTTAATTTTATTTATATTATTTAATTATAGAGGGTTTAAGGGGCAGATCAGCAAAACATACACTTCTTTAAACTCAGCTGCTGCTGAAGAAATGCTCACTAACAGGTGGTTACTCCTTAAATTCATATGTAAAGAGTTAACACTATGCAGGAGAACTATGATGACTGGAAGATGGGGACTCTTGGGTCAACTGTTACATGCAGCTTATCATGAAAGCGGATGTGCAGAAATGTTGTGTCCTGGACCACTAGGAAGAGGCATCACTAGACAGCACCAGCATTATCTCAAATTTCCATTAACCCGAAATGTTCTATAAATGATTTCTACACTAACGGGCCGATACAGAAACAAAAAATGTACGTCTTACCTGACAGCGATCCCGCAATGCTTTACGCTTTACGTTTTTTGTTTCTGCTTCGCCCCATACACCTCTGTAGTAAAGGTGTTAAGATTCGCACAAAATTGTTGCGCAAATCTTAACTTTTTCTTCATAAGCTTAGCCACACAATTTTTTTCAAAAGTTTTGTAAATGGCACACCAAGTGCCAAATTAGTGAAAAAATCCATGCTAACCAGATAGTACATAACAAAAATGGCCAATATAGCATCATCCTGTAAGACATAGAGTTTTTCTAAGTGACAATTATAGTATTTGTGAATCTGCCGTTGTATTTCATTCTTCTTTGATTATTAATCTTGATTTTGTTCAGTTTTGTTGAGTTTATCATTTTAATTGTGGACTTTCAGGAGATGGACTTCTTTGTGGACCCAGACTGGGCAGACCTGAGCAGTTCTGGAATAGAAGAAGCTTTGGAATGGGATGAGACAGATATCAAAGTGGAGTCAGATGACAACCAGGATCCAGAGCATCCGGCAGTTGAGAGTTTTGCAGATCATAGACAAAGTTGTTCAGACCAGGCCCTTTCAGAAAATCTTCAAAGCCAAACACATGTGTATCAAGTCTACAGCTTACACAATGTGGAACTGTTTGGAACAGATGCAGAGTCCTCTTTGGTGAAAGATTTGAAGTTAGGGATACTGCCTTCCCTTTTCCAGGGCTGTACCTTCTCTTCCTTGCCAGATTTAGCCAGTGGTTCCCATCCAACACACAGTTTTCACCCTCACAAAACAAAGGGAGGATCCAGTGGACATTCAGAAAGCGAGAGTGGTATTGCAAGTGGAGGGGAAGCAGTGACTGCTGCCAATTCAGAAGGATGCCTTTCCCTGGATGGAGAAGGGTTACAAGAACTTCATGGGAAAAGCACAGATGTAAGACAAAGAGATGATACAGAAGATGGTCATACAAATTATTCAAGAACAAAGCAGTTTATTCCTTGCACATTTTATGACTATTCTACTTTGCAGGCAGACAGGTTTAAAGTTGGTGTTATGGATAAAACACAAAGAATCATTCCAAGTTTTGCTTTTTCAAAACATACAGGACAAGTGTCTGTCAACAGAACTGTGCTTCCTTCAAGCTCAAAAGACCACAGTCCAGAAGATGCCATTGATTTCCAGGAACTGATTGAAGTCCTAAGTTCCCAGGATTCTCCTTCTAGCTCCTCTTCTTTAGAGTCACTCTCTGTAACATGTGAAGGTTTGGAATCTACAGCACTCAGACGCAGTGTGTCACTGGAGAGCTGGCCAGCATCTTATAAGAGCAACGAGGACCTGTTCAGCCAACAAGGCTCTGCAGATGTCTCTCCAGGAAGTGAACCTGGGGAAGAGCTGAGTAAGCGTACATTGGACTTGCTGAAAAGATTGGAAGATATTGAGTGCCCCTCAGAGCAGAAAATGAAACGAAGTCTCTCTGATGACATAACTGTGCGTAGCAGCTCTCATGAACCTTCTCTTGCTGGTTTTCAGTCTCCACAAGACCGGGTGTCATCAGGAAATGAAGATTTAGGTTCGGAATTGACAGAACTGAGTAGTAGTGAAGAATTATCTTTAAGATCTGAAGATCTGGCAGTGCTCAAAGGAAGGTTGTTGGGCTCCAATGCATGTTTCCGCAAGCACTTAAGCCGTTCTCTATGTGGGGAGGAGGGTGAAGCAAACCTTAGCATGATTGTCAATGTATCTTGTACCTCAGCCTGTACTGACGAAGAAGATGACAGTGACCTGCTGTCCAGTTCCACTCTTACATTAACAGAAGAAGAAGAGGAGGAAGAAGAAGAGGATGATCTTGAGGTGCCAAACTACAGTATGGGTAGTGAAGACGACGCTGCTGATGACACAGAACTTCCCTTAGGTTCTGATTTTATCAGACGGGAGCTGCAGGCCTGGATTAGACCATCGTTTTTTCTGCCAAAAGAAAGAAAGAAAATAAGCAGATTGGTGCAGGACATGACCAAAGCCTCAACAGATGAGCAAGCTTCACAAAGTTCCCTAAACAGACAATGTGAAAACAATGGCAATGGTAACAACATGTGTAAGAATCTGGCAAGGACAGTACAAGAGGGAACAAGAGTTACCACTACTGATCTAGTAGATGATGTGGAGAATGGAAATATCAGTAGTAGGGTAGACTCAGTTAAAAACTGTGTCATCAAAATAATCCCACTTGAAAAAGAAATAAAACCAAGGCCCCTCCCACTGATATCAATAACAAAAACAGAGAGGCTCCATCCACCTAGCATGCCTGCTTTAGCATATCACAAACCTAGAGAACTCGATTCTTCTTTTAATGGCAAAAGCAGCCTGCGTGTTACTCGTGATGCACTTGCAGATGTGGATATGCCAGACTCTATCCCTTCAGCTCAAACCAAGGAGACTTCCTGTTCCTGTCATACGTCTCCTCATGAGAAGACCAAAAATGCAGAGTGCGACGTACATGAATTTGTAAAGGAGATTCTTGATATGGCATCCACAGCTTTGCATGGCTCATCTCCACAAGAAGCGGCAGGTCATGGCACAGGCTCTCAGTTAAAGGAAAAAGTCCTAGAGCATTCCCGTAGACAGCATGAAAGGGGGGACTTTATTTCCTACCTGTCTCTCTCTTCTCATGATAGTGACTGTGGGGAGCTGAATGGGTTTATCCGTGCTTCAACTCCTCAGATGCCAGAAGAAGAGGGTGGGGTAGGAAACATAGAGGGCATGTTTGAACCATCTACGGAGGACAAACCAGAAGAGGTAGCTGACTCCTCTTATTTTTTGAAAGGCTCTATCAGTGTGGCTTCTAAGAAAACACAAAAAACAACAGAATCATTAAAAGTTAAAACATCTCACACAGGAATCAAAAGTTTCCACAACAAAACCCAAAATTTAGTGCACCAAACAGCTGCAAAAAATTCTGCCTTTAAACTTCAGGGACATTCAAAGACCACAAAAGGAGCCAGTCCCAAAACTAGTAAGACTCTGCCTGCCTCTCGGGACCTGAACTCAGAGCCAACGGGCAAAAATTCTGCAAAGCAGACAGCCTCAAGCCTCCCCATCCTGCACAAAAGGAGATCAGGAGTCAGCACAGTCAAGGCCATAGAGCATGAAAAGGAAAAGGTGGGTGTTTCAGGTGAAAGATCTTTCCTTTATTTAATTTGTCATTGCATAATTCTACCTGTTCATAGCATAATAATGGCCACATTTATTCCGTGATTCTGCGCCTTTAACAGTGCTGTTGTTTTACGTCCAATACCGAAGTTTTTTACCGTCCATACAACACCACAGCAGCCCTTAAGGTATTGTATGGAGCAGATGACCGTACATTTCCAATACTGCTGGTTTATAAAGAGTGCTAAGCTACAACTTCACTTAAGTATACAAGCAAGGAGATACAATCAATTTTTTTATTTTCTTCAAAAATTTTGGAAATGGGCACAGTGCACTTCAAAATGAGTGGAAACCCTTCCTTACCTGATAGTAACGGTAGCACTCCTGCTACACGATTGGGTAGCATGTGTTTATTTATTTGGGCAATAGCACCTAATATTGCATCACCCTGAAAGTACTATTGACATACAAATAACTCCATAACTATGCTATAATGCTATAACTGCTATATGTATCTCTACCCAGTGCTTGGGTGTTGCCTCTTCTTTTCCATTTTGTTCTCTGCTGTGGTATTTTTTAGGTTTGCTTGGGGTTCTTCCCGTAGAAAATATCATTATTATCTTTGTAATTCTACCCCTAGACAAAATTTCACAGTATTACAGTTATGGACCCCATTAAATTACAATACTTGTGTCCCTTCTTTGAAGGTATTCTTTTGCTTTCTCGCCATGGTCAGCTTCTTTTTTCTTCTCTCTGGGTCCATCCTATAGCAGCCATCAGTCACAGTTGTGACAATGATATCATAGTAAATGGCTTACAGCTGCTTTCTAAGCCACCTCCTCTACATGTGCATGAGCTCATAAAGCCATCAGAGGAGAGCTCATAAAGCCATCAGAGGAGAGCTCATAAAGCCATCAGAGGAGGCAGCAATATTCAGGACCATGGCCAGCGACATAGCAAAAAAAGATCTCCTTCCAGGGACCACTGGTATGGAATGGAATGTGCCATTAAGGCTAAACTCACACAGGGAGGTATTAAGCTGCCTCTTGTAAGGGACTATGATAGGGTTTATTAATTCCTGTTGAATGTATTATATAATGTTGTTTAATTGAAACAAGGATAACTATTGTAGAGATTTGACTGCAAAGTAGTTACTACAAATCTCGTGCAATAACAATGTTTACTTTCTGCAGTGCTAAAAAGTTAAACAATGAACCAATGAACATCTCTGATTGAGAAAACCTTTTCATTTAGATTTCCAAAGTGTATGGTTTCAGATGAATTACCTCAGCAATGTAAACTGTTGTCTTTTAATCTCAAACAGAAGCTGCCACAAGGACCCAAGAACTACAAGGACCTCTGAATGTCCCCTTACATCTACTCTCCTAGCCAGGGGTAAAGTTGGCCACGTGGAGTGTATCTCCGTTTTTTGAGCCTTCTCTTGTCCGGCAATGGGAGACTGGGTCTTTTTTATTTTTCATTGTATAAGGGAAAACACAAAGCTCTTATTAACTCCTTTGGTGCCATGGGAATAAACAGAGAGACTATATGATGTAATAGGGGGATTGCACCTTTGTAAGTGCAGTTGTGCATTGCTTACTTATCTGTAGCGGGTCCTTATAGAACTCAATGAATGACATCTTCTCTGTGTGACATGGTTCACTGGGAACAATGCCTGAATCCCATGCAAGCTTAGGGAAGAATCACGTTTTGGGCAGAAGTAATAATAGATAATGGGGTTTAGCATGTAACATTGAAAGATAAAGAAAATGACAAAAGTGGCCTTTCCCTCAAAGACAGACTTATAGGACACGTGGCATTTATATAGAAAGAGAAGGGACAAGCTGTTGGAAGAGAAACAAGGACCCGAGAATGTTAGTAAACCCGGAGAAGGGTGTGTTGGAACAATAGAGTTGACAAGGATAGAGATAGAATGTGATAAGTTAGAAGAAGGGTTGGAAATGTTTTTTAAACGATACAGTAAATAGATTCTGCCCATCTCATTAAAATCTTAGTTAACTTTCTCTTATACTTCTTTGAATGAAGCTGCCAGTAGATAATGTGCAGATTGGGTCGAGGGCAGAGAATCTGCTGCTACGTGCTATGTAATATAAAGTCTATCTCTGTCAGACATGTGACTGGAATCGTTAGCCAATAGTAGATGCTATTGGGTGGCCTATATGATGAAAAATGTTTTAGCTTGAGGACTGGCTGGTAATTGATAAATGAATGGAGAGCTTACTATATAAAACATTCAATCAAAGTAAGAAACGAGTGAGCTCAGCAATGTGCCTGAATATTTTGTTTAAAGCAGCACCTGAGAGGATATAGGAGATTCCCCATGAAGAATGAGAACCATGAAAGACTACAGTGGGTTAACTGCAACCAGTATATTGCCATTGTCTCAAGTCAACCTCTTCTCTACTAGAGAGGAAAAGGAGGCTCTGTTGCTTTAAGGGTAACCCACCCACACCAGATGGTATCAATATGCTATATAAATCGTAATGAATTTGTGTGAATGAATAACCGCGATGTAATTTGAAACATGTTCTTATGGAATTTCTAGGTGAGAAATACTTCAGTGTGCCATGTAAAAGCCAACTGTATTCTGTAATCGCCCTGTTTTATTCAATACCCTGTGGTAAGAAAACCAGAGTGCCACCCTGGGATTAACAGAATCCAATTACCCATCCCAGGATTAACAATTTCCTATACTCTATCCATTAATCTAGTTATTGTACCAAATAACGCCTTCATTCATTTGTGTGACCCCTATGAGCTCCGCCCATTCCATTGTTTAACACTTTTCAATGCATTTTCTTTCTCTTGTTGCTCCATTTTTAGGCTTTTCTATTTCTCCATATTCTTCTCCATGCATTCTGTAATATCTGATGGTGCTTAATATAACAAATGAACCTCCTTTCGTTCACAACCTCCCTCTATGGCTCCTGTTTGTACATCTGCCTATAATCACTCTCTGTTGCTCCATATAATTTCTTCCTATTTGCTCCATGTAAACTCTGCCTATTGCTCTGTGACTATTTTTGTAGCTCTGTGCACTTTTATCCGGTATATGCCGTACACAACCCCATCACTGATCACTCATAAAATATATATCCTCACAAGAAAATCCACACTCAGGACTTTTAATGGATTCATCAACAATCCAATGTTTCAGCTGTTACCTTTCTCAAGACGAGCGAATGGAAAGCCCAAATGTGGACAATCCTATTTATTGCTATTTTTAGTCTTATTATTTTTTACTTGTATTTGTATTGAACACATTATAAGCGTGTGGTGCATTTACATGTTGATGTTAGAGAGAATGTTAGGTCAAACACATGAATGTCAAGCCTCAAACTGCCCAGGCCTTTACATATATAAATATAACATCATATAAGATCCTCCTGCTTCTATTAACCTATCAGAGACCGTCAGTCCTTGTTGCCCTAGATGTGCACGTTGATGCATTCTTTGGTTTTTATAAAACTAGAGCGTATGATTGCATGTTAAGCCCTGGAAGACATTGTGGTTTTTGCTTTGCTTTATTATGAACTTTACTTCCAATATTTTTAAGCAGTCAGTGCAGCCAGCTCCATATTTTAGGACATCAGGTAATCAAGGGGTCAGTTTAAGGTCCATAGACTCAAATTCTGGAGTAGTAACCAGGGTCTAAGTCATTATTATCTCGCTTTACTCTTTCCTTCTGCTTGTGGCTCAGGACGATCTAGCATGTATACTTTTATATTCTGTGCATTCATCTCTCTTAACATCCCTACCATTACCAAACACTGATAGAACACTCATATGCTAGCACCCTGCCTTGGGAGGAAACATGAATAAACTTCCTAAAATTGTATGCCTATGATCCATCGATTGTGTCTGTATTTTTTTTCTGGTCAGGAGACCTAGAGTCTGATGTAAGGTTTCTATTACACTCATGCACAGACTGCAACCAATAGTAACTGAGCTTTTACTGCTGTGTTGTTGTTAGAAAAATTAAAGCATACGGTATATATATCACTGTGGGTTACTTGCAAACTTTTTACACCTGTATAGTGACTGACCCCCAAAGTGAATAAAGAAATACTCAATAACATATGAACTGGCACATAGTGATTTCATTCTAAATGTGAATGAATGAAGTAATATGGAAATGCTTCCCCTATAGGCACTAATGTGTGGAGAAAAGGGCGAACCTGGCACTTTGTAAACTCCCTTTTACAAGGCAGATAATAGATTATACTGTGCTTTATGGACTATAGTACTGCCAGACAGATTTCTATAAGTTACCCTAGAAATCACACGGAAGAAATTAAACTAATGAGGGAAACACGTTCACACCCATATCTTGTCACCGACTATCACATTATAGCTAAAGTAAAGGTATTGAAGAGAGATATATTAATGAGATATAGTAATGAGATATAAAGAGAGAGATATAATAATGAGATATACCAATCAAGGGCTTTAAAATAGTTTTAGGGGAATCACAGTTTGTAAAGAACCATCCCAAACTCTTCCACTCGTACATTGTGATGTAGAATGAAGATTTCAAACAAGTCAAATGCTAATGACACTGGCTTCTGATTTTATGTATTGAGCATTTTACATGACATAGACATATTACACTTACTGTCCTTTAAAGGGCATGTCCACCCTTAAAGGACATCCACCATCATATGGCCTCTTTAAAATATGTTGATATGCTTCTGGGTGCCTCAAGGAAACTGAACAATTTAGTAGCCTGGGCATGCTCAGAAGAGGCAGCTAGTGGATTAGAATTCAGTCATTGGCTGTGATGTAAATTGTCAAATCCATAATGACAGTTACTAACTGGAAGAACCAGGAAGCAGAAACAGGGGCAACAGGACATTGTGCAGGATTTCAGGTTAGACTTATATATTTCACATTTCAAACTATTACCGTTTAGGGTTTTGGGGGGTGATTTACCTGTATGTAAGTTTTCATTTGAGGGCTGGACTTGCCCTTTAAACAAAAAACTGGTGACTTGTCAGTTATCTGCCCGTGACCCCAACTGCTATTCTCCCCAGTTTATTACATGAATTTGTAACCAGATATTTAATTATAAGTTACTTTCCTTTCTGGCAAATGTATTTGCCTCCTCCCTCTGATAAGCTTTATAACCTTGATCATGTGCAGATGAATCAGCATCCAATTGCAGTTTACATTGGCTTAAATTACCATAATGGGGACAATAATTATCCTTAAAGGGTATGTAAACTGGAAAATTCGTTTTTTTTAAATTGTCCATTATTATAATTCATCCCAACTATCACTGTATAATTTTGATCTGCCCCCTATTTCATTAGATATCCAATCTAAAACATCTTAAATTTCAGCATTTCTGCAAGCAGCTTTGCTGTAGCTGGAATGGTTTGACAGTTGGTGTGCTGTATGCAGTTTTTACAGTTGGTATGTGGGAAAATAGTGAGGTCAGTGGTCAGAGCCTGAGCAAAACAAGTATTGAAGGCATGCAGTGACACACAGGCCTCAGAGTAAGTGCTACTTATTTATAGATTAAGATGACATATTTTTTTCAGTATACATACACTTTAAATATCTGGTTAGTAATGCAGGTAATATAGTGCACAATATATCGGGTAGGGTTGGGGGCAGGTTACTGACAATTAACCAGCTTTTTATTTTAAGGGTGGACATGCCCTTTAATGCAGAGACCAAAGAACATTATATTGCAACTGCATTAAAAAATACTGATACCATATGGTTATATAGTGTTACTGCATGTTTATAAATATGGCCCATGGTGGGTTGATCTAGAATTTCTAATATTTCTTCCTGGAGAAAATTAAAGGAGAACTATTGTCTAAAATATATTTTGTCCTGTACTATTGTCCATAAACTGTTGATGTAAAATCATATATAATTGCCTCTTAGGAATGGTTTAGGAATGGAGTTTCCCTTTCAAAGCATTTTCTACTCACCTAGATAGCAGTTTCTTTTAGGTACTAACATTATTAACATGGGACGTTACTATCCTTTTACACTTAATACCCTTTAGTAAACCTGCATATCGCAATAAAGTCTCATTAGAAATGTATGTGGCCCATCATGGGAATATTCTGTTATACTCTCAATTTATTTATTGCTGGTACAGTTGGGGATTATCATTCCCCTGAAATTCTATAAGTGAACAGCACATTAATTCATATGATGGTTGATTCTGTTTTTTACTAGCAATGCAGATAAGAAAAACGAGGAGGCTTTTTGCTTCTATTCACCCATCGCTCTTTGCCATAGAGAATGCAGAACGCCTCTGCCAGTGAATGGGTTTACAAGAGCATGGCGTTTTTCTAATTGACAAGGTTTAATTGTAATTGTTATTAGGGTTGGCAGAATGTTTGTAAGTGTCACATAATATGGGTGCCTTGCAAGATATTTATTTCTAAACAGGAAATCTAAATGCAAAAACACATGGGGATGGTTTGAGTTTTGGGGCAGCTAACAATAGGTAAGACATGGATTTGTTTTGTATATATACCTGGATGTATATTATCAGTGGCAAAGCTTTAATGTCTGTAGCGTGGTCACGTGGGGATTATCAGCCTTAAAACCATTAATATGCATGGGAACTTCAATAATAAAACTCAACTGAAAATGACTTCATGTGCCATTGACTACTTCTTTAAGTGGTGATCTGTGGTCTGTGTGTGATTGGCTTAAAGGGGAATTTATCGAGTTAGGTCTAGGCCATACTTGAGGACCTTAAGGGCAAGGCCACATCTAGTGATCCGATTGCATGTTAAAAATCCCACACTAGTGTGGCCCAATTGGAGTGGCCACACTTGGTGCGCTGAAGCCGTTTGTGCTGCAATCCGGTGTGGACATGGAGTGCATGTGGTGACCATTCATGGTGCCATTTGCCTTCACAACGCTGCCCTAAAATGACAGGGATTGCAGCACTCGCACATTTAGTGTGACATCTGCCTAACACTTGATGCGATTGCGATCTAATCTCATGTTAAAATGCGCACACCAGTGTTGGCCAGGTTTTGTGGCCACACTAGGGGAGCTGCTATCAGTTAATCAGAAGACATGCGATCTTCATTTTTTCTGCAATTGCAGCGAACGGCAACGCTTACTAGTGCACTGGAAAAGCACAAAATCTTAGGCCAAGGGCAAACTACAGGGTGCCCAAGCGCTCCGGAAGCTCCGCATGCTGTGAGCTTATCGGATTGCGTGTTAAAATACGCAAGTGTGGGCTAGCCCTAAAGTCATTCAGAGGTCAGAATTTACCCTGAGCTGCAAAGGCAATATTAAAGTCATGGATAGAGAATGAATGCAGAGTAAATTCAGACTGGGTCCCTGTGTGACTGAAAATCCAGCTACTTTCTGGTTCTGAATAAGCCATGGAAAAGAGCCACAAGCGCGAGATATTAAATTGCTTGCAGGGGCAATGTTTGGGACTTCTTTGAAAGCTGCTGCAACCCATCCGTAAATTCCCATTAGTGTGCCTGTGATTGGTCCCTGACTGTTCATTTATTTTTCCCTTTTGACTGATGCTCTTTCAGCTCCAGCTTGATCATGTGATATAGCCTGTGGGTTGTGGCCTATAATTGAAGGAGAGCTTAAGGTTCCTAAAGGTGAACAGGTGACAAATGGGACGATTGATCAATTACTCCCCATTCAGATATTGAATGAAGACTACTCATCATCAACCTACTATCTTTGCGCCACTTTCAGTTGAAGTCTTGCTGAAGAATCTGTAATGCCAAAGTCCCTGCTAGCTTTGTGCTTCTTCAAGATGCTTCCCCCACTGCCTGATGGACATTCACTGCCATGCCTTCGACCAAGGATCAATGGACACTTTACATACCTTTAACAACACTGCACAATGTTATAAGAAATAATCATTTATCAGGTGCATCTGAAGAAGGGAAATCTCCCAAAACATTGTATGATAAAGTGCCCGGTAGCAATGTTTATTAACATCCATTAAGATGTTACATTTAATCAACAAAATGGACATTGCTCTCTGGGGTCTGTTAACGGTTTCTGAAGCCTATACGCCTTTTGTCATTCCAGGAAGTGACATCCAATGCTTTTGGCTCACAGTTACAGTGTATGGCACCACAGTGCCTTGTTTTTGCATAGTTTTCTGCTCTGAATGCAATACTGTGATAATGCTAGGGATGTATTGTATGTGGTATTCCATTGACCATGGATTACCATTTAGTGTTTTATTAGATGTGTAACCATCCTTTATTCTGTCAGTTCTCCCGTAGAATGCTCAGTATATGAACATTCCGATACCATTGTGCACAAGTCTGGGCCCTCATAATGTTAATGTTTGTAGAACAGCCACAGACTCAATCTCAATGGTGTATTAGTCAGGGTAGCGAGTCTGCTCCTGGGTGTGTAATGTGGTTCTTTCCATTGGTTAAGTTGCACGGTTGATTCTTTGCATTACAGCCATAGACTCTATGTAACAATGGTAAACAGCATCTCCAGAGAAGATCTACACAATTAATATGAACTACACCATGTGATTCATCACACTGTCCAACCTTAACAGCAATTTATCTCTTTATCCCAGAAGACAAATACTGAATTTATTTCAAGTGCAATGAATGGCTCTGCCAACAGGGGCCTAAAGGAACTAGAATTAGAAGCGAACACAGATATCACATTGCCAACTGCCATATCTCTGGCGCAGTGTCATATCTATGGGGAACAAGTTTTAAAATGAATTGACAATAGAGGCGAAGGCTAAATGACCTAAAAATAAATAAATTAGCAATGTTTTTTGAAAAGATCCCAAAGATAGAATCCTCCACTCTGTCATCAATGGGAAGCAATGTGATTTATCTTTACTTCAATGGGGCAGGGGTTTATGTTACCTGACCGGCACTGCTTCCTTTCTAACAAAAAACAATAAGGCTGATTGAATTGATCTGAATTCTGCAGGAACATTTTTACATAGAATCTGAGAAAGTTGCAACCAGTGAGTTTGTGTTTTTTGAAGGGAAATAATTCAGCTTGTGAATATTTGTCCTTTGAGTGAATATGGGATTATATTTACAAAGGCGTGGAATTGCAAAACTGAGACACTGGGTCTTTAAAGGGAAATCAAACCCTTGAAAAAGACCCCCTGTCACATAATAGTACCCCTACTTCTTCTGGTTCTTTTAAATAGCTGAACATGCGTATCTTTACTTCATACGCGTTTAAAAAAAGCTGTTTGTGGATCCTCTTGGAGGGGAGGGGTGAGTGTCAGTGGCCTAGCCTCTAATCTTGTAGGGGGCCCAGGGCCCTGCAGTTATGCCCCTGACTCAGCACCTTGGTGGATTTTGTTTTTCAGTAGAGATCTGAGCGTGTTTGACCCATCCAACAGCCAATCAGTAGAAATGATTGTTAGGAACATTCCAAGGATGTGGTGCATTCTGGGAAGAAGAAGGACCTTTAGAACCTGAAATGTCAGCTCACTAATATCAACAGCAGGGAACAGCAAAGGGTATGAAATCAACTGACTTTTCAAAATGGAAGATAATATGTAGAATAACTAGGTCTGTGTAATATAAACTAAGAATTTAAAAAGTAATTATATTTTCCATAGAACTTTCCCTTTTAGAAATTGTTCTGCTAATCAAAAAAATTGTCACACCGAAGGCCGGTCAGTCCTCATTTATTCAACATTGATTATTGTTAAACGAAGAAGAAAGGCAAATAAATATAAACATCGTCAAGGTAAGAAACAGGTCAACCTGTAGTTACTTGACAGCTCTGACTGGGGAAGCTAGAGAACTTTTAAAGCATGTGCAGCTTAATATATAAGTCTCAGATACATTCCAAATAAGGCTACTGAGCCATACATCTGTCTGTTAGAAATGCACGCAGCTTTAGTTCTCCTTTAAAGTTGTGTTAAAAAACAATGAGCCATAGTCACTAACCCACGGTATTGGAAACTTCACATTCTGCGGATTATCATAAAAGTACAGGTGTGGTCATATATGTACGATCGTATGAGCGTACTATACCATGTAAACTACCACAATGGAATCGTAAAGGAGATTGTACGCGTAAGACCGCGATTGTAATTGTACGATATTGCTCATTAAAGCGATACCACACCACTATAAATAGGGCCCAATAAATAAAAAATTAAAATTTTGTACCAGTGGGCCATACCCAAAATTAGAGAAGAGGTGATCACTGACAGTACAAAGATATCACCCAATGGGGTATCGTACAGATGGTGTCAAAGGGTATTAACAATGTGAGCTATTTACTTTTCTAATGGCCGCATCAGGGATTTCTGTGTCAGCTGTAACGCAACATTACAACCATGCTCGCTTCGGTATTTTACAACCGCTGTGTTATTTTATGGCCTCTTCGTAAAATACCGCTACACAAATGCGAGGTAGTATCAGTATTTTACAGTGCAGTCGCTATGCTACACCATGGTCTTAAATACAGACATTATAAAATCCTGCGCACCGTATTGGTATTTTACGACTGCGGTAAAGCGATAGATTTTGTAAATACGACCCTAAATGCCATTTTCTGACTAAAGAGCCCCTTACGGATGGTATAAGACTCTTTTCTTACTCTTACCTTATAATGACCCTGGGAAATACTTCTCTTTGATTTGCACTTTCTTTCTATGACCTTCAGACGGGCCGGCCCTTTAGAACACAAAGCGTTAATAGTCTAAACAACTTGTAGAGGAAGAAAAATCTATTAGAGTAAAATAAAAACCCAACTATTTCCAGCTCCCCGATCTCGTCTCCCCACCATCCTCCGCACTCTCGGAAAGTTTTGGATTCCGCTGGGATTTTATCAGCGCGAATTGATCTGCTTGTGGATTCCTGGGGTTCTTTTGAGGTCTGAATTATACCGGTATTGACAAAGCCTGAAAAAAGATAAATAATTTAAGACGTACATCTTGTAGCACATTCAGCGCACGCTTCGTCCGGGCCCTCTTCTATCAGTCTTAACCTTTACCTTCACTCCTGGCTCAGGATTAAATTAAGACATGTTATATATTGGAGCTGCAGAATTTGAGGCCAGACCTCGGAGTGTTACACTTGACCAAAGCAAGCCGAGCAGGGTGCATTCTGGGAAACACTGCCTCCGCTTACAACTTATTTTAAGAGCTTGAAACGAAAATTCCCAGTGAGCAAATGCCATTCTGTTAGAATAAATATGAATAAGATAGCAAATAGCAATTACATATATAACTCAGTCTGATATGGTTAAATGGAGATACCACCTTTTACAATTACTGCGTGCAATTGCAATATAGTTTTAAAGGAGAACTATACTCAAAAAATATAAAAGGCACACCAATCCAAATAATCCTGATTGAGGTAGCATGTACCCTCATCTCTTCAAAAACAACCTCTCTTCACAACAGTCTGACAGTGTCTGCAGCTCTGTCCCCCGACTCAGGTCCTCGTCCTGGGTACTGGTTTTAGGGAGATTTTAGTACTATAATTGTCCTTTAACCACATCATACACTTGAAAATGTTGCAGGCAACAATGTAAAATGGAAATAGTGGTCTTAAAAATGGGCGTAGCTTAAACAAGTGTGTGACCTTAGCAAAGGGCTTGGTCAAAAATGTTGCGATCAACCGTGAATGGGCCACTTGGTTGTATTTGCCCCCTCGGCCAAAAGGTTCCAGTCCTCCCTGCCCGACTCAATTCCCTAACGCACATGCTCAAAAGCCCTAGATGTCTTTTGCTGAAAGACTCTAAGCTCTGATGCCTGTTCAGCGAAAAGCTAGGAGGGAAAGGAATCTGCAGGTTCATAGGTGATTAAAGGGCAACTGTGGTCTGCAAACAAGTTTGGGTCTTATAAGATCCCAAATCCTTTCCTTTAAATTGAGCCCTGGATCACATCTCTAACTGCAGCCTGTGAGCAGTTATGTTGTGAAAAATGTTAGTACTTCCTCCTTTCAGTAGCTTGAGTGAAATTACCAGCACTCTTTCCATTTTTTCTGTCCCTAAGATCTGAAATTGCTCACTAAAGGCTAAATTCTAGGAAAAACAGGAGGTTTTTCCGATAAGTGATGTCGCTCAGACTTCTTGATATTTTTCCAGGCAGTACAATGTCAATGTGCTTCTGCCTAACGTTTACACAAGCGCAGGAAGGCAAATATAAAGTTTGAACGCTTGAAAATAGCTGAAATAAACATTGATAGTAGAGGGGGCATTGCCATCAATGCTGGCAGTTTGCTGTCACATGGTCAGGGGCGTAACTACCAGCAGGGGAAGCAACTGCAGGGGGGCCCCAGAAGGCAACAGAACCCCATCTTCTTATTTTTCCTTTGACCAGTGATAACTACAGACCTATGGGCCCTGATGCAAAATTTATACATGGGCACCTCTAACCCCACCACAAACACAAATCAGCACCACAAACCCAATAATCATTCCTATTAAAAACTAACAGGGAGATTCAATAAAAGTTCTTATTGTTTAAAATTGTGCTAATTTTGCCCCAACCAATCAGAACTTATGTAACATTTGAAAGCTAACATCTAATTGGTTGGGGCAAAATAAGCACCATTTTAGACGATAAGAATTTTTATTGAATAACCCCCAAAGTGTTTTTTAAGACGCTCATTTTAAAACACTTTTTTTTTTAAAATAACTGACAAACCGACATTGCTAAAATGCTTGGCACGCAAACACTGGTAAAATGCCTGGCACAAAGACACTGGTAAAATGCCTGTCACGCAGACATTGGAAAAATGCTTGGCACACAGACACTGATAAATTGGTTGGGAAACTGTCACTGCTAAATAGTTGGCACACAGACACTGGTAAAATGCTTGGCACAGAGACACAAATGCTTGCCACACAGAGAATGGTTAAAAAATGCTTAGTACATGGACTAGTGGTAAAAGAGTTGGCACACAGGAAAATGCTTGGCACACAGACACTGATACATTGTTTGAAAAAACTGACACTGGCACTGCACACAGACAAACACAGGTTATAAGACTGACACACAGACAATGGTAAAAATGCTTAATACATGGCAAAATAGCAAAATAGTTGGCATACAGACTGGTAAAATGCTTGACACACGGGCAATGATAAATTGGTTTGAAAACTGACACTGGTAAAATAGTTGGCAAATTGGCAGTGATAATATTGCACTTGACGTACAGACAATGCCAACCATTTACAACTGCCAATTTGCCAATTATTTTACTAATGTCTGTTTGCCAACTTGACATACATATATTGGTAAATGGTTGGCATATTGTCAGTGGCAAATGATAATCATGGTTGGCAGCTGGCACAAATAAGACAAAGCAGGCCTGGCACAAAAACCCCCTAGTGTGTAAAAACTTAGCAGGCAGGTACTCACCACACAGCACATGGAGTTTAGGGCTTGGGTGACATCACATCGTTGCAGTATTAAGTCACTGAGGTTTGTGCACAAACTCACCCTTAGTACCTCACCTGACCATCTGACCTGACTTCCATTTTTTTCTGATACTGAGTCTATTTATAGTGATTTCCCACTGCGCGCCTACGTGCAGGGCCTGTGCGTGCCACACGTAATTACTCTAGTTGGTTGTTTATCAATTACTCTAGTGTTGGTTGTTTATCAATCACCTACCATATGTACTTACGGTAAGGTAAGTCAGCGATTCCATTGCTTGATTGCTGGCGGATCTTCTGTTCAAGTTTTATACTTAAAGGGACACTATACTGAAACAATTACCTGCATGTGTTGCTGCATATCTTCAATCCAGAACACATTTTGTTTAGGAGCAGTATCCCCCTCCCTCTTTTAACCACTCCCACTTCCATCTGACCTGACTTTTTTTTCCCACAAACCAACTGTCAAGCCTGCACACAGCATACAGCATTCCAACTACAGTAAAACTACTCACAGAAGAATAGTTTTTTAAAGCAAGGAACTTGATCGACAGCTGAAATATAAGAAGTTTTTGATTGGATATCTAAAGAAGTAGGGGGTAGATCAACAAAAAAATGATACAGTGGTGTTTGGGAAGAATTATAGTTTCCAGTTATGGTCAATTTAAAATAACCTATTTTTGACTATAGATGCCCTTTAACCCTTTTCTGGTAACTGGAATGGTGCATCATGTTTCATTTGAAAGCAAAACTATCCATGTGTATATACTAAATGCAGGTGTAATATTCCTGCCCGTATTGCTATTGCTATAATGCTATTATTCCGATATAACCAGTAAACCCACCACCCACCTGCTTGAAGAGGCCCCTCTCTAAGCTTCATCTACAGTTGTTTTTCTGGGAGGAGGCTGTATCTGTCATAGGAAAAATAAGAAGATGCCCCCCTGCAGGGTCTGCTCCCCTGTTAATTGTGCCCCTGGTTTGCTCTTAGACACCCGTCTAGCCCAGAGAAGGATTAAAATCAAACAGGGCCCTAGGTAGGGCTGAACTTTTCTTTTTATTTATTTATTTATGGACCGTAATATGTTTCTGGTTCTGTATCTGGACCCCATAATGTTTCCTGGGCCCTAGGCAGATGCATAGGTTGCCTTGCAGGAAATCCTGCTCTTCCTAAGACAGAAATAACAGTCTATGGGCCATATTTATAAAGGCGTGGTATCGCTTTCAGGATAACGCGCCTATAACGATTGCTATCATAAATCTACTATAGCGAATGTAAATGTCCGATAGAAAACGTAAATATACAACTTTGATCATAGATTTATGATCCCCCATAGAATACCATTACGTTATTTTCTGCGAGCGAATGTTCGTTAATTAACGAACATTCGCGGTAAATGTACAATCACGGCTGTAAATTTATGGCAGCTGCCGTACATTACTGGTAATGCGTGGTATGCATTTATAAATATGGTTCTGTATATCACAATAGGCCGCACGGGGGCTCAGCGTTTAAGTCCTGAGTTTGAATCTGCCCTTGGACATATCTGCAAGGGGTTTCCTCCATGATTATAAAGATAAACTGATTTTACTAAGAAGAGCCCCTGGTCCACAATAAACTGTACAACTGTTAATATATCACATTGTGGGACACTAACTTTTCTAATCATATCAGGATCATTGTCTGCAGCCCACCAGAAGTCATCACCCTACAGCACCCGGCACCCTCTAGAGACCCAAGTTCCTCCACAGGGGCCTTCAAATAGTGGAGGGTTGCAGGGCTCCCTAGCCCCTACCCAATGTTTTGCCCAAGGGAGATTCATTTAACCTTTACTACTTGCAGTGCACTGGTACTTTTAGACCAGACATCCTGCTGCTTTGTCTCTTTGATATCACATCACTGGTTCTTTACTAGTAAGAGATCAGAAGTGCAGCCCTCCATTCGCTGCTGTTGTTATACAATAGCCAGAAACCACAGACAGCGGAGGATGTTGTGATATGTAGTTCGTCACCTGGAGGGAATCTGATTGGTCATTTGTGATATGAATCCCAGTATGCAAATACAAATACGTTTTAACGATTAGCAGCAATGTGAAGGGCGATAAGCAGGAAGAATACACACACACACACACACACACACACACACACACACACACACACACACACTGGGAAAGAAATGGCAAGTTGAAATGTCTCCCTCTGCAGCTGTCAAGGGATTAACACGCTTGGAGGTTCTTTGTCATTGTGGAATTGGGGTTTGATACAAAGTTGGATTACAACCGGATCAAAACCACTGACTGAGTGTTAAATGGTGCCATTGGTGGTGGCGCAAGATGGAAAAATTAGATTAACCATTTAGGATCTACACTGGTCTCGGAAGCAGATAAACAGTAACTCTGGCTCTCCGTGCCAATAGAAGGAACATGTTTAGCATTGTGTTTAAATAAAAGGAAAGGTTTTTCTGCATTGGCGTCACTGTGCAAACACATGCACAGTACAAGTCGTGGTTATTCTGACAGTAGGAATAATCTAAAGATTGTATTTAATACAAAAATCTAATGATTCAGTTGAAGTGGTTTATTCTGATATTGTGTTACCTTAAGAGAATATGCTAAAACTACTTTTGTGTATTGTGTATCATTTGCATATTCCTTCCTTTAGCCTGTCAAAATCAGAATCAATTTTCTAGAAGTAGCTGACATCACTGCAGCTCCCTCTCAGCCCCTCACCCAGTGGATTAGTCTATGCACCAAGAATAAGGCCTGGTACACACGAGTCGGTCAGGACTCAATATTCCCTTCAGACAAGCTAAAGATCAATATACTGATCAACCAAAATTACCAACACATCTGATACTGGTAAATGGAAAACTATTCAGCTATCCCCTGCTCGATACTGTCAAGTGGTCAAAAGAAAAGTCACTAACCCTGTCAGTACATTTTTAACCAAATTAGTTAAATCATTAGAAAAATTAACCCCTAACCCCGTGTATGGCATACTTAAAAACACTATGCCACACACATACCTTCCAATGTTGAACAGAGGAAACAAGGGTAGAAGTAGGGGTGTGGTAGGTACCTGGTCACACCCTTACCCAACACAATATTTGAAACATCTGATCATGCCCTGGAACTTTCCAAGCCGCATCCCTGTAATGCCCAAACCCCCCACCAAATCTGAGACAAGGCTTGGACCGTGAGACAGTCCTGCTGAAACTGGGGTAGTAGGGTAGGGACAGTCTATTAGTGGACTGAAACTTTCCAACCAGAAATTATACTGTATAATATACAGTATAATATATATATATATATTATAATATAATATATATAATATATAGTATAATATACTGTAGTGGCTGTTACCTTTAAACGGATTATGCCCATTAACCTTGTGACTATATAATGATAGCCAATAGCTGGCGCTAGGATTACGCAGAGGGTTAAGGGGTTTTCAGGGTTTGGGTTTCACCCAGAGCCACAAACACGATATTGAATTGCCCATAGCCCTGTGATTGGGGATCTGGGTTAATCCAGATGATAACTTACATACACATTCTGGGGCTCTGGGTAAATCCAGATGATATCTTACGTACACATTCTGGGGCTCTGGGTAAATCCAGTTGATATCTTGCCTACACATTCTGGGGCTCTGGGTAAATCCAGTTGATATCTTACGTACACATTCTGGGGCTCTGGGTAAATCTAGATGATACCTTACGTACACATTCTGGGGCTCTGGGTAAATCCAGTTGATATCTTACGTACACATTCTGGGGCTCTGGGTAAATCCAGATGATACCTTACGTACACATTCTGGGGCTCTGGGTAAATCCAGTTGATATCTTACGTACACATTCTAGCCATGAAATAATATATGATCTTAGATTGTCTCTGTACTAGACCTCATGACTAATCTCTAACAAACTGGATCTCAGTGAATCTTCTCCACATTAGATTTTGACCCCTGGACCCTGAATAATGAGTTACCTTGCCTGTCATTTCATATATGGGAGCGTTACAGATCCCTGGACTGTGGCTGATTCAAGCAAAAGGGAAGAACTAATAACCGTAATGGTTTTCAGGGGCATTACATTGGTTTTATTTTTACATTCTAACCAAATGTAACAAATAAGATGGAAATGGAAGGATGACAGGAAATAAAAGGGGCCGTTGTAACTATATATATATATATATATATATATAAAAAGGGAATTATGTATTACACACACAATATTGTGTATAGCACTATACCGCAACTAATATAGAAACAAACAAAATCTAATATTAGTGACATCCAATTACCTTACATTCTATATTTTATTGTATTGTTTCCATGGTGTACTATTCAGTAATATGTATGTTAAGATTTACATACAAGAGTACGTTTACATACTAATAGGGCTATGTACCGGGAGTTGGTATCACTCTCTAGGCAATGCACTGAGCCGATAACTTGGTACGTAGCTTACAGCACTTGCACGACACATTTTTTACGTACCGCCGCAACCACCATAATTCACGACTTTACGACCTAAAGTCACGTTAAACCTTGGTATGTATATATGTATGTATAATTTTATTTATAAAGCGCCACTTGGGTACACAGCCCTGTACATTAAAAAATACAGAGTATACGAACAAGGGGATAAGTCCAAGCCATTATACAGATAGATAAAAATCAAATACAATTTCATACACAGGTTAAGAACACATATATGTATATATTATGGATACATTGATATAAGTGCAGAGTATGCTGTGTATAGTAAAGATATTGTGTACTGTATAGTGTTTATAGTGTAGTCAGGGTAGTGTGTACAATATAGTGCATGTACAGTGCGTAAATAATTCCTACAGTGTGTAGATAGGGTGTACTGTGTGTGAATATAGTATGCAGTGTGGCGATGGTGTGCACAGTGTGTAGATAGGGTGTACAGTGTGTAGATGTTGTGTACAGTGTGTCATTGTGTACTGTCATTGTGTGATGGTGTGCAGTGATAGTGTTTACTGTGTGTAGATAGTGTGCACAGTGTATAGTGTGTACTGTGTAGATAGTGTGTACAGTGTATAGATAGCGTGTACTGTGTGTAGATGGTGTGCAGTGTAAAGATAGTGTGCACAGAGTGTAGAGAGTGTGCAGTGGGAAGATAGTGTATAGTGTTGCAGTGTGTAGATTGTATGCAGAGTGTGTAGATAGTGTGCACTGTGTGTAGATAAAATAAATTGTGTGCACAGTGTATGGATAGTGTGACTGTGTGTAGGGTGTGTGTCACTGGTCATCATGTGTATTGTGGTGTAATGTGTGCAGTGTTGATAGTGTGGTACATATGTGTTACTGTGTGTGTGTGTATGTGTGTAAGTATGTATTTACTGTTTACTGGTGTGTATATAGTGGTGTACTGTGTGTATATAGTGTGTACCAGTGTGTGTTATGGGTGTACGTGTGTATATAGTATTTACTGTGTGTATATAGTATGTACAGTTGTGGATTTGTATGTACTGTGTGTAGATAGTGGTGTCGTGATTTATAGTGTGTACAGTGTGTTATAGTGTAAAGTGTGTATAGTGTGTACTGTGTGTATGTGGTAAGATCTGTATATGTGTTACATTGTGTACTGTGTTATTTGTTGTACCGTGTTAGGTGTGTAACTGTGTCGTAATGTACAGTGAGTATATAGTTGACTGTGTGATATAGTGTATATGGTGTTTGTACTGTGTGTAGTGTATAATGTGTAGTGTGTGTATATATATGTGTTACTGTTTGTATAGTGGTGTACCTGTGTGTAATTATTGTGTAGTTGTGTTAGATTGTGTATGTTGTAGTGTGCACAGGTATGATAGTGTGTACTGTATAGATATGTGGTCCAGTTAGTGTTACGTGTAGATTGGTGTGCAGTGTGATTAGTAGTGTGTACTGTTTTGTAGATAGTGTGTACAGTGTGTAGATTGTCGTGCGGTGTGGCTAGCTAGTGGTTACATGTGTAGATTGTGGCGGTTGGCAGCTAGTGTGTACATGTGTAAGATAGTGTGCAGTGTGAAGATAGTGGTCCATGGCAAGATAGTGTGTACAGTATGTACATAGTGTGTAACAATGTGTAGATAGTGTGACAGTTTTGGTAGATATTGTGTACACATTGTAGTGCATCTGAAATAGTGTGTACTGTGGGGGTAGATCGTGTGTATGGTGTGTATATGTGTCTCAGTGTGAGATAGTGTGTACTATGATGACTATGTATAATGTGTGTTCTGTTTGTACCGTGTGTAATATGTATGGGTACTCTAGTGGCATATGATATGTGTGACAGTGTGTAGATAGTGTGTTCCTGTGAGTACTGTGTGTATAGTGTGTAGATAGTGTCTACTGTGAGAGATAATATGTACTGTGTGTACTATGAACATGTAGATAGTGGTGTACTGTGCATAGATAATGTGTACTGTGTGTATAAGTGTGTAGATAATGTGTACACGTGTGTACGATTGTGTGCGTGGTGCAGCTAGTGTTTAAGTGGTAGATAGTGTGGCGTGTGAGATAGGTGCAGTTGGCAGATAGTGGTACGTATGTAATATTGTGTACATGTGTCGATCAGTGTGTACAGTTGTGAATTGTGTACAATCTGTAGTGGTGCAATCTGAAATAGTGTGTACTGTGGTGTGATTCGTGTATGGGTGTTGTATACTGTGTACAGTGTGTAGGATAGTGTGTAACTTAGTGTCTACTGTAAAAGTGTGTTCCTGTGGTACAGTGTGTAGATAGTATGTAACGTGCATAGATAGTGTGTACAGTGTGTAGATCAGTGTTTCTGTGAGTACTGTGTGTATAGTGTGTAGTATATGTCTACTGTGAGTAGATAATATGTACTGTGTGTACAGTGTGTGTAGATAGTGTGTACTGTGCATAGATAATGTGTACCTGTGTGTATAGTGTGTAGATACTGTGTACTGTGTGGTATAGTCTGTAGATAGTATGTACTGTGTGTGAAATGTGTACTGTGTGTATACAATGTGTACTGTGTCAGTGTTTAGAAGTGTGTACAGTGTGTTGATGGTTTGCAGTGTAAATATAGTGTGCACGAGTGTAGAGAGGTGTCAAGTGGGAAGATATGTTATAGTGTGCACAGTGTGGTAATTGTATAGCAGTGTTGATAATAGTGTGCACTGTGTAGTAAATAATGTGTGCAAGTGTATAGATATGTGTGTACTGAGTGTAGTGGTGTTACAGTGGGTGTATTACATTGTATATGTGTATATGGTGGTGCAGTGTTTATAGTTTGTACTAGTGTTACTGTGTGTGTGTTATATAGTGTGTACAGTAATCTATATAGGGTGTACTGTGTGTATATAGTATTTACTGTGTTGATATAGTGTGTACGCAGTGGACTTGTGCGTACTGTGTGTATAATAGTTGTTACTGTTGGTATAGTGTATACAGTGTGTATTAGAGTGGTGTACAGTGTTATTTAGTGTGTGATAGTGTGTACGTGTGTACGTAGTGTATAGAGTCTGTATATATGTCTACAGTGGTGTACTGTGGTGTATTTAGTGTTTCAATTGTATAGTTGTGTGCGTTGAATGTGTGAGTTATATGTGTGACTGTGTGTATATCGGTGTCTGTATAGTTTGTACTTATAGTGTGATACTCGTGTGTATATTGATATACGTAGATGGTATGTGTATTGTTAAGTGGTAATATAAGGCTGTGTGTATATGGTATGTGTGTATATTGTGTTTGTGAACTTATTGTGCAGTGTTGATGTGTGCCAGTGTTGGATATGTGTACTGTAGAGTGTGTACATGTTCGTGTGTACAGTGTAAGTGTTAGCGTGAGATGGGGTGCATTGTGATGATAGTGTGTACTGTGTTGTAGATAGTTGTTAAGTGTGTAGATGTGTGGGTCGGTGCAGGCAGTGTTCATTGTAGATAGGTGGCAGTGTGAAGATAGTGTGCCAGTGGCAAGATAGTGTGTACAGTAATGGTAAATAGTGTGTACAATGTTAGTGAATGTACTCGTTGTCGATGTGGCATTTGAAGATCATTGTGTACCGTGTAAGTGGTGCAATCTGAAGATCGTGTGGTACTGTGGTGTAAGTCATGTGTACGATGTATAGTTAACATGTAGTGTTAGATGTGTGTACTATGAGTGTACTATGTAATATAGTGTTGTTCTGTGTGTACAGTGTGTATATGTGTGACTGTGCATAGTGTGTTACAGTGTGTGATCGTGTGTTCTGTGAGTACTGTGTGATAGTTGTGTAGATAGTTCTACGTGTGAGTAGATATCAGTACTGGTGGTGTAGCTTGTGCATAGATAATGTGTACGTGTGTAGATAATGTGTACTGTGTGTGTACTGTGTGTACTGTGGTCCTGTGGGAGATAATCATGTAACTGTTTGTAACTGTGTCATGATAATGTGTACTGTGGCATAGATATGTGTACTGTGTGTAGATAATGTGTACTGTGTTGTGATACTTGTGACTGTACCTGATGTATATAGTGTGACAGTTGTAATAATAGTGTGTAACTATGTGTATATACTGTGTACTGGTGTATAAAGTGTACAGTGTGTACTGGTGTGTTATAGTGTGTACTGTGTGTATATGGGTTACTATGGTGACATGTGTGTATATAGTGTGTAGCATTTGAGTGTATAATCCATTTGTACTGGGTGTATAGTGTGGTATAGAGTGTGTAAAGCATGTAATAGTGTGTCACTGTGTACAGTGTGTTATAATGTGACTTGTGGTGTAATGTGTGCACTGTATATATAGTGTGTACTGTGTGTATATAGTGTTTACTGTGTGTATAGTGTGTACTGTGTATAGTGTGTACTGTTATAGTTGTAAAGGTATATAGTGTGTACTGTGTGTATATGCATACAGTTGTGTAACTGTGTACATGTTGCATTTATGTGTACAGTGTATAGTGTACTGTGTGACAGTGGTACATGTATAGATAGTGTGTACTGTGTATAGTGTGTGTGTGTATAGTGTGTACATGTGTATTCTTTGTGTGTCCAGTTGTATAGTGGTACAGGTGTGTATAGATGTGTAGCAGTTGTTTAGTGTCTATTTAGTGTTTATAGTGTTACTTTGTGTCATATGCGTTACAGTGTCTATTTAAGTGTTTAAGTGTGTACTTTGTGTAAGTGTGTACTGTGTATATTTATGTGGTATTTATGTGTATAGTGTAATGTGGCATGGGCAGAGTTCCAGTGCCGTCACTAGTTGCAGGCTCGGTATCTCGTGGTTAGTGAGGCAGTTCTCAGTAGAGGATGTTTGTGTAGCCCCTCCTCATTCCTCTCTGTCTCTCAGTCTCTCTGACTCTCTGTCTCTCCTCTCTCTGGTCTCCCTCCCCTCCCTCCGGTTCTCATGCCGGATGGTGTGGCGTGGTTCCCCGGGCAGGGGGATTGATCTGCCCGGGCACAGTCAACACAGTTGCCGCTCGAGATATCAGGATCTTTCCCGGACTTACAGCGTGCAGGTGACGGCGTCTCCGGTGGGCGGGGGCTTCCTTGAGCCAGGGCTGCCGAGCGTTTGGGCCAACGGAGCCACCACCATAAGTGTGCCCGGGTCACCTCCTACCATGCAGCGGTGAGTGTAGGGGTCCAATTGGGGCGGATTGATGGTAGATGCTCGGTATGTTGCTTTTGGGAGTATAGGGAGTTTATGGACCCACTGGGGCTTGGGATGAGGTTGGTTTAGGGAGCTTAGGGTATTTAATGACCCACTGTAGGCTTGGAATTGTACTGTTAGGGTTAAGTAGGGGGTAGAGGCTGTTTATGACACTGTGCTTGGAATTGCACTGTAGTTTAATTATGGGGTAGGGGATGCTTAAATGACCCACTGTAGACTTAGATTGCACTGTAGTAATTAGGGGTTAGGGTGCTTTTTTATGTACCCACTGGTACTTGGATTGCACTGTAAGGGTAATATGGGGGTAGGGGTCTTTTAAATGACCACTGGTTAGCTGGAATTGGCGCCTGTAGGTTAATTATGGGTAGGGAGTGTTTAATGACCCACTGGTAGCTTGGATTTGCACTGTTAGTGTTACATTAGAGGTAGGGGCTGTTTAATGACCCACTGTAGCTTGGAGTTGGTCACTGTAGTCAATTAGGGTGTAGGGGCTGTTTTATGACTCCATTGGTATCTGGAGTTGCTACTGTAGGCTTGATTCAGGGGTGATTAGGGGTCTGTTTAACGACTCTTCACTGTAGCTGGATGCTATCTGTTGGTTAGCTGGGGTTTAGGGGGCTGTTTATTGACTCACTGGTAGCTTGGATATTGGGCCTATCTGTAGGGTTAATAGGGAGTAGGGGGCTGTTAGACAACCTGCTGGTAGCCTTGGAATGCACTGTTAGGTTAATTAGGGGTAGGCGGCTTTTAATGACGCCCTTGGATAGGCGGGACTTTGGTTGGGGCTCAGGATGTTGTAGTCCTGGGGCGTCGCGTCTAGTGTTTCTTAGATACGTCACTGTTCGACTGTCACTGGAATTGGGTTTTTAACTGAACCTCTAAACTGTCCTATAAAGACTTTTGTGCCTTGTCTAGTGTGGGGTATGGTGTTATTTAGGGGTTGTAAATATGGGGGTGGGTGTTATTTGGGGAAAGATTAATGTGGGGGATGGTCTACATTCATTGGGGACAGGGGAGATAACTATAGGGGGGGTACTTGTATTGAGTAGAAAGAGCATGATAGAATTAGGAGCCTCAGAAGTTACTGGTGGTGCTCTTGTATCGGGACAAGTGCATAAACTTCATTAGCATAGCAAGTTAATCTGCCTAGTTGCTGTGCAGGGGACCGCTCAAGGGGTAGTAATTAAATCTAATCTGGGATCTAGTGTTATCCATAGTGGTTATAATAGTGTGTGTTATATCGATTATAACTCACTATTTCAGTAATATAGAGTCTGGGGGTCTGTGTTATAATAGTGTTACAGAATAGTGTGTGTTACAAATGAAATTTCAGCTATCAGTTAGAATAAGGAGTCTGGGGGGGCTGTGTTATAGATACTGTATGTTATACAGATTATACCTCACTGTGATGCTAGATATATAGAGTCTGGGACGTGTTATTAGTGTGTGTTATAATATTATATCACCCGGTTGGCCTCACTCTATCAGTAGAATAAGTCTGTAGGGTTGTGTTATAATATTTGTGTTTCAGATATATATTCTCATGTATCAGTAGAAAGAGTCTGGGGGCTGTGTATAAATGTGTTATATAGTGTGTGTTTAATAGCTAGTATTATATTTCCCTGGTATCATAGTATAGATCTGTGGTTGGTTTTGTTATAATAAGTGTTTGTTATACAGATATTGTCATGTATCATAGTAAAAATTCCGGGGTGCGAGTGTTATATATGTTATAATATTGTGTTTATTCGATTATAATGTTGCACTGGTATCAGTAGAATTAGAGTCGTGAGGGTTTGTATAATAGTGTGTGTTTATACACTGATATTTCTCATGTATCATAGAAAAGGTCTGGGAGCTGTGTTATAATTAGTGTGTTTATACAGATTATCTTTCACTGTATCAGTAGAATAGAGTCTCGGAGCTGTGTTATAAGTGTATGTTTACAAATTATATCTCACTATCAGTAGATGAGTATGGGGGGTGTGTTATAATAGTGTGTGTTATACAAATTATATCTCACGATACGTATAATAGTTGGGGGGCTGTGTTTAGTGTTTGTGTGTTTCCAGATTATCTCTCTGTATCAGTAGAATAAAGCCTGTGGTTGTGTTATAATAGTGTTATAATAGTGTATGTTATACAGATTCTATCTCACTGTATCATGGTTTGGTGTGATAGAAGCCCTCTTATTCTACAGCATTGTGGGGATGACATCTAACTGTACAGTGTATGGCAGGGTTTCTTTAACTGTATCATGGAACGGGTGGAATAGGAGTTACATTTGTGGGTTTAATGGAATGGCAGCGTGTAAGTCCCTGGGTAGGGAGAGGGATGGAGTTAATTCAGTGTCTCCTGGGATTGGAAAGTTTGGTAAAGGAGACAAGATGTCCACGCCAGGCACAGCAATGTACATTTCCCTGAACTGCAAGTGCATTAGGCACCAGTGGGTTCTATATCCTCCTCCAATCACCTTGGTAACCCCCTGGCAGGAGAGGGGAGACGGATCTTGTGTGCCATTTATTCAGGCAACTCTACGACTGGTCGCCCACTTGGGAGATGGCAAACACTTGGCTGTGGTGAGTTTGGTGGCTTTAGTGGGGGTGAGCAGTAAGTTTGTGCATTGTGATCTCAACAACTCCAAGTAGACTGCGTGGCAGAATTAGAGGGCAGATGCTGGGTAGGATAGTATAATTGGCATTAGGAAACAGAGCAAGTATCCAGTGAGGGCTATACAGGTAGCGTAGATGGACATCTCATAGAAGATGGGGGATGGGATATATAGTGGGATTTTAATGCTCTGCTATTAGTGTAGCCTGTAATGTATGACAAGGGTGTGGTGCCTGGAATTCAACAGTAAAGGGGATGAATGTAGCAATGCTGAATAGATCATTCATTGTTATTATTACAGACTTGTTTTAACCACGTCAATGATAATGTTATGTTAACGGTGTGGGTATTTTAAATGCCAAAACATTCAGTCTTTGCCTACTTGGATTGAGTGCCATCTTACAGAAGAGACATGAGGGGGTTTACATAGCTAATGTAATTGGGGGGATATCATTACGTTGGAGCAACAGGTGCTAATTAGTTACCGTACATTTTGTAATGTAAATTTGCATGTGTAATTCACATTATAGGTTCCGTAATGCGAGGATGAATTCCCCTATCAATACCGTTCCCTGTCTCCAGCCCTACAGTCAAAACTAGACCCCCTGTCAATAAGGTTTTCTATCCGGCCATGCAACCAGGGCATAAACCAAGTAACCTCTCTGCTCTGCAAAATGCGTAAACCAGATCTCGCTCCTCCCAGTATCTCCCACTTAGACACTTTAGATCTTATGGTCTCTCTGTCTGTAGCCCTGCATAAGTGTAGACCCTGGACCCCTGTCCAGTATATCTCCTATTCTCCAGTCTAGAAATATTGCAGATCCAGAGCTTCTCCTTCCATAAACTCTCTCTTTTCTATTACTTCTTCCAGTGTAGATTCAGAACTCTCCTTCTGTAACGCTCCCTTTCTCAAGATCTCTAGCCAGTGTAGATTCAGAACTCTTCTCCAGTATAACTCTCCCTTTCCCAGCTCTCTAGCCAATGTAGATTAAGAACTGTCCATCTAATGACTATTACTTCCTCAAGATCTCTATCCATTGTAGATTCAAAACTCTCTCTTTATCCGCCCCTTATCCAGTGTACATTCAGAACTCTCCTTCTTTAATTCACACTTTCTACACTCTCTTTCCAGAGCAGTATTAAACCCTCCTTCCAGTAACTCTCTCTTTTCTCCACTCTTTAGCCAGTGAGACAGAACTCTCCCGAACCCCATCCCAACTCTACAGGCTGGGTAGACAAAACCCCCTACTCCTCTCCCCCAGCAGCCAGAACAAACTCCCAGTACCCCCCAGCCCGAACAGAGACAACCCCCAACCCCCCCCAGCTCCAACAGAGACAAAACCCCCCTCCTCCTGAGCTCTCCAGCCACTTTCTCGAGCTCTCCAGCCAGTGTATAATCAAAACTCTCCTTCCAGTTATTCTCTCATTTTCCAGCTCTCTAACCATTGTAAATTCAGAATTCTCCTTCTAATAACTCTGCCTTTTTCTCAGCTCTCCAAACAGTGTAGATCCAGAACTCTCCTTCTTAATTCTCCCTTTATCACTGTAGATTCAAAATTCTCCTTCCAGTAACTCTCCCTTTTCTTCAGCTTTCTAGCCATTGTAGATTCAAAACTCTCATTCCGTAACTCTCCCTTTTCTCCAGATATCTAGCCATTTAGATTTAGAAATATCCATCAGTAACTCTCCCTTTTCTCCAGATATCTAGCCAGTTTAGATTTAGAATATCCTCATCAGTAACTCTCCCTTTTCTCCAGATATAGCCAGTTTAGATTTAGAAATTCCATCAGTAACTCTCCCTTTCTCCAACTCTCCAGACAGTGTAGATTCAAAACTCAATTTCTCCAGCTCTCCAACCATTGTAAATTCAGAACCCCCTTTTTTTTAGCTGTCAAGAAAATTGTAGATTCAGAACTCTCCTTCCAGTAATTTTCATTTTTCTCCAGCTCTCCAGAAAGTGTAGATCCAGAACTCTCCTTCTTTAATTCTATGTTTCTCCAGCTCTCTAGCCATTGTAGATCCAGAACTTTACTTCTGTAACTTCTCTTTCTCCAGCCAGTGTAGATTCAGTACTGTCCTTCCAGTAACGCTCTCTTTCACCAGCCTCCACCGCCAGTGTAGATTCATCGTACTGTCCTTCCAGTAACGCTCTCTTTCACCAGCTCTCCAGCCAGTGTAGATTCAGTACTGTCCTTCCAGTAACTCTCTCCTTCTCCAGCCAGTGTAGATTCAGTACTGTCCTTCCAGTAACTCTCTCTCTTGCTCCAGCTCTCCAGACAGTGTAGATTCAGTACTGTCCTTCCAGTAACTCTCTCTCTTTCACCAGCCCTCCAGCCAGTGTAGATTCAGTACTGTCCTTCCAGTAACTCTCTCTCTTGCTCCAGCTCTCCAGCCAGTGTGATTCAGTACTGTCCTTCCAGTAACTCTCCTTGCTCCACTCTCCAGCCAGTGTAGATTCAGTACTGTCCTTCCAGTAACTCTCTGTCTTGCTCCAGCTCTCCAGCCAGTGTAAGTTCAGAGCTCTCCTACTTGTTACTTTCTATTCTTCAGCCTCTATCCATTGAAGATTTATAACTTTTCTTCCATAGTTGTCCATCTTACCTCTCACCATCCCATATTTGAAGATTTACAGGAGATTCAATAAAAGTTCTATCGTTAAAACTAATTTTGCCCCAACCAATCAGATGTTAGATTTCAAATGTCAAATAAGATCTGATTGGTTGGGGCAAACTTTGAACCGTTTTTAACTTATATTGCATCTCCCTGTTTTTAGGTGCTTACCTCCCAGTAACTCTCCCTTCTACACCTTGACCTTGTTATTTCACAACCCTTATCTCAGTTAATTTCCCTCTCTCCACATCTTTAGTTCATGTCGATTTAGGGTTCTCTTCTCAGATGTTCCACCCTATAGTCCTACAAAGAGTGTAGATATATCTTCCTGGATATTCCCATTGTCTTTTATCCATTGTAAATTCTGATCTCCTTTCTTATTCACATTCTCTTTTTCAGCTTTGCTGCCAGAATATAACTCTCCTCTCAGTAACTTCATTTCTTTTCACCCCTGCACGCGATGTATCAGAATTCCTCCGAAATTCTCTTTAGCCAGAGTAGATGGGGAGCTAGCCTCTCAGAACCCTCCCTCGACAATCTTTCAGCATGTTTAGATTTAAATTATATTCCCAGTAATGCCACTGCACTGTTTAATGGCCAGATCATTATTTTTGTGACCAATATTAAGTATATAATGTCAGTCACAAAATGATCGTCCATGCATTGTCAAAAAATTGTGGAACATTGGAGGTCATGGTATGGCATGGCCTTCATCGCCTCACTCTATCCAATCATGTCTCTCTCACTGATCTGGTGTAACTAGAAATCATTGGGCCTACCAGCAAAACTAGAATGGGGCCCCTATCCGTGCTTCATTCCACAGTGGATTTCTGAGGGAGACTATATCTGTCATAGAAAAATAAAAGGTGAGGTCCCCTTGGCTCCCAGGCCCCCTGCAGTTGCTCCCCTAGAAGTTATGCCCCTGCTCCTAGTCCCAGCACTTTCCCTCTCTTCAGCCCTTTAACCATATTCAATATTGTATGTTTTCCTACTTGTCTAGTGTAGATGGAGACCCGTCCTCCCAGTAACTTCCCTCTCTCCAGCCTTGCACAACCACATCTCTCCACCCGAAACTTTCAACATCCTGCCTAGTAGCCAGTACAGACAGCAGGTGCCTCTTCCTTTACTACTGCAACAGGTCCAGGCTAGAAAGACAACTTTGCATGTTTAGCTGTTCTACAGGAATGCCAAGTATGAATGCTAATTTCACTTGTACATAACAAAAACTCAATATTAAAAGAAGAGCACAGACAGACAGGCAGACAGACAGAGAAAGCAATTTCCTATTAGCAGTTTTGTGTTTGCATTGGTATTTATATACACAGTGTACATTTACATACTCTCGACTGTCCGTTTAGTGTGGAATGACATTTCCTGTAGCAGTTCACTCTATATCCCTATATGACATGATATTTTTACTGTCTGTGTATCTGTCTCCTTTATACATGTTTGTAACTGTCTGTGTCAGTCTGTCACCCATCTATCAGGATGTCTCTATGACATGAATGGATTTGCTCCTAAACTCTACCACATGAAAAGAATCAGACATGTTTTTTATGAAATTGAAAGTTTCCTAATATATCTAGAAAATAAATAAATAATCTGTCCTATTGCACGTGCACAGTTATATCTATAGATCGATTGCATGCTCTCTCTCTATATATGAACATAGCCCAGTTATATGTCTAGATCCATTGCATGCTCTCTCTTATATGACATAGCAGTTAATATATAGATCCATTGCATGCTCTCTCTATTAATGAACATAGCATTTATATATATAGATCCATTGCATGCTCTCTCTATATAGAACATAGCACAGTTATATCTATAGATCCATTGCATGCTCTCTCTCTCTCTATATGAACATAGCACAGTTATATGTCTAGATCCATTGCTGCTCTCTCTTATAATGAACATAGCACAGTTATATGTCTAAGATCCATTGCATGCTCTCCTATATATGAACATAGCAGTTAGATCTTAGTGCTATGTTCATATATATAGAGAGAGAGCATGCAATGGATCTATAGATATAACTGCTATGTTCATATATAGAGAGAGCGGAAAAGAAAATGGAAGATAGTGAGGGCCCCTCGAGCATAACAATGAAACGAAGTCTCCTGGATGACATAAACTGGTCGTCGCAGCTCTCATGACCTTTCTCTGCTGGTGTTTCAGTCTCCACAAGACTCCGGGTGTCATCAGACAATGAAGATTTATGTTCGGAATTGACAGGAACTTCAGAGGAGTAGTAGTGAAGAATTAAAACATCCTTAAATCTGAAAGATGTGGCAGGGCTCAAAGGAAGGTTGTTGGGACTCCGACGGGGGCACTGTGTCATCTCAAGCACTGTAACCGTTCCTCAGTAGTGGGAGGCGGGTGAAGCAAACCTTAGCATGATTGTCAATTTCTTGGTACCCAGCCTATACTGTACGAAGAATATGACAGTGAACCTGTCTGTCTCTTTCCCCTTACAAATTACGGAGAAGAAGAGGAGGACTCGAAGAAGAGGATGATCTTGAGGTGCCAAAACTACATATGGGTATTGAAGACGACGCTTGTCTGGATGACACCAGAACTTCCCTTAGTTTGCTGGATATTTTATCAGACGGAGCGGCAGGCCTGGATTAGGACGCAATAAAGCGTTCTTTCTTCTGCCAAAGAACGAAAGAAAAATAAGCAATGGTGGCAGGGACATGACCAAAGCCTCACCAGATGCAGCAAGCTTCACAACGTTCCCATAAACTACAATGAAAACAGCAATGGTACATTGTCAGATCTGGCAAGGACAGTCAAGAGGGAACCAGAGTTACCACTACTGATCTAGTTAATGAATGTGGAGAATGAAATATCAGTTACGTGGGTAGACCAGTTAAAAACTGCGTCATCAAATAATCCCACTTGAAAAAGAAATAAACCAAGGCCCCTCCCACTGATATCTAAACAAAGAGAGGCTCCATCCCCTAGCATCTGCTTTAGCATATCACAAACCTGGAACCTCGATTCTTCTTAATGGCAAAAGCAGCCTGCGTGTACTCGGGATGCACTGCAGATGTTGGATATGCCAGAAACTCTATCCCTTCAAGCTCAACCAAGGAGACCTCCTGTTCCTGTCATACGTCGCCTCATGAGAATACCAAAAATGCAGAGTGCGAACGTACATGAATTGTAAAGGAGATTCTTGATATGGCATCCACAGCTTTGCACGGCTCATCCTCCACAAGAAGCGGCAGGTCCTGGCTCCACAGGCTCTCATTAAAGGAAAAAGTCCCTAGAGCATCTCCCGTAGCAGCATGAAAGGGGGACTTTATTTCCTACCTCTGTCTCTCTCTTCTCATGATAGTGACTGTGGGAGCGAAATGGGTTTATCCGGCTTCACTCCTTCAGATTCCAGAAGAGTAGGGGGTCGGGTAAGAAACATAGAGGGCAGTTTGAACCATCTACTGAGGACAAACCAGAAGAGGTAGCTTACATCCCTTATTGTTGACAAGGCCCTTCCAGTGTGGCTTCTAAGAAAACACAAAAACAACAGAATCATTAAAAGTTAAAACACATCTCACACAAACTAAAAAGTTTCCACAAAACAAAACCCAAACGGATTGTTATTGTGGGGCCAGTGTAACACACTTTTTGTAAAGTCGCCTTTAAACTTCAGACATTCAAATGACACAAGGAGCCAGCCAAAACTAGTAAGACTCTTGGCCTGCCTCTCGGGACCTGACTCAGAGCCACGGGCAAAAATTCTGCAAATGCATACAGCCTCAATCCTCCACATCCTGCCAACAGCGATCCGTAGTCACCATAACAGTCAAGAGGCCATAGATCATTAAAAGGACAAGGTGGGTGTTTCAGGTGAAAGATCTTTTTCCTTTTTTTAATTTGTCATTGCATAAGTCTACTGTTCACATAGCATACTAATGGCCACATTTTATTCTGTATTCTGGCGCCTTTAACATTGCTGTTGTTTACGTCCCATACCAGAAGTGTTTAACCGTCCATACAACACCACAGCACCCTTCAGGTATGTATTGGAGCAATGATCGTACATTGTCCAATACTCTGGTTTATAAAGAGTGCTAAGCTACAACTTCACTAAGTTACAAGCAAGGAATACAATCAATTTTTTATTTTCTCAAAAATTTTGGAAATGGGCACAGTGCCTTCAAAAGTTAGTTGGAAACCCTTCCTTACCTGATATACGTAGCACTCCTGCTACACGTTGTGGTAGCATGTGTTTATTTATTGGGCAATAGCACCTAATATTGCATCACCCTGAAAGTACTCTTTGACATACAAAGTACTCCATACTAGCTAATGCATAAAAACTGCTACATCATGTATACATCTACACCCAGTCTTGGGTGTTGCCCTCTTCTTTCCATTTTGTTCTCTGCTTGGTATTTTTTAGTTTGCTTGGGTTCTTGCCCGTAGAAAATATCATTATTATCTTTGTAATTCTAACCCCTAGACACAATTTACAGTATTACAGTTATGGACCCCATTAAATTACATACTTGTGTTCCTCGTTGTGAAGGTATTCCTTTTGCTTTCTCGCCATGGTCAGCTTCTTTTTCTTCATCGTCCTCTGGGTCCATCCTAAGCGGCCATCCGTCACAGTTGTGACCATGATATCATAGTACATGGCTTACAGCTCTTTCTAATCCACCTCCCTAACATGTGCATGAGCTCATAAAGCCATCAGAGGAAGCTCTAAAGCCATCAGAGGCGAGCTCATAAAGCCATCAGAGGATGCAGCAATATTCAGGACCATGGCCAGCGACATATCAAAAAGTCTTCCTTCCAGGACCACTGTATGGAAGGAATGTTGCCATTAAGGCTAAACTCACACAGGGAGGTATTAAGCTGCCTCTTGTAAGGACTATATAGGGTTTATTAATTCCTGTTTAATGTATTATATAATGTTGTTTAATTTAAACAAGATAACTATTGTAGAGATTTGACTGCAAAGTAGTTTTTACTAGACAAATCTTCGTGCAATAACAATGTTACTTTCTGCAGTGCTTAAAAAGTGAAACAAATGAACCAATGAACATCTCTGATTGAGAAAACTGTTCATGTTAGATTTCAACGTGTAATGGTTAGATGAAATTACCCTCAGCAATGTAAACCTGTTGTCTTTTAAAAAAAAAAAATCTCAACAGAAGCTGCCACAAGGACCCAAGAACTACACGACCATCGCATGTCCCCCTTACCTCTACCTCCTAGCCAGGGGTAAAGTGGCCACTGTGGAAGTGTATCTCCGTTTTTTGAGCCTTCTCTTGTCCGCAATGGGACACTGGGTCTTTTTTATTTTTCCATTGATAAGGGAAAACACAAGCTCTTATTAACTCCTTGGGTGCCATGGGAATAACAGAGAGAGTAATATGATGTCATTGGGGATTGGCACCTTTTGTAATTGCAGTTGTGCATTGCTTATTATCTGTACGGGTGCCTATAGAACTTCAATGAATGACACCTCTTCTTCTGTTTGACTGGTTTCACTGGGAAACAATGCCTGAATCCCATGCAAGCTAGGGACGAATCACACGTTTGGGCCGAAGTAATAATAGATATGGGTTTTATTCATTTAACATGAAAGATAAAGAAAATGACAAAAGTGGGGCCTTTCCCTCAAAGACACTTATAGGACACGTGGCATTTATTAGAAAGAGAAGGGACAAGCTGTGGAAGCGAACCAAGACCCGAAAATGTTAGTAAACCCGGATCAAGGGTGTGTTGGAACAATAGAGTTTTGACAAGGATAGAGCTAGAAATGTGATAAGTTTAGAAGAAGGGTTTGGAATGTTTTTTAAACGATACAGTAAAATAGATTTCTGCCATCTCATAAAATCTTAGTTAACTTTCTCCTTATACTTCTTTGAATGAATGCTTGCCAGTAGATAATGTGCGTATTGGGTCAGGTGCAGAGAATCTGCTTGCTACGTTGCTAATGTAATATAAAGTCTATCTCCTGTCAGACATGTGACGGTAAATCGTTAGCCATAGTAATGCTATTGGGTGGCCTATATGATGAAAAATGTATCAGCTTGAGGAACTTGGCTGGTAATTGATAAATTAATGAGTAAGGCTTACTATACTATATAAAACATTCAATCAAAGTAAAACTTAGTGACTTCAAGCAATGGGCCTGAATAGTTTGTTTAAAGCCCACCTAGAGGATATATGAGATTCCCCATGAAAATGAAACATGAAAGACTACAGTTGTTACTGCAACCAGTAATATTGTCCATGTCTCAAGTCAACCTCTTTCTACCAAGGACAAGGAGGCTTCTGTTGCTTTAAGGGTAACCCACCCACACCAGTATGGTAAATCATATTCTATATAAATCGTAATGAATTGTGTGATGAATAACCGCGATGTATTTGAAACATTTCTTATGGAATTTATCTATGTGGAATACTTCAGTGGTGGCCATGTAAAAGCCAACTGTATTCCTGTATATCGCCCTGTGTTTATTTCAATACCCTGTGGTAAGAAAACCAGAGTGCCACCCTGGGATTAACCTAATCCAATTACCCATCCCAGGATTAACAATTTCCTATACCTATCCGTTATTTTTTTCTTAATCTGTTATTGTTCCAATAACGCCTTCATTTCATTTGTGTGACCCCTATGAAGCTCCGCCCATTCCATTGTTAAACCCTTTTCAATGCATTTTCGTTCTCTTGTTGCTCCATTTTTTTAGGCTTTTCTATGTCTCCATATTCTTCTACCATGCATTCCCTGTTAATATCTAGATGGTGCTTAATATAACAAATGAACCTCGTTTCATCACAGACCTCCCTCTAGGTCGCCTTTTTGTACATCTGGCCCTATAATCACTCGCTGTTTCTCCATATAATTTCTTCCTATTTGCTCCATGTAAACTCTGCCTATTGCTCGTGACTATTTTTTGTAGCTCTGTGCAAACTTTTTCCGGTATATGGCCGTTACAACACCCCATCACTGATCATCTCATAATATAATATCCTCCAAGAAATCCACACTCAGGACTTTTATGGATTCATCAACAATATCCAATTTTCAGTTTTTCCTTTCTCAAGACGACGAATGGGAAAGCCCACATGTGGACATCCATTATTGCTATTTTTAGTCTTATTATTTTGTTTACTTGTATTTGTATTGAACACATTATATCTTGTTGTGCATTACGTGTTGATGTTAGAGAGAATGTTAGGTCAAACACATGAATGTCAAGCCTCAACTGTCCAGCTTTCCATATATAAATAGAACATCATATAAGATCCTCCCCCTCCTGCCTTCTATTAACCTCTCAGAGACCGTCGTCCTTGTTGCCCTAGATGTGTCACGTTGATGCATTCTTTGGTTTTTATAAACTGATCGTATGATTGCATGTTTAAGCCCTGACGACATTGTGGTTTTTGCTTGCTTTATTATGAAGACTTTACTTCCAATATTTTTAAGCATTCAGTGCAGCCAGCTCCATTTTTAGGACATCAGTAATCAGGGGTCAGTTTAAGGTCATGACTCAAATTCTGGATAGTAACGCAGGGTCTAAGTCTATATTATCTCGCTTTTACCTTTTCCGTCCTGCCTTGTGGCTCAGAGGAAGCGATCTAGCATGTATACTTTTTACATTTCTGTGCCATTTCATCTCTCTTAACATCCCACCATTACCAAACAACACTGATAGAACACTCATTGCTAGCACCGCTGCCTTGGAGGAACATGATAAACTCCTAAATTGGTAGGCCTTATGATCCATCGATTGTGTCTGTGTTTTTTTCTTGTCAGGAGACCTAGAGTTCTGGTAAGGTTTCTATTACCACACTCATGCACAGCGCAACCAATAGTACACTGAAGCTTTTAACTGCTGTGTTGTTGTCAGAAAAAATTAAGCATACGGTAATAATATCACGTGGTTAACTTGCAAAAACTTTTTAACACCTGTATAGTGACTACCCCCCAAAGTGGAATAAAGAAATACTCAATAACATATGAACTGGCATATAGTGCATTTCATTCTAAATGTGTATGAAGGAAGTAATATTGAAATGCTTCCTCCTAGAGGCACTATGTGTGGAGAACAGGGGAACCCTGGCACTTTGTAGAACTCCTTTACAAGGCAGATAATAGATTAATACCTTGTGCTTTATGGACTATAGTACTGCAGACCGATTTCTATAAGTTACCCTAGAAATCACACGGAAGAAATGAAACTAATGAGGTGAACCACGTTCACACACCCTATCTTGTCACCAGACTAATCACATTATAGCTAAAGTAAAGTTATTGTAATAGAAGTATAGTAATATGATATATAGTAATGAGATATAAAGAAGAGATATAATAACTGAGATAGACCAATCAGGGCTTTAAAAATAGTTTTAGGAATCACAGTTTGTAAAGAACCATCCCAACTCTTCCCTCGTACTTGTGATGTGAATGAAGAATGCAACAAGTCAATGCTAATGACACTGGCTTCTGAGTTTTATTATTGAGCATTTGACATGACATAGACATATTACACTTCTGTCCTTTAAAGGGCATGTCCACCCTTCAAGGACAATCCACCATCATATGGCCTCTTTAAAATAGTTGATATGCTTCTGGGTGCCTCAAGGAAAGACTGAACTTTAAGTAGCCTGGGAAGGCTCAGAAGAGGCAGCTAGTGGATTAGAAGTCGTCATTGGCTGTGATGTAAACTGTCAATCCATAACTGACCGTTACAACTGGAATAACCAGGAACAGAAACAGGGGCATACAGGACATTGTGCAGGATTTCAGGGTGACTTATATAAGTTATATATTCACATTTCAAACATACCGTTAGTGGGTTTTGGGGGTATTTACCTGTAGGTTAAGCTTTTCATTTGAGGCTGGACGCCCTTTAAAACAAAAAACTGGTGACTTGTCAGTTTATCTGCCCTTGACCCCAACTGCTATTCTCCCCAGTTTATTACATGAATTTTGTAACCAGATATTTAATTATAAGTTACTTTCCCTTTCTGGCAAATGTATTTGCCTCCCTCCTCTGATAAGCTGTATAACCTTGATCATGTTCAGATAATCACATCCCATGGCAGTTTACATTGGCTTAAATTACCAATAATGGGACATAGTTATCCTAAAGGTTAATTTAAACTGGAAAATTCGTTTTTTTAAATTGTCCTTAGTATAATTCATCCAACTATCACTGTATAATTTTGATCTGCCCCCTATTTCATTCGATATCCAATCTAAAACATCTTAATTTTTCAGCATTTCCTGCAAGCAGCTTTGCTGATCTGAATGGTTTGACAGATGGTGGGCGGTATGCTTTTTACATTTGGGTATGTGGGAAATATTGAGGTCATTGGTCTAGCCTGAGCAAACAAGTATGAAGGCATGCAGTGACCACCGGCTCAGAGTAAGTGCTACTTATTTATAGATTAAGATGACATATTTTTTTCAGTATACATACACTTAAATATCTGTGGTTAGTAATGCAGGTAATATAGTGCACATATATCGGGTAGGGTTTGGGGGCAGGTTACGACAATTAACCAGCTTTTTATTTTAAGGGTGGACTCCCTTTAAATGCAGAGACCAAAAACATTAATAATTGCAACTGCATTAAAAAATACTGATACCATAATGGTGATATAGTGTTACTTGCATGTTTATATATTGCCCATGGGTGGGTGGATCTAGAATTTCCTATTCCTAATAATTTCTTCTTCCTGGAAACATTAAGGAAACTATTTCTAAAATATATTTTGTCCTGTACTATTGGTCATAACTGTTGAATGTAAAAATCATATATAATGCCTCTTAGGAATGGTTTAGGAATGGAGTTTTCCCTTTCAAAGCATTTTCTCCTCACCTAGATAGCGTTTCTTTTAGTTACTAACATATTACATGGTACGTTAATCCTTTTAAACACTTAATACCCTTTAGTAAACCTGCCCTATCGCAATAAAGTCTCATGAGAAATGTATGGGGCCCATCATTGGAATATTCTGCTATATACTCTCAATTTATGTATTGCTGGTACAGTTGGGGATTCTCATTCCCCCTGAAATTCATAAAGTGAACGCACATTTGTCATTATAGTTGATTCTGTTTTTTACTAGCATCGATAAGAAAAACGAGGAGCTTTTTTGCTTCATTCACCCATCGCTCTTTGGCCCCATAGAGAATGCAGAAAACTCCTCTGCAAGTGAATGGTTACAAGAGCATGGGCTTTTTCTAATTGACAAGGTTTACTTGTATTGTTATTAGTTGGCAGATGTTTGTAATTGTCACATAATAGGGGTGGCCTTGCAAGAATTTTATTTCTAACAGGAAATCTAAATGCACAAACACTGGGGATGTGTTTGAGTTTTTGGGGCAGCTAACAATAGGTAAACATGATTGTTGGTTTTTGTATATAGACCTGGATGTTATATTATCATGGCGCTTTAATGCTGAGCGTGGTCACGTGGGATTACACCTTAAAACAGTTAATATGCAATAGGACTTCATAAATAAAACTTCAACTGAAAATGACTTCATTGCCATTGACTACTCGGCTTAGAGGTGATCTGTGGGTCTGTGTGTTATGGCTGAGAAGTGTATATTATGCGAGTTAGGTCTAGGCCAATCTGGGACCTTAAGGGCAAGGCCACATCAGTGATCCGATGCATTTAAAAAATCCCCCCTAGTTGGCCCACTTGGAGTGGCCAACTGGTGTCGCGGAAGCTGTTGTGCTGCAAGTCCGGTGTGGAACATGAGTGCAGCTGGGGACCATTCATGGTGCCATTTGCCTTCACAACGCTGTCCCTACAAATATCAGGATTGGCAGCCCCGCCATTAGTGTGACATCTGCCTCACACGTGATGCTATTGCGATCTAATCCTCATGTTAAAAATGCGCACACCATGTTGGCCAGTTTTGTGGCCGACACTAGGGGAGCTGCTATCATTTAATCAGAAGACAGCGATCTTCATTTTTTCTGCAATTGCGCAACGGCAACGCTACCTAGTGCCTGGAAAGCACCAAATCTTTAGCCAAGGGCAACTACAAGGAGTGCCCAAGCGCTCCAGAAGCTCCGCATCTGTGAGCTTATCGGATGCGTGTTAAAAATGTCAGATTACCTATTGCAAAAGGCAATATTAAACGTTCATGGATAAGAGAATGAAATGCCAGATTAAATTCTAGACTGGGGTCCTGTTGACTGAAATCCACTAGTTCTTGTCTGATAACCATGGAAAGAGCCACCAGCGCGAGATATTATACATCGCTTGCAAGGGGCAATGTATTTGGGGATGTCTTTGAAAGTGCTGCAACCCATCCTAAATTCCCATTAGTGTGCCTGTGATTGTCCCTGACTGTTCATTTATTTTTTCCTTTTGACTGGATGTGCTCTTGTCACTTCAGCTTGATCATGTGAATAGCTTGGGTTTGTGGCCTATATTGAAGGAGAGCTTAGTTTCCTAAAGGGAACAGTGACAATGGGAAGGCGATTGATCAATACTCCCCATTCAATATTGAATAAGACTACTCATCATCAACCTACTACTTTGCGCCACTTTCAGTTGAATTCTTGCTGAAAATCTGTAATGCCAAAGTCCCCTGCTAGCTTTGTGGCTTCTTCAAGATGCTTCCCCCCTGCCTGATGGACATTCACTGCCTGCCTCGACCAAGGATCAATGGACACTTTCCAATACCTTAACATCTTTATTGTGACAACACTGCACAAGTTATGAAGAAATAATCATTTATCAGTGCCATCTGAAGAAGGAAATCTCCCCAAAACATTGTACGATAAAGTGCGGTACTGTTTATTAACATCCATTACATGTTACATTTAATCAAACAAATGGACATTGCTACTCTGGGGTCGTTTACGTTTTCTGAAGCCTTACGCCTTTTTCCTTCCAGGAAGTGACATCCAATGCTTTTGCTCCAGTTCCAGTGTATGGCACCCACAGTGCCTTGTTTTTGCTAGTTTCTGCTCTAATGCAACTACTGTGATAATGCTAGGATTGTTATTGTATGTTGGTATTACTTGACCATGATTACCATTTATGGTTTTTTAGATGTGTAACCATCCTTTATTCTGTCAGTTTCTCCCGTAGAATGCTCGTATTTGAATTTCCGATACATGTGTCACAAGTCTGGGCCCTCATAATGTTTAATGTTTGTAAACAGCCACAACTCATCTCAATGGGCGTATTAGTCATGTAGCGAGTCGCTCCTGGGTGGTAATGTGGTTCTTTCCATTGGTTAAGTTGCACGGTTGATTCTTTACATTACAGCCATAGACTCTATGTAACAATGGTAAACACATCTCCAGAGAAGATCTACACAATTAATATGAACTTACACCATGTGATTCATCACACTGTCCAACCTTAACAGCAATTTATCTCTTTATCCCAGAAGACAAATACTGAATTTATTTCAGTCAATGAATGGCTCTGCCACAGGGCCAAAGGAACTAGAATTAGAAGCGAACAACAGATATCACATTGCAACTGCCATATCTCTGGCGCAGTGTCAATCTATGGGAACAATTTTAAAATGAATTGACAATAAGACGAAGGCTAAATGACCTAAAAATATAAATTAGCAATGTTTTTTGAAAAGATCCCAAAGATAGATAATCCTCCACTCTGTCATCAATGGGAACAATGTGATTTATCTTTACTTAATGGGGAGGGGTTTAGTGTTACCTGACCGCACTGCTCCTTTCTAACAAAAAACAATAAGGCTGATTGATTGATCTGAATTCGGCAGGAACATTTTACATAGAATCTGAGAAAGTTGCAACCAGTGAGTTTGGTGTTTTTGAAGGAAATAATTCAGCTTGTGATATTTGTCCTTTGAGTGAATATTGATTATATTACAAAGGCGTGGATTCACAACTGAGACACTGGGTCTTTAAAGAATCAAACCCTTGAAAAGACCCCCTGTCACATATAGTACCCTACTTCTTCTGGTTCTTTTAAATAGCTTAACATGCGTATCTTTACTTCTCATCCGTCGTTTAAAAAAGCTGTTTTGTGGATCCTCTTGGAGGGAGGGGTGAGGGTCATGGCCTGCCTCTAATCTTGTAGGGCCGCCAGGGCCTGCAGTTATGCCCCTGACTCAGCACCTTGGTGGATTTTGTTTTTCATAGAAGAGATCTGAGCGGTTTTGACCCATCCAACACCAATCAGTAGAAATGATTGTTAGGAACATTCCAGATTGTGGTGCATTCTGGGAAGAAGAAGGACCTTTAGAACTGAAATTTCACTCACTAAATCAACACAGGGAACGCAAAGGGTATGAAATCAACTGACTTTCAAAATGAGATAATAATGTAGAATAACTAGGGTCTGTGTAATATAAACTGAATTTAAAAAGTAATTATATTTTCCATAGAACTTTCCCTTTTAAGAAATTGTTCTGCTAATCAAAAAATGTCACACCGACGGCCTCTCAGTCCTCTTTATTCAACATTGATTATGTTAAACGAAGAGAAAGTCAAATATATAAACATCGTCAAGGTAAAAACAGGTCAACCTGTAGTTACTTGACACGCCTGACTGGGGAAGCTAGAGACTTTTAAAGCATGTGCAGCTTAATATTAAGTCTCAGATACATTCCCAATAAGGCTACTGACCATACATCTGTCTGTTAGAAATGCACGCAGCTTAGTTCTCCTTTAAAGTTGTGTTAAAAACAATGAGCCAAGTCACTACCCACCCGGTATTGGAAACTTCACATTCTGTCTGGCGGATATCATAAAAGTACAGTGTGGTCATATATGTACGATCGTAGAGCGTACTATACCATGTAAAACTACACAATGGAATCGTAAAGGAGATTGTACGCGTAAGACCGCGATTGTAATTGTACGCTATTGCTCATTAAAGCGATACCCAACCACTATAAATAGGGCCCAATAAAAAAAAATAAAAAATTAAAATTTTGTACCATGGGCCTACCCAAAATTAAGAAGAGTGATCACTGACACATACAAAGATATCACCCAATGGGGTATCGTCACAGTGGTGTCAAAGGGTATTAACAATGTGAGCTATTTACTTTCTATGGCCGCATCAGGGATTTTCTGTGTCAGCTGTAACCGCAAACATACAACCCATGCTCGCTTCGGTATTTTACAACCGCTGTGTTATTTTATGGCCTCTTCGTAAATACCGCTACACAAATCGAGGTAGTATCAATTTTTACAGTGCAGTCGCTATGACTACACCATGGTCTTAAATACAGACATTATAAAATCCTGCTGCACCGTATTGGTATTTACGACTAGCGGTAAAGCGATAGATTTTGTAAATACGACCCTAAATGCCATTTTCTTGACTAAAGAGCCCCTTACGGATGGTATACGACTCTTTTCTTACTCTTACCTTTATAATGACCCTGGGAAATATTCTCTTTGATTTGCACTTTCTTTCTATGACCTTCAGACGGCCGGCCCTTTAGAACACAAAGCGTTAATTCTAAACAACTTGTAGAGGAAGAAAAATCTATTAGAGTAAAATAAAAACCCAACTATTTCCAGCTCCCCGATCTCGTCTCCCCCACCATCCTCCGCACCTCTCGAAAGTTTGGATTCCGCTGGGATTTTATCAGCGCGAATTGATCTGCTTGTGGATTCCTGGGCTCTTTTGAGGTCTGATTATACCGTATGACAAAGCCTGAAAAAAGCTAAATAATTTAAGAACGTACATCTTGTAGCACATTCAGCGCACGCTTCGTCCTGCCACTCTTCTATCAGTCTTAACCTTTACTCTCCTTCCTGGCTCAGTAATTAAATTAAGAACATGTTATATATTGGAGCTGCAGAATTTGAGGCAGACCTCGAGTGTTACACTGACCAAAGCAAGCCGAGCAGGGTCATTCTGGGAAACACTGCCTCCGCTACAACTTATTTTAAGAGCTTGAAACGAAAATTCCCAGTGAGCAAATGCCATTCTGTTAGAATTAAATATGAATAAGATAGCAAATAGCAATTACATATATAACTCAGTTCTGGAAATGGTTAATGGAGATACCACCTTTGACAATTACTGCGTGCAATTGCAATATAGTTTTAAAGGAGAACTATACTCAAAAAATATAAAAGGCACACCAATCCAATAATCCTGATTGAGGTAGCATGTACCCTCATCTCTCTTCAAAAACAACCTTCTTCACAACAGTCTGACAGTTTCTGCAGCTCTGTCCCCCGACTCAGGTCCTCGTCCTGGGTACTGGTTTTAGGAGATTTTAGTACTATAATTGTCCTTTAACCACATCATAACACTTGAAAATGTTGCAGCAACATTAAATGGAAATAGTGGTCTTAAAAAATGGGCGTAGCTTAAACATGTGTGACCTTAGCAAAGGGCTTGGTCAAAAATGTTGCAGCAACCGTGAATGGCCACTTGTTGTATTTGCCCCTCGGCCAAAAGGTTCCAGTCCTCCCTGTCCCGACTCAATTCCCTAACGCACATGCTCAAAAGCCCTAGATTCTTTTGCTGAAAGAGTCTAAGTCTTGATGTCCTGTTCAGCGAAAAGCTAGGAGGGAAAGGAATCTCAGGTTCATAGGTGATTAAAGGCAACTGTGTCTGCAAAAACAGTTTGGGTCTTATAAGATCCCAAATCCTTTCCTTTAAATGAGCCCTGGATCACATCTCTAACTGCAGCCTGTGAGCATTTTGTTGTGAAAAATGTAGTACTTCCTCCTTTCAGTGCTTGAGTTGAAATTACCAGCACTCTTTCCATTTTTTCTGTCCCTAAGATCTGAAATTGCTCACTAAAGGCTAAATTCTAGGAAAAACGAGGATTTTCCGATAAGTGATGTCGCTCAGACTTCTTGATATTTTTTCAGGCGTACAATGTAATGTGCTTCTGCCTAACGTTTACACAAGCGCAGGAAAGGCAATAAAAGTTTGAACGCTTGAAAATACTGAAATAAATTGATAGTGAGGGGCATTGCCATCAGCTGGCAGTTTGCTGTCACATGGCCAGGGGCGTAACTACCAGCAGGGGAAGCAACTGCAGGGGGGCCCCAGAAGGCAACGAACCCCATCTTCTTTTTTCCTTTGACCAGTGATAAACTACAGACCTATGGGCCCCGGATGCAAAATTTATACATGGGCACCTCTAACCCCAACACACACAATCAGCACAACAAACCCAATAATCATTCCTATTAAAAACTAACAGGGAGATTCAATAAAGTTCTTATTGTTTAAAATGTGCTAATTTTGCCCCAACCAATCAGAACTTATGTACATTTGAAAGCTAACATCTAATGGTTGGGGCAAATAAGCACCATTTTAGACGATAAGAATTTTTATTGAATAACCCCCAAAGTGTTTTTTAGACGCTCATTTTAAACACTTTTTTTTTAAAATAACTGACAAACCGACATTGCTAAAATGCTTGGCACGCAAACACTGGTAAAATGCCTGGCACAAAGACACTGGTAAAATGCCTGTCACGCAGACATTGGAAAATGCTTGGCACCAGACACTGTAAATTGGTTGGGAAACTGTCACTGCTAAATATTGGCACACAGAACACTGGTAATGCTTGGCACAGAGACACAAATGCTTGCCACACAGAGAATGGTTAAAAAATGCTTAGTACATGACTAGTGTAAAAGAGTTTGGCACACAGGAAAATGCTTGGCACACAGACACGATACATTGATGAAAAACTGACACTGGCACTGCACACAGACAAACACAGGTTATAAGACTGACACACAGACAATGGTAAAAATGCTTAATACATGGCAAAATAGCAAATAGTTGGCATACAGACTGGTAAAATGCTTGACACACGGCAATGATAAATGGTTTGAAAACTGACACTGGTAAATAGTTGGCAATTGGCAGTGATAATATTGCACTTGACGTACAGACAATGCCAACCATTTACAACTGCCATTTGCCAATTATTTACTAATGTCTGTTTGCCAACTTGACATACATATATTGGTAAATGGTTGGCATATTGTCATGGCAAATGATAATCATGGTTGGCAGCTGGCACAAATAAGACAAAGCAGCCTGCCACAAAAACCCCCTAGTGTGTAAAAACTTAGCAGGCAGTACTCCACCACACAGCAAATGGAGTTTAGGGCTTGGGACATCACATCGTTGCAGTATTAAGTCACTGAGGTTTGTGCACAAACTCACCCTTAGTCCCTCACCTGACCATCTGACCTGACTTCCATTTTTTTCTGATACTGAGCTATTTATAGTGATTTCCCACTGCGTCGCCTACGTGCGGCCTGTGCGTGCCACACGTAATTATCTCGAGTTTGGTTGTTTATCAATTACTCTAGTGTTGTTTGTTTATCAATCACCTACCATATGTACTTACGGTAAGGTAAGTCAGCGATTCCATTGCTTGATTCTGGCGGATCTTCTGTTCAAGTTTTATACTTAAAGGACACTATACTGAAACTTACCTGCATGTGTGCTGCATATCTTCAATCCAGAACACATTTTGTTTAGGAGCAGTATCCCCCTCCCTCTTTTAACCACTCCCACTTCATCTGACCCTGACTTTTTTTCCCACAAACAACTGTCACAGCCTGCCACACAGCATACCATTCCAACTACAGTAAAACTACTCACAGAAGAATAGTTTTTTAAGCAAGGACCTTGATCGACACACTGAAATATAAGAATTTTTGATTGGAGTATCTAAAGAAGTAGGGGGTAGATCAACAAAAAATGATACAGTGGTGTTTGGAAGAATTATAGTTTCCATTGGTCAATTTAAAAAACCTATTTTTGACTATAGATGCCCTTTAACCCTTTCTGGTAACTGGAATGGTGCATCATTTTCATTTGAAAGCAAAACTAATCCATGTGTATATACTAAATGCAGTGTAATATCCTGCCCTTATGGCTATTGCTATATGCTATTATTCCGATATAACCAGTAAACCCACCACCCCCCTGCTTGAAGAGGCCCCTCTTAAGCTTCATCTACAGTTGTTTTTCTGGGAGGAGGCTGTATCTGTCATAGGAAAAAAAAGATATGCCCCCCTGCAGGGTCCTGCTCCCTGTTAATGTGGCCCCTGGTTGCTCTTACACCCGTCAGCCCAAGAAGGATTAAAATCAAACGGGCCCTAGGTAGGGCTGAACTTTTCTTTTTATTTATTTATTTATGGACCTAATATGTTTCTGTTCTGTATCTGGACCCATAATGTTTCCTGGCCCTAGGCAATGCATAGGTTGCCTTGCAGGAAATCCTGCTCTTCCTAAGACAGAAATAACAGTCTATGGGCCATATTTATAAAGGCTGGTATCGCTTTCAGGATAACCGCCTATAACGATTGCTATCATAAATCTACTATAGCGAATGTAAATGTCCGATAGAAAAGTAAATATACAACTTTGATCATAGATTTATGATCCCCCATAGAATACCATTACGTTTATTTTCTGCGAGCGAATGTTCGTTAATTAACGAACATTCGCGGTAAATGTACAATCACGGCTGTACTTTATGGCAGCTGCCGTACATTACTGGTAATGCGTGGTATGCATTTATAAATATGGTTCTGTATATCCAATAGGCCGCAGGGGCTCACGTTTAAGTCCTGAGTTTGAATCTGCCCTTGGACATATCTGCAAGGGTTTCCTCCATGATTATAAAGATAAACTGATTTTACTAAGAAGAGCCCCTGTCACAATAAACTGTACAACTGTTAATATATCACATTGTGGGACACTAACTTTTCTAATCAATCAGGATCATTGTCTGCAGCCCACCAGAAGTCACACCCTACAGCACCCGCACCCTCTAGAGACCCAAGTTCCTCCACAGGGGCCTTCAAATAGTGGAGGGTTGCAGGGCTCCTAGCCCCTACCCATGTTTGCCCAAGGGAGATTCATTTAACCTTTACTACTTGCAGTGCACTGGTACTTTTAGACCAGACATCCTCTGCTTTGTCTCTTTGATATCACATCACTGGTTCTTTACTAGTAAGAGATCAGAAGTGCAGCCCTCCATTCGCTGCTGTTGTTATACAATAGCCAGAAACCACAGACAGCGGAGGATTTTGTGATGTAGTTCGTCACCTGGAGGGGAATCTGATTGGTCATTTGTGATATGAATCCCAGTATGCAAATACAAATACGTTTAACGATTAGCAGCAATGTGAAGGGCGATAAGCAGGAAGAATACACACACACCACACACACCACACACACACACACACACTGGGAAAATGGCAAGTTGAAATGTCTCCCTCTGCAGCTGTCAGGGATTAACACGCTTGGAGGTTCTTTGTCATTGTGGAATTGGGGTTTGATACAAAGTTGGATTCAACGGATCAAAACCACTGACTGAGTGTTAAATGGTGCCATTGGTGGTGGCGCAAGATGGAAAAATTAGATTAACCATTTAGGATCTACACTGTCTCGGAAGCAGATAAACAGTAACTCTGGCTCTCGCTGCCAATAGAAGAACATGTTTAGCATTGTGTTTAAATAAAAGGAAAGGTTTTTCTGCATTGGCGTCACTGTGCAAACACATGCACAGTACAAGTCGTGGTTTTCTGACAGTAGGATAATCTAAAGATTGTATTTAATACAAAATCTAATGATTCAGTTGAAGTGGTTTATTCTGATATTGTGTTACCTTAAGAAGATATTCTAAAACTACTTTTGTGTATTGTTGTATCATTTGCATATTCCTTCCTTTAGCCTGTCAAAATCAGAATCATTTTCTAGAAGTAGCTGACATCACTGCAGCTCCCTCTCACCCCCTCACCCAGTGGATTAGTCTATGCACCAAAATAAGGCCTGGTACACACGGGTCGGTCAGGACTCATATTCCCTTCAGACAAGCTAAAGATCAATATACTGATCAACCAAAATTACCAACAACTTTCTGATACGGTAATGAAAAACTATTCACCTATCCCCTGCTCGATACTGTCAAGTGGTCAAAAGAAAAGTCACTAACCCTGTCAGTACATTTTTAACCAAATTAGTTAATCATTAGAAAAATTAACCCCTAACCCGTTAATGGCATCTTAAAACACACTATGCCACACACATACCTTCCAAGTGTTGAACAGAGGAAACAAGGGAGAAGTAGGGGTTGTGGTAGGTACCTGGTCACACCCTTACCCACACAATTTTTGAAACATCTGATCATGCCCTGGAACTTTCCAAGCCGCATCCTGTAATGCCCAACCCCCCACCAAATCTGAGACAAGGCTTGGACCGTGAGACAGTCCTGCTGAAACTGGGGTAGTAGGGTGGGACAGTCTATTATTGGACTGAAACTTTCCAACCAGAAATTATACTGTATATAATACAGTATAATATATATATATATAATATATTAATAAATATATGTAATATATAGTATAATATACTGTAGTGGCTGTTACCTTTAACGGATTATGCCCATTAACCTTGTGACTATATAATGATAGCCAATAGCTGGCGCTAGGATTACGCAGAGGGTTAAGGGGTTTTCAGGTTTGGGTTTCACCCATGCCACAACACGATATTGAATTGCCCATGCCCTGTGATTGGGGATCTGGTTAATCCAGATGAAACTTACATACACATTCTGGGGCTCTGGGTAAATCCAGATGATATCTTACGTACACATTCTGGGGCTCTGGGTAAATCCAGTTGATATCTTGCCTACACATTCTGGGCTCTGGGTAAATCCAGTGATATCTTACGTACACATTCTGGGGCTCTGGGTAAATCTAGATGATACCTTACGTACACATTCTGGGGCTCTGGGGTAAATCCAGTTGATATCTTACGTACACATTCTGGGGCCTGGGTAAATCCAGATATACCTACGTACACATTCTGGGCTCTGGGTAAATCCAGTTGATATCTTACGTACACATTCTAGCCATGAAATAATATATGATCTTAGATTGTCTCTGTACTAGACCTCATGACTAATCTCTACACAAACTGGATCTCAGTGAATCTTTCTCACACTTAGATTTTGACCCTGGACCCTGAATATGAGTTACCTTGCCTGTCATTTCATATATGGGAGCGTTACAGATCCCTGGACTGTGGCTGATTCAAGCAATAGGGAAGAACTAATAACCGTAATGGTTTTCAGGGGCATTAACATTGGTTTTATTTTTACATTCTAACCAAATGTAACAAATAAGATGGAAATGGAAGGATGACAGGAAATAAAAGGGGCCGTTGTAACTATATATATAATATATATATATAAAAGGGAATTATGTATTACACACACAATATGTGTATATAGCACTATACCGCAACTAATAAGAAACAAACAAAATCTAATATTAGTGTGACATCAATTACCTTACATTCTATATTTATTGTATTGTTTCCATGGTGTACTATTCAGTAATATGTATGTTAAGATTTACATACAAGAGTACGTTTACAATACTAATAGGGCTATGTACCGGGAGTTGGTATCACTCTCTAGGCAATGCACTGAGCCGATAACTTGGTACGTAGCTACAGCACTTGCACGACACATTTTTTACGTACCGCCGCAACCACCATAATTCACGACTTTACGACCTAAAGTCACGTTAAACCTTGGTATGTATATATGTATGTTATAATTTTATTTATAAAGCGCCACTTGGGTACACAGCCCTGTACATTAAAAATACAGAGTATACGAACAAGGGGATAAGTCCAAGCCATTATACAGATAGATAAAATCAAATAACATTTCATACACAGGTTAAGAACACATATATGTATGTATTATGGATACATTATAAGTGCAGAGTATGCTGTGTATAGTAAAGATATTGTTTACTGTATAGTGTTATAGTGTAGTCAGGTAGTGTGTACAATATAGTGCATGTACAGTGCGTAAATAATTCCTACAGTGGTGTAGATAGGGTGTACTGTGTGTGAATATAGTATGCAGTGGTGGCGATGGTGTGCACAGTGTGTAGATAGGGTGTACAGTGTGTAGATGTTGTGTACAGTGTGTCATTGTGTACTGTCATTGTGTGATGGTGTGCAGTGATAGTGTTTACTGTGTGTAGATAGTGTGCACAGTGTAGAAGTGTGTACTGTGTAGATATGTGGTACAGTGTATAGATAGCGTGTACTGTGTGTAGATGGTGTGCAGTGTAAAGATATGGTGCACAGGTGTAGAGAGTGTGCAGTGGGAAGATAGTGTATAGTGTGCAGTGTGTAGATTGTATGCAGGAGTTGGTAGATGTGTGATCTGTGTAGTATAAAATAAATTGTGTGCACAGTGTTATGAATTGTGTACTGTGTGTAGGTGGTGTGTACAGTGTGTATATAATGTGTATTGTGTGTAGATGGTGTGCAGTGTTGATAGTGTGTACATAGTGTGTACTGTGTGTGTGTGTATAGTGTGTACAGTATGTATTTAATGTTTACTGTTGTGTGTATATAGTGTGTACTGTGTGTATATAGTGTTTACAGTGTGTGTATATAGGGTGTACCGTGTGTATATAGTATTTACTGTGTGTATATAGTATGTACAGTGTGGATTTAGTGTGTACTGTGTGTATTGTGTGTACTGTGTGTATAGTGTGTACTGTGTATAGTGTATAGTGTGTATAGTGTACTGTGTGTATAGTGTATAGAGTCTGTATATAGTGTCTACAGTGTGTACTGTGTGTATTTAGTGTGTACCATGTGTATAGTGTGTGTACAGTGTATATAGTATGTACAGTGTGTATATAGTGTGTACTGTGTGTATATAGTGTATACTGTGTATAGTTTGTACTGTGTGTAGTGTATATAGTGTGTAGAGTGTAATATAGTGTGTACTGTGTGTATAGTGTGTACTGTGTGTATATAGTGTGTATTGTGTGTAGATTGTGTGCAGTGTTGATAGTGTGCACAGTGTATAGTAGTGTGTACTGTATAGATAGTGTGTACAGTGTAGTGTGTAGCGTGTAGATGGTGTGCAGTGTGATGATAGTGTGTACTGTTTGTAGATAGTGTGTCAGTTGTAGATTGTGTGCGGTGTGCAGCTAGTGTGTACAGTGTGTAGATTGTGTGCGGTGTGCAGCTAGTGTGTACAGTGTGTAGATAGTGTGCAGTGTGAAGATAGTGTGCAGTGGCAAGATAGTGTGTACAGTATGTAAATAGTGTGTACAATGGTGTAGATAGTGTGTACGTTTAGATTGTGTACAATATGTAGTGTGCAATCTGAAGATAGTGGTGTACTGTGTGTTAGATCGTGTGTATGGTGTGTATAATGTGTACAGTGTGTAGATAGTGTGTACTATGAGTGTACTATGTATATAGTGTGTTCTGTGTGTACATGTGTGATAGTATGTACTGTGCATAGATAGTGTGTACAGTGTGTAGATAGTGTGTTCTGTGAGTACTGTGTTATAGTGTGTAGATAGTGTCTACTGTGAGTAGATAATATGTACTGTGTGTACAGTGTGTAGATAGTGTGTCTGTGCATAGATAATGTGTACTGTGTGTATAGTGTGTAGATAATGTGTGTACAGTGTGTAGATTGTGTGCGGTGTGCAGCTAGTGTGTACAGTGTGTAGATAGTGTGCAGTTGTGAAGATGTGTGCAGTGGCAAGATAGTGTTGTACAGTATGTAATAGTGTGTACAATGTGTAGATGTGTGTACAGTTTGTAGATATTGGTACAATATGTAGTGTGCAATCTGAAGATAGTGTGTACTGTGTGTAGATCGTGTGTATGGTGTTGTATAATGGTGTACAGTGTGTAGATAGTGTGTACTATGAGTGTACTATGTATATAGTGTGTTCTGTGTGTACAGTGTGTAGATAGTATGTACTGTGCATAGATAGTGTGTACAGTGTGTAGATAGTGTGTTCTGTGAGTACTGTGTATAGTGTGTAGATAGTGTCTACTGTGAGTAGATAATATGTACTGTGTGTACAGTGTGTAGATAGTGTGTACTGTGCATAGATATGTGTACTGTGTGTATAGTGTGTAGATAATGTGTACTGTGTGTATAGTCTGTAGATAGTATGTACTGTGTGTAGATAATGTGTACTGTGTGTATATAATGTGTACTGTGTGTACAGTGTGTATATAGTGTGTACAGTGTGTTGATGGTGTGCAGTGTAAAGATAGTGTGCACAAGGTGTAGAGAGTGTGCAGTGGGAAGATAGTGTATAGATAGTGTGCACAGTGTGTAGATTGATGCAGAGTGTGTAGATAGTGTGCACTGTGTGTAGATAAAATAAATTGTGTGCACAGTGTATAGATAGTGTGTACTGAGTGTAGGTGTGTGTGTACAGTGGTATTAATGTGTATAGTGTGTATATGTGTGCAGTGTTGATAGTGTGTACATAGTGTGTACTGGTGTGTGTGTATATAGTGTGTACAGTATGTATATAGGGTGTACTTGTGTGTATATAGTATTTACTGTGTTATATAGTGTGTACAGTGTGGATTTAGTGTGTACTGGTGTATATAGTGTGTACTGTGTGTATAGTGTATACAGTGTTATATAGTGTGTACAGTGTGTATTTAGTGTGTATAGTGTGTACTGTGTGTATAGTGTATAGAGTCTTATATAGTGTCTACAGTGTGTACTGTGTGTATTTAGTGTGTAACATGTGTATAGTGTGTGTGCAGTGTATAGGTGTGTACAGTGTGTATATGTGTGTACTGTGTTGTACAGTGTGTACTGTGTATAGTTTTGTACTGTGTGTATAGTGTATATAGTGTGTAGAGTGTTATATAGAGGGTACTGGTGTGTATAGTGTGTACTGTTGTATATAGTGTGTATTGTGTGTAGTTGTGTGCGTGTTGATAGTGTGCACAGTGTATGGATAGTGTGTACTGTATAGTGTGTACAGTGTGATAGTGTGACAGTGTAGTGGGTGTAGCTTGTAGATGGTGTGCAGTGTGATGATAGTGTGTACTGTTTGTAGATAGTGTACAGTGTGTAGATGGTGTGCGTGTGCAGCTAGTGTGTACAGTGTGTAGATAGTGTGCAGGTGTGAGAGATAGTGTGCAGTGGCAAGATAGTGTGTACAGTATGTAAATAGTGTGTACAATGTGTAGATAGAATGTACAGTTTGTAGATAGTGTGCAGTTTGAAGATATTGTGTACAATATGTAGTGTGCAATCTGAAGATAGTGTGTACTGTGTGTAGATCATGTGTATGGTATGTATAAAGTGTACAGTGTGTAGATAGTGTGTACTATGAGTGTACTATGTATATAGTGTGTTCTGTGTGTACAGTGTGTAGATAGTGTGTACTGTGCATAGATAGTGTGTACAGTGTGTAGATAGTGTGTTCTGTGAGTACTGTGTGTATAGTGTAATAGTGTCTACTGTGAGTAGATAATATGTACTGTGTGTACTGTGCATAGATAATGTACTGTGTAGATAATGTGTACTGTGTGTGTACTGTGTGTACTGTGGTACTGTGAGTAGATAATATGTACTGTGTGTACTGTGCATAGATAATGTGTACTGTGCATAGATAATGTGTACTGTGTGTAGATAATGTGTACTGTGTGTATATAATGTGTACTGTGTGTACAGTGTGTTATTGTGTGTACAGTGGTGTATATAGTGTGTAATGTGTGATATAATGTGTACTGTGTGTATAAAGTGTACAGTGTGTACGTGGTGTGTATAGTGGTGTACTGTGTGATAATAGTGTGTACTATGTGTACAGTGTGTATATAGTGTGTACAGTGAGTGTATATAATGTGTACTGGGTGTATAGTGTGTATATAGTGTGTAAAGCATGTATATGTGTGTACTGGTACAGTGTGTATATAATGTGTACTGTGTGTGTATAGTGTGCACTGTATATAGTGTGTACTGTGTGTATATAGTGTGTACTGTGTGTATAGTGTGTACTGTGTATAGTGTGTACTGTGTATAGTGTGTAAAGGGTATATAGTGTGTACTTTGTGTATAGTGCATACAGTGTGACTGTGTACAGTGTGCATTTAGTGTGTACAGTGGATAGTGTGTCTGTGTGCATGTGTACAGTGTATATATGTTGTACTGTGTATAGTGTGGTGCTGTGTATAGTGTGTACAGTGTTATTTAGTGTGTACAGTGTGTATGGGTACAGTGTGTATGGGTACAGTGTGTATAGTGTCTATTTTGTTTTAGTGTGTACTTTGTGTATAGTGCGTACAGTGTCTATTAGTGTTTATAGTGTGTACTTTGTGTATAGTGTGTACTGTGTATATTAGTGTGTATTTAGTGTGTATAGTGTATGTGCATTGGGCAGAGTGTCCAGTGTCCGTCACTAGTTGCAGGCTCGGTAGCTCAGTGGTAGGAGCAGTTGCTCAGTAGAGGATGTTGGTGTAGCCCCTCTCAGTCTCTCTGTCTCTCAGTCTCTCTCGACTCTCTGTCTCTCCTCCTCTCTGTCCTCCTCCCCTCCCCCCCGGTCTCAGTGCCGGATGGTGTGCGGGGTTCCCCGGCAGGGGATGTGATCTGCCGGGCACAGTCACACAGTTGCCGCGAGATGATCAGGATCTTCCCGGACTTCAGCGTGCAGGTGACGGCGGCTCCGGGGGGCTGGAGGGGCTAATCCGGAGCCAGGGGCTGCCAGGAGCGGTGGAGCCAACGGGAGCCACCAACATAATGTGCCCGGGGTCACCTCCTACCAGCAGCGGTGAGTGTAGGGTCCAATGTGGGGGGATTGGATGGAGATGCTCGGTAGGTTGTTTTGGGGAGTATAGGAGTTAGTGACCCACTGGGGGCTTGGGATAGAGGTTGGTTTAGGAGCTGTAGGGTATTTAATGTTACCCACTGGTGCTTGAATTGTCTTTAGGTTAGTAGGGGTAGGGGCTGTTTATGACCCACTGGTAGCTTGGAATTGCACTGTAGGTTAATTAGGGGGTAGGGGATCTTTAATGACCCACTGGTAGCTTAGAATTGCACTGTAGGTTAATTAGGGGGTAGGGGCTGTTTTATGACCCACTGGTAGCTTGGAATTGCACTGTAGGTTAATTAGGGGGTAGGGGCTGTTTAATGACCCACTGGTAGCTTGGAATTGCACTGTAGGTTAATTAGTGGGTAGGGAGTGTTTAATGACCCACTGGTAGCTTGGAGTTGCACTGTAGGTTAATTAGGAGGTAGGGGCTGTTTAATGACCCCACTGGTAGCTTGGAGTTGCACTGTAGGTTAATTAGGGTGTAGGGGCTGTTAATGCCCCATTGGTAGCTTGGAGTTGCACTGTAGGTTAATTAGGGGGTAGGGGCTGTTTAACGACCCACTGGTAGCTTGGAATTGCACTGTAGGTTAGCTAGGGTTTAGGGGCTGTTTATTGACTCACTGGTAGCTTGGAATGCACTGTAGGTTAATTAGGGGGTAGGGGCTGTTTAACAACCCGCTGGTAGCTTGGAATTGCACTGTAGGTTAATAGGGGGTAGGGGCTGTTTAATGACCCACTTGGGAGGGGACTTTGTTGGGTCAGGATGTTAGAGTCCTGGGGGTCCCAGTGTTCTAACGTCACTGTTCACTGTTACATGGAATTGGGTTTTATAACTAACCTCTAAACTGCCATAACTTTGTGTTGTAAGTGTGGGGTATGGTGGTTAATTTAGGGGGTTGTAATATGGGGGGGTGGGTGTTAATTTGGGGAAGATTAATGTTGGGGGGTGGTTATATGGGGGGGGAATATATGGGGGTACTTGTATTGAAGTAGAGACATGAGAGGGAAGCTAGAGTTACTGGTGGTGCTTGTATTGGGACAAGTGCCATAAACTTCATAGCACAGAGTTAATCTGCCAGTTGCTGTGCAGGGAACGCTCAAGGGGTAGAATTAAATCTGGGGATCTGTGTTATAATAGTGTTATAATAGTGTGTGTTATATAGATTATAACTCACTATCAGTAATTAGAGTCTGGGGTCTGTTTATAATAGTGTTACGATAGTGTGTGTTTATACAAATTAAATTTCACTATCAGTAGAATAGAGTCTGGGGGCTGTGTTATAATAGTGTATGTTATACAATTATACCTCACTGTATCAGATATATAGAGTCTGGGACTGTGTTATATTATGTGTGTGTTATACATATTATATATCCCACTCTATCAGTAGAATAGAGTCTGTGTTGTGTGTTATAATATTGTGTGTTTTACAGATTATTTCTCATGTATCAGTAGAAAGAGTCTGGGGGCTGTGTTATAATAGTGTTTAATAGTGGTGTGTTATACAGATTATATTTCACTGTATCAGTAGAATAGATTCTGTGGGGTTTTGTTATAATAGTGTGTGTTATACAGATTATTTGTCATGTACAATAGAAAAGAGTCCGGGGGCTGTGTTATAATAGTGTTATAATAGTGTGTGTTTTCAGATTATATTTCACTGTATCAGTAGAATAGAGTCTGTGGGGTTTTGTTATAATAGTGTGTGTTATACAGATTATTTCTCATGTATCATAGAAAAGAGTCTGGAGCTGTGTTTATAATAGTGTGTGTTTATACAGATTCTTTCACTGTATCAGTAGAATAGAGTCTCGAGCTGTGTTATAAGTGTATGTTTACAAATTATATCTCACTATCAGTAGAATAGTATGGGGGGCTGTGTTAATAGTGTGTGTTATACAATTATATCTCACGATATCAGTATATAGAGTTTGGGGGCTGTGTTAAATAGTGTTTATAATAGTGTGTTATACAGATTATATCTCTCTGTATCAGTAGAATAAAGCCTGTATGGTTTTGGTAAATAGTGTTATAATAGTGTATGTTATACAGATTCTATCTCACTGTATCAGTGTTTGGTGTTAGAAGCCCTCTTATTCTACAGCATTGTGGGGATGACATCTAACTGTATCAGTGTATGGCAGGGTTTCTTTAACTGTATCATGGAACGGGTGGAATAGGAGTTACATTTGTGGGTTTAATGGAATGGCAGCGTGTAAGTCCCTGGGTAGGGAGAGGGATGGAGTTAATTCAGTGTCTCCTGGGATTGGAAAGTTTGGTAAAGGGACAAATGCCACGCCAGGCACAGCAATGATACATTTCCCTGAACTGCAAGTGCATTAGGCACCAGTGGGTTCTATACTCTCCTCCAATCACCTTGGTAACCCCCTGGCAGAGAGAGGGAGAGACGGATCTTGTGTGCCATTTATTCAGGCAACTTCTACAGATGGTCCTGCCCAACTTGGGAGATGGCAAACACTTGCTGTGGTGAGTTGGGTGGCTTTAGTGGGGGTTGAGCAGTAAGTTTGTGCATTGTGATCTCAACAACTCCAAGTAAGACTGCGTGGCAGAATTAGAGGGGCAGATGCTGGGTAGGATATAGTATAATTGGCATTAGGAAACAGAGCAAGTATCCAGTGAGGGCTATCAGGTAGCGTAGATGGACATCTCATAGAAGATGGGGGATGGGATATATAGTGGGATTTAATGCTCTGTCATTAGTAGTAGCCTGTAATGTATGACAAGTGTGTGGTGTCTGGAATTCAACAGTAAAGGGGATGAATGTAGCAATGCTGAAATGATCATTCATTGTTATTATTACAGACTTGTTTTAACCACGTCAATGATAATGTTGATGTTAACGTGTGTGGGTATTTAAATGCCAAAACATTCAGTCTTTGCCTACTTGGATTGAGTGCCATCTTACAGAAGAGACATGAGGGGGGTTACATAGCTAATGTAATTGGGGGGATATCATTACGTTGGAGCAACAGGTGCTAATTAGTTACCGTACATTTTGATATGTAAATTTGCATGTGTAATTCCCATTATAGGTTCCGTAATGCGAGGATAATTCCCTATCAATACCGTTCCCTGTCTCCAGCCCTACATTCAAAACTAGACCCCCTGTCAATAATGTTTTCTATCCGGCCATGCAACCAGGGCATAAACCAAGTAACCTCTCTGCTCTGCAAAATGCGTGAAACCAGATCTCGCTCCTCCCAGTATCTCCCACTTAGACACTTTAGATCTTATGGTCTCCTGTCTGTAGCCCTGCAATAATTGTAGACCCTGGACCCCTGTCCAGTATATCTCCTATTCTCCAGTCTAGAAATATGTGCAGATCCAGAGCTCTCCTCCAGTAAACTCTCTCTTTTCTATTACTTTCTCCATGTAGATTCAGAACTCTCCTTCTGTAACGCTCCCTTTCTCAAGATCTCTAGCCAGTGTAGATTCAGAACTCTTCTTCCAGTATAACTCTCCCTTTCTCCAGCTCTCTAGCCAATGTAGATTAAGACTGTCCATCTAATGACTATTCTTCCTCAAGATCTCTATCCATTGTAGATTCAAAACTCTCTCTTTATCCGCCCCTTTATCCAGTGAACATTCAGAACTCTCCTTCTTAATTCACACTTTCTACAGCTCTCTATCCAGAGCAGATATTAAACCCTCCTTCCAGTAACTCTCTCTTTTCTCCAGCTCTTTAGCCAGTGTAGATTCAGAACTCTCCTTCTGTAACTCTCATTTCTCCAACTCTACAGGCAGTGTAGATTCAAACTCTCCTTCTAGTTACTCCTCTTTTCTCCAGCTCTTTAGCCAGTGTAGATTCAAAACTCTCCTTTAGTTACTCTCTCTTTTTTCCAGTTCTCCGAACAGTGTAGATCTAGAACTCTCCTTCTTTAACTCTCCCTTTCTCCAGCTCTCTATACGTGTAGATTCAAAACTCTCCTTCTGTTCTCTCTCTTTTTGAGCTCTCCACCACTTTCTCGAGCTCTCCAGCCAGTGTATAATCAAAACTCTCCTTCCATTTATTCTCTCATTTTCCAGCTCTCTACCATTGTAAATTCAGAATTCTCCTTCTAATAACTCTGCCTTTTTTCCAGCTCTCCAAACAGTAGATCCAGAACTCTCCTTCTTTAATTCTCCCTTTATCACTGTATTCAAATTTCTCCTTCCAGTAACTCTCCCTTTTCTCAGCTTTCTACCATTGTAGATTCAAAACTCTCATTCCAGTAACTCTCCCTTTTCTCCAGATATCTAGCCAGTTTAGATTTAGAAATATCCATCAGTAACTCTCCCTTTCTCCGATATATCTACCATTTTAGATTAGAAATATCCATCAGTAACTCTCCCTTTTCTCCAGAATCTAGCCAGTTTAGATTTAGAAATATCCATCAGTAACTCTCCCTTTCTCCAACTCTCCAGACGTGTAATTCAAAACTCAATTTTCTCCAGCTCTCCAACCATTGTAAATTCAGAACCCCCTTTTTTTAGCTGTCAAGAAAATTGTAGATTCAAACTCTCCTTCCAGTAATTTTCATTTTCTCCACTCTCCAGAAAGTGTAGATCCAGAACTCTCCTTCTTAATTCTATGTTTCTCCAGCTCTCTAGCCATTGTAGATCCAGAACTTTACTTCTGTAACTTTCTCTTTCTCCAGCCAGTGTAGATTCAGTACTGTCCTTCCAGTAACGCTCTCTTTCACCAGCTCTCCAGCCAGTGTAGATTCAGTACTGTCCTTCCAGAACGCTCTCTTTCACCAGCTCTCCAGCCAGTGTAGATTCAGTACTGCCTTCCAGTAACTCTCTCCTTCTCCAGCCAGTGTAGATTCAGTACTGTCCTTCCAGTAACTCTCTCTCTTGCTCCAGCTCTCCAGACGTGTAGATTCAGTACTGTCCTTCCAGTAACTCCTCTCTTCACCAGCCCTCCAGCCAGTGTAGATTCAGTACTGTCTTCCAGTAACTCTCTCTCTTGCTCCAGCTCTCCGACCAGTGTAGATTCTACTGTCCTTCCAGTACTCTCTCTCTGCTCCAGCTCTCCAGCCAGTGTAGATTCATTACTGTCCTTCCAGTAACTCTCTGTCTGCTCCAGCTCTCCAGCCAGTGTAAGTTCAGAGCTCTCCTACTTGTTACTTTCTATTCTTCAGCCTCTATCCAGTGAAGATTTATAACTTTTCTTCCAGTAGTTGTCCATCTTACCTCTCACCATCCCATATTTGAAGATTTACAGAGATTCAATAAAAGTTCTTATCGTTAAAACTAATTTTGCCCCAACCAATCAATGTTAGATTTCAAATGTCAAATAGAATCTGATTGGTTGGGGCAAACTTTGAACCGTTTTTAACTTATATTGCATCTCCCTGTTTTTAGTGCTTACCTGTAGTGCTTACCATAACTCTCCCTTCTACCTTGACCTTGTGTTATTTCACAACCCTTATCTCATTTATTTCCCTCTCTCCACATCTTTAGTTCATGTCGATTTAGGGTTTCTTCTCAGAACTGTTCCACCCTATAGTCCTACAAAGATTGTAGATATATCTTCCTGGATATTCTCCATTGTCTTTTTATCCATTGTAAATTCTGATCTCCTTTCTTATTCACATTCTCTTTTTCAGCTTTGCTGCCAGAATATAACTCTCCTCTCAGTAACTTCATTTCTTTTCACCCCTGCAGCCGATGTATCAGAATTCCTCCGAAATTCTCTTTAGCCAGAGTAGATGGGGAGCTAGCCTCTCAGTAACCCTCCTCGACAATCTTTCAGCATGTTTAGATTTAGAATTATTTCCCAGTATGCCACTGCACTGTTTAATGGCCAGATCATTATTTTTGTGACCAATATTAAGTTATATGTCAGTCACAAAATGATCGTTCCATGCCATTGTCAAAAATTGCTGGAACATTGGGAGGTACATGGTATGATGCATGGCCTTCATCGCTCTCACTCTATCCAATCATTGTCTCTCTCACTGATCTGGTGTAACTAGAAATCATTGGGCCTACCAGCAAAACTAGAATGGGGCCCCTATCCGTGCTTCATTCACAGTGGATTTCTAGAGGAGACTATATCTGTCATAGGAAAATAAAAGGTGGGTCCCCTTGGCTCCCAGGCCCCCTGCAGTTGCTCCCCTAGAAGTTATGCCCCTGCTCCTAGTCCCAGCACTTTCCCTCTCTTCAGCCCTTTAACCATATTCAATATTTGTATGTTTTCCTACTTGTCTAGTGTAGATGGAGACCCGTCCTCCCAGTAACTTCCCTCTCTCCAGCCTTGCACAACCACATCTCTCCACCCAGAAACTTTCAATCACTCTGCCTAGTACCAGTACACGACAGCAGGTGCCTCCTTTCCTTTACTGCAACAGGTCCAGGGCTAGAAAGACAACTTTGCATGTTTAGCTGTTCACAGGAATGCCAAGTATGAATGCTAATTTCACTTGTAACATACAAACTCAATATTAAAAGAAGAGCACAGCAGACAGCAGACAGACAGAGAAAGCAATTTCCTATTAGCAGTTTGTTGTTTGCATTGAGTATTTATATACACAGTGTACATTTACATACTCTCGACTGTCCGTTTAGTGTGGAATGACATTTCCTGTAGCGTTCACTCTATATCCCTATATGACATGATATTTTTACTGTCTGTGTTTCTGTCTCCTTTATACATGTTTGTAACTGTCTGTGTCAGTCTGTCACCATCTATCAGGATGTCTCTATGACATGAATGGATTTGCTCCTAAACTCTACCACATGAAAGAATCAGACATGTTTTTATGAAATTGAAAGTTTCCTAATATATCTAGAAAATAATAAATAATCTGTCCTATTGCACGTGCACAGTTATATCTATAGATCGATTGCATGCTCTCTCTCATATATGAACATAGCACAGTTATATGTCTAGATCCATTGCATGCTCTCTCTATATATAACATAGCATTTAATATATATAGATCCATTGCATGCAGTTGTAGATTGTGTGCGGTGTGCAGCTAGTGTGTACAGTGTGTAGATTGTGTGCGGTGTGCAGCTAGTGTGTACAGTGTGTAGATAGTGTGCAGTGTGAAGATAGTGTGCAGTGGCAAGATAGTGTGTACAGTATGTAAATAGTGTGTACAATGGTGTAGATAGTGTGTACGTTTTAGATTGTGTACAATATGTAGTGTGCAATCTGAAGATATGTGTACTGTGTTAGATCGTGTGTATGGTGTGTATAATGTGTACAGTGTGTAGATAGTGTGTACTATGAGTGTACTATGTATATAGTGTGTTCTGTGTGTACAGTGTTGATAGTATGTACTGTGCATAGATAGTGTGTACAGTGTGTAGATAGTGTGTTCTGTGAGTACTGTGTGTATAGTGTGTAGATAGTGTCTACTGTGAGTAGATAATATGTACTGTGTGTACAGTGTGTAGATAGTGTGTCTGTGCATAGATAATGTGTACTGTGTGTATAGTGTGTAGATAATGTGTACATGTGTAGATTGTGTGCGGTGTGCAGCTAGTGTGTACAGTGTGTAGATAGTGTGCAGTGTGAAGATGTGTGCAGTGGCAAGATAGTTTGTACAGTATGTAAATAGTGTGTACAATGTGTAGATGTGTGTAGTTTGTAGATATTGTACAATATGTAGTGTGCAATCTGAAGATAGGGTGTACTGTGTGTAGATCGTGTGTATGGTGTGTATAAGGTGTACAGTGTGTAGATAGTGTGTACTATGAGTGTACTATGTATATAGTGTGTTCTGTGTGTACAGTGTGTAGATAGTATGTACTGTGCATAGATATGTGTGACAGTGTGTAGATAGTGGTTTCTGTGAGTACTGTGTATAGTGTGTAGATAGTGTCTACTGTGAGAGATAATATGTACTGTGTGTACAGTGTGTAGATAGTGTGTACTGTGCATAGATTGTGTACTGTGTGTATAGTGTGTAGATAATGTGTACTGTGTGTATAGTCTGTAGATAGTATGTACTGTGTGTAGATAATGTGTACTGTGTGTATACAATGTGTACTGTGTTACATGTGTATATAGTGTGTACAGTGTGTTGATGGTGTGCATGTGTAAAGATAGTGTGCACAAGGTGTAGAGAGTGTGCAGTGGGAAGATAGTGTATAGATAGTGTGCACAGTGTGTAGATTGATGCAGAGTGTGTAGATAGTGTGCACTGTGTGTAGATAAAATAAATTGTGTGCACAGTGTATAGATAGTGTGTACTGAGTGTAGGTGGTGTGTACAGTGGGTATTAATGTGTATAGTGTGTATATTGTGCAGTGTTGATAGTGTGTACATAGTGTGTACTGTGTGTGTGTATATAGTGTGTACAGTATGTATATAGGGTGTACTGTGTGTATATAGTATTTACTGTGTTATATAGTGTGTACAGTGTGGATTTAGTGTGTACTGGTGTGTATATAGTGTGTACTGTGTGTATAGTGTATACAGTGTGATATAGTGTGTACAGTGTGTATTTAGTGTGTATAGTGTGTACTGTGTGTATAGTGTATAGAGTCTGTATATAGTGTCTACAGTGTGGTACTGTGTGTATTTAGTGTGTACATGTGTATAGTGTGTGTGCAGTGTATAGTGTGTACATTGTGTATATGTGTGTACTGTGTTGTACAGTGTGTACTGTGTATAGTTTTGTACTGTGTGTATAGTGTATATAGTGTGTAGATTTATATAGAGGGTACTGGTGTGTTGTGTGTACTGTGTGTATATAGTGTGTATTGTGTGTAGTTGTGTGCGTGTTGATAGTGTGCACAGTGTATGGATAGTGTGTACTGTATAGTGTGTACAGTTGTGATTGTGTACAGTGTAGTGTGTAGCTTGTAGATGGTGTGCAGTGTGATGATAGTGTGTACTGTTTGTAGATAGTGTACAGTGTGTAGATGGTGTGCGTGTGCAGCTAGTGTGTACAGTGTGTAGATAGTGTGCAGTGTGAGAGATAGTGTGCAGTGGCAGATAGTGTGTACAGTATGTAAATAGTGTGTACAATGTGTAGATAGAATGTACAGTTTGTAGATAGTGGGCAGTTTGAATAATTGTGTACAATATGTAGTGTGCAATCTGAAGATAGTGTGTACTGTGTGTAGATCATGTGTATGGTATGTATAAATGTACAGTGTGTAGATAGTGTGTACTATGAGTGTACTATGTATATAGTGTGTTCTGTGTGTACAGTGTGTAGATAGTGTGTACTGTGCATAGATAGTGTGTACAGTGTGTAGATAGTGTGTTCTGTGAGTACTGTGTGTATAGTGTGTAGATAGTGTCTACTGTGAGTAGATAATATGTACTGTGTGTACTGTGCATAGATATGTACTGGTGTAGATAATGTGTACTGTGTGTGTACTGTGTGTACTGTGGTACTGTGAGTAGATAATATGTACTGTGTGTACTGTGCATAGATAATGTGTACGTGCATAGATAATGTGTACTGTGTGTAGATAATGTGTACTGTGTGTATATAATGTGTACTGTGTGTACAGTGTGTATAGTGTGTGTACAGTGTGTATATAGTGTATAGTGTGTGTATATAATGTGTACTGTGTGTATAAAGTGTACAGTGTGTACTGGTGTGTATAGTGGTGTACTGTGTGTAATATGTGTACTATGTGTACAGTGTGTATATAGTGTGTACAGTGAGTGTATATAATGTGTACTGGGTGTATAGTGTGTATATAGTGTGTAAAGCATGTATAGTGTGTACTTTGTACAGTGTGTAATAATGTGTACTGTGTGTGTATAGTGTGCACTGTATATTAGTGTGTACTGTGTGTTATAGTGTGTACTGTGTGTATAGTGTGTACTGTGTATAGTGTGTACTGTGTATAGTGTGTAAAGTATATAGTGTGTACTTTGTGTATAGTGCATACAGTGTGAACTGTGTACAGTGTGCATTTAGTGTGTACAGTGTATAGTGTGTACGTGTGGCATGTGTACAGTGTATATTGTTGTACTGTGTATAGTGTGTGCTGTGTATAGTGTGTACAGTGTTTATTTAGTGTGTACAGTGTGTAAGTGGTACAGTTGTATAGTGTGTACAGTGTGTATAGTGTCTATTTATGTTTATAGTGTGTACTTTGTGTATAGTGCGTACGTGTCTATTTAGTGTTTATAGTGTGTACTTTGTGTATAGTGTGTACTGTGTATATTTAGTGTGTATTTAGTGTGTATAGTGTATGTGCATTGGGCAGAGTGTCCATGTCCGTCACTAGTTGCAGCTCGGTAGCTCAGTGGTAGGAGCAGTTGCTCAGTAAGGATGTTGGTGTAGCCCCTCTCAGTCTCTCTGTCTCTCAGTCTCTCTGACTCTCTGTCTCTCTCTCCTCTCTGTCTCCTCCCCTCCCCCCCGGTCTCAGTGCCGGATGGTGTGCGGGGTTCCCCGGGCAGGGGATGTGATCTGCCCGGGCACAGTCACACAGTTGCCGCGAGATGATCAGGATCTTCCCGGACTTCAGCGTGCAGGTGACGGCGGCTCCGGGGGCTGGAGGGCTAATCCGGAGCCAGGGCTGCCAGGACGGTGGAGCCAACGGGAGCCACCAACATAATGTGCCCGGGGTCACCTCCTACCAGCAGCGGTGAGTGTAGGGTCCAATGTGGGGGGATTGGATGGAGATGCTCGGTAGGTTGTTTTGGGGAGTATAGGAGTTTAGTGACCCACTGGGGCTTGGATAAGGTTGGTTTAGGAGCTGTAGGTATTTAATGCCCACTGGTGCTTGAATTGTACTGTTAGGTTAGTAGGGGGTAGGGGCTGTTTAATGACCCACTGGTAGCTTGGAATTGCACTGTAGGTTAATTAGGGGGTAGGGGATCTTTAATGACCCACTGGTAGCTTAGAATTGCACTGTAGGTTAATTAGGGGGTAGGGGCTGTTTTATGACCCACTGGTGCTTGGAATTGCACTGTAGGTTAATTAGGGGGTAGGGGCTGTTTAATGACCCACTGGTAGCTTGGAATTGCACTGTAGGTTAATTAGTGGGTGGGAGTGTTTAATGACCCACTGGTAGCTTGGAGTTGCACTGTAGGTTAATTAGGAGGTAGGGGCTGTTTAATGCCCCACTGGTAGCTTGGAGTTGCACTGTAGGTTAATTAGGGTGTAGGGGCTGTTAATGCCCCATTGGTAGCTTGGAGTTGCACTGTAGGTTAATTAGGGGGTAGGGGCTGTTTAACGACCCACTGGTAGCTTGGAATGCACTGTAGGTTAGCTAGGGTTTAGGGGCTGTTTATTGACTCACTGGTACTTGAATGCACTGTAGGTTAATTAGGGGGTAGGGGCTGTTTAACAACCCGCTGGTAGCTGGAATTGCACTGTAGGTTAATAGGGGGTAGGGGCTGTTTAATGACCCCTTGGGAGGGACTTTGTTGGGTCAGGATGTTAGAGTCCTGGGGTCCCAGTGTTCTAACGTCACTGTTCACTGTTACATGGAATTGGGTTTTTAACTAACCTCTAAACTGCCATAACTTTGTGTTGTAAGTGTGGGGTATGGTGGTTAATTTAGGGGGTTGTAATATGGGGGGTGGGTGTTAATTTGGGGAAGATTATGTTGGGGGGTGGTTATATGGGGGGGGAATATATGGGGGTACTTGTATTGAAGTAAGACATGAGAGGGAGCTAGTTACTGGTGGTGCTTTGTATTGGGACAAGTGCCATAACCTTCATACACAGGTTAATCTGCCAGTTGCTGTGCAGGGAACGCTCAAGGGGTAGAATTAAATCTGGGGATCTGTGTTATAATAGTGTTATAATAGTGTGTGTTATATAGATTATAACTCACTATCAGTAATTAGAGTCTGGGGTCTGTGTTATAATAGTGGTTACGATAGTGTGTGTTTATACAAATTAAATTTCACTATCAGTAGAATAGAGTCTGGGGGCTGTGTTATAAAGTGTATGTTATACATTATACCTCACTGTATCAGATATATAGAGTCTGGGACTGTGTTATATTATGTGTGTGTTATCATATTATATATCCCACTCTATCAGTAAATAGAGTCTGTGTTGTTGTGTTATAATATTGTGTGTTTTTACAGATTATTTCTCATGTATCAGTAGAAAGAGTCTGGGGGCTGTGTTATAATAGTGTTTAATAGTGTGTGTTATACAGATTATATTTCACTGTATCAGTAGAATAGATTCTGTGGGGTTTTGTTATAATAGTGTGTGTTATACAGATTATTTGTCATGTATCAATAGAAAAGAGTCCGGGGGCTGTGTTATAATAGTGTTATAATAGTGTGTGTTTTCAGATTATATTTCACTGTATCAGTAGAATAGAGTCTGTGGGGTTTTGTTATAATAGTGTGTGTTATACAGATTATTTCTCATGTATCAATAGAAAAGAGTCTGAAGCTGTGTTATAATAGTGTGTGTTATACAGATTACTTTCACTGTATCAGTAGAATAGAGTCTCGAGCTGTGTTATAAGTGTATGTTTACAAATTATATCTCACTATCAGTAGAATAGTATGGGGGCTGTGTTAATAGTGTGTGTTATACAATTATATCTCACGATATCAGTATATAGAGTTTGGGGGCTGTGTTATATATAGTGTTATAATAGTGTGTTATACAGATTATATCTCTCTGTATCAGTAGAATAAAGCCTGTATGGTTTGGTAAATAGTGTTATAATAGTGTATGTTATACAGATTCTATCTCACTGTATCAGTGTTTGGTGTATGAAGCCCTCTTATTCTACAGCATTGTGGGATGACATCTAACTGTATCAGTGTATGGCAGGGTTTCTTTAACTGTATCATGGAACGGGTGGAATAGGAGTTACATTTGTGGGTTTAATGGAATGGCAGCGTGTAAGTCCTGGGTAGGGAGAGGGATGGAGTTAATTCAGTGTCTCCTGGGATTGGAAAGTTTGGTAAAGGGACAAATGCCACGCCAGGCACAGCAATGATACATTTCCCTGAACTGCAAGTGCATTAGGCACCAGTGGGTTCTATACTCTCCTCCAATCACCTTGGTAACCCCCTGGCAGAGAGAGGGAGAGACGGATCTTGTGTGCCATTTATTCAGGCAACTTCTACAGATGGTCCTGCCCAACTTGGGAGATGGCAAACACTTGGCTGTGGTGAGTTGGGTGGCTTTAGTGGGGGTTGAGCAGTAAGTTTGTGCATTGTGATCTCAACAACTCCAAGTAAGACTGCGTGGCAGAATTAGAGGGGCAGATGCTGGGTAGGATATAGTATAATTGGCATTAGGAAACAGAGCAAGTATCCAGTGAGGGCTATAGGTAGCGTAGATGGACATCTCATAGAAATGGGGGATGGGATATATAGTGGGATTTTAATGCTCTGTCATTAGTAGTAGCCTGTAATGTATGACAAGTGTGTGTGTCTGGAATTCAACAGTAAAGGGGATGAATGTAGCAATGCTGAAATGATCATTCATTGTTATTATTACAGACTTGTTTTAACCACGTCAATGATAATGTTGATGTTAACGTGTGTGGGTATTTAAATGCCAAAACATTCAGTCTTTGCCTACTTGGATTGAGTGCCATCTTACAGAAGAGACATGAGGGGGGTTACATAGCTAATGTAATTGGGGGATATCATTACGTTGGAGCAACAGGTGCTAATTAGTTACCGTACATTTTGATATGTTAAATTTGCATGTGTAATTCCCATTATAGGTTCCGTAATGCGAGGATAATTCCCTATCAATACCGTTCCCTGTCTCCAGCCCTACATCAAAACTAGACCCCCTGTCAATAATGTTTTCTATCCGGCCATGCAACCAGGGCATAAACCAAGTAACCTCTCTGCTCTGCAAAATGCGTGAAACCAGATCTCGCTCCTCCCAGTATCTCCCACTTAGACACTTTAGATCTTATGGTCTCCTGTCTGTAGCCCTGCAATAATTGTAGACCCTGGACCCCTGTCCAGTATATCTCCTATTCTCCAGTCTAGAAATATGTGCAGATCCAGAGCTCTCCTCCAGTAAACTCTCTCTTTTCTATTACTTTCTCCATGTAGATTCAGAACTCTCCTTCTGTAACGCTCCCTTTCTCAAGATCTCTAGCCAGTGTAGATTCAGAACTCTTCTTCCAGTATAACTCTCCCTTTCTCCAGCTCTCTAGCCAATGTAGATTAAGATGTCCATCTAATGACTATTACTTCCTCAAGATCTCTATCCATTGTAGATTCAAAACTCTCTCTTTATCCGCCCCTTTATCCAGTGAACATTCAGAACTCTCCTTCTTAATTCACACCTTTCTACAGCTCTCTATCCAGAGCAGATATTAAACCCTCCTTCCAGTAACTCTCTCTTTTCTCCAGCTCTTTAGCCAGTGTAGATTCAGAACTCTCCTTCTGTAACTCTCCATTTCTCCAACTCTACAGGCAGTGTAGATTCAAACTCTCCTTCTAGTTACTCCTCTTTTCTCCAGCTCTTTAGCCAGTGTAGATTCAAAACTCTCCTTTAGTTACTCTCTCTTTTTTCCAGTTCTCCGAACAGTGTAGATCTAGAACTCTCCTTCTTTAACTCTCCCTTTCTCCAGCTCTCTATACGTGTAGATTCAAAACTCTCCTTCTGTTCTCTTCTTTTTGAGCTCTCCACCACTTTCTCGAGCTCTCCAGCCAGTGTATAATCAAAACTCTCCTTCCATTATTCTCTCATTTTCCAGCTCTCTACCATTGTAAATTCAGAATTCTCCTTCTAATAACTCTGCCTTTTTTCCAGCTCTCAAACATGTAGATCCAGAACTCTCCTTCTTTAATTCTCCCTTTATCACTGTATTCAAATTTCTCCTTCCAGTAACTCTCCCTTTTCTCAGCTTTCTCGCATTGTAGATTCAAAACTCTCATTCCAGTAACTCTCCCCTTTTCTCCAGATATCTAGCCAGTTTAGATTTAGAAATATCCATCGTAACTCTCCCTTTCTCCGATATATCTACCATTTAGATTAGAAATATCCATCAGTAACTCTCCCTTTTCTCCAGAATCTAGCCAGTTTAGATTTAGAAATATCCATCAGTACTCTCCCTTTCTCCAACTCTCCAGACGTGTAATTCAAAACTCAATTTTCTCCAGCTCTCCAACCATTGTAAATTCAGAACCCCCTTTTTTTAGCTGTCAAGAAAATTGTAGATTCAAACTCTCCTTCCCAGTAATTTTCATTTTCTCCATCTCTCAGAAAGTGTAGATCCAGAACTCTCCTTCTTAATTCTATGTTTCTCCAGCTCTCTAGCCATTGTAGATCCAGAACTTTACTTCTGTAACTTTCTCTTTCTCCAGCCAGTGTAGATTCAGTACTGTCCTTCCAGTAACGCTCTCTTTCACCAGCTCTCCAGCCAGTGTAGATTCAGTACTGTCCTTCCAGTAACGCTCTCTTCACCAGCTCTCCAGCCAGTGTAGATTCAGTACTGTCCTTCCAGTAACTCTCTCCTTCTCCAGCCAGTGTAGATTCAGTACTGTCCTTCCAGTAACTCTCTCTCTTGCTCCAGCTCTCCAGACGTGTAGATTCAGTACTGTCCTTCCAGTAACTCTCTCTCTTCACCAGCCCTCCAGCCAGTGTAGATTCAGTACTGTCTTCCAGTAACTCTCTCTCTTGCTCCAGCTCTCCGACCAGTGTAGATTCTTACTGTCCTTCCAGTACTCTCTCTTGCTCCAGCTCTCCAGCCAGTGTAGATTCATTACTGTCCTTCCAGTAACTCTCTGTCTGCTCCAGCTCTCCAGCCAGTGTAAGTTCAGAGCTCTCCTACTTGTTACTTTCTATTCTTCAGCCTCTATCCAGTGAAGATTTATAACTTTTCTTCCAGTAGTTGTCCATCTTACCTCTCACCATCCCATATTTGAAGATTTACAGAGATTCAATAAAGTTCTTATCGTTAAAACTAATTTTGCCCCACCAATCAATGTTAGATTTCAAATGTCAAATAGAATCTGATTGGTTGGGGCAAACTTTGAACCGTTTTTAACTTATATTGCATCTCCCTGTTTTTTAGTGCTTACCTGTAGTGCTACATAACTCTCCCTTCTACCTTGACCTTGTGTTATTTCACAACCCTTATCTCAGTTTATTTCCCTCTCTCCACATCTTTAGTTCATGTCGATTTAGGGTTTCTTCTCAGAACTGTTCCACCCTATAGTCCTACAAAGATTGTAGATATATCTTCCTGGATATTCTCCATTGTCTTTTTATCCATTGTAAATTCTGATCTCCTTTCTTATTCACATTCTCTTTTTCAGCTTTGCTGCCAGAATATAACTCTCCTCTCAGTAACTTCATTTCTTTTCACCCCTGCAGCCGATGTATCAGAATTCCTCCGAAATTCTCTTTAGCCAGAGTAGATGGGGAGCTAGCCTCTCAGTAACCCTCCTCGACAATCTTTCAGCATGTTTAGATTTAGAATTATTTCCCAGTATGCCACTGCACTGTTTAATGGCCAGATCATTATTTTTGTGACCAATATTAAGTTATATGTCAGTCACAAAATGATCGTTCCATGCCATTGTCAAAAATTGCTGGAACATGGGAGGTACATGGTATGATGCATGGCCTTCATCGCTCTCACTCTATCCAATCATTGTCCCTCTCACTGATCTGGTGTAACTAGAAATCATTGGGCCTACCAGCAAAACTAGAAGGGGGCCCCTATCCGTGCTTCATTCACAGTGGATTTCTAGAGGAGACTATATCTGTCATAGGAAAATAAAAGGTGGGTCCCCTTGGCTCCACCAGGCCCCCTGCAGTTGCTCCCCTAGAAGTTATGCCCCTGCTCCTAGTCCCAGCACTTTCCCTCTCTTCAGCCTTTAACCATATTCAATATTTGTATGTTTTCCTACTTGTCTAGTGTAGATGGAGACCCGTCCTCCCAGTAACTTCCCTCTCTCCAGCCTTGCACAACCACATCTCTCCACCCAGAAACTTTCAATCACTCTGCCTAGTACCAGTCACGACAGCAGGTGCCTCCTTTCCTTTACTGCAACAGGTCCAGGGCTAGAAAGACAACTTTGCATGTTTAGCTGTTCACAGGAATGCCAAGTATGAATGCTAATTTCACTTGTAACATAACAAAACTCAATATTAAAAGAAGAGCACAGCAGACAGCAGACAGACAGAGAAAGCAATTTCCTATTAGCAGTTTGTTGTTTGCATTGAGTATTTATATACACAGTGTACATTTACATACTCTCGACTGTCCGTTTAGTGTGGAATGACATTTCCTGTAGCGTTCACTCTATATCCCTATATGACATGATATTTTTACTGTCTGTGTTTCTGTCTCCTTTATACATGTTTGTAACTGTCTGTGTCAGTCTGTCACCATCTATCAGGATGTCTCTATGACATGAATGGATTTGCTCCTAAACTCTACCACATAGAAAGAATCAGACATGTTTTTATGAAATTGAAAGTTTCCTAATATATCTAGAAATAAATAAATAATCGTCCTATTCACGTGCACAGTTATATCTATAGATCGATTGCATGCTCTCTCTCATATATGAACATAGCACAGTTATATGTCTAGATCCATTGCTGCTCTCTCTATATATAACATAGCAGTTATATATAATCCATTGCATGCTCTCTCTATATATGAACATAGCGTTATATTATAGATCCATTGCATGCTCTCTCTATATAGAACATGCACAGTTATATCTATAGATCCATTGCATGCTCTCTCTCTCTCTATATGAACATAGCACAGTTATATGTCTAGATCCATTGCATGCTCTCTCTATATATGAACATAGCACAGTTATATGTCTAGATCCATTGCATTCTCTCTCTATATATGAACATAGCAGTTATATCTAGATCCATTGCATGCTCTCTCTCTATATATATGAACATAGCACAGTTATAGCTATAGATCCATTGCATGCTCTCTCTCTATATATATGAACATAGCACAGTTATAGCTATAGATCCATTGCATGCTCTCTCTTATATATGAACATAGCACAGTTATATCTATAGATCAATTGTGTCATTTTTTACATTTAGCACAATGTTCAGATGTTTTAGAGTCAGTAATTCTCTGGTTTAAAGGAAAACTCACACTCTTTCTCCTTGAACGTAGGAAATCTCTTGAGATCCAGTTGCACATGTTTAAATTGAGCTTCGCCCCTATAAGCCCTTTCTGTACTTCTGTTATAGCTTTCAATGTGATTCCTGGTTGTTGGCTATTATGAGCAATTTTGAGGCATTGCAAGTATCTCTTTATCCCAATCTGAGGTTGTGATTGAAGCGCTAATGCTTTCCAAGCCGTGTCCTTCAGAGGTGGATGAGAATTGGAAATCAGCAGGGGTTAATCTATCTTTCTCTCTGCCCGCACCTTGTTTATCAGAACATATGGAATCACCTGTCACCCCCAAAGTGTTAGGGATCAGTCACAGGATGGGGAATATCGCGAGGAGCAGAGCAGAGGTCATTCAAAAGCAATGAACATTGATTTCTGCGCAAGCTTACAATCTAACCCAGTAATACATGTATCCTGGCAGTAGGCACTGTACTAGACAGCACTACAATACATGTCACCCCTCCAGATAAGGAAACACCTTTTAATTTTTTTTCATTTTGTGTTACAAGCATATTCCACAAACAGTGGATTGTATAAAACATTTTACAAAGAACAGTTGTTAAACCTTTATTTTCACGTTTCTTCGTGTTTTAAATGTCTTTCCAAAAATTGATTGATTCATTCAAATCCTAATGTATACACAGTGTGTATCATATTGTATATTACTAAGGAGATGCACAATCCTTAATGTTTTAATTCTTTCTTTGTTTTTGGATTCTACCAATCAGATCTTCATTTAATATGAGCCCCGATTTCTTTTATATGGATTTGGTTGGACCAATCTCATTTAACCCAGACAGGCTGATTTATTTACAGCACAGCGTAGAACATTCACGGGAAAAAAAATAACATATAAGGACATATATATATAAAAGGATATAACGTTCAGTACAATGGATTTTATTTTTAAAACCACTTTTATGGCAAACTAAGTGTAATTGTGTCATTTTATTGAATAGAAAACTAATGAAATAATTACAAATTAAATAGAATCTTTAAAGTTTTTAATTGCAAAACATTCCTTTCTTTATTTGCTGTGTTTTTTGTTATCTTTTTAAAGTTATCTTTATATGATTGCAGTTTATATTATGAAAAAAGGTCAGATAAAAAAGCCAAACACATTCCGCATTAAGGATGAAAGTTTTGAAAAAGGAATGGAAATGAAAGAATGCAAATGCGTGCTGCATCCTTATAGGCTATATTCACATTGAAGCCTTAAAAATAGGAATTATGGATTAGGAATGTACCAAGTTCACTTATTATCTTGATTAGACATCATCACATCAGAATCATTTGCTTGGCTCTGCGTCTTGCCTCCTCTCGTAGCTTTTCTATTTACTGTAGCTGTCAGAACCCTGTTTAAAAGGAAGATCAAACCAAATGAGAACTGACTTTACCACTCTGACCAATACATTTCTTCTGTGATAGTTCATCGATCCTTCCACTTTTCTTTGCACCTGTCTGTAATACTGAATGACTTAACAGTTAAACATGCACATCTATTTTGTAATCATTATTATTCTATTTAGTTTATGAAGAAATAAACTCTTAAACTCTGAACATTATTTATCTATACATTAATATAACATTATATTTAACCATGGGTTTGTTGGTAACATATTTGTAGAGTTGGATTAATACTAAAGTCTAAATGCATGTTGTAGTCACATTCTGTTAATTAATGTCTTTATAAAACAGTATTTTGGTTCTAGAGTATGATGAACCAGATCACTGCTTCTGACAAGGCCCTTAGCAGTTTGCTGGCCCTAGGCAGGAGCCTAAGTTGCCTTGTTGATAATCTGGCTCTGCCTATTTTTACGAACACCTCTATGTGCAAAAGTTTGCAGTCTAAAAACTTCAAGCTCTCGCACACAGATCCATTCACGCTGGGTCTCTATAAGTGAGTGATGTTTTTATTAGAAGCTATATGTAGTTTTTTTTTCTACACAAAGAATCAATTTTACAGCTTAGAAGGCTAGTGGAAGAAGAGGTCAAGCATTGGTATTGAAGGTTGTCAGATAAGGAGGAATCTGATGAATCACTGAAAACCCAATGCCAACACAGAACTATCACACCAGCAGAAATTCATTTGAAACAGTTTCGGATAAACAAAGAGTAAATTGTTAAATGAAAGGACGAGGTTTTAAAGCGAGTTGAGACGCTGGTGTCTTGTTGACGAACACTGATTTCTTTTTTTTTCCCTGCTGATCTTTATATTGTATTTTTGTACTGATATGCTGCAAAATGAACAGATTGATATTGTCGCTATAATCTTTTTAATGTGTAGATAGTGTCTACTGTGAGTAGATAATATGTACTGTGTGTACAGTGTGTAGATAGTGTGTACTGTGCATAGATAATGTGTACTGTGTGTATAGTGTGTAGATAATGTGTACCTATAGATCCATTGCATGCTCTCTCTCTATATATATGAACATAGCACAGTTATAGCTATAGATCCATTGCATGCTCTCTCTCTATATATATGAACATAGCACAGTTATATCTATAGATCAATTGTGTCATTTTTTACATTTAGCACAATGTTCAGATGTTTTAGAGTCAGTAATATCTCTGGTTTAAAGGAAAACTCACACTCTTTCTCCTTGAACGTAGGAAATCTCTTGAGATCCAGTTGCACATGTTTAAATTGAGCTTCGCCCCTATAAGCCCTGTCTGTACATTTCTGTTATAGCTTTTCAATGTGATTCCTGGTTGTTGGCCTATTATGAGCAATTTTGTAGGCATTGCAAGTATCTCTTTATCCCAATCTGAGGTTGTGATTGAAGCGCTAATGCTTTCCAAGCCGTGTCCTTCAGAGGTGGATGAGAATTGGAAATCAGCAGGGGTTAATCATATTCTTCTCTCTGCCCGCACCTTGTTTATCAGAACATATGGAAATCACCTGTCACTCCCCAAAGTGTTAGGGATCAGTCACAGGATGGGGAATAGCTGCGAGGAGCAGAGCAGAGGTCATTCAAAAGCAATGAGACATTGATTTCTGCGCAAAGCTTACAATCTAACCCAGTAATACATGTATCCTGGCAGTAGGCACTGTACTAGACAGCACTACAATACATGTCACCCTCCCAGATAAGGAAACACCTTTTATATTTTTTCATTTTGTGTTACAAGCATATTCCACAAACAGTGGATTGTATAAAACATTTTACAAAGAACAGTTGTTAAACCTTTATTTTCACGTTTCTTCGTGTTTTAAATGTCTTTCCAAAAATTGATTGATTCATTCAAATCCTAATGTATACACAGTGTGTATCATATTGTATATTACTAAGGGAGATGCACAATCCTTAATGTTTTTAATTCTTTCTTTGTTTTTTGGATTCTACCAATCAGATCTTCATTTAATATGAGCCCCGATTTCTTTTATATGGATTTGGTTGGACCAATCTCATTTAACCCAGACAGGCTGATTTATTTACAGCACAGCGTAGAACATTCAACGGGAAAAAAAATAACATATAAGGACATATATATATAAAAGGATATAACGTTCAGTACAATGGATTTTATTTTTAAAACCACTTTTATGGCAAACGTAAGTGTAATTGTGTCATTTTAATTGAATAGAAAACTAATGAAATAATTACAAATTAAATAGAATCTTTAAAGTTTTTAATTGCAAAACATTCCTTTCTTTATTTGCTGTGTTTTTTGTTATCTTTTTTAAAGTTATCTTTATAATGATTGCAGTTTATATTATGAAAAAAGGTCAGATAAAAATAGCCAAACACATTCCGCATTAAGGATGAAAGTTTTGAAAAAGGAATGGAAAATGAAAGAATGCAAATGCGTGCTGCATCCTTATAGGTCTATTTCACATTGAAGCCTTTATAAATAGGAATTATGGATTAGGAATGTACCAAGTTCTACTTATTATCTTGATTAGACATCATCACATCAGAATCATTTGCTTGGCTCTGCGTCTTGCCTCCTCTCGTAGCTTTTCTATTTACTGTAGCTGTCAGAACCCTGTTTAAAAGGAAGATCAAACCAAATGAGAACTGACTTTACCACTCTGACCAATACATTTCTTCTGTGATAGTTCATCGATCCTTCCACTTTTCTTTGCCACCTGTCTGTAATACATTGAATGACTTAACAGTTAAACATGCACATCTATTTTGTAATCATTATTATTCTATTTAGTTTATGAAGAAATAAACTCTTAAACCTCTGAACATTATATTATACCTTATACATTAATATAACATTATATTTAACCATGGGTTGTTGGTAACATATTTGTAGAGTTGGATTAATACTAAAGTCTAAATGCATGTTGTATGCACATTCTGTTAATTAATGTCTTTATAAAACAGTAGTTTGGTTCTAGAGTAATGATGAACCAGATCACTGCTTCTGACAAGGCCCTTAGCAGTTTGCTGGGCCCTAGGCAGGAGCCTAAGTTGCCTTGTTGATAATCTGGCTCTGCCTATTTTTACGAACACCTCTATGTGCAAAAGTTTGCAGTCTAAAAACTTCAAGCTCTCGCACACAGATCCATTCACGCTGGGTCTCTATAAGTGAGTGATGTTTTTATTAGAAGCTATATTTGTAGTTTTTTTCTACACAAGAGAATCATATTTTACAGCTTAGAAGGCTAGTGGAAGAAGAGGTCAAGCATTGGTATTGAAGGTTGTCAGAATAAGGAGGAATCTGATGAATCACTGAAAACCCAATGCCAACACAGAACTATCAACCAGCAGAAATTCATTTGAAACAGTTTCGGATAAACAAAGAGTAAATTGTTAAATGAAAGGACGAGGTTTAAAGCGTGTTGACGCTGGCTGTCTTGTTGACGAACACTGATTTCTTTTTTTTTCCCTGCTGATCTTTATATTGTATTTTTGTACTGATGTGCTGCAAAAAAATGAAACAGAATTGATATTGTCGCTAGAATCTTTTAGTTTGTAGAGACTGGCAGGGAGATTCAATAAAAGTTCTTATCGTTTAAAATATTGCTAATTTTGCCCCAACCAATCAGATATTATCTAACATTTGTAAGCTAACATCTGATTGGTTGGGGCAAAATTAGCACCATTTTTAACAATAAGAACTTTTATTGAATAACCCTGTGCATGTGTTTGCAGCCTTCGCCTTGGTATAACCAGAGTGTATTGTGAATACATTGTTTTGTCATTTCTGGAAGAAAAGGGGTTAAATCGGTATTGTGTCTTCTGTTGAAAGCATAAAATCTGTGGCTGAAGTTCTGGGGTAAAGAAGGAGTTAACTCAGCAGGTCAGTAAAAAGCGTGAGAGAGTATTGAGTAGAGAAGGACTGGTTGCCAACTGTATATTTCATATATTATTCACGCCAGGATCAATGAATAGCTCTGGTTTTATCTGCAGCCAGAAAGATGCACACAAATATCAATGCAATAGGTAATTATACGTTTTATAAACCTAATATTTTTTGAACCCAGCAGTTAAAATGTTTTATAGATCCCTACAGCGGACAGATTATTCAGCTTGGAAAAAGCAGACATTGACCTCCTGTTACCAATTCAGAAAAATGTCTAAGGTCACATTTCCAGTGTTTGGGTGGGTGGGGGATTATAGGAATAGGTTAGATGGAGCTGTTGGAGATTATACAGAGGGAAAAGTAGGGAACCAGAATGACCAATGGCATAAGAATATATGGAGTGATGTAAGTTTGGGGCTATACTCAAATCCATTGGTGCACCTGTGTATGACATCATTTGCAGTTTTTCCCATTAAAAAAGGAGCCGCCATCAATTTATTTGAAATGAAAGCTGTTGATTAGAGCCTGTTTATAGTGAGGAATATATGCTTATTAGGAGGCTATATACCTATATGCTATATTGCTTGCAGGAAAGTATGACTGATAAATTGGGACCATGGATGATTTGTGAGATTTCACCATGTTGTAAGAGTTATGGATCTGTGTTTTTTATTTGAAACTCCATAGAAGGCAGGTATATAGTAATTGTAGGCAGGTATACAGTAATTTTAGTCAGGTATAACAGTAATTGCAGGCAAGTACAGTATATGGTAATTGTAAGCAAGTCTATAGTAATTGTAGGCAGATGTATACTAATTGTAGGCAGGTATATAATAATTGTAGGCAGGTGTATATTAATTGTAGGCAGGCATATTGTAATTATAGGCATGTTTATAGTAATTGTAAGCAAGTATTTAGTAATTGTAGGCAGATATATAGTAATTGTAGTCAGGTATATAATAATTGTAGGCAGGTATATCGTAATTGCAGGCCAGTATATAATAATTGTAGTCAGGTATACAATAATTGTTGGCAGGTATATACTGTAGTAATTGTAGATAATTGTATATTAATTGTAGGTAGGTATACAATAATTGTAGAAACTGAAAGATTTTGGCTTAGGCACACCACACGGCAGCTTGCAAAAGGTAGGTGCACGTCTCTAGCAGTCCTATCCCAGGACTTAAACAATATCATAGATAAAGAAGAATAAACACATTAAGCATTGGAAGTAGTGTGCATCTCTCAATATTTTCTTTATCTATGATATAATAATTGTAGGTCATTATATAATATTTTGTAGGCAGGTATATAATAATTGCTGGCATATATATAAAAATTGTAGGCAGGTATATAATAATTGTAGGCAATTACATAGTAATTGTAGGCAGGTGTATAGTAATTGTAGGCAGGTATATAATAATTGTTGGCAGGTATGTAGTAATTGTAGGCCAGTATAAAATAATTGTTGGCAGGTATATACTGTAGTAATTGTAAGCAGGTATATAAAAATTGTAGGCAGGTATATACTGTAGTAATTGTAAGCAGGTATATAAAAATTGTAGGCAGGTATATAGTAATTGCAGGCAAGTATATAATAATTGCAGGAAGGTATATAGTAATTGTAGGCAGGTATATAATAATTGTAGTCAGGCATATAGTAATTGTAGGCAGATATATCGTAATTGTAGGCAGGTATATAGTAATTGTAGGCAGGTATATCGTAATTGTAGGCAGGTATATAGTAATTGTAGGCAGGTATATAGTATTTGTAGGCAGGTATATATCAATTGCAGGCAGGTATATAGTAATTGTAGACAGGTACCGTATATACCCGATTATAAACCTTTCAGAGTATAAACCGAGGTACCTAGTTTTACCTAAAAAGGAGAAAAAAAAGAGATTGACTCGAGTATAAACCGAGGGTGTAACCCCTACTAGTATTTGCCACTTAAGATGTTTGGAAACTACAACTCCGAGAAAGATTGACTCGAGTATAAACCGAGATAAGATTTTCAGGCTTTTTTTAAAGCCTGAAAACTGGTTTATACTCGAGTATATACGGTATATAATAATAGTAGGCAGGTATATAGTAATGTAGGCAGGTATATAATAATAGTAGGCAGGTATATAGTAATTGTAGGCAGGTATATATAATAGTGGCAGGTGTATATTGATTGTAGGCCAGTATATATTAATTGTAGGCAGATATAAAATAATGTAGGCAGGTATATAGTAATTGTAGGCCGGTATATAGTGATTGTTGTAGGCCAGTATATATTAATTGTAGGCAGGTATAAAATAATTGTAGGCAGGTATATAGTGATTGTAGGCCAGTATATATAATTGTAGGCAGGTTATAGTAATTGTAGGCAGGTATATTTTAATTGTAAGCAGGTATATAGTAATTGTAGGCAGGTATATGTGATTGTAGGCAGGTATATAGTAATTGTAGGCAGGGTATTAGTTATTGTAGGCAGGTCTATTGGAATTGTAAGCAGGTATATAAAAATTGTAGGCAGGTATATAGTAATTGCAGGCAAGTATATAATAATTGCAGGAAGGTATATAGTAATTGTAGGCAGGTATATAATAATTGTAGTCAGGCATATAGTAATTGTAGGCAGATATATCGTAATTGTAGGCAGGTATATAGTAATTGTAGGCAGGTATATCGTAATTGTAGGCAGGTATATAGTAATTGGTAGGCAGGTATATAGTATTTGTAGGCAGGTATATATCAATTGCAGGCAGGTATATAGTAATTGTAGACAGGTACCGTATATACCCGATTATAAACCTTTCAGAGTATAAACCGAGGTACCTAGTTTTACCTAAAAAGGAGAAAAAAAAGAGATTGACTCGAGTATAAACCGAGGGTGTAACCCCTACTAGTATTTGCCACTTAAGATGTTTGGAAAAACACTCCGAGAAAGATTGACTCGAGTATAAACCAAGATAAGATTTTCAGGCTTTTTTTAAAGCCTGAAAACCTGGTTTATACTCGGTATATACGGTATATAATAGTAGGCAGGTATATGTAATTGTAGCAGTATATAATATAGTAGGCAGGTATATAAATTGTAGGCAGGTATATAATATAGTAGGCAGGTGTATATGATTGTAGGCCAGTATATATTAATTGTAGGCATATATAAATAATTGTAGGCAGGTATATAGTAATTGTAGGCCGGTATATAGTGATTGTTGTAGGCCAGTATATATTAATGTGGCAGGTATAAAATAATTGTAGGCAGGTATATAGTGATTGTAGGCCATTATATATAATTGTAGGCAGGTATATGTAATTGTAGCAGGTATATTTAATTGTAAGCAGGTATATAGTATTGTAGGCAGGTATATTGTGATTGTAGGCAGGTATATATATTGTAGGCAGGTATATAGTTATTGTAGGCAGGTATTTGAATATTGTAGGCAGGTATATAGTAATTGTAGGCAGGTATATAGATGTAGGCAGTATATAATATAGTAGGCAGGTGTATATTGATTGTAGGCCAGTATATTAATTGTAGGCAGATATAAAATAATTGTAGGCAGTATTTAATTTTAGGCCGGTATATAGTGATTGTTGTGGCCAGTATATATTAATTGTAGGCAGGTATAAATAATTGTAGGCAGTATATAGTGATTGTAGGCCAGTATATATAATTGTAGGCAGGTATATAGTAATGTAGCAGGTATTTTAATTGTAAGCAGGTATATAGTAATTGTAGGCAGGTATATTGTGATTGTAGGCAGGTATATAGTAATTGTAGGCAGGTATATAGTAATTGTAGGCAGGTATATAGTAATTGTAGGCAGGTATATTGTAATTGTAGGCCGGTATATAGTAATTGTAGGCAGGTATATAGTAATTGTAGGCTGGTATATAATAATTGTAGCAGGTATATAGTAATTGTAGGCAGGTATATAGTGATTGTAGGCCAGTATATATTAATTGTAGGCAAGTATAAAATAATTGTGGGCAGGTATATAGCAATTGTAGGAGTAATTGTAGGCAGGTATATAGTAATTGTAGGCAGATATAAAGAGATTGTTCTCACAGCTAAGAGGCCCCTTATGCCTTGACTAGGGGTATGAAATGTAGGAAAAAGTATGAACCAGGAGAATTTTCATAGAATATAAAAAGATTGGTTGAAATCATTATTTCACTGGGACATAGTTTGTAGTTATAATGACAAATAAAATGCATTAACCAGCAGACTTCCTAGAGGGCACATGTTTGACCATGGTCAGCACTCACCTGCATACATCTGATGTATTTGTTTTACTGAGCAGTGAGATGCCCCTTTCTGTCATGTACTGCAGTTTAATTATGTCACCTTTCTTTCTCTCAGTTGTACATCAAGTGGGCTTTATTCAAGAATGAATAGAGCATTTGAAAAATAAAGGCTCGCATTAAAATGCAAGGCTGCACTGATTGCAAATTGATTGACTTTAAATGTATTTTTCGGTGTAACGGATTTTCAGATCTTGAGATCTCACTTTGAATGAATAAATCTTAAAATGCCTAGTCGGATTCATAGATCCAGAAACCTTTTTTAGACTCAGTGCAAGCTCAATAGCATAGATATTTAATGTGTGTCTGGCCCTTTAACACATAGAATAGTAAAAAAAAATACTGCACACGGTATACATTGAATTACTAGCAAATAATTGAATCAGTGAGCTTGCCACCCTGTACAGCACAGAGAGGAGGCAGCGCAGGCTGTGTTTGCTTTCACAAAAGTCCCGAAATTCAATTATTCTGCAGGCAATGCACTTGTACTTCCATCGACTTTAGCAGCCAGCTGTCTATCCCTTTCTCTGTCACTGAGGCCTGTAATACATTTCCAAGCAATCAGTGGTGGGACCCTCTAGCAGTAATAGGGTAAACCCTTTAATGGCAATTGCTATTTGCAGAGAGAGCCCCCAACATGAACTCTTACTGCTGCACCTTCCATCCCTGGGTTTGATAGGCAGAGTCCGAGTGAGGAGAACATCAACAGCTGTGATTAGATGATGAAAAAGACTGTGTGATCAGTAATGGTTTATTGACAGGCCAAGGGATTTCAGCTTCTGTTGCAAACGCAGTTTATTTATTTATCTGTCAAACCTGTGTACATAAGCATATAGAATTATTGGCCTCTCCTAAACATTACCCATACAGCACTGTCTCCCAGTGTGCTGATAGATACGTCTGCAGAACTAAATATCAATCTGTCATTCCAGCTATAAAGGATTGCGTGGCTTATAGATATTTATTTGCCTCTGATGAATATACAAAGCCTTTAATTAAGATGCACCTGAAACTCTGACCACATTGTTATTTTTTTTGGCACAGTATGGATCCCCTGTGTGCTATCACGTCATTTCATTACAGATTGTCTTGATGTGCTGTCAGTCTATATAGCTTTATTGATTTTGATGGTAACCACCCCCCACCCCCCCTTTACCATAAATAGACTAGGGGATGGAGAAATCTGATATTTAAATTAATTTCTTTTTTATTCCTTGCTTGTGGGTTTTGTGTTTTTCCATCCCCTCGAGCTTATTTGCAACGATTATAGATGTTGAAGCTTGAAGTTCATTCCTTACCTTCTGTGTGCATGTGTATTATTACATTAATATGCTTATCTGACTGGTTCCTTTTTATATGCATTAGGGCACTCATGCTTGTATGAGTCCGGTCTAATTCCTCCTCTAGAACTCTCATATTGTCTCCCTGTGCCCCCATAGAAATGTGTGTTACGTATGACAAAGCAAGGGGTTCTGCAACTACGTTCTTAATGCACCAATGATTCCTGCTCTGTGTGTGCTTGTGTGATTAACTGCACCTTCTGGGATGGATAAAGAATAGAAACATGGTCTGTTAGATGGGAAAGTAGAGCCTTCCTAGCAAATTTGCATTAAGAGAGTCAGCTCTTGCGTACATAGCTAGTTCATTATGCCCTAGAATTGACCCATTATTACTGCTTTGATTGGTGGGGATTTTTTTTTCTTTTGTTAAAGTTTCCACCTGTCTTTCATGGTGATGCAAAATATATTATATTTAGGGCAGAGACCGCATTCCTTATGTGGCAAAGATTGCCACACAGTCCTGATTACAAGGGAGTTCGCGGGCAAGTGAACCAGTAGTTAATTGACTGCTCTGGTTGGGGAAGAGAGGAAGGGGGCTAGAGAATTTACCGAGCATGCCTGTGGGTCAGTGGCCCACAAAAACTAGAAACTTAGAGAAACCAAAATCGCTAAAACTGTCTGTTGGTAAGCAATTATACAATTATTATACAATTCATGCCGGTCGTTTTTAAGCTTTACTTCTTCTTTAAAGAGTTTTTCTCCCCCCCCCCAAACAAAAATTTTACGACTGACAGAAAACCTCCCAAAACCTAGACCTCGCAAGGTATGAAGTGCTCAATTCGGCTTCTAAATATACTTTCCAGTCCTTGTTCCCTTGGCTACCTTCTGCCTGTCTTCTGTGCCTTTTCCATGCTCGGAACGAGTAGAAGGGGCCGGACTGGAAGCCGTGACAGTATATTTAGAAGCCAATTTGAGCACTTTAGACATTGTGAGGTCTAGGTTTTGGGTTTTTTTGGGGGTGGACATATCCTTTAACCTGGTCAAAAATTATTAGCTGATTCATTTGTATTTTAAACAAACTGAACTTAACTGGGATCTACCTGTGCAAGTGTAGCACTGTCACTCTGACATTGTATATATATTTTTATGCCCTTCATAGTCTTATTTCAGATAGATTAATACCATGTTCCCTGTTTCAATGTATGTCCCTCTTTAATGTAATAATCTGCTGGACTTTACTGTCTCTGACTGACATTTAACACGGTATTTCAAAGTATCATCTACAAACATTGCCAAGTATGTTTTTGTACAAAGGGTTCAACAAACATTGTCACATTGAAAGTTTGTGCAAAACGCTTTTACCTTCCAGATAAATAATCACACACTTATCTGTGTTGATCTTCATCTGGCATTTTGCTGTTTTATCTAAATCCCTAAGGAGAGAACAAACATTATGCTACAAATGTATTTCTCACAAAATTTAATGTCAACGGCAAATGGTGCTTTTAATCCACACTTTAGGGTATGCAATAAATAAATTAAAACATGTTGATCCATTGTCAAAACGGAATTTACATCCATTGTCCTAAAAACCTTGCTGGTTCCAAAATTCCTATTTGTCGGTGTCCTTGCTAGCAACCTTGGCCACAGAGCCATAATGAAAAATGTTAAATGATCATACAAGATGGTGTATACTATGTTTGAATAGGAAATGTTCTTAGGACTTGTATTTTAACTACAGTCCCTGTATTCTCTAACAGCCTCCTGGTCTATGGGGAATAGGGAGTGGTTCAATCAGGAAAAAATAGAACACCTCGTCTTTACATGATCTGTCACTTACATACCCATAATGAGTAAAAACATTTTAAATATTCATGGCTACAAAAAAAATCTATCATAAACATGTGATATCTGTCTCTCAAAATAACTATGATCGCTCAATTGTAATCATTATACCTAAACTGTATTACATCAAAGAAATTCAGACAGATCATGCACAGTTTATCACTTGTAATTCCAAACCAAAGTTTTAACTGTGTAAATAAAGTAAAATTGTTCACTACATAAAGCCCTGCAATTATTTTATCACTATCCCCTCCCCTTATTGGGCAGCTTATTTCTTGCTCATTGTGTTCAGCATAAGGAGCATGCCCATACCCAGTGGCTTGGGGAAGAGGAGTTAGAAGTTACTGAGGGGCTTGTCTTTACAAAGAGTTATGATTGGTTAGAATTTACTTAGAAAGGCAAGTAATTTTATGCTAAGCATCAGTTTGTGGGCAATAAATGTAAGTCATTTAAAGTCATCTAGTTGCCCTGTTTAAAGTGCGGTGTTATGATAAATCTGCCTGAATCTCTCCTTTATATGGCCAGCAAACACTTTTAAATCATCCATTAAACTAATTAGCATAACACCTCTGATACTTATACCAACGTATTACTACCATTGGGGCATCAGCAAATAGTGTCCCTTTAGGTAATTTTTCAAACAGCTATAGAAATAAATGAGCCTTCTAGACTTGTATCTGAAAGAGATAATTCAACATAAAAGCAATCTAAAGGAATCAGTGTTTGGCTGTAATAATTCTCACTCAAAGAAATGTCAATTAAGAACATTTGCTACTTGTAGAAAACGGACTCAGTTTACAATATTACAAATGAATTCATTATTTTTGCACACTGTATGATTCATTTCCCATTGAGGTGCATGATTCAGGGTAGATCTTCAATGAGAGTCACTGGTGGTGGATACAATTGGTTTAGCGGGTGATAAGCCCAGTGTATTTTACTTATGCTATGTCTATCACAAGGCAAGGGGACAACACTAATTAATACACTTTGAGATACGTATAATTATAATCAATTAGCTTGTAGTTCTTTGAGCTGTTGTGCCATGAGTGCACATGGTAGCAGTATTTAACTACTTCTGTGGATAGAACTAGTGATTAAGCAGATTCCCCTTATTTGGGTTGACTGCCCGAGACAAGTCACCTTACGGCTTAAATGCCATTGCAATAAATTCAATTACCATCACATTTAGTGTGACTGCCCTAAGTAAATATTCCAAGGCATTCACGGTCTAATAACCAGAAGTTTCGGAATTCAACCCAGGATCGTAACTACCAAGGGAGCAACCGCAGGGGGGTCCCATCTTCTTCTTCTATAGCCTACTCCCAAAAAAACTGTGGATGAATTACGCATAAGGGCCCCATCTTAGTTTTTCTGTGGTTACGCCACTGTTAGTTCAGACTATATACCAACTACCGTAAGAGTGGCGCTATTATCTGAAGTCACCCTTTACTGATGATTCCAACATAATAACCTGAATACTTGCTCATTAATATGGCTGTGCCATGACACTTGCTAAACAACTTTGGAAGTTACTTGTGGACGTGAATAGAAAAAAAAATCAGGTGTAGCCTTTCATCTGTCACACCGTGTTTTGCTTGGTGGTGAGTTTCTGACAGCCAGAGAGAGACATTTATCAGTTGAATTCATAATCTGTGAAGGGTTTTAATTTAAAAGCGATTTACAAAGTATTATCATATTTAGTCATTCTCCCCCAGCATAAGCTTTTTCAAAAAGGTTCAATTTATCAAACTTATTTGCACCAAATGAAAGTCTGTAAAAATGTTTTGCATACCGTTTTATTATTTTGCTTGCTAAACAATGAATTACCATAAAGGCATGTAAACAAAGTCATTTGCCATTTCCCCCCTACAATTCTTATGTGTGACATTGTATGGACATTTAACCCTGGCTAGTTGGGAATAAGCATGGTATATCTACAACTGTTGCAGAAAAGAAACACGTAAACTCTTTATAACTGCAGCATATTCACCATATTAGGCAGTGATGTATTTCTATGAATCCTATACAGGTATCGGTACATACTGATTGCATTTTATGTGATAGGAGCAGAGCAAATCATTTACTTTAAAATGGTGCAGTTGTAGAACATAAGCACAAGTCACAAGTGGTCTTTTAATAAATCCAGCAATCTACCTAGCAACTGCTGTATTAAAAATATATATTCAAACATGATTGATTTCCAAACATTGGATGTAGAGGAGTTATCATATTACCTACACAACAGGAAGCCCAAGAGCATATCATCACCTCTTCTCTATATCCCTGGGTCATCCATCATTCCATATACTAGAGGAATAAAATAAAATCCAGGCTGATTGTGGGTTTGTATTCACTGTGTTGGGAGTATTGAGATTGTTTGTAGAGCTACTGCCAATTTCAAAATATGTTGCAGCTATTTATTTCCAGAGATTGGCTTTCGGTGGGGTTTGTTTAGACATGTGATTTGTAGCAGCAGCAATTTTTTTTTTGCATTTATTAAGAAATGGGTTTAAGTATTTCCATTGTGCATGTTCACACCACTACCCCCCAGTTACTGATAAAATACCAACCTTTATTTTACATTTATCAAAGTGACATCAGTAACTGATGTCACAACCAAGACACTAGGCCCTACCTTTAAAGCTTTCTTTTTTCTCAGTGCATATTAATTTCCAATTACTTTGCATACTGGCTGACCTCATCATGGACCTGCTCGCTTTTTTTAATAACAGTTTTTAAACTTGCCCACCCCACCCCAAAAATTTTATGTGATAGTAAATCTTAGGCTATGTACACAAAATTGTGACAATATCAACCACAGCAAAAGAAATGTTGATCAATAGGGCTACTGACCTTTTCGACTGGACGCCTTAGAAATTGTAACACAAACATGTGGTTTCGAGTGGGCCATGTGTCTGGTTGTACCAAGATATCAACAGTAACTCCAATCAAGTAGTGTGTTTGAAGGGAATATTGGCCCGTGTGTATACAGCCTTAAATGTTTATGGGTATTTTATTTGGCAGAAGATGGGATGTGAAATATCAGTTCACTTCCTGTGTACTCCAGACTGGCAGATTACAAATCATTATATTGATTGTGCTGTCAGTCGGTAGCCCAATGTCTTATCTTCTGTTTTGGGGGGTTACATTAGAACATACATATATGTTCATTCTGATATAGTCATTTATTGGGACCCTCAGTATTATGTGTTAGCATTATAATAATGTTAATATATGTGTTACAGTATTTACAGAAAAGGGTGACTTTAGATAATAGTGCTACTCTTATAGTTGGTATATAATCTGAACTAACTTGCAGTGTTGTACCGTATATGAGCTATAACCCGGAGTGTCCAATGTGGACCTCCAGATGTTTGCAAACTAATGACTGTGATCAGTATAGATATTCTGAGAAAGATCTGGTATACATAGGACAAACCCAATATAACACTGACTTACCTATCGATATAATGATATTCTGCACCATCAATCGTTTGGTGAATAGAAATATGAAAAACAATTGAGATTTAATTTGCAATTATGTCAGATCATCTGCAAATGTGTAAAAGGGGAAAAATCAGTTGGGAATAGATGGTTGCTGCAATTACAAGGATAGACTGTGTGTACTATCCTTAATGCTGGCCATACACTGAAGTCTAGGCCACACTGCCATGTTTTAGAGTCGATCGAGTGTTAAAAAACTCACAACGCATAGTGTTGACCAATTGTTTGGCAACACTTGGTGGGCTGCTCTGTGATCCGCTTATCAGCAATCTTTAATTTTTTTTGCACAATCGCATGCACTTCCATTGCGCACTGTTTTGCGCACTAGCGCACTGGATACGTGCACTCTTCTGGTACCTTAGGGAGATGCAACTTTGGGTAAATTTCACCCAGCATAGCAATTTAACGGCAGCTACTACTTGCACAGTCACTGGTGAATAGCTTGCGGTGGCTGTGTGAGTGTCTCTTGACATACTCACACAGGTGCCGCAAACATGATTTAGGTAACCTTTTTTTTAATCATTTAGCGTAACTTTACCCTGGATGTTCCCGTGACTTTAGGAAAACTGGCAGGACCGTTCATTTTTTAACTGGCACTATGGCTGCCGCAAACCGTAATTTGGCTGGGATACAGCGATGTAACATCAGCAGGTAAAACCGCAGCTTGTCCCTGATATTCTGATCATTACAATGTCGGAGATTATAAGCAAAAATAAGAAGAGAATCGTTTCGGGCAGAACTGGGGCCCTTTCTCAAGCCATGGCTTCTCAAGGGGGGGGGATATAATACATATAGACAGACATGGGATGGGGGATGATATAACTGCTTATTTAGACAGGACAAATGGGTTGGGATATATACTTATTATAGACAGACACGGGTGGGTGATATAATCTTTTATGGGGGACAACACGGGGTGGGGATATAATACTTATTATAGACAGACACGGGGTGAGGATATAATACCTTATTATAGACAGACACGGGGTGAGGATATATACTATTATAGACAGACACGGGGTGGGGGAATATAATACTTATATATGACAGACACGGGGGGGATATAATACTTATATAGACAGACATGGGATGGGGAATAATACTTATTATAAACAGACATGGGATGGGGATATAATACTATTTATAGACAGACCGGGGAGGGGATATAATACTTTTATAGACAGACACGGGGTGGGGATATAATACTATATAGCAGACCGGGTGGGGATATAATACTTATTATAGACAGACACGGGGTGGGGATATAATACTTATTATAGACAGACACGGGGTGGGGATATAATACTTATTATAGACAGACACGGGGTGAGGATATAATACTTATTATAGACAGACACGGGGTGAGAATATAATACTTATTATAACAGACACGGGGGGGATATAATACTTATTAAGACAGACATGGGATGGGATATAATACTTATTATAAACAGACATGGGATGGGGATATAATACTTATTAATAACCAGACATGGGATGGGGATATAATACTATTTATAGACAGACACGGGGAGGGGATATAATACTTATTATAGACAGACATGGGATATAATACTTATTATAGACAGCATGGGGGGATATAATACTTATATAGACAGACATGGGGGATATAATACTTATTATAGACGACACGGGGGATATAATACTTATATGACAGACACGGGGGGATATAATACTTTTAAGACAGACGGGGATATATACTTATTATAGACAGACACGGGGGGGAATATAATACTTATTATAGACAGAGACGGGGTGGGGATATAATACTTATAGACGGACATTGGGGATATAATCTTATTATAGACAGACACGGGGAATATAATACTTATTATAGACAGACATGGGGGGGATATAATACTTATATAGACAGACTGGGGTATAATGCTTATTATAGACACACGGGGGGATATAATATTTATTATAGACAGACATGGGGGATATAATATATACTTATTAAGACAGACATGGGATGGGGATATAATACTATTTATAGACAGACACGGGGGATATAATACTTATTATAGACAGACACGGGGGGATATAATACTTATTATAGACAGACATGGGGGGGATATAATACTTATTATGCCAACATGGGGGGGATAAATACTTATTATAGACAGACATGGAGGGATATAATACTTATTATAGCAGAGACGGGTGGGATATAATACTTATAGACGACATGGGGGATATAATACTTATTATAGACAGACATGGGGGGATATAATACTTATTATAGACAGACACGGGGAAATATACTTATTATAGACAGACATGGGCGGGATATAATACTTATAGACAGACATGGGGAAATAATACTTTTAGAACGACATGAGGATAATACTTATTTAGACAGACACGGGGAATATATACTTATTAGCAGAGACGGGTGGGTAATACTTATGACGGACATGGGGGGATATAATACTTATTATAGACAGACACGGGGAATATAATACTTATTATAGACAGACATGGGGGGGATATAATACTTATAGACAGACATGGGGAATATAATACTTATTATAGACAGACATGGAGGGATATAATACTTATAGACAGACACGGGGGGAATATAATACTTATTATAGACAGAGACGGGGTGGGGATATAATACTTATAGACGGACATGGGGGGTATAATCACTTATTATAGACAGACATGGGGGGATATAATACTTATTATAGACAGACACAGGGGGGATATAATACTTATTATAGACAGACACGGGGGATATAATGCTTATTATAGACAGAATGGGAATAATAATTCTTATTATAGACGACATAGGGGATAATACTTCTTATAGTAACATGGGAGGATATATTCTTATTATAACAGACATGGGGGATATAATACTTATAGACAACTAGGGGATATATACTTCTTATAGTAAGACATGGGGAGGATAAATTCTTATTATAGACAGACATGGGGGATTAATACTTATAGACAGACACGGGGAATTAATACTTATTATAGACAGACACGGGGGATATAACTTAGATACAGACACGGGGGGGGATATAATACTATTATAGACAGACATGGGGATATAATTTCTTATAATATAGACAGGGAGGGGTATAATACTTATAGACAGACATGGGGGATATAATACTTCTTATAGACAGACCTGGGGGATATAACTCTTATTATAGACAGACATAGGGGGATATAATACTTACAGACAGACATGGGGGATATAATACTTCTTATAGACAGACATAGGGGATATAATACTTCTTATAGTAAGCCATGGGGAGGATATATTCTTATTATAGACGACCGGTTGGGGATATAATACTTATTATAGACAGACACGGGGGGATATAATACTTATTTATGACAGAGCGTGGGGGATATAATACGTATCATAGACAGACACGGGGGGATAAACTTATTAAGACAGACACGGGGGGATATAACTTATTATAGACAGACACGGGGGGATATAATACTTATTATAGACAGACATGGGGGGATATAATTCTTATTATAGACAGACATAGGGGATATAATACTTCTTATAGTAAGACATGGGGGATATAATTCTTATTATAACAGACATGGGGGGATATAATACTTATGACAGACATAGGGGATATAATACTTCTTATAGTAAGACATGGGGAGATATATTCTTATTATAGACAGACATGGGGGGGATATAATACTTATAGACAGACACGGGGAATTATACTTATTATAGACAGACACGGGGGATATAATACTTATAGACAGACCACGGGGGGATATAATCTTATTATAGACAGACACGGGGGGGGATATAATACTTATTAAGACAGACATGGGGGAATATAATTCTATTATAGATAGACAAGGGAGGGGTATATACTTATGACAGACATGGGGGATATATACTTCTTAAAGACAGACCTGGGGGATATACTTATTATAGACAGACATGGGGGATAAATACTTATAACAACATGGGGGATATAATACTTTCTATAGACAGACATAGGGGGATATAATACTTCTTATAGACAGACATGGGGGAACTCCAGGAGAACTTTGTGGCCCTAAGAAGTGTTACTAGGGCCCCGCCATGGGGTTGACAGTACCGTGGTGTATGTGGCAGTAAGTGGGAAGCAATGACAGAATATGGAGGATGGGGGGGAGGGGGAGGGCGGTGTGATGATGGAGGGATGCGGCGGTAGTTAGAATCCGCTGTCACCCTCGGAAGGAGGGAGGCGGAGAGGGGCCTGGTGCTAACGTAGGGATGTCGGCTCCCCCTACAACGGGCCCGGATGCCCTCCGCTGCCTTGACTCTTCGACCGGTGGGGGGTTCATTGTCCGGAACATGGCGCCACCAAGCCCGGCTTCCAGCAGGACCCCTCCCGCAGAGAGCGGTAAGGCAGGTCGGGGATGTGGGGAAGGCCTGGGACCTACTACCGTGTACACAGCGTGACTGCCCCATGGGTAGGGGAATAACCCAGTTCTATATACAAGAGACTGGGACACAGTACATTGACCCCCCTTCTAATGGTCTGCCCGTGTGGTACCGTATTAACTAATAACAGGTGCACTGAACAGACAGGACACCGGGGGTGATGGGAAATGTTTATGGGAGGTACTAGTCTGGGTCTGTCTGTAACATGGGACTCTATATATAGTGTGGGTCTCTTTGTAACATGGGACTCTATATATAGTGTGGGTCTCTTTGTAACATGGGACTCTATATATAGTGTGGGTCTCTTTGTAACATGGGACTTCTATATAGTGTGGGTCTCTTTGTAACATGGGACTCTATATATAGTGTGTGGTCTCTTTGTAACATGGGACTCTATATATTATATTATGTGGTCTCTCTGTAACATGCATGGGACTCTATATATAGTGTGGGTCTCTCTGTAACTGGGACCATAGTGTGGGTCCTCTGTAACATGGGACCTCTATATAGTGTGGGTCTCTCTGTAACATGGACTCTAATAGTGTGGGTCTCTCTGTAACATGGGACTCTATATATAGTGTGGTCTCTGTAACATGGACTCTATATATATTGTGGGTCTCTGTAACATGGGACTCTATATATAGTGTGGTGTGTCTCTTTTTGTAACATGGGACTCTATATATGTGTGGTCTCATATAATACTTATTATAGACAGACACGGGGTGGGGATATAATACTTATAGACAGACACGGGGTGGGGATATAATACTTATTATAGACAGACACGGGGTGAGGATATAATACTTATTATAGACAGACACGGGGTGGGGGATATAATACTTATTATAGACAGACACGGGGGGGATATAATACTTATTATAGACAGACATGGGATGGGGATATAATACTTATTATAAACAGACATGGGATGGGGATATAATACTTATTATAAACAGACATGGGATGGGGAATAAGACTATTTATCGACAGACATGGGAGGGGAATTAAACTTTATTATTCTAGACAGACAAGGGGGGTGGTGGGGGGAGTATATACTTACAGACACGGGGGTTGGGGAGATAATACTTATTTAGACAGACCGGGTGGGGATATAATATTATTATAGACAGACACGGGGGTGGGGATAAACTTATTATAGACAGACACGGTGGTGGATATAATATTATTATTAGACAGACACGGAGCGGTGGGGGATATAATACTTATTATAGACAGACACGGGGGGGATATAATACTTATTATAGACAGACATGGGATGGGGATATAATACTTATTATAAACAGACATGGGATGGGGATATAATACTTATTATAAACAGACATGGGATGGGGATATAATACTATTTATAGACAGACACGGGGAGGGGGATATAATACTTATTATAGACAGACATGGGGGGATATAATACTTATTATAGACAGACATGGGGGGATATAAACTTATTATAGACAGACACAGGGGGGATATACTTATTATAGACAGACACGGGGGATATAATGCTTATTATAGACAGACACGGGGGGATATAATATTTATTATAGACAGACACGGGGGGGATATAATACTTATAGACAGACACTGGGGGGATATAATGCTTATTATAGACAGACATGGGGGGATATAATGCTTATTATAGACAGTCATGGGGGGATATAATTCTTATTACAGACAGACATGGGGGGATATAATACTTATAGACAGACATAGGGGATATAATACTTCTTATAGTAAGCCATGGGGAGGATATAATATCTTATTTAGGCTACAGGACACGGGGAATGATAATACTTGTAATGACAGGACATGGGGGGGATATCGATACTTTATGTACAGGACATGGGTGAATTATAACTTTATTATAACGCAACATGGTTGGGAACTAATATCGTTATTAGTAATGACACGGGGGTGAATGGATAATTTATGTATAGAGCAGAGACGGTGTGTTGGGATAATACTTATAGATGAGACGATGGGGGGATATAATACTTATTATAGACAGACATGGGGGGATATAATACTTATTATAGACAACACAGGGGGGATATACTTATTATAGACAACAGGGGGATATACTTATTATAGACACACGGGGGATATAATGACTTATTTTAGACAGACACGGGGGATATAATATTTATTATAGACAGACACGTGGGGGATATAATACTTATAGACAGACTGGGGGGATATAATCTTATTATAGGACAGACATGGGGGATATTTTTTGGTTAATGCTTATTATAGACAGTCATGGGGGGGGGATATAATTTTCTATTACAATCAGACATGGGGGTATATAATACTATTAACAGAATAGGGGATATAATCCTTTCTTATAGTATAGCCATGGGGGGATATATACTTCGTATTTAATAGACGTGACATCTGGGTGTGGGGATATAAACTTTTTAGAGACAGACACGGGGGGGATATAAATACTTATTATAGACAGAGACGGGGGGATTAATACGTATCAGACAGACCGGGGGGATAAATACTTATTATAGACAAACACGGGGGGATATAATACTTATTATAAGACAACAGGGGGAAGATATCTATTTTAGAGCAACATAGTGGGGATTTATACTGTCTATAGTTAGACATGGGGAGGAATATTACTTATTATAGACGACATGGGGGGGATATAATACTTATAGACAGACACTAGGGTATATAATACTACTTTATAGTAAGACTGGGGAGGATATTAATTCTTTTATAGACGACATGGGGGGGATATAATACTTATTATAAGACGACATGGGTGGGATATAATACTTATTAAGTACAACAGTGGGAGGGGATTTTCTTATAGTAGACGATGGGATGGGGAATATAATCTTATTATAGACAGAGACGGGTGGGGATTTAATACTTTATTATAGCGGGACATGGGGGGATATAATCTCTATTATAGACAACACGGGGATATATATACTTATTATAGACAGAACAGGGGGGATATAATACTTATTTAGACAGACATGGTAATATAATACTTATTTATAGACAGACTGGAGGGGAATATAATACTTTATTATAGACAGACATGGGGGGAATATAATACTTATTTAGACAGAGACGGGGTGGGGATATAATTACTTATAGACGACATGGGGGGATATAATACTTATTATAGACAGACAGGGAATTATACTTTTATAAAGACATGGGGGGATAAACTTATAGACGACATGGGGATATAATACTTATTATAGACAGACACGGGGGAATATAATACTTATTATAGACAGAACGGGGTGGGGTATAATACTTATAAGAGCAGTGGGGATATATACTTATTAAGACAGACATGGGGGATATAAATACTTATTATAGACAGACACGGGGGATATAATACTTATTATAGACAGACAGGGGATATAATCTTATATAGACAGACATGGGGGATATAATGCTTATTATAGACAGCATGGGGGGATTAATTTTATTACAGCACGACATGGTGGGATTAATACTTATAGACAGACCTAGGGATATAATACTTCTTATAGTAAGCCATGGGGAGGATATAATTCTTATTATAGACAGACACTGGGTGGGGATATAATACTTATTATAGACAGACACGGGGGGGGATATAATACTTATTATAGACAGAGACGGGGGGATATAATACGTATCATAGACAGACACGGGGGGATAATACTTATTATAGACAGACACGGGGGGATATAATACTTATTATAGACAGACATGGGGGGATATAATTCTTATTATAGACAGACATGGGGGGATATAATACTTATAGACAGACATAGGGGATATAATACTTCTTATAGTAAGACATGGGGAGGATATAATTCTTATTATAGACAGACATGGGGGGATATAATACTTATAGACAGACATAGGGTATAATACTTCTTATAGTAAGACATGGGGAGGATATAATTCTTATTATAGACAGACATGGGGGGGATATAATACTTATAGACAGACACGGGGGAATTAATACTTATATAGACAGAACGGGGGATATAATACTTATAGACAGACACGGGGGGATATAATACTTATAGACAGACACGGGGGGGGGATATAATACTTATAGACAGACATGGGGGATATAATTCTTATTATAGATAGACAAGGGAGGGGTATAATACTTATAGACAGACATGGGGGATATAATAATCTTTATAGACAGACCTGGGGGATATAACTCTTATTATAGACAGACATAGGGGGATATAATACTTATAGACAGAAATGGGGGATATAATACTTCTTATAGACAGACATAGGGGGATATAATACTTCTTATAGACAGACATGGGGGAACTCCAGGAGAACTTTGTGGCCCTAGAGAAGTGTTACTAGGGCCCGCCATGGGGTTGACAGTACCGTGGGGTGTATGGGCAGTAAGTGGGAAGCAATGACAGAATATGGAGGGATGGGGGGGGAGAGGGGAGGGCGGTGTGATGATGGAGGGATGCGGCGGTAGTTAGAGATCCGCTGTCACCCTCGGGAAGGAGGGAGGCGGAGAGGGGCCTGGTGCTAACGTAGGGATGTCGGCTCCCCCTACAACGGGCCCGGGATGCCCTCCGCTGCCTTGACTCTTCGGACACGGTGGGGGGTTCATTGTCCGGAACATGGCGCCCACCAAGCCCGGCTTCCAGCAGGACCCCTCCCGCAGAGAGCGGTAAGGCAGGTCGGGGATGTGGGGAAGGCCTGGGACCTACTGACCGTGTACACAGCGTGACTGCCCCATGGGTAGGGGAATAACCCAGTTCTATATACAGAGAGACTGGGACACAGTACATTGACACCCCCTTCTAATGGTACTGCCCGGTGTGTACCGTATTAACAGTAATAACAGGTGCACTGAACAGACAGGACACCGGGGGGTGATGGGAAATGTTTATGGGAGGTACTAGTCTGGGTGTCTGTAACATGGGACTCTATATATAGTGTGGGTCTCTTTGAACATGGGACTCTATATATAGTGTGGGGTCTCTTTGTAACATGGGACTCTATATATAGTGTGGGTCTCTTGTTAACATGGACTCTATATATGTGGGGTCTCTTGTAACATGGGACTCTATTATATATATATAGTTGTGGTCTCTCTGTAACATGCATGGGACTCATATATAGTGTGGTCTCTCTGTAACATGGGACTCTATAGTGTGGGTCTCTCTGAAATGGGACTCTATATATAGTGTGGGGTCTCTCTTGTAACATGGGACTCTATTAGTGTGGTCTCTCTGTAACAGGGACTCTATATATAGTGGTGGGCCTCTGTAACATGGGACTCTATATATAGTGTGTGTTCTTGTAACATGGGACTCATATATAGTGTTGGGTCTCTCTGTAACATTGGACTCTATAGTGTGGGTCTCTCTGTAACATGGGACTCTATATATAGTGTGGGTCTCTGTAACATGGGACTCATATATAGTGTGTGTCTCTTTGTAACATGGGAATATATATAGTGTGGTCTGTCTGTAACATGGGACATATATAGTGTGGGGTCTTTATGTAACATGCATGGGACTCTAATATAGTGTGGTTCTCTCTGTAACATGGGAACCTTATATATGTGTGGGTCTTCTGTAACATGGGACTCTATATATACTGTAGTGTGGTCTGTCTGTAACATGGGATGGGGCTCTATATATAGTGTGGGTCGTCTGTAACATGGAACTCTATATAAGTGGTGGGTTCTGTAACATGGACTCTTATATAGGGTGGTCTGTCTGAAACATGGGGCTCTATATATAGTGTGGGTCTGTCTGTAACATGGGACTCTATTTAGTGTGGGTCGTCTGTAACATGGGACTCTAATATAGTATGGGGTCTGTCTGTAACATGGGACTCTATATAGTTGGGTTCTGTAACATGGGACTCTATATATAGTGTGGGGCCTGTCTGTAACAGGGACTCTATATAGTGTGGGTCTCTGTAACATGGGACCTATATATAGTGTGGGTCTGTCTGTAACATGAGGCTCTATATATAGTGTGGGTTCGTCTGTAACATGGGACTCTATTTTAGTGGTGGGTTCTGTCTGTAACCTGGGCTCTCTATTTATAGTGTGGGTCTGTCTGTAACATGGGACTCTATATATAATGTGGGTCTGTCTGTAACATGCATATTTGCAGATTTACGGAGATTCAATAAAGTTCTTTATCGTTAAAAATAATGTTGCCCACATCCAAATGTTAGATTCAACGGTCAAAATAAATTGATTGGTTGGGCAACTTTGAACCGTTTTTAAACTTATATGCATCTCCCTGTTTTTAGGGCTTACCTGTAGTTGCTTACAGAGTTAACTCTCCCTTCTACCTTGACCTTGGTTATTTCACAACCCTTATCTCAGTTAAAGTTCCCTCTTCCAACATCTTTAGTTCATGTCGATGTAGGGTATTCTTCTCAGGCAAACTGTTCACACCATATAGTCCTAAAGAGTGTAGATATATCTTCCTGGAGATTCGCCATGTGCTTTTAATCCATTGTAATATTGATCTCTTTCGTTATTCACATTCTCTTTTTCAGCGTTTGCTGCCAGAATATAATCTCTCCAGTAGCTTCATTTCTTTTCACCCCTGCAGCCGATGTATCAGAATTTCCTCCGAAATTCTCTTTAGCCAGAGTAGATGGGGGGCTAGCCTCTACCAGTAAACCCTCCCTCGACAATCTTTTCAGCATGTTAGATTAGAATTATATTTCCAGTATGTACCATGCACTGTTTAAGGCCAGATCATATTTTTGTGGACAATATTAAGTAGATCATGTCAGTCACAAAATGATCGTGCCATGCCATTGTTCAAAAAATTGCTGAACAGTGGGAGGTACATGGTAGATGCATGCTTCACGCTTCACTTATCCAAGTCGTGTCTCTTCACTGATCGGGTAAATAGAATCATTGGGCCTACAAGCAAAACTAGAATGGGGCCCTATCCGGTGCTATCACAGTGGATTCATGAGAGGAGACTATATCTGTCATAGGAAAATAAAAAGGTGAGGTCCCTGGCTCCCAGGTGCCCCCTGCAGTGATCCCCTAGAAGTTATGCCCCTGTCCTAGTCCAGCATTTCCCTCTATTCAGCCGCTTAACCATATTCAATATTGTATGTCTTTCCTAACTTGTCTAGTGTAGATGGAGCCCCGTACCTCCCAGAACTTCCCTCTCTCCCAGCCTTGCACAAACCACATCTCTCCACCCAGAAAATTTCAATACGTCTGCCTAGTAAGCAGTACAGACAGAGGCTCCTATCCTTTACTGCACCAGGTCAGGGGCTAGAAAGACAACTTTGTGTTAGCTGTTCTACAGGAAGGCCAAGTATGAATGCTAATTTCACTTGTAACATAAACCAAAAATCAATATTAGAAAAGAAGAGCACAGACAGACAGGCAGACAGACAGAGAAAGAATTTCCATTAAGCAGTTTGGTTGTTTGATTGAGATTTATATTACACAGTGTACATTTACATACTTTCGACTGTCCGTTTTTGTGTTGGAAGGACATTTACCTGTAGCAGTTCACGCTAATATCCCTATGACATGATTATTTTACTGTCTGGTATTCTGTTCCTTTATACATGTTTGTAACTGTCTGTGGTCAGTCTGTCACACCATTCTATCAGGTGTTCTCTATGAACATGAATGGATTTGCCTCCTAACTCTACCACTGAAAAGGGAATCAGACATTTTTTATGAATTGAAAGTTTCCTAATATATCTAGGAAAATAATTAAATAATCTGTCCTATTGCACAGTGCAACAGTTGATATCTATAGATCGATTGCATGCTCTCTCTCATATATGAACATAGCACAGGTTATATTATAGATCCATTGATGCTCTCTCTATATGAACATAGCAGTTATATTATATAGATCATTGCCCATGCTCTCTCTATATATGAACGTAGACAGTTAATATAAGATCCCATTGGCATGCTCATCTCTTATCATGAAACATAGCCAGTTATATTATAGATCCATTGCATTGCTCATCATCTCTCTATGAAAATAGCACAGTGTATAGTGTCTAGATCATGCATGCTCTCTCTATATATGAACCATAGCACAGTTATATGTCTAGATCCATTGCATTCTCTCCTATATATGAACTAGCAGTTTATCTATAGATCATGCATGCTCTCTCTTATATATATGAACATAGCACAGTTATAGCTATAGCTCCATTGCATCTCTATCTCTATATAATATGAACATAGCACAATTATAGCATATAGATCCATTGCATGCTCTCTCTCTATATATGAACATAGCCACAGTTTAGTATTTTATAGATCAATTGTGTCATTTTTTACATTTAAGCACCATGTTCAGATGTTTTAGTTTAGAGTGTTAATATCGTACTGGTTAAGGAAAACTCACACTCTTTTCTCCTTGAACGTAGGAAAATCTTTGAGATACAGTTGCACATGTTTAAATTGAGTATCGCACCTATAAGGCTGTCTGACATTCTGTTATGCCTTTTCAATGGGATTCCTGGTTGTGGGCTATTATGAGCAATTTGTAGGCATTGCAAGTATCCTTTTATCCAATCTGAGGTTGTGATTGAAGCGCTAATGCTTTCCAAGCCGTGTCCTTCAGAGGTGGATGAGAATTGGAAAATCAGCAGGGGTGTAATCATATCTTCTCTCTGCGCCGCACCTGTTTATCAGAACATATGGAAATCACCTGTCACTCCCCAAAGTGTTAGGGATCAGTCACAGGATGGGGAATAGCTGCGAGAGCAGAGCAGAGGTCATTCAAAAGCAATGAGACATTGATTTCTGCGCAAAGCTTACAACTAACCAGTAAACATGGATCCTGGCAGAGGCACTGTACTAGACAGCCACTACAATACATGTCACCCTCCAGATAAGGAAACACCTTTTATATTTTTCATTTTGTGTTACAAGCATATTCCACAAAACAGGGATTGTATAAAACATTTACAAAGAACAGTTGTTAACCTTTATTTTCACGTTTCTTGTGTTTTTAAATGTCTTTCCAAAAATTGATTGATTCATTCAAATCCTATGTAACACAGTGTGTATCATATTGTATATTAAGGGGAGATGACAATCCTTAATGTTTTAATTCTTTCTTTGTTTTTGGATTCTACCAATCACGATCTTCATTTAATATGAGCCCCGATTTTTTTTATATGGATTTGGTTGGACCAATCCATTTAAACCCAGACAGGGATTTATTTACAGCACAGCGTTAGAACATTCAACGGGAAAAAAATAAAAACATATAAGACATATATATATAAAAGGATATAACGTTTCAGTACAATGGATTTTATTTTAATAAACCACTTTTATGGCAAACGTAAGTGTAATTGTGTCATTTTAATTGAATAGAAAACTAATGAAATAATTACAAATTAAATAGATCTTTAAAGTTTTAATTGCAAAACATTCCTTCTTTATTTGCTGTGTTTTTGTTATCTTTTTAAAGTTATCTTTATAATGATTGCAGTTTATATTATGAAAAGTCAGATAAAAATAGCCAAACACATTCCGCATTAAGGATGAAAGTTTTGAAAAAGGAATGGAAAATGAAAGAATGCAAATGCGTGCTGCATCCTTATAGGTCTATTTCACATGAAGCCTTTATAAATAGGGAATTAGGATTAGGAATGTACAAGTCTACTTATTATCTTGATTAGATCATCACATCAGAATCATTGCTTGGCTCTGCGTCTTGCTCCTCCTTCGTAGCTTTTATTTACTGTAGCTGTCAGAACCCTGTTTAAAAGGAAGATCAAACCAAATGAGACTGACTTTACCACTCTGACCAATACATTTCTTCTGTGATAGGTATCGATCCTTCCACTTTTCTTTGCACCTGTTCTGTAATACATGAATGAATAACAGTTAACATGCACATCTATTTTGTAATCATTATTATTCTATTTAGTTTATGAAGAAATAAACTCTTAAACCTCCGAACATTTATATACCTTATACATTAATATAAAATTATATTTAACCATGGGTTGTTGGAACATATTTGTAGAGTTGGATTAATACTAAAGTCTAAAATGCATGTTGTATGCACATTCTGGTAATTAATGTCTTTATAAACAGTAGTTTGGTTCTAGAGTAATGAGAACCAGATCACTGCTTCTGAACAAGGCCCTTAGCAGTTTGCTGGGCCCTAGGCAGGAGCCTAAGTTGCCTTGTTGATAATCTGGCTTGCCTATTTTTCGAACACCTCTATGTGCAAAAGTTTGCAGTCTAAAAACTTCAAGCTCTCGCACACAGATCCATTCACGCTGGGTCTCATAAGTGAGTGATGATGTTTTTATTAGAAGCTATATTTGTAGTTTTTTTTCTACACAAGAGAATCATATTACAGCGTAGAAGGCTAGTGGAAGAAGAGGTCAAGCATTTGTATTGAAGGTTGTCAGAATAAGGAGGAATCTGATGAATCACTGAAACCCAATGCCAACACAAGAACTATCAACCAGCAGAAATTCATTTGAAACAGTTTCGATAACAAAGAGTAAATTGTTAAATGAAAGGACGAGGTTTAAAGCGAGGTGACGCTGGCTGTCTTGTTGACGAACACTGATTTCTTTTTTTTCTGCTGATCTTTCTATTGTATTTTTGTACTGATATGCTGCAAAAAATGAAACAGAATTGATATTGTCGCTAGAATCTTTAGTTTGTAGAGACTGGCAGGGAGATTCAATAAAAGTTCTTATCGTTTAAAATATTGCTAATTTTGCCCCAACCACAGATATATCAACATGTAAGCTAACATCTGATTGGTTGGGGCAAAATTAGCACCATTTTTAACAATAAGAACTTTTATTGAATAACCCTGTGCATGTGTTTGCGCCTTCGCCCTGGTAAACCAGAGTGTATTGTGAATACATTGTTTTGTCATTTCTGGAAGAAAAGGGGTAAATCGGTATTGTGTCTTCTGTTGAAAGCATAAAATCTGTGGCTTGAAGTTCTGGGGGAAAGAAGGGTTAACTCAGCGGGTCAGTAAAAAGCGTGAGAGAGTATTGAGTAGAGAAGGACTGGTGCCAACTGTATATTTCATATATTATTCACGCCAGGATCAAGAATAGCTTGGGTTTATCTGCAGCCAGAAAGATGCAACACAAATACAATGCAATAGGTAATTATACGTTTTATACCTAATATTTTTTGAACCAGCAGTTAAAATGTTTTTATAGATCCCTACAGCGGACAGATTATTAGCTTGGGAAAAAGCAGACATTGACCTCCTGTTACCAATTCAGAAAATGTCTAAGGTCACATTTCCCGTGTTTGGGTGGTGGGGATTATAGGAATAGGTTAGATGGAGCTGTTGGAGATTATACAGAGGGAAAAGTAGGGAACCAGAATGACCAATGGCAAAGATATATGGAGTGATGTAAGTTTGGGGCTATACTCAAATCCATTGGTTCACCTGTGTTAGACATCATTGAGTTTTTCCCATTAAAAAAGGAGCCGCCATCAATTTATTTGAAATGAAAGCTGTTGATTAGAGCCTGTTTATAGTGAGGAATATATGCTTATTAGGAGGACTATACCTATATGCTATATTGCTTGCAGGAAAGTATGACTGATAAATTGGGACCATGGATGATTTGTGAGATTTCACCATGTTGTAAGAGTTATGGATCTGTGTTTTTTATTTGAAACTCCATAGAGAAGGTATATAGTAATTGTAGGCAGGATACAGTAATTTTAGTCAGTATAAACAGTAATTGCAGGCAAGTACAGTATATGGTAATTGTAAGCAAGTCTATAGTAATTGTAGGCAGATGTATACTAATTGTAGGCAGGTGGTAATAATAATTGTAGGCAGGTGTGTATATTAATTGTAGGCAGGCATATTGTAATTATAGGCATGTTTATAGTAATTGTAAGAAAGAAGTATTAGTAATTGTGGCAAGATATATAGTAATTGTAGTCAGGTATATAATAATTGTAGGCAGGTATATCGTAATTGCAGGCCCAGTATATAATAAGTAGTCAGGTATACAATAATGTTGGCAGTATATACTGTAGTAATTGTAGATAATTGTATATTAATTGTAGGTAGGTATACAAAATTGTAGAAACTGAAAGATTTGGCTTAGGCACACCACACGGCAGTTGCAAAAGGTAGGTGAACGTTCTTAGCAGTCCTATCCCAGGACTTAAACAATATATAGATAAGAAAGAATAAACACATTAAGCATTGGAAGTAGTGTGCATCTCTCAATATTTTCTATCTATGATATAATAATGTAGGTCCTTATATAATATTTTGTAGGCAGGTATATAATAATGCTGCATGGATATATATAAAAATTGTAGCAGGTATATAATAATTGTAGGCAATTACATAGTAATTGTAGCAGTGTTATGTAATTGTAGGAGGTATATAATAATTGTTGGCAGGTATGTAGTAATTGTAGGCCAGATAAAATAATTGGTGGCAGGTATATACTGTAGTAATTGTAAGCAGGTATATAAAAATTGTAGGCAGGTATATACTGTGTAATTGTAAGCAGGTATATAAAAATTGTAGGCAGGTATATAGTAATTGCAGGCAAGTATATAATAATTGCAGAAGGTATATAGTAATTGTAGGCAGGTATATAATAATTGTAGTCAGGCATATAGTAATGTAGGCAGATATCGTTTTGTAGCAGGTATATAGTAATTGTAGGCAGGTATATCGTAATTGTAGGCAGGTATATAGCAATTGTAGCAGGATATGTATTTGTAGGCAGGTATATATCAATTGCAGGCAGGTATATAGTAATTGTAGACAGTACCGTAGATATACCCGATTATAAACCTTTCAGAGTATAAACCGAGGTACTAGTTTTACCTAAAAGGAGAAAAAAAAGAGATTGATCGAGTAGTATAAACCGAGGGGTGTAACCCCTACTAGTATTTGCACTTAGATGTTTGGAACTACAAACTCGAGAAAGATTGACTCGAGTATAAACCAAGATAAGATTTTCAGGCTTTTTTAAAGCCTGAAAACCTTGTTTAACTCGAGTATATACGGTATATAATATAGTAGGCAGGTATATAGTAATTGTAGCAGGTATATAATAAGTAGTAGGCAGGTATATAGTAATGTAGGCAGGTATATAATAATAGTAGGCAGGTGTAATTGATTGTAGGCCAGTTATATATTAATGTAGGCCAGATATAAATAAGGTAGGCAGGTATAGTAATTGTAGGCCGGTATATAGTGATATGTTGTAGGCAGTAATATTAATTGTAGGCAGGTATAAAATAATTGTAGGCAGGTATATAGTGATTGTAGGCGTATATATAATTGTAGGCAGGGATATAGTAATTGTAGGCAGGTATATTTTAATTGTAAGCAGGTATATAGTAATTGTAGGCAGGTATATTGTGATTGTAGGCAGGTATATAGAATTGTAGGCAGGTATATAGTTATTGTAGGCAGGTAGATAGTTTAATTGTAGGCAGGTAGATGTAATTGTAGGCGGTAATAGTAATTGTAGGCAGGTATATAATCATAGTAGGCAGGTGTATATGATGTAGGCCAGTATATATTAATTGTAGGCAGATATAAAATAATTGTAGGCAGGTATATAGTAATTGTAGGCCGGTATATAGTGATTGTGTAGGCCAGTATATATTAATGTAGGCAGGTATAAAAAATAATTGTAGGCAGGTATATAGTGATTGTAGGCCAGTATATATAATTAGGCAGGTATCTAGTAATTGTAGCAGGATATTTAATGTAAGCAGGTATATAGTAATTGTAGGCAGGTATATTGTTGATTGTAGGCAGGTATATAGTAATGTAGGCAGGTATATAGTAATGTAGGCAGGTATATTAGGTATGTAGGCAGGTATATTGTAATTGTAGGCAGGTTATATAGTAATTGTAGGCAGTGGTATATAGTAATTGTAGGCTGGTATATAATAATTGTAGCAGGTATATAGTAATTGTAGGCAGGTATATAGTGATTGTAGGCCAGTATATATAATTGTAGGCAGGTATAAAATAATTGTGGGCAGGTATTATATAGCAATTGTAGGAGTAATGTAGGCAGGTATATAGATTGTAGGCAGATATAAAGAGATTGTTCTCACAGCTAAGAGGCCCCTTATGCCTTGACTAGGGGTATGAAATGTAGGAAAAAAGTATGAACCAGGAGAATTTTCATAGAATATAAAAAGATTGGTTGAAATCATTATTTCACTGGGACATATGTTTGTAGTATATGACAAATAAAATGCATTAACCAGCAGACTTCTAGAGGGCACATGTTTGACCATGGTCAGCACTCACCTGCATACATCTGATGTATTTGTTTTACTGAAGCAGTGAGATGCCCCTTTCTGTCATGTACTGCAGTTTAATTATGTCACCTTTCTTTCTCTCGTTGTACATCAAGTGGGCTTTATCAAGTGAATAGAGCATTTGAAAAATAAAGGCTCGCATAAAATGCAAGGCTGCACTGATTGCAAATTGATTGACTTTAAATGTATTTTCGGTTTGTAACGGATTTTCGATCTTGAGATCTCACTTTGAATGAATAAATCTTAAAATGCCTAGTCGGATTCATAGATCCAGAAACCTTTTTTAGACTCAGTGCAAGCTCAATAGCATAGATATTTAATGTGTGTCTGCCTTTAACACATAGAATAGTAAAAAAAAATACTGCACACGGTATACATTGAATTACTAGCAAATAATTGAATCAGTGAGTTGCCACCCTGTACAGCACAGAGAGGAGGCAGCGCAGCTGTGTTTGCTTTCACAAAATCCCGAAATTCAATTATTCTGCAGGCAATGCACTTGTACTTCCATCGACTTTAGCAGCCAGCTGTCTATCCCTTTCTCTGTCACTGAGGCCTGTAATACATTTCCAAGCAATCAGTGGTGGGACCCTCTAGCAGTAATAGGGTAAACCCTTTAATGGCAATTGCTTTGCAGAGAGCCCCCAACATGAACTCTTACTGCTGCACCTTCCATCCTGGGTTTGATAGCAGAGTCGAGTGAGGAGAACATCAACAGCTGTGATAGATGATGAAAAAGACGTGTGTGATCAGTAATGTTTATTGACAGGCCAAGGGATTTCAGCTTCTGTTGCAAACGCCAGTTTATTTATTACTGTCAAACCTGTGTACATAAGCATATAGAATTATTGGCCTCTCCTAAACATTACCCATACAGCACTGTCTCCCAGTGTGCTGATAGATACGTCTGGCAGAACTAAAATATCAATCTGTCATTCAGCTATAAAGATTGCGGGTGGCTATAGATATTTATTGCCTCTGATGAATATACAAAGCCTTTAATTAAGATGCACCGAAACTCTGACCACATTGTTATTTTTTTTGGCACAGTTATGGATCCCCTGTGTGCATCACGTCATTTCATTCAGATTGTCTGATGTGCTGTCAGTCTATATAGCTTTATTGATTTTGATGGTAACCACCCCCCACCCCCCCTTACCATAAATAGACTAGGGGATGGAGAAATCTGATATTTAAATTAATTCTTTTTATTCCTTGCTTGTGGGTTTTGTGTTTTTCCATCCCCTCGAGCTTATTTGCAACGTTTATAGATGTTGAAGCTTGAAGTTCATTCCTTACCTTCTGTGTGCATGTGTATATACATTATATGCTTATCTGACTGGTTCCTTTTTATATGCATTAGGGCACTCATGCTTGTATGAGTCCGGTCTAATTCCTCCTCTAGAACTCTCATATTGTCTCCCTGTGCCCCCATAGAAAATGTGTGTTACGTATGACAAAGCAAGGGTTCTGCAACTACGTTTTTAATGCACCAATGATTCCTGCTCTGTGTGTGCTGTGTGATAACTGCACCTTCTGGGAGGATAAAGAATAGAAACATGGTGTTTAGATGGGAAAGTAGAGCCTTCCTAGCAATTTGCATTAAGAGAGTCAGCTCTTGCGTACATACTAGTTCATTATGCCCTAGAATTGACCCATTATTACTGCTTTGATGGTGGGGATTTTTTTTTCTTTTGTAAAGTTTCCACCTGTCTTTCATGGTGATGCAAAATATATTATATTTAGGGCAGAGACCGCATTCCTTATGTGGCAAAGATTGCCACACAGTCCTGATTACAAGGAGTTCGGGCAAGTGAACCAGTAGTTAATTGACTGCTCTGTTGGGGAAGAGAGGAAGGGGCTAGAGAATTACCGAGCATGCCTGTGGGTCAGTGGGCCCACAAAAACTAGAAACTTAGAGAACCCAAATCGCTAAAACTGTCTGTTGGTAGCAAATACAATTATTAACAATTCATGCCGGTCGTTTTTAAGCTTACTTCTTCTTTAAAGAGTTTTTCTCCCCCCCCCAAACAACAAATTTTACTACTGACAAGAAACCTCCCAAACCTAGACCTCGCAGTATGAAGGGCTCAATTCGGCTTCTAAATATACTTTCCAGTCCTTGTTCCCTTGGCTACCTTCTGCCTGTCTTCTGTGCCTTTTCATGCTCGGAACGAGTAGAAGGGGCCGGACTGGAAGCCGTGACAGTATATTTAGAAGCCAATTTGAGCACTTTAGACATTGTGAGGTCTAGGTTTTGGGTTTTTTTGTGGGGTGGACATATCCTTAAACCTGGTCAAAAAATTATTAGCTGATTCTTTGTATTTTAAAAAAACTGAACTTAACTGGGATCTACCTGTGCAAGTGTAGCACTGCACTCTGACATTGTATATATTTTTATGCCCTTCATAGTCTTATTTCAGATAGATTAATACCATGTTCCCTGTTTCAATGTATGTCCTCTTATGTAATAATCTGCTGGACTTTACTGTCTCTGACTGACATTTAACACGGTATTTCAAAGTATCATCTACAAACATTGCCAAGTATGTTTTTGTACAAAGGGTTCAACAAACATTGTCACATTGAAAGTTTGTGCAAAACGCTTTTACCTTCCAGATAAATAATCACACACTTATCTGTGTTGATTCATCTGGCATTTTGCTGTTTTATCTAAATCCTAAGGAGAGAACAAACATATGCTACAAAATGTATTTCTCACAAAATTTAATGTCAACGGCAAATGGTGTTTAATCCACACTTTAGGGTATGCAATAAATAAATTAAACATGTTGATCCATTGTCAAAACGGAATTTACATCCATTGTCCTAAAAAACTTGCTGGTTCCAAAATTCCTATTGTCGGTGTCTTGCTAGCAAACCTTGGCCACAGAGCCATAATGAAAAATGTTAAATGATCATACAAGATGGTGTATACTATGTTTGAATAGGAAATGTTCTTAGACTTGTGATTTTAACTACAGTCCCTGTATTTCTCTAACACCGCCTTGGTCTATGGGAATAGGGAGTGGTTCAATCAGGAAAAATAGAACACCTCGTCTTTACATGATCTGTCACTTACATACCCATAATGAGTAAAAACATTTTAAATATTCATGGCTACAAAAAAAATCTATCATAAACATGTGATATCTGTCTCTCAAAATAACTATGATCGCTCAATTGTAATCATTATACCTAAACTGTATTACATCAAAGAAATTCAAACAGATCATGCACAGTTTATCACTTGTAATTCAAACCAAAGTTTTAACTGTGTAAATAAAGTAAAATTGTTCACTACATAAAGCCCTGCAATTATTTTATCACTATCCCCCCCTTATTGGGCAGCTTATTTCTTGCTCATTGTGTTCAGCATAAGGAGCATGCCCATACCCAGTGGCTTGGGGAAGAGGTAGTTAGAAGTTACTGAGGGGCTTGTCTTTACAAAGAGTTATGATTGGTTAGAATTTACTTAGAAAGGCAAGTAATTTTATGCTAAGCATCAGTTTGTGGGCAATAAATGTAAGTCATTTAAAGTCATCTAGTTGCCCTGTTTAAAGTGCGGTGTTATGATAAATCTGCCTGAATTCTCCTTTATATGGCCAGCAAACACTTTTAATCATCCATTAAACTAATTAGCATAACACCTCTGATACTTATACCAACGTATTACTACCATTGGGGCATCAGCAATAGTGTCCCTTTAGGTAATTTTTCAAACAGCTATAGAAATAAATGAGCCTTCTAGACTTGTATCTGAAAGAGATAATTCAACATAAAAGCAATCTAAAGGAATCAGTGTTTGGCTGTAAAATTCTCACTCAAGAAATGTCAATTAAGAACATTTGCTACTTGTAGAAAACGGACTCAGTTTACATATTACAAATGAATTCATTATTTTTGCACACTGTATGATTCATTTCCCATTGAGGTGCATGATTCAGGGTAGATCTTCAATGAGAGTCACTGTGGTGGATACAATTGGTTTAGCGGGTGATAATCCCAGTGTATTTTACTTATGCTATGTCTATCACAGCAAGGGGACAACACTAATTAATACACTTTGAGATACGTATAATATAATCAATTAGCTTGTAGTTCTTTGAGTGTTGTGCCATGAGTGCACATGGTAGCAGTATTTAACTACTTCTGTGGATAGAACTAGTGATTAAGCGATTCCCCTATTGGGTTGACTGCCCGAGACAAGTCACCTTACGGCTTAAATGCCATTGCAATAAATTCAATTACCATCACATTTAGTGTGACTGCCCTAAGTAAATATTCCAAGGCATTCACGGTCTAATAACCAGAAGTTTCGGAATTCAACCCAGGATCGTAACTACCAAGGGAGCAACCGCAGGGGGGTCCCATCTTCTTCTTCTATAGCCTACTCCCAAAAAAACTGTGGATGAATTACGCATAAGGGCCCCATCTTAGTTTTTCTGTGGTTACGCCACTGTAGTTCAGACTATATACCAACTACCGTAAGAGTGGCGCTATATCTGAAGTCACCCTTTACTGATGATTCCAACATAATAACCTGAATACTTGCTCATTAATATGGCTGTGCCATGACACTTGCTAAACAACTTTGGAAGTTACTTGTGGACGTGAATAGAAAAAAAAATCAGGTTAGCCTTTCATCTGTCCACAACCCTGTTTTGCTTGGTGGTGAGTTTCTGACAGCCAGAGAGAGACATTTATAGTTGAATTCATAATCTGTGAAGGGTTTAATTTAAAAGCGATTTACAAAGTATTATCATATTTAGTCATTTCCCCCAGCATAAGCTTTTTCAAAAAGGTTCAATTTATCAAACTTATTTGCACCAAATGAAAGTCTGTAAAATGTTTTGCATACCGTTTTATTATTTTGCTTGCTAAACAATGAATTACCATAAAGGCATGTAAACAAAGTCATTTGCCATTTCCCCCCTACATTCTTATGTGTGACATTGTATGGACATTTAACCCTGGCTAGTTGGGAATAAGCATGGTATATCTACAACTGTTGCAGAAAAGAAACACAGTCTTTATAACTGCAGCATATTCACCATATTAGGCAGTGATGTATTTCTATGAATCCTATACAGGTATCGGTAATACTGATTGCATTTTATGTGATAGGAGCAGAGAAATCATTTACTTTAAAATGGGTTGGTTGTAGAACATAAGCACAAGTCACAAGTGGTCTTTAATAAATCCAGCAATCTACCTAGCAACTGCTGTATTAAAAATATATATTCAAACATGATTGATTTCCAAACATTGTGTAGAGGAGTATCATATTACCTAACAACAGGAAGCCCAAGAGCATATCATCACACCTCTCTCTATATCCGGTCATCCATCATTCCATATACTAGAGGAATAAAATAAAATCCAGCTGATTGTGGGTTTGTATTCACTGTGTTGGGAGTATTGAGATTGTTTGTAGAGCTACTGCCAATTTCAAAATATGTTGCAGCTAATTTCCAGAGATTGGCTTTCGTGGGGTGTTTAGACATGTGATTTGCAGCAGCAATTTTTTTTTGCATTTATTAAGAAATGGGTTTAAGTATTTCCATTGTGCATGTTCACACCACTACCCCCCAGTTACTGATAAAATACCAACTTTATTTTACATTTATCAAAGTGACATCTAACTGATGTCACAACCAAGACACTAGGCCCTACCTTTAAAGCTTTCTTTTTTCTCAGTGCATATTAATTTCCAATTACTTTGCATACTGGCTGACCTCATCATGGACCTGCTCGCTTTTTTTAATAACAGTTTTTAAACTTGCCCACCCCACCCCAAAAATTTTATGTGATAGTAAATCTTAGGCTATGTACACAAATTGTGACAATATCAACCACAGCAAAAGAATGTTGATCAATAGGGCTACTGACCTTTTCGACTGGACGCCTTAGAAATTGTAACCCAAACATGTGGTTTTCCAGGTGGGCCATGTGTCTGGTTGTACCAAGATATCAACAGTAACTCCAATCAAGTAGTGTGTTTGAAGGGAATATTGGCCCGTGTGTTACAGCCTTAAATGTTTATGGGTATTTTATTTGGCAGAAGATGGGATGTGAAATATCAGTTCACTTCCTGTTACTCCAGACTGGCAGATTACAAATCATTATATTGATTGTGCTGTCAGTCGGTGTAGCCCATTTCTTATCTTCTGTTTTGGGGGGTTACATTAGAACATACATATATGTTATTCTGATTAGTCATTTATTGGGACCCTCAGTATATGTGTTAGCATTATAATAATGTTAATATATGTGTTACAGTATTTACAGAAAAGGGTGACTTAGATAATAGTGCTACTCTTATAGTTGGTAATAATCTGAACTAACTTGCAGTGTTGTACCGTATATGAGTATAACCCGGAGTGTCCAATGTGGACCTCCAGATGTTTGCAAACTAATGACTGGATCAGTATAGATATTCTGAGAAAGATGGTATACATAGGACAAACCAATATAACACTGACTTACCTATCGATATAATGATATTCTGCACCATCAATCGTTTGGTGAATAGAAATATGAAAACAATTGAGATTTAATTTGCAATTATGTCAGATCATCTGCATATGTGTAAAAGGGGAAAAATCAGTTGGGAATAGATGGTTGCTGCAATTACAAGGATAGACTGTGTGTACTATCCTTTATGCTGCCATACACTGAGGCTAGGCCACACTGCCATGTTTAGAGTCGATCGAGTGTTAAAAAACTCACAACGCATAGTGGTTGACCAATTGTTGGCAACACTTGGTGGGCTGCTCTGTGATCCGCTTATCAGCAATCTTAATTTTTTTTGCCAATCGCATGCACTTCCATGCGCACTGTTTTGCGCACTAGCGCACTGGATCGTGCACTCTTCTGGTACCTTAGGGAGATGAACTTTGGGTAATTTCACCAGCATAGCAATTTAACGAGCTACTACTTGCACAGTCACTGTGTGAATAGCTTGCGGTGCTGTGTGAGTGTCTCTTGACATACTCACACAGGTGCCGCAAACATGATTTAGGTAAACCTTTTTTTTTAATCATTTAGCGTAATTTACCTGGATGTTCCCGTGACATTAGGAAAACTGGCAGGACCGTTCATTTTTTAACTGGCACTATGGCTGCCGCAAACCGTAATTGGCTGGGATACAGCGATGTAACATCAGCAGGTAAAACCGCAGCTTGTCCCTGATATTCTGATCATTACAATGTCGGAGATTATAAGCAAAAATAAGAGGAATCGTTTCGGGCAGAACTGGGGCCCTTCTCAAGCCATGGCTTCTCAAGGGGGGGGGGATATAATACATATAGACAGACATGGGATGGGGGATATAATGCTTATTATAGACAGACAGCGGTGGGGTATAATACTATTATAGACAGACACGGGGTGGGATATAAACTTATTATGACAGACAGGGGTGGGGATATATACTTATTATAGACAGACAGGGGTGGGATATAATACTTATTTAACAGACACGGGTGAGGATATATACGTATATGACAGAACGGGGGATATAATACTTATTATAGACAGACACGGGGTGAGAATATAATACTTATTATAGACAGACACGGGGTGTGGGGGTATGAGTATAATACTTATTATAGACAGACACGGGGGGGATATAATACTTATTATAGACAGACATGGATGGGGATATAATACTTATTATAAACAGACATGGGATGGGGATATAATAATATTTATAGACAGACCGGGGAGGGGGATAATATCTTATAGACAGACATGGGGGGATATAATACTTATTATAGACAGACACGGGTGGGGATATAATACTATATAGACAGACACGGGGTGGGGATATAATACTTATAGACAGACACGGGGGGGGATATAATACTTATTATAGACAGACACGGGGTGGGGATATAATACTTATATAGACAGACCGGGGTGGGATATAATACTTATTATAAACAGACACGGGTGAGGATATAATACTTATTATAGACAGACAACGGGGTGGGGGATATAATATTATTATAGACAGACACGGGGGGGATATATACTTATTCATAGACAGACACTGGGTGGATATAATACTTATATAGACAGACATGGGATGGGGGATATAATACTTATTATAGACGACACGGGGAGGGGATATAATACTTATTATAGACAGACATGGGGGGATATAATACTTATTATAGACAGACATGGGGGGATATAATACTTATTATAGACAGACATGGGGGGATATAATACTTATTATAGACAGACATGGGGGGATATAATACTTATTATAGACAGACATGGGGGATATAATACTATTATAGACAGACAGGGGGATATATACTATTGATAGCAGACATGGAGGGATATAATACTTTTATAGACAGACACAGGGGGGAATATAATACTTATTTATAGACAGACGGTGGGGATATAATACTTATAGACGGACATGGGGGGATATAATACTTATTATAGACAGACATGGGGGGATATAATACTTATTATAGACAGACACGGGGAATATAATACTTATTATAGACAGACATGGGCGGGATATAATACTAAGACAGAAATGGGGTATATAATACTTATTATAGACAGACATGGAGGGATATAATACTTATTATAGAAAGACACGGGGGGGGATATAATACTTATTAAGAACGAGACGGGGTGGGGATATAATACTATAGACGGACTGGGGGATATAATACTTATTATGACAGACACGGGAATATAATACTTATTATAGACAGACATGGGGGGGATATAATACTTATAGACAGACATGGGGAATATAATACTTATTATAGACAGACATGGAGGGATATAATACTTATTATAGACAGACACGGGGGGAATATAATACTTATTATAGACAGAGACGGGGTGGGGATATAATACTTATAGACGGACATGGGGGATATAACTATTATAGACAGACATGGGGGATATAATACTTATTATAGACAGACACAGGGGGGATATAACTTATTATAGACAGACAGGGGGGATATATATTTAGACAGACACGGGGGATATAATGCTTATATAGACAGACACGGGGGAGATAATATCTTATAGACACAGGGGGGATATAATACTTATAGACAGACACGGGGGGATATAATCTTATTATAGACAGACCTGGGGGATAAGAATTATTATAGACAGTCATGGGGGATATAATTCTATTACAGACAGACATGGGGGATATAATACTTTTATAGACAGACATAGGGGATATAATACTTCTTATAGTAAGCCATGGGGAGGATATAATCGTATATAGCAAGACACGGGTGGGGATATAATACTTATTATAGACAGACACGGGGGGGATATAATACTTATTATAGACAGAGACGGGGGATTAATAGTATCAGACAGACACGGGGGGATAATACTTATTATAGACAGACACGGGGGAGATAATACTATTAAGACAGACATGGGGGGATATAATTCTTATTATAGACAGACATAGGGGATATAATACTTCTTATAGTAAGACATGGGGAGGATATAATTCTTATTATAGACAGACATGGGGGGATATAATACTTATAGACAGACATAGGGGATATAATACTTACTTATAGTAGACATGGGGAGGATATAATTCTTATTATAGACAGACATGGGGGGGATATAATACTTATTATAGACAGACATGGGGGGATATAATACTATTATAGACAGACATGGAGGGATATAATACTTATTATAGACAGACACAGGGGGAATATAATACTTATTATAGACAGAGACGGGGTGGGGATATAATACTTATAGACGGACATGGGGGGATATAATACTTATTATAGACAGACACGGGGAATATAATACTTATTATAGACAGACATGGGCGGGATATAATACTTATAGACAGACATGGGGAATATAATACTTATTATAGACAGACATGGAGGGATATAATACTTATTATAGACAGACACGGGGGGAATATAATACTTATTACAGACAGGACGGGGTGGGGATATATATATACTTATAGACGACATGGGGGGATATAATATATTATAGACAGACACGGGGAATTATACTTATTATAGAAGACATGGGGGGATATATATACTATAGACAGACATGGGGAATATAATACTTATTATAGACAGACACGGGGGGAATATAATACTTATTATAGACAGAGACGGGGTGGGGATATAATACTTATAGACGGACATGGGGGGATATAATACTTATTATAGACAGACATGGGGGGATATAATACTTATTATAGACAGACACAGGGGGGATATAATACTTATTATAGACAGACACGGGGGATATAATGCTTATTATAGACAGACATGGGGGGATATAATGCTTATTATAGACAGTCATGGGGGGATATAATTTATACAGACAGACATGGGGGATATAATATATAGACAGACATAGGGGATATAATACTTCTATAGTAAGCATGGGAGGATATAATTCTATTATAGACAAGACAGGGTGGGGATATAATACTTATTATGACAGACACGGGGGGGTAATAATACTTTATAGACAGAGACGGGGGGAATAATACGTATCATAGACAGACACGGGGGGATAATACTTATTATAGACAGACACGGGGGGATATAATACTTTTATAGACAGACATGGGGGGATATAATTCTTATTATAGACAGACATGGGGGGATTAGAATACTATAGACAGACATAGGGGATTAATACTTCTTATAGTAAGACATGGGGAGGATTAATTCTTATATAGACAGACATGGGGGGATATAATACTTATAGACAGACATAGGGGATATAATACTTCTTATAGTAAGACATGGGGAGGATATAATTTTATTATAGACAGACATGGGGGGGATATAATACTTATAGACAGACACGGGGGAATTAATACTTATTATAGACAGACACGGGGGGATATAATACTTATAGACAGACACGGGGGGATATAATACTTATTATAGACAGACAGGGGGGGGGATATAATACTTATATAGACAGACATGGGGGATATAATTCTTATTATAGTAGACAAGGGAGGGGTATAATCTTATAGACAGACATGGGGATATAATACTTTTATAGACAGACCTGGGGGATATAACTCTTTTATAGACAGACATAGGGGGATATAATAATTTAGACAGACATGGGGGATATAATACTTCTTATAGACAGACATAGGGGGATATAATACTTCTTATAGACAGACATGGGGGAACTCCAGGAGAACTTGTGGCCCTAGAGAAGTGTTACTAGGGCCCGCCATGGGGTTGACAGTACCGTGGGGGGTGTATGGGCAGTAAGTGGGAAGCAATGACAGATATGGAGGGATGGGGGGGGAGAGGGGAGGGCGGGGTGATGATGGGGATGCGGCGTGGTAGTTAGAGATCCGCTGTCACCTCGGGAAGGAGGGAGGCGGAGAGGGGCCTGGTGCTAACGTAGGGATGTCGGCTCCCCCTACAACGGGCCCGGATGCCCTCCGCTGCCTTGACTCTTCGGACACGGTGGGGGGTTCATTGTCCGGAACATGGTGGCCACCAAGCCCGGCTTCCAGCAGGACCCCTCCCGCAGAGAGCGGTAAGGCAGGTCGGGGATGTGGGGAAGGCTGGGACCTACTGACCGTGTACACAGCGGTGACTGCCCCAGGGTAGGGGAATAACCCAGTTCTATATACAGAGAGACTGGGACACAGTACATTGACACCCCCTTCTAATGGTACTGCCCGGTGTGTACCGTATTAACAGTAATAACAGGTGCACTGAACAGACAGGACACCGGGGGGTGATGGGAAATGTTTATGGGAGGTACTAGTCTGGGTTCGTCGTAACATGAGGACTCTATATATAGTGTGGGTCTCTTTGTAACATGGGACTCTATATATAGTGTGGGTCTCTTTGTAACATGGGACTCATATATAGTGTGGGTCTCTTTGTAACATGGGACTCTATATATAGTGTGGGTCTCTTTGTAACATGGGACTCTATATATATATAGTGTGGGTCTCTCTGTAACATGCATGGGACTCTATATATAGTGTGGGTCTCTCTGTAACATGGGACTCTATAGTGTGGGTCTCTGTAACATGGGACTCTATATATAGTGTGGGTCTCTCTGTAACATGGGACTCTATAGTGTGGGTCTCTCTGTAACATGGGACTCTAATATAGGTGGGGCCTCTGTAACATGGGACTCTATATATAGTGTGTGTCTCTTGTAACATGGGACTCTATATATAGTGTTGGGTCTCTCTGTAACATGGACTCTATAGTGTGGGTCTCTGTAACATGGGACTCTATATATAGTGTGGGTTCTCTGTAACATGGGACTCTATATATAGTGTGTGTCTCTTTGTAACATGGGACTATATATAGTGTGGGTCTGTCTGTAACATGGGACTATATATAGTGTGGGTCTTTATGTAACATGCATGGGACTCTATATATAGTGTGGTTCTCTCTGTAACATGGGAACCTATATATAGTGTGTGGGTCTTTCTGTAACATGGGACTCTATATATACTGTAGTGTGGGTCTGTCTGTAACATGGGATGGGGCTCTATATATAGTGTGGGTCTGTCTGTAACATGGAACTCTATATTAAGTGTGGGTCTCTGTAACATGGGACTCTATATATAGTGTGGGCGTCTGAAACATGAGGCTCTATATATAGTGTGGGTCTGTCTGTAACATGGGACTCTATATTATGTGTGGGTCTGTCTGTAACATGGACTCTATATATAGTATGGGTCTGTCTGTAACAGGGACTCTATATAGTGTGGGTCTCTGTAACATGGGACTCTAATATAGGTGGGCCTGTCTGTAACATGGGACTCTATATAGTGTGGGTCTCTGTAACATGGGACTCTATATATAGTGTGGGTCTGTCTGTAACATGAGGCTCTATATATAGTGTGGGTCTGTCTGTAACATGGGACTCTATTTATAGTGTGGGTCTGTCTGTAACATGGGGGGCTCTATATATAGTGTGGGTCTGTCTGTAACATGGAACTATATATTAAGTGTGGGTCTTGTAACATGGGACTTATATATAGTGTGGGTCTGTCTGTCACTGAGACTCAATATAGTGTGGGTCTGTCTGTAACATGGGACTCTATTTATAGTGTGGGTCTGTCTGTAACATGGGACTCTATATATAATGTGGGTCTGTCTGTAACATGAGACTCTGTAAATAGTGTGGGACTCTATAGTGTGTGTCTGTCTGTAACATGGGACTCTATATAGTGTGGGTCTCTGTAACAGGGACTCATATATAGTGTGGGTCTGTCTGTAACATGGGACTCTTTATAGTGTGGGTCTCTTTAACATGGGACTTATATATAGTGTGGGTCTCTCTGAAACATGGGACTCTATATATAGTGTGGGGTCTCTGTAAATGGGACTCTATATATAGTGTGGGTCTCTGTAACATGGGACTCTATATATAGTGTGGGTCTCTTTGTAACATGGGACTATATATTGTGTGGGTCTCGTAACATGGGACTCTATATTATTGTGGGTCTGTCTGTAACATGGGACTCTATATAGTGTGGGTTTGTCTGTAACATGGTACTCTATATAGTGTGGGTCTCTGTAACATGGGACTGTATATATAGTGTGTGTCTGTCTGTAACATGGGACTCTATATATAGTGTGGGTCTCTGTAACATGGGAATTTACATATAGTGTGGGTCTCTCTGTAACATGGGACTCTATATATAGTGTGGGTTTCTGTACCATGGGACTCTATATATAATGTGGGTCTCTGTAACATGGGAATTTATATATAGTCTGGATCTCTGTAACATGGGACTCTATATATATAGTGTGGGTCTCTGTAACATGGGTCTCTATATAGTGTGGGTCTTTCTGTAACATGAGACTTTATATATAGTGTAGGTCTGTCTGTAACATGGGTGTCTATATATAGCATAGGTCTCACTGGAACTTCTTACTCTGTAGTGTGGGTCTCTTTAGTGTAGGTCTCTCTCTATAGTCTGGGTCTGTCTATAGCCTGGAACTCTATAGAGTGGGTCTTTCTGTAGTGTTGGTCTCCATAGTGTGGGTCTCTATAGTGTAGGTCTCTTTCTCTCTGTACAGTGGGTATTTCTATAGTGTGTCTGTCTGTAATTTGGGTCCCTCTGTAATGTGGGACTCCCTATAGTGTGTCTCTTTTTAACCTGGAACTCTCTATAGCGTTTGTCTCTTGGTAGCCTGGAACTCTCCACAGTAGCCTGGAAGTCTCTGTAGTGTGGGTCCCTCTATAATGTGGAACTCTCCATAGAGTGGGTCTCTATAATGTAGGTCTCTGTAGTTTGGGTCTCTGTAGTGTAGGTCTCTCTGCAGTGTGAATCTGTATATTGTGTATCTCTGTAGTGTAGGTCTCTCTGCAGTGTGGGTCTCTCTGTAGTGTGGATCTCTATAGCCTTAGTCTCTCTTTAGTGAGGTTCTTTCTGTAGTGTAGGTCTCTCTGTAGTGTGGGTCTCTGCAGGGTGGGTCTCTCTATAGCGTGGGTCTCTCTGTAGTGTGGATCTCTCTGTAGTGTGGATCTCTCAATAGCCTGGGTCTCTATAATGTAGGTCTCTGTAGTTTGGGTCTCTATAGTGTAGGTCTCTCTGTAGTGTGGATCTGTATAGCCTTTGTCTCTGTAGTGTGGGTCTCTATAGTGTAGGTTTCTCTATAGTGTGAATCTGTATAGTGTGTGTCTCTGTAGTGTAGGTCTCTCTGCAGTGTGGGTCTCTCTGTAGTGTGGATCTCTATAGCTTGGATCTCTATAATATAGGTCTCTGTAGTTTGGGTTCTATAGTGTAGGTCTCTCTATAGTGTGAATCTGTATAGTGTGTGTCTCTGTAGTGTAGGTCTCTCTGTGGTGTGGGTCTCTCTGTAGTGTGGATCTCTATAGCCTTAATCTCTTTGTAGTTAGGTTCTCTCTGTAGTGTGGGTCTCTGTAGGGTGGGACTCTATAGCCTTGGTCTCTCTGTAGTGTGGATCTCTATAGTGTGGGTCTCTGTAGTGTGGATCTCTATAAGGTAGGTCTCTCTGTGGTGTGGGTCTCTAGTGTAAGTCTCTCTAGTGTGGATCTCTATAGTGTAAGTCTCTCTGTAGTGTGAATCTCTATAGTGTGGGTCTCTATAGTGTAAGCCTCTCTGTAGTGTGGATCTTTATAGTGTGGGTCTCTATAGTGTAAGTCTCTCTGTAGTGTGGGTCTCACTATAGCGTTGTACATACATAGAACAACACGGTCCCCAAACAAAACTTCCAAGTCAACAAATTATGTTTTAAGTTTCCCTGGTTACCCTTGTGGTTGGTGATTGTTATTCTCTGAGTTGATGTTTCTTGGTTGCAGGTCCCTGTATTCTAGGGCCATTTTATAAAATAATTGTAATGATGCAATTTTTAAGCTATATACAGCACAAGCACCATGACAATTGATTTCCTATGTATAATTGATGATTATAATATCAACATGGTTATAACGGACATGGAAACCAGGTTTAGCTTTTTATTATACCGCCTCCTAATCAGGACGATTACTATGTCTGTGGGGTTATCAACTGATTCTGAAGTCATAGGGACTCCGCTATCTACTGCTACATACTCACCCAACATTGTCCACTTATAGACACAGCATGATTCAGGGCTGTGGATTTTATGCATGCTGGGGGGAATGTACCACCTTAATGGGCCTGGTGGTGGGTTTTCATATATATTTCTTAGAGAGTAGGCACCCTAAGGGGTATTGAACCCCATGGGACTATTCAGAGGGACAATAAATTCTTAACGGTTCGATTGCAATGCAGTCTTAAAAGAGGACCATACTGCCAGATTATACATTTAAAACTTTGTACCTGCGTTTTGTAATCCTATGGAAAGTAGGAAAGAGAATCCCTACTTCCTGTTGTTTAGCAGAAGCAGCGCATCCAGCCGACAGCCCTTTGACCAGTCTCCCAGTTTCTCTCCTTCCTGTACATGCAAGGCTGTTTGCAAAAGTAGGAGAGCCATATTGTTTATAAAGTTAATTTCTCATTATTATTTTATTATTGACACTGATATGTCTTGTATAGGAAGAGATGTAAAAAAATAAATCTATTAATGAATAATAATTTGAAAATGGCATTAGAATATCTACCCTTAAAATTATATTAATTATTTTATCAAATGTTTGGGTGGAGGGGGGCGATGAGGTTGGGTTGATGCTAAAATGTTAAAGAATTTGCCATACAGGTTTACAGAATGTTTAGTTGCTCCCCCATTAAACCCCCCAGACCAGGCAGTTTAAAGGGAATGTCCACCCTCTAAACAATAATTTAATGTTATTGGCCATTATCCTAGCTTTAAAACAAGCCAAACCATATAAAAATCCCTTCAGCCATTTTAAGATACATACCAGTACCTTTTTTACAACCTTCTTTTTGCAGACCAAGAGCATCTCACTGTAAATCCAAGCTATCTGACATCACCCAAGTCCGTGCCTTATCCATTCCCACACATCCTTCATCCTCCCTCAGTGCACCTACCCCTTCCACCTTCTGGATCTATCCTTGCTACCCCTTCAACCTAGCGTAAAATCCTTTTACTATATTATAGATACCCCCTGCCCAGACCTAACTGCCAAAATAATCAGTACTGTATTTACAGCCCTTCGTTCCAGCGGCGCTCTCCATGACGTCAGCCGCGTCTGTGATTGGCTGTGTCTCAGCCAATCACAGATGCAGCTGCCAGTCCGGCCCCCTGCTTGCAAGTTTTGGCATTGGATCCAAGTGTGAATATCTAGTGGTTTAGGTCCTCGCCCTATGTAAACTTAATGAAAGGATGATGGTCTGGAGGGCTTTAGGTGTCCTTTAAAAACATTCAACCCAAAAAATATATTGGATACAAACAGTCTAAATAATGACAAAATAAAATAAAAGTTCCTGGGGCACATACAGTTTTCATCTGCCAGGTTAGTGCCCTGGGCCTTCCTGTATTAAAGATAGTGCTGTAGCACTCAGGAAGACTGGCAAAAGCAGTTTTCTTTATGCTGCTGCTCCTCATAGAAATTATATTGGGAGGTAGAGAGTTCCAATCCTACCCCCCTACCCCAGATACTTTTCATTTTACCTGTTTTTGATAAAAACTTTTATGCAGTATAGTTCTCCTTTAAAACACCACCAGACTTTCAGATCAGATCAACAAATGTAGTAACGGTAGATACCTTTTATCTTTCCAGAATCATTTCACTTAGTCTCAAGAAATGATGGCATGACTGCCAAATTGGGATCATATATTTGCAAATAGAAGGCTATCAGTACCAGTTCATTTACCAAGGTCACTAACAGTTTTGTGCTGCCATTAAATGTTAACTTGACTCCACTGTCTTGATTTGGAAGAAACGTTAATTGATTTCCTCTTATGGAAGAATAAGGGAGGGAACACAAACAAAACAGTGAAGTGCAGGAATGGTGGGAATGCTCTTTGAAATGTTATAATTAACAAAACATGTTGCAATTCTTATAAATGTTTACATGGTAACCCTTTTGAAATAAAAAATAAGAACAGTGGTATAAAGGTGATGCCTTTATTGGCTAACTAAGATAACCATAGCAAGCTTTCAGAACATTCTAGTTCCTTTTTCAAGCTGAATACCTAACAATTTCTTCATCAGGGTCTTGAGCTTCATTTGAGTCCGGTATATTCTGGTATCTTTCATTGTAGACACAGGGAAAGGTGGTGTACCATGTTAGCCAGTCAAAATGTTTACAGGGTAACCCTTTTGAAATAAAAATAACGAAAGTGGTATAAAGGTGATACCTTTATTGGCTAACTAAGATAACCATAGCAAGCTTTCAGAACATTCTAGTTCCTTTTTCAAGCTGATTACCTTATTCTTATAAAGAAACATAATGACGTTATTGGGTAAACATGAGGCAAAATGTAATGTCAATTTATGATTATAATTTAATACTCACAAAAAATAACATGTAGCTCAGCTTTATAGGTATTGCAGGAAATTCCTGGTGTTTGTGAGTGGGGTTAAATCTTGGTACACACATTCCCAATAAAGGGCCAATCCCTTCGGTACCAGTGGTATTTGGCCCTTTATCGGGAAAATGTGTATGTCCAAATGTGTATGAACGTTCCATGTCAGGATCGATCGTTTCGGGCAAAATTTTTCCCTTGTTCACGGTACGCTATCTGTACTAAGGGATAGAGAGTTGGCCATGATTGTAGTAGGGAGTATAGCAGTAGGGAGTATGGTAGGGAGTATGGCAGACAGACAGAATTTTTCAAATTCTGTCTTTGTTACAGTGTGTACCCACCTTAATCCAACCTGGATTATGCCTAAAGGTGAGCATACCTACATATTGTTCTTAGAACAGGAAGCTGCCACTGGTTTCCTGCACAAGAAATTCTGTATCATATAGCAAACATGGCCAACACAGATTTAATTTCATGCAGTAGTTGCCCATATGAGCTCAGCTGTTCCCATTACCTATAATGACAATTGATGTGAGACAATTCCTGGCGTTTATCGGTCCATTTTTCTCTGAGACTTAAATGCCACAAGTGCAGTCATCCGTTCGAAAGGGGGATTTTTTTCCCTCAACCGTTTAAGTTGTCTCTGATCCGAGAAATCTTATATTTTTGCGCGCAAATGAAAAACTTCAAATAAATATTAATAAACGCTGGAAATCATTTGTTCACATAAGGTTAGATTTAAGCATTATGTACTCCGTGGCTTCCTCTGTAAATGTTTATTCTTTGGTGAGGGATAAGTAAAATATGGCTTTATACTTGTAGAAGCCTCCCGCTGGGCTGATGGGTATTCTTTGTCTATTCAAGCTGTTAATGAGTTTCATAGGAGTAATATGCACAGTATCCGCAATCTCGAGTGAAAACTATGAGGCAGAGAATAAGTCGCATTGTCAGAAATAAGCCAAGTCTTCCTGACTGAAAACGCGTCACGTCTAATCAAACAAAATTATTTTGTTATTGCAGGTTGACAAGGATACATATAAGGATGGCGGTAGCTTTAGCTAAGGGAAAAAGTTTTTCTGCAAAATTTGGGGAAGGAAAGTCTAAAGCCTTGTACACATGTGCATCACGTGTCCCGACCTATGGCGCACAATGTGTCCGAACGTTGGTTTCGGCTGATAATCGGCCCATGTATAGGCCCTTTATCGGCCGAAACGGACGGTCGCGCAATGATTTCCGATCGAATGGCCATTCCGTTCCGATCGAACGGCCTTAGTACTTAGTATTGGGAGGTAGGACTGAGTATTCCTACCCCCCAAACTTTGTGATTGTTTGAGCAGCAGCATGTTGAAATTTCCTTCATGTACAGTTAGACAAGTTAGGAGGCCTGGCAGCCTTGAAAAAGTACACAAAAGAAATTTAAGGGAATTTAATTTTTAGGAATAAAAATTGTTATTATTTGACTTTTTGGGTAATCAGATTACTGCTTTTGGTCCCTAGAGGACAAGGGAATGAGGATCTTACATTAAACTAAAGTACTTCTGCTATTCTTCATTTATATAAGCTCAGGCTCTATTGGAGGACGTAATCACTCGGGCTTTGACTTTACCTATTAATTGTCAGTCATGCAATGTCATCCTCAGTGGTAGGTTGGACTAGACTAATAAAAATTTTTTCCTGACGCCGAGATGTTTTCTAAGGTTACTTTTTTACCCTGTTACCCTTACTTCGTAATAGTTTCTTTCTCTAGTTTATCTATAATACCGAGCCCTGGTTTGTTTTATTGTCACCGTAACACCACAGTATATTATTTGTGAGATTGTATTTTATTCATTTATCTTTGCTTATTTTAACCTACAGTTCGGAATTGTCTGTCTGCCAAGTTGGAGTTTAGCCCATATACAGATACAGTAGGTGCTAAACTGGGAATGGGATGAAATGCATGGTGGGAGATAAATTAGAATGAGCAGTAAAATGACAGAAGAAACTAAGGTTACCGAATGAGCAGATCCTGGAGTTTTTCTTGTGCTTTCTGCATGGATGCAGGATAGTTATACCATTTTACTGTGTTTTTGCTTTACTGTTATTACTGTTGTGCAGCCTGCAGAGAAGTAAACTAAATAAGCCATATAAATCAGTTGTTAATACATATTACAGAGTGGAAAACCGGTGTTGAAAGGAATGACTTTAGAATTGCCTAGGAACCACATTTGATAATATATGTATTTTTAATAATAAAAACAGCAACCTTCCATTATTATCGCCATTGTTCTGTCACTTGGCCTTGTCCCCGTCATAAATATGCAAAGATGCCAAGAAAATCCATGATGTGAAACCCACCATACCTACCCCAGGAAATGCAAGGTCAAAGCATTTGGTGTTGACCACATAAAATGGACAATCCAACAGGTCCTTGAATCTTGATTTTGTGAATCCTGAATGACTGGTCCGAAATATATATGGAAAGAAATAGCTCAGGTTTGATGTTTTTTGGCACTTGCGCTATTTGCAGGCTTAGGTATTGTTATTGTAGACAATGTTTCCTTTCATTTTATTTCAGCTGAATGTTTGTGTGCTACACAATGCAGTGCTTATAGTCCAGCAGATTTGTGTGTGCCACCATAAAGGACAGCTATACTCACCTTAGCCCCAATTCCCAGGGTGAGCACCTTAAAGGGCAAGTCCACCCCCAAAACAAATATTTGCCCCAGTGCTGGTGTAGTGTAAAAAAAAAATCCTTACCTTACTGCTCTGCTCCTTATGGTTCTCCTGCAGTGCTTGTCCAAAGACCCAGAAAGTGAAGAGTAGGAGTTTGTCTAAATGTCATCTGGCTGCCTGCTTCTTCCTTGTCCTTAGTAAGGACTCAGACATCTGCAGGGGTTCCCTCCCTCCCATCCCTACCTATAAAAACCTTTTTCTGTAGTGTAGTGTATCCAAGCCCACCCCCAACTGCCCAAATGTTCATTTTTTAAAACAAGCACAAGAAATAGACTTACAATCCTATGTTCCCTCAGCTCTCTGCATAGCCGGCAGCCGTGTCTGTGATTGGCTGACTCTCAGCCAATCACAGATGCGGCTGCCAGACTGGCCCCTCTCTGCTACTGCCGGCAGCAGAGAGTTGGTAGCAGACATTCAAGGGTCTATTTCTGGGGCTTGTTTTAAAAAATTAAAATGGCGCTTGGGGGTGGGCTGGGGTACACTACACTACAGTAAATGTTATTTTTCTGGTTGGAGATACCCTTTAACCGCTCAATCCTCACCCCTAGGTTCAGCTTTTAAGTCCTATAATTAACTCCCGACGTTCCGATCGCTGGCATGCTGTTTCCTGCAGAATCCTTCCGGTCCACGAGCTGTCCAATTGGAAGACATGCATTTGAAGAAGCGTGTCTTCCTACTGGTGAAGTTGCAGGCAAGAAGAGGGAGGCAGGGAACATCGCGACACATATGTAGGGAAGTACAGGGCTTAGAAGCTGAACCCCGGGGTAAAGACCGAGTGGTTTAGGTCCTCATCCTGGGTTCTCTAAAGGGGAGGGTACTAAGGACATTATAGTTATCCTTTAACCTGTGTGCGCAGGACTGCAGAGTTATGTGCATTCAGGCAAACCTTAGAGGGAACATTGGTTGTAGGTTGTGCTGGAACAACTGGAACGGCATTGATTGCACATCTCTGCTTAACAGTTTATCACAAGCAATAGTTTTCTTCCTCCATTTTTAATGTACTCTTACATTTTTGAGGAAAAATCAGATTCAATGGGTTATGTATTTAGACTTGCTAAATAGCTAATTCGTTTTCCAGGTCTGGATGCCTGGCATGCCTCAGGCCTGGGCCCTCCTGTGCACAGTAAGAATAAACACACTTCCTGACATGCTTGTGTTGGCTTCCACAATAGGCTTATGTAACCAGGCCATTGTGAATGTTAAAAAAGGAATAATAATAATTTGTTATTACAAATATTGTAAATTGTTATATATTTCTATATATCCCTTTACCAAGAAGGAAGCATTGTGGAAAGTGTGTAAGCACCATAGACCACCAGTCACTGCTTCAACTACACTTTTGTATTCTCTGTTGTTTTAATTGCATTTATATTGTCTGAGTTTTAACGGTAAACATACTATTTGATGATACTGGTAAGGGAGAGGTTTGTTATACAAACCCTTAAAGGGGGGTCTTTATCACCTGTTTAATAATGAGCCTGATGTGATAGAAACAGGGGCCTCGCTAGGGCAGTGTGTGTTGTTCTTGCTTATTCCCAGTCCAGCTTTCCACTCAGGGCCTAATTAAAGTTTATTTACATATTCCACTGTTTTCCTTGTTGGTCTGGCAATAATCTGGTTTTGTTCCACCCTAGGGTGCGAAGGGTAGCATATGAACTTGGCACAGACCTCCAAGTCTTTATTATCATTTATTTATAACACACTGAGACGTTGAGCAGCATTTGTTTATCCTCTCCTATTCTTCGCTATCAGTCAGTTCTTGTTTGCCACAGATCTCTTCACCTTTTTTGAATTATAAATCTGTGTACAGAACAACTACTTAGCCGGGTTCCTTTTATTCTTCTCTGTATCGAAATCCCTTGAAATCACAGTCCCACACCTAGAAATCACAGATTATTGCCCAATAGGCAATCTCTATGAGACTAAATATAGACACCAAAGAACTGAAAAGCTAAACTTATGGAAGCTGAATGGGGGAGAGGAGAGTTTTCCAACTAGACTAGATGTTTTGTTGAGCAGTGAGATGCTGTTAATTCCATTTTTAAAGGGACATACACTTTTTCTCATTAATCGAGGAACTGGAGGTAAAGGAGCTAAGTCTTACCTCCAGTTCTCCAATTAATGAAATAGGAGCTGGCAGACCCCTGATATTGCTCTGCCGCTTCTTCTTCTGACAGGTTCCAACTGCACCCACGCTTCCTTGTAATATATGCTCATACCTACTGAAGGGGGCAGACCCAGAGCTGACTGGGAAGCAGGACTTTGAGGTTGTATTCCAACCATATTTCAAAATATACAAGTCTTTTTTTTTCTTAGTGATCAGATAATTTTAATAAACGGGAAGTACAAATCACCAGAACACTGTTGCACTGAGGTTAGTAAAAGCCAAGTTACAAGCTTAAAGGAACTGTAAACCCATATAATCAAATATTTGCAGTCTTTGCCCTTCGTTTGTATTATTCCCAGGGAGGTGAGAACGCTTATTCTCACCTCCCTGTGAATAATATTTTGCTCAGGGGACCGGGAACTTACCTTCGCTCCACTCCACTCGCAGCTGCTCCTTTACTGACAGCTGCTCTGTCCCGACCGCGCGCCCTATCTTAAGCGCATGCGCGCCAATACAAAAGTTTCAGGTCCCCTGAGCAAAATATTATTCACAGGGAGGTGAGCATAAGCGTTCTCACCTCCCTGTGAATAATATAAATGGAGGGCAAAGACTGCAAATACTGAGTTTACAGTTCCTTTAATGTAAAATGAAAAAACCCTCAGGTTGAAATCATGCATCGTCATTAAAGGAACTGTGTCTTACCTCCCGTTCTTCAATAAAACGTCCAGGACCCGGGAACAAACGTATGCAACTTATTGAAGAACGGGAGGTAAGACACAGATCCTTTACCTCCTGTTCTTAAATAAAACTGCCCTGTATTAAGATAAGTGCTGAAGCACTGAGAAAGCCTGGCAGAATCAGTTTTTTTGTATGCTTGTTATTCCTCACAGAAATAATATTGGTAGATAAGAATTAACACCCCTACCTCCCTGTCCCAGGTACTTTAAATTTTTACCTTTTTTCAAAACAATAGTTGTCCATTATTAAACCTCCAGTTTAATGGGTTAGAAGTCCTGCTTTGGAAGAGAGTTTAGATAATGTTATCCCAGATTAGGTAAACCTGGAGAGCAAAAATAGTTTTCACTCTCTAGAAATCTTTATTTAATACAGTGTGTGGATAAATAGAGTAGGCACAGGGAAAATAAAATATATCATGAAAGGCCAATAGGTCACTAAGAGAGAGTTTCTGCCTCTATGTTCTGTAACAATGATCTCATGAAGTCACAAATGAATTGACAGGAGTATAAGCACCTGAATTTGATCATTGTGGTGAAGGCAAAACTTGGGAGTGGGAGAATAAATAGCTGACAGCAGTGCGATGAATGGGCGATGTGAAAGTATGAAAGGATCAATGTCATATTCATTAAACAAATTACAGGTCTGGGGTGTCAGAAAATGATGTGGGGCCTGAAAGTTTGTCCTTGAATTTTGACATTACTAAGAACAGTTGCTACTTTGAACGAAGCAATACAGTATAATCATATAAAATTAATTAAGGCAATATCAGAGCTATCCAACATTTCCCCCTAGAAACTGAACTAAACAACTCTTAGGGAAATGTTTTCTGTGGAGCGGGGAATTGCAGTTTCTAACAAAATATTGTTTATGTGTATTCAACAATAAACCAATAATATGAACAACCAAGATAAAAGTTTTTTAAAAAAAAAAAGCTTTTTTTCCAATTCATTTTTACATTTTCAGTGGAGATAATTTGCAGCTGATTAGAAGTATACTGGTAAAGGTATTGACTGGATAGGTCCTTTATCTGTAATGTGTGTACACACAAAACGGGCGTTGCTGATGCCGACGAAGATTTAGCGCCAGAAACGGTCGTTATGGACGGAAATTTCCCTCAGTCGTGATTGGCTCCCAATGCTAAGGAGTAGGGAGTCGCCCCCAATCATAGGGTGTGGCAGTCACAAACGATCACTCTATAATTTATATAGGGAGAACGCTCTCGACTAGTGTAGCCACATCTTTTAAAGGTGAGAATGATTGGTATTGTATGTACCCAGATTAATTTACCAAAAATATGATAAATTTGGTTGAACTATAGAAATTTTAATTTAATTTACTTAAACTGGTGTTTGTTAATCAGTGTGGATAACTCCTGTGATGAAATTAAATATATTTTATAAATTGACTGCTCTGTGGCTCCTCTCACGATCAGTGTTCCTAACACTCTTCCTATCTCTGACAGGGGAGCATATGTTTATGGAGGGGAGGGCAGACTAGGAGAGGAGCCAAAAAGTTGTCTGTTTCTTGCACGAATATAGTGTCAATTTAATGATTTATCTGTTATATTTGTATGAATTATAATGAAAGTCTTTCCCCCCACCTCCCAATAAAGGTACCCAGGTTGAAAACCTAAAATACTAGTTTCTCACGCCTGGGTTTACCTAATAACTCTTGCACTTCTGCTTGGAAGTTACCATAGTCGATTGCTTAGCCCAGGGCTTGGCCAATCGAAAGGAGTGCTCTGCTAGAAGCACCTGTTCTTATTGGCCAAGTTCCTGGGGCAAGCTGGGAGTTAGGAACAAGGAAGATGACAATCATACCTTCCAAGCAAGAATGGGTATTAAGGGGGTACACACCTTGAAATTCTTCGTCCCAACTGACTGACCGTTTGACACTTCCTACCAGTCGGCCAGCATGAAGGACTGTCAGTCACAGCAAAAGAAGCTGTGGCTGACTGTTTACTGCAACAGAGCTTGCAGCCCATAGAGGACCACATGATCAGCCATGGTTTTCTGATGCATCCAACTGCCCATTTGTACGATTCACCCAGACAAATGGTTGGACGCCAGTCCAAAAACCCATGCGATATTTTTTGCTGATAGGCCGATACACTGAACTATCAGTCGATCAGGCCGAAATATTGCATGGTGTGTACAAAGCCGTAGGTCTTCACCCTGGGTACTTCTGTTGGACTACATTTTTAAGGGTTTCTAAACAGGTTGGGAAATACAGATGGGGTATTCATTTGTATACAATTAAAATGTACTGCAACTGATAAACTATGTAAAACATTTTAAAAGCATTGTGTCTCCCTAAATATTCTTGAATAATAAGCCTATTAAATGGCCACATATAACTAAAGATGTGTACACACACAGAGGCTGTGCGTTCAGGCGTCATTGGTGGTCATTATGCCAACATTTTACTGGCTTTTCCAGATGTTTTGCTGCTAGGTATGCATGCAATATTTTCCTAGTGGTAGCGATAAAAACTGGTAATATGTTGGAGTAACAAACTCTAGTCTTCTGTGTGAACCTAACCTAATAGAAGCAACACAGAGCTACCCCAGATATAAGGTCTACATAGACATCCTTATTTATCTACTTGTATCTTTTTGGTGTTATGACTGTTGATGTTGCAGGGCTCGGCTGTAAATTAAAGAATTCTTTAAAAAAAGGCAGACAAGGATATTTAATATCAGAAAGCAAGATGTTCTTTTATAGCTAAATGATGCTAGTCTGTCTTAAGGTCAGATTGAACAGATCATAAACCAATAAGATTGGGGTGTTTATTGTAAAAAAAGATCTTTCTGTTTGTTTTCATCTCTCATATCTTTATGTATGTATGTATGATATTAACGCAGTTTATGGGTGTGTAGCTCTCACACGCACAGCTCTCAGGTAAATACATCTATACATATTTATATCGGGGATAGAAATCTTTTAAGATGGAATTAATTTCCTGGGGAAGGCTTTTCGTCCCCGTGCCGCAGCGATCCCTTTATCACCTGTCGCCATTTGGTGTTGGCAGAAAGTAAATCAAAGTGTTGCAATTTGTTATTCTGCTGCACTTGAGGAGCCGAAGCTAAATAACACACGGCCTGAAATTCTGATTGAAGTTGTAGGAGGGGGATCTTTTAATTTAATGCCCTTTAATCGCACTGCCTGCCTCGGCTGCTGGCATTTTAAAGGTTGCAGCTATAGAGGGATTTTGTTTTAACTCTTTATCTGCTAGATAATCCGGTGATATTGTGGTGTTAATTTTTAAATAGGTTTTCATTCATGGCTGGTCAACCAAATCATCTGTACTAAAGAGTGAACTTGTAGGGGTGAAGGGTTATTAAGAGATTGATTCATTTTAAAGATCTCATTATGATTAATAATCAGCAGTTAGGATAATAGACCACCCAGCTAGAGCTTCTAAACTCTAATTTATAGATGGTCCCCCGTAAATCGAAGTAATTAAAAGGTTCCCCATTCTGTAAAATTGTTCGCAATTTTTTATCTTTGTATATTAATAACAGGAAAAAATTAAAAACAAGACAAAAATGTATATTTACCCCCCAAACCTCAAGATTACCATACTTCCATACTTAACATCTTATGGACCTACCATAAGTAAAAGCAAGATCACTATGGTGCTGTGATTAAGCAAACAGAATTTATTTAAGCCGTAACAGTTAAAAACGGGCTACACTCATGGACTGACGCGTTTCAGACCTAACGGTCCTTACTCATATGAGTAAGGACCGTTAGAAACACGTCAGGCCATGAGTGTAGCCAGTTTTTAACTGTCATGGCTTAAATAAATTCTGTTTGCTTAATCACAGCACCATAGTGATCTTGCTTTTTACGGTGTGCGCCGGTGCCTATGATTGGGGTGAGGTGTTTTCTGATATTGGATACGGACGAAGTGAAGGGTCCGGGGCTGGCAGCACCTGGACCACCCAGATGGACGGGTGAGTAGTTGTTACTACGAACAAATGCATTATTCGTATACGACATTCAGCATCGACATTACGAAAGTAGCCGGGGGTTAAGCGAATGGTCCGGGGCAAGGGCACCCGGACCACTATCAAATAGAAGTAAGCTTCTCCTTGATAAGTTGTGAGATATGAATTATACATTAATAGAGGACTCAAACGATGTGGGCCCATATTTTTGTTGCTAGGACATTGTCATATTGTTATTTTGTATTAGACCTGCCATAAGCCTGATCTTCACTTGTTGCACCCGTCTTCAGTCTTCCAGATAGCAGCAGTCAGTCATGGCCATGGCAACTGAAGTCACAGTCAATGGCATGTCTGCTGCTGAGTCGCCTCTGAACATGTGCGAGCTTGTAACAAGCTTGTATAGCTTAAGGAGGAGACAGGAACCTTTGAATAAAGGAACAGGAAACATTGGAGTGAATATCTGGCTTCAGGAATCTTCACAAGCTGTTTAAGTATTGCAGTCCTGGGGTTTTATTCATTTTTGTTAGGGGGTGGGCATGCCCTTTATTTTACCAATGCAACACAGGATGTGAATCTGTCTTACACCAGCATTAAAAATATTCTGCCAGCACCTCTTTAGAATCTGCCATCAGCCCAAAAGCATTCCGATTGGCTGACCAATTTGGATCCGCTGTTCAGTCGCATGCAGATTGTTTTGTTTTTACAATTGTCAGCCGTCTGTGTGTACTTTTAGGATAACACTATTATTAGTCCATATATTGTCAGCCTCAATCTTTTTATTTTATTGGCCAACCATGTCATCTGAATGGTCAGAAATAAATCTGAAACAGAATTGGCAAAGTGCTCCATAATTCTATGGAGAGCTGTTATCGGTAATGAATGTTCCTTTGATTTCACGAAATGCGCTATAATAAATATATGTATGCGCGTGTTTGTGTATGGAACCTTCACTGGATTCAGTTTTTGTCAATTCTAGTTTATTTGATGTCAATTTTCTTTGCTTTTCCTGGAGATGTAGTGGTCTTAAAAGCATTGTCTGAGATCAGTGGAACACAATTCCTAGCCAAGAAAGAAAACATAGCCCATTCCAACATGTATAAAAGACAACATGTTCTTTTATTGACTCGGTTGAATTAGCTGTAGCTGGTATACAATAATAATTTAGTGTGTGTGTGTATGTGTGAGGTGGTAGGGGGTATAAATCATATATATGTAAACATTTCCACAGTCCTTTAAATCTCTATCTCTTGTTACGAAGCAGCAGGTCGTGTTTGACTTTGTGGAATCATTTTCTTGCTCTCTGCATATAATTTGTGCGTCGATAAAGCAAAACTTCATGCATTTTGCATTTTCTCAGAATGATTATATGTTTAATTGTTGCGTGTGAAATTCGCTTGCAGAAAGGGCCCTTTGTTACAGAGCTGGAATTAGCATCTCCCCACTCATTCATCTGCTATGTCCTTTCATTCAGAAAAAAAAAGTAGGAAAAACTAAAAAAGCTGTGTACTCAGTCAGTTCAAACTCACATTGTATAAAAGGCATTTCCCCCCCTTTCCTTCCTCCCCCCCCCCGTATTTCTTAAAAAAAAACAAAAAACCTTTTATATAAGGAAGTTTGGTAAATTATGTCATAGGCATTTCTAAGTTTCTTATTTTAAAAATGTATGATACCGGAGATCTGCGTACATATATATATATAATATATATGGTTAACTGGACTATGGGGAATTATCGGAACAAGTTTTCCATTTGACATAAGCAATTTTGGTTTAGAAATGGATATCTAGAGGTATGTACACTAAAGCTCTGTATATGTGATTTAATGTGTGTGTGGAGGCTGACATCATAAAGTGATCTGTCCTGCTAGATCACCTTCAGGGAAATTCAATAAAAATTCTTATCGTTTAAAATGGTGCTAATTTTGCCCCAATCAATCAGATCTTATTTAACATTTGAAAGATAACATCCGATTGGTTGGGGCAAAAGTAGCATAATTTTTAACAATAAGAACTTTTATTGAATAACCCTGTTAATGACTTAGGGGAGCGTCAGCCATTGTAATCCCGATCCTTGGGAAAACCCTGATTGGTCCCCCTCCCCATATTACAGCAATATAGTACAGATTGCATGGCTACTGCCAAACTGTCTGCATGGTGAGACCTGTTGCTTCCCAGCACGGTTTAGCGATTAGGCAAGACGAAACAATAAATGATGCCAGCTAATGACTCCACGCTGCCAAAATATATATATATATATAAAGGACTTCAAAGGCTGAAGCCCCTACATTAGTACAGATAGGGAAGGGATCATTTTCTCTTTTGGCTGATAAACACATAATGGATAATATATTCTTCACTATAACAATTACATGTCAATGGATTGAGCCATTTTGACCCCTTATGTTTTCAGTGCATTAGTTACCATTAATATGCTGATTAATAAGTCTTTGTGATAGTTTGTTTTCACTACAGAATTATAGAAAAATAAAGTGAACATAATCCCATTTTTTTTAATGGTTATAAATTCTTGTGTTGGAGTGAATCTGTTTTTTTTTTTATACTTACTGTGAAGAGATTGTTATAGAGCCTTAGGTCTCTCTGTTTTGGCTGAGGATGCTGTATGTTTACTTCCCGATGGTACAATAGCCACAGCTGCTGAGATAGTTTTCTGCATGATCCAGTCATGTGCACTAGATGGTAGAAATACCTTCTCTGTTTAAGAGTCCTGCAATAAGTAGATATAGACAGTGTTAAATAGTTTTAGACATATATTTTATTGGACAGAGGCTGTTTTTATGTTTATTCATGTTTACAGCCAAATGCCCCTTTTGCAAAATTGGCCTTGTGTGTATAGTAAAATGAGGCAGCTTCTGGTTATCTAGTTGTGCTGGTTTTTTTAGTATTTGTTGGCCACAAAATGTTTTTTTTTTTTTTTAATTTTTAAGGCTTCAGAATTGGAAATAGACCATCAGAGGAGACCTCTGCATCTCCCCCAATATATGTATATGTGTTTTCTATTCCTGGTTCAAGGAGATCCCTATGTTTCATCATCCTTTTTTCAGAACTGTTGCAATCTAACAAACCCAAAAGGTCTGATCTAATTAAAAAAAAAAGCTCCAAGCGTACTTAAAGGACAAAAATACTCAACTCTCCCTCACTCCTCTTCTTCCACCCATTACTAGTACCCAGTGTGAGGACCTAAAGCACTAAGTCCTGCCTCTTGGGTTTTTTACCTATCAGCTGGGATACAAACATGAAGGTTGCCTTGCCGTTCTGGTGCTCTTCCTGCTTATCTCTGCAGTCCACGATATAGCCAATGGGAAGACACACTCTTCAAAGTAGCATGTCTTCCCATTGTCTTCGTTGTGTCAATGACTGTCATTAACAGTGGCAAAAAGTACAGCAAACTGGAATTGCAAGGGAAACTTCAAGTATAATCGCTGATTGGTATAGTACCCTGGGGTGAGGACTTAGCGCTTTAGATCCTTACCCTGAAGTACTATTCAGGTATGGACCTACAGCTCCAGGTTCTAACTCCTCCTTAAGCCACTCAGTGTGCTTTACCCAGGGAAGGAGACTGAATCTTTCAATAATCTTTCTGAAGAAGGGGGCACATCCCCCTGAAACGTTGTGTATATCACTGATGTTGGTTCATTTAAATTACCTTGTTACCATTTGGAGTGTGGCTACATGCTTTTTTGCTGTAATTGCATAGCTTGCTGTGGGGAAAGATTTTAATTATTTTACTCTGGTCAATCTTGGACCCTCAATATTTAGCGATAAAGGCTTGTGTCAGGGAAAATGTGCTTTATCAATTAGCATTAATCTGTCTATGCGAATGTGGGTTCATATGACTATTGTTTGGGTTGGTGGATATCACCTCTCTAGACGATCTGACACTTTGCTAAGATCCTCCTTGCAGAACAGGATGAGCTTGGACAAGAGAAAGCCGTCAATATTGGTTGAGTGGAGTTCTACCTTTTATGGTCCAATTATTTAAAATGTTAATGTGAAATGTTTTCAAGCATCTTGTACAGTAACCTTTCCATGGAGAAAGACTTTTGCATTGCAAGATGATCATTTATAAATGCTCCATCATTGTTTATTGCTTATATGTGCTTCTTCATTGACTTTGAATTTACCAGAAAGGAAATAAAATATAGGGATCTCGTAAAAATGGCTGCAATTTTGCCTTGCATTTATTAGCTAGTGACTCCCAGTATATTGCTGGTATTATTAGATCATAGCCTGTATGGAAAGAAATGGCGATGCCTTACTGTGTCTAGACAGTAGAACCCAGTTTGCTTCCGTGCAGCCAAGGTTGGCAGATTTTTGCTCTGCTTGAGCAGAAGTTGGTGAGTGGATGCAGATGGAGAGTAGCGGGGTAAGGGACTTTAGGGACAGTACAATCCCATCCATATAGGGGCACCTGGCAAACCTGTGTGCAGCCCTTGTCCTAATAAGCCTCATCAAGGGCGTAACTAGATGGGAGCAGGGGGAGCAACCGCAGAGGGGCCCAGGAGCCAAAAGGGCCCCATCTTATTTTTGTTATGAGAGATATAGCCTCCTCCCAGAAAACCACTGTGGATGAAGCACGGATAGGGGGCCCATTATTGTTTTGCTGGGGGGCCCAGTGATTCCTAGTTACGCTACTGAGCCTCATCCTTTCCAGGGTCAGGAAACAGGGCTGTCCTATGGAAACATTTTTGAGGGAAATGTCTCTTTATTAGTATATGTTGTTCCTAAATGGTATTCTCAGCTCCCTCAACTCTATTAAAGGACAACTTAATTCGCCAAAATCGCACTCCACCGTTGGAAAGTACCCAGAGTGAGGACCTAAACTCCACTGTCTTCACTCCTGGGTTCACTTTGTAACTCTTGATTTACTCACCTCAAGTGCTCCGTTGGCGACTCAACCAATGAGGAAACGTGTTATGAAAGAATTGTGTCTTCTCATTGGCTGGATCACGCAAGTGGGAGCAGAGCACCAAAGAAGACTTTAGTAAGTAAATCAAGAGTTATAAATTGAACCTAGGGGTCAGGACAGTGCGGTTTAGATCCTCACCCTGGGTTATGCGTACTTCAGATGGCACGGATGACAGGAGCAGGGTCTAGGTGAGTATAATTGTGCTTTAACTTTGGGACTAATTTGTTGAAAAAATGTTGCAAAATGTTGTCTGTGCTATTAATCTGCATTATTAACCACACAGTTGTTATTACATGCCTTTGTAACTGCACTAGACAAGTAAAAAAGTTGTCATCTGATTGGTTGCTGCAAATTAATAGCGCAGGCATATTTTTGCACCTCTTATTAAATAAGCCTGTATTTTCCAGCACTGCCTTTCTATTCAGACAGAACATAGACAAGGCTGCTGGCAGTTATAATAAAGAGAGAGATAGAACAGGAATAAAGGATCAAATGGATGGGCAGTGACAGAGATATTTGAGTGCAGAGAAATGACATTCTACATTATGTTTAGCAGGGCGCTGGGCTGAATAACCGCAATCCTTTACTGAATATTCTGGGTCTTACAGAAATATTTTTTTTTTTAGCTTTGATATTTATGTGAAATGCAAGGAAATATTTAATTAGATGTTAATCAATTTGTATAGCAGGATAATCTATAAGACATATACATGGAGATTCACTAAAAGTTCTTAGCATTAAAAATGGTGCTAATTTTGCCCCAACCAATCATATTTTATTTAACACTTGAACAGCTGATTGGTTAGGGCAAAATTAGCACCATTTAAAAAAAACTTTTATTAATTAACCCTGATAAGGGTTGATATTATAAGAGGTGCCAAAGTTTACTAATGAGCGTGTTCCCCCTCATATGACATTATATATACAGTAGGTAAATCACTTCCCAACCCCCTAAACTACAATAGTTAAAAAGCTTACAGCTGTAGGACTAACCTGCATGGTACACACGGTTACATCCTTCCTCCTGACCTACCGTTCGGCACTTACAACCGGTCGGCCAGGAGGAAGGACTGTCGGTCACGACAATTGTGGCTGAGTTCGGCCGTGGTTTTCGGACGCGTCTGAACATCCGTTCGTCCAATGGGCTAAGACAATGTTCCCTTTAGACAGATTACAGATAAGTAAAACCCTCTGTAAGTCTGTATATTTGGAATTACCACTGTACCGCCATCTTTTCATTGTGACCGGTCACATGCCATTATTTGAAGACACAACTGGGCAAAAATTTCTGACATGTTCTATCCATTTCAATCACTGACCGATTTGTTCATCTCTACCCATAGTATTGTTTTCCAAATAGGGTGATACATGTGTGTATTTATTGTTTGTATATTTGTATACAATCATTATGGGAATCTGTCTGAAGAAAGTATATGGATCATGTCCTCTCCCATGACAACCTTTGTACCCCAAAACCCTACTTCCTAAAAAAGGATATTTACCAGTCCCTTTGCCACACTCTGTCCTCCTCCTTTTACAGATTTACGAATCAAAGAAGAGGGACGTCAGACTATTGGGAAAAAGGATTTTGGGGGGTCCTGGTTGTGGGTAGAATGTCAGGAGGGTTGTACCTACCCAAATGAATAAATAGTTATTTGCTGCAAGTGAGTGTTGCAGTTAGATCTCCTTTCCAATTTGCAATTTCTGTTAAATTCCTGAGAATTGTTTCCTGTGCACAGTTGTTTCTTAGGTACCGTACAAGGTCTGGTTACCTTAGCCACAGGGTGAATATGTACAAGACTTTCTGTTACTCTGTTTACATTGATTTTGCAAATTCTGTTTATTTGTAATTCTGATTACATGCATTGTAATAGTAATCCTGTAGATTTTGTATTTATGCTGGAAATGAAAATGTATTAGAAATAATCTTTGTGCCAGTGGTATACATTTGAATACTTTAATTGTAGTTAGGATATGATTCTAGCAACCCCTGCCTGGTTTATTATTAGTTAGGGAGACATATTCTGTTCTGCAAGGGAATAAAGAAAATAGAATGAAGAATTCTACACCTTTCACGGCAGGAGGACAAAAATATTTCTAGGCAAGGTAGAGGGACTTGACCATACAGGGGCTTCTACTAATAAAGTCACTGGGCAAAAAAATAAACAAGGCGTTCTAGTGATTTCTACCTTCCACCTCCTCGTTACCTGACCAGTGATGGTTCCATCTAACAGTTAATACATAAATTAATAAAACATGAGCCACTACCAGAAAAAAAAGCGTTTTAAGAATTAAACATACAAATTCATACTTACCTCCCAGACCCCCGAAAACCTCAAGACCACAATACTGACTTACCATCTTGACATTCCAGAAAAGAGATAAAAAAAAAGATAAAAAGATAATGTCTTCTGTGCAGCAATCAATCATGGCCGTGATGGATGAAATCATGGCCAACCCCTGAATGCTGCTCTCCCCAAATTGTCTCCACTGTGCATGTGCAAGCTTGTAACAAGCTCATATAGCTTTAGGAGGAGGCTCCAACATTTGAAGAAGAGGATGACTTATTCTGGAGCGAATATCTCAATTAAGGAACATAGGGCAGGAAAATATTGGGTTCTTGGGGTGTTCAGGGGTGTATTTTTGCAATTTACAGATATTTCAGTTTTCATGTGTGATATGGAAGCAGCTTTACCAGATCCTGTGCACTTCCTGCTCTGAAACCATGTGACAGTCCCTCTTCCCCGTGTGAACGTGTAGTTGTTCAGTTGCATAAACTTTTAAAAGTAAATCTAGGGTGACAAACTCCCCAATAATAATTAATATGCTGATATGTATTTAAAAGGGTTAACATTTAACCTTTAGAGACGGGTTATGCAACTAATGTGTTGAATTGCGTTGGTAAATTCAATGCACTTTTCCTTAATGTGGAGTAAACGAAGCCTCTGCAGTAATGAATTTGTACCTTGTAACTAATGCGGATACCAACTGTGTATTGCTGTCTGCGCTGGGCAGTGTCCATGATCTAAAATCTCTGCTGAGGGAATGAGTCAGAAAATAAAGCTCCCAAGAAAAAAATAATCAAACTCTCATATTTTCAAGCCGTTGCAAATGCGTCACAAGTATATTTCCCAAACCTGCTTAACGAGTGTCGATAATTTAATATCAAGGCTGTATTCCTTTTGTTTACGTGCGGTTTTCCAGGCTAAAGGAAGAAACGGTTATCGTTACTTCAAAATGAGCGTCAAGGTTACTCTGGTATCATTCTGAAGCAAAATATCTCATAAATGATCCCACAAGATAACAATTTATTCCTTCCACTAGCTCGCTAATTAAATCCCATTGTTTGTTCCGCATGTGACTTGAGATAAATTTGAGGACATCTAAAAGATACGCTCCTTCCTCCATATCTTTCGAGTGTCTGCTTTATTTTTATGTGCGGTTCATGTGCTGTACACTTCATGTGCTGTAGCTGAACGATTAGTCCATTAGGATCTGCTCTTTAGTTTGAGGTCTGTTCCATTCAGAGGTTTTGGGATGTTACAAGTACTTCACTAATGCACAAGGTATTGGCTATAGTCAGACATTTGCAATAATAGGAAAATATAATGGCACTGACAGAATGCAAAATCTGAGACTGGTTAATGCCACAAGAGTCACTAATGGCAAAAGGGAAAGCAGATATTAGTGATGAAGGGTTCTAGGTCAACACTCTAGAATGTTACAACCTGTAGTAAGAGAATAAAGATGAAGGGTTCTAGGTCAACACTCTAGAATGTTACAACCTGTAGTAAGAGAATAAATGCATCTATTCCCATCTACCCTATATCTATACCCATCTACCGGAGAGCGATACCCAGCGAACCCCCCCCCCCTAGAGTCGAGACCCATCTACCCGTGAGCGGATGAGACCAGACCGATATCGCGATACCCAGGACCGGAGAGTGAGACCCAGCGACCCGAAGCGAGACCCAGGCCCGAGAGCGAGACCCAGAACCTATATCTATACCATCTACCGATATCTATAAACCATTACCCTATATCTATACCCATCTACCTTATATCTATACCCATCTTCCCCATCAACACGAATTTCTAAGATTAATTAATAAATAATTCCAGCCCTCTTTTCCCTTCTCTACCCCATTATGGATATTTCTATTTGTTTTACTGTGCTTGTTGTCCTAATACATACAAAATGCTCGGTCCTCATCCTTGGGATCGCAATAGTTAAAGAGTAATACTTATCTTAAAGGGCAAGTATACTCGCCTCCCATCCACAGCTAAAAAGTACACAGGGTGAGGACCTAAACTGAAAAGGTTAGGCCACAGACACTTACCTGAGGTGGATCAGATCTGACCGGACCTACCAAACTGAACTTAAATGAATTACTCATTAACTATTGGGATCCCAGGGGTGAGGACCGAGTGGTTCAGGTTCCACTTTGGGTTCTTTATTGAGAGAAGCCTGAAAGGAAAGAAGTACTGAAGTTTTTCTAATAAATGTTAATTGGACTCTTAGGTATGAACATTGGTATTATTAGTAATAATACAACTCTTAGTGATAAACATCTTATGGCCCCCCCAGAACTATTACTTTAAATCAAGACAGTGCATTCATTGCTTATCTGCCTTTTCAGTATTAAGCTTTGTCTTATACCTTCCTCTTGCCTCACTCGATAGACTTTTCATTGTCACATTTATTGCTCTCGGGATAAAAGTCTGATAACTAAATCTTTTAAATGATCTTGTAAAAATGTAAAAAAAAATTCTTATTTTGGTCCTTGTATTCCTGGATTCTTCCATTACTTCTATATAATACATGTGTTAAACTGGGTACACTCAATACCGATATTACTGTGTATTGGCCAGTTGAAATATTGTGTGGTGTAGGTGCGGGCTCGATCTTGGTCGTCGGATCAGATGATGGAAAATCACACCCAATCATGTGGCTGCCTATAGGACCCAGAATCGGTTGCAGCGAACTGTCAGCCGCGGCTATTTTTGCCAGTTGTCTTGGCTGAACGCTCCCTAGTGAACAAATATCTTCCCATGTGTGTACAGCCTTATACAGAGCATATAGTGAAGGGCAGTCTTTACTTATTAAGCAGATTGGACTTTTAATGTTGCTAAATTCTCTCTTTTTTTTGGACTCAATGTTTGGACTGGTACACAAAGGCTCACATTTTGGCTCGATCTGACCTGATTTTTGAATCAGATCAGGTAGGGATCAGCCATGACTTTCAGATACTGATAGCTTTCAGCAAAAACAATCAGTCCAAATGATCAAACCAATCTGTTATTTACAGCATGTGTCATGTGTGTTGTTTTATTCTGTAGACTATTTCTGTGGCAGACTGTATAGACATTATCTATAATCGTCCCCATTCACTGTATTTGTTTGTAAATCTGGTATTGCTTCTGTGTTTATGATCAATCTGCACCAAAGAATGGCTTTGCCCATGGGAATGAAATGTCACATGTCTATAGTAATCACAGAATTGCACCAAAGTGCAGGGAATGAGAGGGACATATAGATTCACTTATATGTTATAAATAATAGACACATTTTACAGGATTAAGGGTTTTTATGTTACAAAATGTCAGGTTGCCTTTTTTCTTTCCCACTTTGTGATGCATTCTTTGTGCTTCGGGTTTATATTGTCCTGTGTTGTAGGTTCTCCTGGTTTGTGTTGTCACATGCTTTCCTTTGTGATTTATTGTACAGTATATTCACTTACAGGGTGGTGTTCTCACTGGAAGGGAAGTACATGTTAGATAATTGTTGGTCAAAGTGGACAACAAATGTCCAGTGACCACAATCAAATGCAGTGATGCCCAACCCATTTCCCGTGGGACCCAACCGGTGGCTGTGGTAATGGGCGGTCAGTATTCCCATATTCTGGGCGGGTTGGAACCAAGCAAGCTGCCCGGTATCTTCCCAGAATTTCACTATTGTGGCACCCAGCCTGTACCTGGTTGGGCACCCCTGATCTAATGAGTGGGCTTACATCTTTGTTTTTTAGTGATCAATCATCTGGATCACTATACCCCCTCTCTAAAGAACTTTAAACTCATTGGCCACTCATTTGCACTTATGGGTGGTCTTGGGTGTTGGATCACTTCCTGTTACTTGGGGGTAGGATTTTCATGTTGTGTCAACGTTGTACCTGAAACGTGTACCTGACACAAGGTCTCAGTAAACCGCAATTCACAGCAACCTGCCATTGTTCCAGCTCTAGTCATTCTTTCTCTAACCATATTTAAGTTTTCCTGGCCAGATGCTCTGGAGAATACTGGTACCTGCTTTCCCTGCATTGTCCTAATTTTCGAATTCTCTTAATGCCCAATTAACCTGTTCTATTGTAAAATTGGTGGACTGTTCTTCTAGGCTGGGTACACACCAGGAGATATTTTCGGCCGGCCGACCAATTCACAGCACTTTCGGTCGGCCAAAAATATCTGCTGGTGTGGTGCGACTGGCCTTGATCGTTCGTTCGTTCGGATCAGACGAACGTGTTGGTAAATTTCAATCGATCGTGCGGTTCCCTATGGAACTAAATTGTCAAAGTCACACAGAGGAGCATTTCATGTTGTCCCAGTTGGTTGTATGTTGCACAATGCCACATCATAACCAGTAATGGAAGACATCTGTACTACTGATCTACACAGGACACAACATCCTAGGAAATAGCCCCTACATTATTGTATTTGAGTGATCTGGAATTCTAGAGCACATGGCTGATACTATGATGTTTCATCTTTGCAGCTCTTATGCAGATGACCCCCAAAATCATTTCCTTTCATTGTAACTTTAAACCTTTTTTTGTGACTTTGCCTGTTGGTTTTAACAATTCTCTCTCCCTTTTTTTCCATCTTTCCCTCTCTCCAGCGCCACCCCCTCCACCAACTTATATCCCCCCCTTGTCTCCCCGTGTGCAGAGTGTATACAAGAAGACACTTCTGCAGTGTACAGCATGTAGTGCTGATGAATCCCTTGCATGATACCCATGTGAAGACGCAGAGCCCATTTGCATGTGTAAATGATATAATCCTTCTGGCCTGATGCGGATTTGCCTGCGGGAGGGATATAATAATAAACAATGACAGAGAATTCGTAGGAACTTAATTTGCTGCTTTCTGGTCAGAGCTTTCTTTGTTGTGGAATGTTCTCTGTGTGTCCATCTTGTCTTTGTCAGTCACTAGACTTCTCTATTTCCACTCTTAAACGTTTGGTTTTTCCTAATTCCTTCCCCCTTTTTTTAAATTCTGTTTTTGTACTTTTCTGTTGGCCTTCGATTTCTTCCCTGCACTTTTTATTAATTCCCTTCTCTTTCTGCTTCTCTCCCTGTCTCTTTCTCTTGTTCTCTCCCTTTCTCACTCTCGATAGTTCTCGCTCATTCCCCCCTCCTCCGGGCCCTGATTAAGACCTTCAGCCCAATCTCCTCCTGCCCGCCAAACAGATCAATAGAAGTAGAATTAAAACAGAAATTAAAAACCAAGAAGAGTGAATGGGATGGGGCTTTTTTGTCTGATCGACTTGAAAGGTAATTCTGCTTTAGATTGGCTACAGTGGTTTGAAAAAGCACCCATCTGTTGGGCAGTTATTGGTGCCCATAAACAGGCAGGTTGGTGCAGTTCATGACGTTAAGGAATGTCATCTGTGGAGGACAAGCTTGGAATTAAAGCATATTTCTTTTAGGGTGGTTTATGTAAACCTTGTTTGTGGCTTGGAAATATCAAATAAAATAACTTTATAGAATAAATATAAATATATCAGAATAGCAGGGAAAGGTTTGTTTTTTTGAGGTTTGATGTCAGTCAAAATAAATGTTGGGATGAAAGACATCAGTAAAGGTTCGTACACACGTCCGATGTGTGCAGCAAGCAACGACCCCCGACACTGATACATTTGTACGCCCAATGCCCATTTTGGGCGAGAATCGCGCGTGTGTATTCATTCAGTTGGGGGTCTTTCGACAATCCGCCTGGCGGTTTACCAAACGACCCCCGAACAAAAACACACTCGATTCTCGGCCGAAATGGACGTTTGTCGCGTGAATGTATCGGTGTCGTTGCTCGTCATCGGATGTGTGCACGAGCCTTTAGGCTATGTTGGACAAATGCTTATCCACCCCCAGTACCAGGGATATAATAAGGGTTGTGGGGGCTTTAACAGCCAACCACAAGCCTAAAGATTATTTTTTATGACAATTATAGTTCCGGCACCAATCACTCCCTTGACATCTAAAATGATAACAGATGATGCACGGGCCTCCCTTGTGGCATTATGTGTCGGGCAAGATTTGCTGGATCGACCATATTAAAGGGCATGTCTACCCTTAAAACAAAAAACTTGTCCTGTCAGTTATCTTCCCACAACCTCCACTGCTATTTTTACCAGTTTATTACATAAATTAATAACCAGATAAGTTCTCTTCTGTACTGGCAAATGTACCTGCCTACTCACTCTGCTTAATAAGCTTGAGCATGTGCAAAGGAGTCGGCAGGGGAAACTGCAGTCAGTCATTGGCTGTAATGTCAGCATTTACAGCTTTGATTGACTGCATGTAGAGAGGGGCCATCTTACTGTGCCAGAATGGGGACAATAATTACCCTTAAAGGGCAAGTCCAGTGTAAAAATAACTTAAAGGGCATCTATATCGAAAAATAGGTTATTTTAAATTGACCATAACTGGAAACTATAATTCTTTCCAACAACCACTGTATGATTTTTTTGTTGATCTGCCCCCTGTTTGTTTAGATATCCAATCTAAAACTTCTTATATTATATAAGTGCTACTTACATGTATTCAATTATAGATTAAGATGAGGCAAAGTAATTTTTTCAGCATAGTGTCCCTTTAAGAAATAAATGTAGATCACTCTCTTAAACCTAGGTTTCCCCTTATCAAAATTTGCCAAAGATGCCCCTGTAGTTTCTTACCTTAACCGGTCCCTTGTTTTGAGCACAAACAGGAACAGAGGGCTTCTGCACTGACAGCCACTCTTCTTCCTGGTTGCAGCTGTCAGGTCAGGTAAGGATCTTCAGGGGCATCTTTGGTAAATTTTGTTAATGCAAAACCTAGGTTTAGTGGGGGTGATCTACATTTATAGCTTTTTATAGCTTTTTTTACACTGGACGTGCCCTTTAAGTGTCTGTCTAGTAATGCATCTAATAAAGTGCTGAATATATCAGTTGGGGTTGGGGGCAGGTAACAGACAAGTGATCTTTTTTTGTCTAAGGGTGGACATGCACTTAAATGATTGCCAAAGGACAATTTTTAAGATCAGTTGTTTACTTATACACACACAAGTAAGTTTGTCCTAAGATGGTGAGGTTAAAGCCTTTCCCATATGGATGTCCTTTGGCTCTGTAATTTGGAACGACTTTACAGATACAATAGATCCAGATGGTAATATTAAGTTAATTGATTAAAAACCAACCTCTGTGTTATGCTGCTATCTGCTTTACTTGAAATAACCATGTATAAAGGCAGTTTTTATCTATGGTTTAGCCAAAATCTCTATCCCTCCCCCCATCTCCTTCAGGAACAGCACAGAGAATGATACCCACCAGTTTCTTACAGCTCCTAAAATTTCTCATCCTAAAAAGCAGCTGCCTTGTCAAGGCCAAGAATTTGGAGAAAAATTCTGGCAGAGATCCCACTCTCTCCTCTACGCGCTTAAGTTGGTGTAAGGGAAATAACAATAAAAAAAGTCATTAATTTAATAACAGAAATTGCAGCAACATGAGTCGATTTTCGAAGCTGGAAGGACAGCGTGCCCTTGGGGAGGCAGAGTTCGAAGTTTAACTCTTTCCTCCAAACCAAAAGGCCACAGAAAGTGCTTTTAAATGCAGGCTTATGGAATTTTGCGAGAGTCATATTGCAATAAAAAGTGCAGAAGTTTGCCCATGCCATCAATTCGCAGCAACCAATCATTTGCTTTCTATCTGTAGCAACCCGGTAGCAAGCTTATATCTGATGCTGCAGGCTAATTGCACGGTTAAATGTTTGTAGCTTTTATTGTATCAGCCCCTTACCATTCTTTTCTAGTCTATAAATAGATGGTACCCAGAACTGATGTCTTTTTTAAGTTGCAGTTGTCGCTGTGCAATTCAGAAAGGTAATTTTTTCTAGTCCAACCATTCAGCAAACCCTGATCAATGTAGGAGGTAGAATCCAGACTTTGCCACTGAGCTGTGTTGGAAATCATCTGATTAGTGTGTTGATATTGTCAGTTTTGTTTTGATCCGGACCTGATGTGTCTCTTTCTTTTGGCACTGTTCTTCTAGCAACAGTATTCTCCTCATAGAAACATATGAATTACTGTAACCCACAGCGCAACAATTCCGGTCTTAAAGTCTTGCTATCTTATTTACAATGGCTGCACAGGCTCGGGCATAAGACAATAGCGTGACTTTTTAACACCAGCTGAGAACTTTTATTAAAGTCTTGTAAATAGTTAGACCCGATCTGGATTTACCCAGAGCCAATACCTGGAGATATTGAATCCTCCAGAACCAAGCGTTATGGGGTAAATTTACTGCCCTGGTAGATTCCCTTTTACCCTTGCATAACTGTAACACTCACAGATAGATGCTTTATGCGTGTTTTCAAACAAGAGAAAGGCTCCGTTCGTAAAACCGCATGTTCTCGTATTTCTTCACATTTCTTCTTATCATACGTTACAGTCTACCGATAATGTGCCGACATCCGACAGTCGGCAGAATGAAACTGCCACGTTGACTGCCTGCCACCCAAGTTTTGAATATATATATACTCGAGTATAAACCGAGGTTTTCAGGCTTTAAAAAAAGCCTGAAAATCTTACCTCGGTTTATACTGGAGTCAACCTGTCTCTTACCTTGTCCGGCGGCCGCGCGATCCCCATCCTCAGTACACATCCGGATGATGTCACTACCCGGCGCCTCTCACTTTGCGGTGCTGAGTAGTGACATCATCCGGATGCGCACTGAGGATGTGGAGCGAGGAGCGAGCGGCCCCTGGTCAAGGTAGGAGAATACTACGGACGCCAGGGAGGGCAATATTTACAAATAAGGGTAAACCCTTCTTTATTTGTGCATACTGAATGCACAAATAAAGGAATATTTACCCCTATTTGCAAGTATTTGCCACTTAAGATGTTTGAAAACTACAACTCCCAGCAATAAAGCATGCTGGGAGTTGTAGTTTCCAAACATCTTAAGTGGCAAATACTGCCCCCTCGGTTTATACTCGAGTCAATGTGTTTTTCCTCCTTTTTTACCTAAAACTAGGTACCTTGGTTTATACTCGGGACGGTATATACTCGAGTATATACGGTAAATGTTTTTATGTTTTCATAACTTTTGCTATACTGAAAACACCTGGAATGGTATCTCCATGGCTGCATGTAGAAAACCCACTAAGCTGGTTGGGAATAAAGACCCATATACCTCCACTGGTGCCAGCGATGCTTCTTTGGCTTTGTTAGTGCATGCTTTTGAGTAAAACTAGTTATAATATTAATTAGCAAAGGAAAAATCACGTGTACCCTAATATTTCCTGTACCTGCTCCTTTTTAAAGCACAGTATTGCAATTACAGAAACATTGCCATGGCAGGTTCATTGGTCAGTTTCAAAAAAAAGCTGGATGAGTTTCTGCAAACAAGGAATGTTACAAGTTACTAGTATTGATACATAAAGTAGAGTTGATCCAGGGAAATTTCCGATTGCCACTTGGAGTCAGGAAGGAATTTTTCCCCTTCATAAATTTGATGTTTTTTTTTTGCCTTCCTCTGGATCAACAGTTAGGCAGGAAATGAGGATATTGCTAGATGGGTTGGACTGGATGGACATATGTCTTTATTCAACCTCAAATACTATACTAAAATGTCATTCATGTTTATAGACCTCTGTCTCTGTTGGTCACACCTTGTTATGTCGGCTGAGAATGCTGGGGCATGTAACATGAACAGAGAGGGGGTCCTTGGAGCTAAAGTACACAAGTAATCGTATCATACTACACATGCATTCTACAATCAGCTTGCTTTTCTCCAAGGCAGCAATCCATTCTCTATTTAGTAGTTAGTGTATGGACAGATATTTATTGATCTATTAGTAGCACCAGGGTACTGAATGGTGTGTTCCCATATCTCAGCACTGTCACAAAAATAATACACTTGTGTATTTTCTGTGATTAAAGGAGAACTAAACACACATTTGTATACTAGAAAAAACCCACCAAAAAACTATTAATAATAGTTAATAATAAAATATCACTCTAGTAGATGGCATCTGAATATGACTGTCAGGACATGCCTCTTAACCTCAGTTCCTCCAGTTGTATAGGACTGGGCATGTGCTTAGAACAAAACTGTCAGTGAGCAAACTGTGATACTGGAATGCTGGGAAATAAAGCGCAGACCCCATGTAAGTAAGGTAAACATCCCAGCACTTGCTTCATAATAAGAGAGGGTTTACTGATTTTATGTCAAGGTACTCTGACTTTTCATTTAGTGTTGTTCTGAGGCTTTATTTGCCCTTTAAATTATTTAATGGTGCTCTCAACACTTTTTGCCTCTGACATCAGCCATCCTGGGGATAATCAATGAAAAGTGTTTGTCCCTCTTTAAACCCCTCAGAGGTGTCCCAGCCTACAAACACATTTACCTGGAGATGCAATCACTAGGGGTAAATGTGGCTTCCAGTATTTAATACCGGATTTGCCCGGGGGTAAATAGTAGCACAAAAACAAGTGCAAACCCCAGAATGAAATATTTTGTGTTGGTTGCGTGGGTGTCTTTCACCATACCCACGCAGCTGACGCCCCAACCTATTCAATATAGATCCGTGCCAGTTTAACCCCTTATTTTAGTGCATCGCCCACAGGTAATTGAGGCCCAGCATGTATAACAATGTATATACTAACAGATACTTGTACTATGTCTATAACATGATTTAATGAGACCTGTGTGTGGGCAGTACATATTGCTGTATATACTCTTTATACATCCTTATGCATGTTGTGCGTGGGATGTGACACGCCCAGTGGGGGTATGAAGCGGGTCCAACACTTGACATTAATTATTCTGAGCTGTAACATGTTGAGAGCTCTATTAAAGGTGTGAAATGTGTGTTTGCAAACAATCCCCCCTCCCCACACTCCCTAGTTTCACAGTTTAATACTTTCCAATATTGTCTTTGTGTTTTGGTGAAATCTCCATCCCATATTCTGGGAACCCTAAGGGGTCCATCACCTTGTTATTGTATAAATGACAAGTCACAATTACTAACCATTCCTGCTGGCAGATAAATCCTATTAATAATAAAGGTCCTCGGGAAGGTGGTTTAGTGAACGTGGCCCGGTGCTTTATTATTAAGATGTACGGAGATTTCCTCATGCTCTACCTGCCACTGAATACCTACCACCTTCTTCTCTCCCCTCTGCATATTTATCCCTTTTTTATTGTTCTGTGCAAATGTAATTTGTTAATCCTGGGAAATTTGTCACAGATAAATTTGCTAGGATTATCTTGTCAGCACCATATCTGCATTCTTTTGTTCATTGCTTATTCATAATTCAGCGAGCTGGCAGCTGGCCTAGCCTTGGAAGGACAGGGAGAATAGGAGCTACCTTCCTCCAGCTGCTTCTGATCAAACCCTCCTGCCAGGGAAGGAGCGTTCAGTACTCTGGAGAGCAGAAGGGACCCAGAGTCTAATGCCTAGGCGTGGGCTTTCCTTGGGTTAAGCCTTAAATAGTTCCATATAATATGTGCAGGTATCCTGACTATGTGGGCATACGTTTATTCATTGGGTGTGTATTTTACTCAGTTTGAACAATATGCGGAGGGTTTATCAACATGATTAAAGGGATGATCTCATGGCTCCTTGAGCTGCAGAGTAAATTGTGGCCCTACAGATGATTGAAAGGGCTGTTTGAATCATATTATTCATTGAGTATAATTTTGATTTCGTGTACAGGAATGTAATAAACTCTGTAGAATAAGTTTCTCAATTAGGGTATATTACAGAGATGACCATTTCCCGAACATTAAAGGGAACGTCCAATGGAAAAAGTTCTTATTTATATTATGCATATTTAATTATTCTATGTATATTCTCTTCCATTTTGAAATCAGTTGAATTTATACCCCTGCTGTTGACATTATTGAGCTGACATTTCAGGCTCTGTAATGATCCTTCCTCTTCCCAGAATTACCTTGGAATGTTCCTAACAGTAATTTCTACTGATTGGCTTTTGGATGGGTCACACATGCTCAGATCTCTACTGAGCAACTGAATCAACCAGGTGATGGGTCAAGGGCAAAACCACAACGGTCTCTATTAGGGGTCCTTCAAACAGGAAGTCAGTATTTCTTAAAAGTATAGGTATTTTTTCTTAAAAGTATAGGTATTTGCACTGAACTTCCCCTTTAAAAGAGAATTATACTCAAGTAGTAACTGACAGTTCTCAAGCTCCTCCCCATTAACTTAAAGAACTATGTTCTTTAATATCAGGTATAGGAGAATGCTTACACCTAGTGAAACTATACAGAATGGTACTCAAGTGAATTATTCTATAATGTTTTCTTCTTCACAGCAAAAGGACTTATGAATATTGTTGAGCCTGAAAATTAAAGGATTCTGGCTCCTCCCACAGTCATTGACATTGGCATTAAGTTGCCCTTTAAATTGACAGCAGAATTCCCATACAGATGTTTGGAAACTACAACACCCAGCATGCTTTAGTTGCTGGAAGTTGTAGTTTCCAAACACCTGTATGGGAATTCTGCAGTTAAAAGGCAACTGAAACATGCAGAGTAGAGCCCCCTTCCCTCCCTCGCAAAAACGAACCGGATCGCCCCCCAGTAAGTTAGTCCTTACCCCGATCGATGGTTGCTCAACTCCAAATCTGGCTGCCGCACTGGGTAAGTCCGTGGATTTGCCGGCTGACGTCACTACTCGGCGCGGGCTGTGAGAGCCGCCGAGTAGTGACGTCAGCCGGCAACCCACAGGACTTACCCAGCGTGCGGCAGCCGGATTTGGAGTTGAGCAACCATCGATCGGGTTAAGGAAGGACTTGACTCGAGTATAAGCCGAGGTAAGGTTTAAGGTTTATTTTAAAACCTAAAAACCTCGGCTTATACTCGAGTATATACATATGTTTCCGCTTTTCAAACCTATTGTTCACCTATAGTAAACATGTCTTGTATACAGTGAATTTGAGGAGTTGATTTACTATTCTTTAGAATTAATTTATAATAAGGAACACAAAATAAGGAAATCAGTATTTTAAAGTACATAGAATCCATTTCTATTATTTACTGAGAGGTGAGAACGCTTGTTCCCACCTCCCTGTGATTAATAGAACGCTCGGGGGACACTGAAACTTACCTTACCGCCACTCCACTCGCAGCTGCTTCTGCACTGACAGCCGCGCTTTCACGACCAAGCACCTATCTTAGGCGCAGGCACGCAATACAAAAGATAGGCGCACAATCGGGCAGCACGTCTTTCAGTGCAGAACCAGCTGCGAGTGGAGTTCCGGTAAGGTAAGTTCCAGTGTCCCCTGAGCGTCCTATTATTCACAGGGAGGTGGGAACAAGTGTTCTCACCTCCCTGTGAATAATAGAAATGGATTCTATGTACATTAAAATCCTAATTTAGTTTTCCTTTAATTCTCGAAGTTGAACTGATTCTCCATGCAGCTTTGTAGAATTGTTGAATTTGTTGGTGTTACCGCTAATAAGTTAAGACTATTGCAGAAATATCAACCTCCCATTTTCTGTGTGGGGATCAGTGGTCTGGCTGATAAATATATACTGCAATTGTTATCAGCTCTATAGATTTAGTATAGAGAGGCAATAATGACTTAAAGGGTATGTCCAGCGATTTTTTTAAACTTTCTTTTTTTCTGTTTAACAGAAGAACGGGAGGTAAATGAGATATGTCTTACCTCCTATTCTTCAGTAAAACTTGCAGGAGAGGGGGAAGAACTTACCGTGGATCGATCCAGTACCGCTGACAGTCTCCGATGCCACTGACATCCTCTGACACATCCCCAGTCCCTTATGCGCGTATGCACATACAATGCAAGGGAGCATGGATGCATCAGAGAAGCCGGCGCTGGAGCGATCTGCTGTGAGTTCTTCCTCCTCTCCTACAACTTTTACTGAAGAACGGGGGGTAAGTTAAACACAAAAAAAGTTCAAAAAAATCACAGGACATACCCTTTAAGGAAAACTTTCTAGAATGATCGATAGAGTATTAACTGTAACTTACAGTGTACAATGATATTTATATGATGTCCATCTAAGGGTTGCCACCTGATGGATTTGCTGGTTCTGGTAAAAAAAGTGTAAAATTACCATCTGGCTTTTCATTACAGACAGCAACAGCTAGAGCTAGCAAGATATTGTCTTGTATAAAGAGGGGAATAGATTCAAGAGAGAGAGAGATATTATTCTCCTTCTTTACAAGGCACTGGTAAGGCCTCATTTGGAATATGCAGTGCAGTTCGGAATCCCATATACAAAAGGGACATCTTGGAAATAGAAGCAGTTCAGAGAAGGGCAACTAAATGAATAAGGGGAATGGAGGGGCTTGAATATGCAGGCAGATTAGACAAGTTTGGGCTGTCTAATTTGAGATGAGGCATTTGCACAAGGATATGATAACTTTATACAAATACTGTATATTAATGGGCCATACAATGAACTCTCTGGTGCATTGTTCACAAATAGGTCATATCAGAGGACATGTGAATATCCTTTAAGGTTGGAAGAAAAGAAGTTTCTAAATCTTTAAATGATCTGTAAAATTTAAAAAAATTCTTATTTTGGTCCTTGTATTCCTGATTCTTCCATTACTTCTATATAATACATGTGTTAAACTGGGTACACTCAATACGCGATATTACTGTGTATTGGCCAGTTGAAATATTGTGTGTGTAGGTGCGGGCTCGATCTTGTGTCGTCGGATCAGATGATGGAAATCACACCCCAATCATGTGGCTGCCTATAGGACCCAGAATCGGTTGCAGCGAACTGTCACCGCGGCTATTTTTGCCAGTTTCTTGCTGAACGCTCCCTAGTAACAAATATCTTCCCATGTGTGTACAGCCTTATACAGAGCATATAGTGAAGGGCAGTCTTTACTTATTAGCAGATTGGACTTTTAATGTTGCTAAATTCTCTCTTTTTTTTGGACTCAATGTTTGGACTGGTACACAAGCTCACATTTTGGCTCTATCTGACTGATTTTTGAATCAGATCAGGTAGGGATCAGCCATGACTTTCAGAAACTGATAGCTTTCCAGCAAAACAATCAGTCCAAATGATCAAACCAATCTGTTATTTACAGCATGTGTCATGTGTGTTGTTTATATTCGGTAGACTATTTCTGTGGCAGACTGTATAGACATTATCTATAATCGTCCCCATTCACTGTATTTGTTTGTAAATCTGGTATTGCTCTTTGTTTATGATCAATCTGCACCAAAGAATGGCTTTGCCCATGGGAATGAAATGTCCCATGTCTATAGTAATCACAGAATTGCACCAAAGCGCAGGAATGAGAGGGACATATAGATTCACTTATATGTTATAAATATAGACACATTTTACAGGATTAAGGGTTTTTATGTTACAAAATGTCAGGTTGCCTTTTTTCTTTCCCACTTTGTGATGCATTCTTTGTGCTTCGGGTTTATATTGTCCTGTGTTGTAGGTTCTCCTGGTTTGTGTTGTCACATGCTTTCCTTTTGATTTATTGTACAGTATATTCACTTACAGGGTGGTGTTCTCACTGGAAGGGAAGTACATGTTAGATAATTGTTGGTCAAAGTGGACAACAAATGTCCAGTGACCACACAAATGCAGTGATGCCCAACCCTTTCCCGTGGGACCCAACCGGTGGCTGTGGAAATGGGCGGTCAGTATTCCCATTTCTGGGCGGGTTGGAACCAAGCAACTGCCGCTTATCTTCCCAGATTTCACTATTGTGGCACCAGACCTGTCCTGGTTGGGCACCCCTGTCTAATGAGTGGGCTTACATCTTTGTTTTTTAGTGATCAATCATCTGGATCACTATACCCCCCTCTCTAAAGAACTTTAAACTCTTGGCACACTCTTGTGCTCACTTCATTGCACTGTATGTGGTGTATGTTCTGGATCACTTCTGTTACTGGGGGAGGATTTCATGTTGTCAACGTTGTACCTGAAACGTGTACCGACACAAGGCTCATAAACCGCAATTCACAGCAACCTGCCATTGTTCCAGCTCTAGTCATTCTTCTCTAACCAATTTATTAAGTTTTCCTGGCCAGATGCTCTGGAGAATACTGGTACCTGCTTTCCCTCATTGTCCTATTTTCGAATTCTCTTAATGCCCAATTAACCTGTTCTATTGTAAAATTGTGGACTGTTCTTCTAGGCTGGTACACACCAGGAGATTTTTCGGCCGGCCGACCAATTCACAGCACTTTCGTCGGCCAAAAATATCTGCTGTGTGTGGGCGACTGGCCTTATCGTTCGTTCGTTCGGATCAGACGAACGTTGGTAAATTTCACATCGATCGTGCGGTTCCCTATGGAACTAAATTGTCAAAGTCACACAGAGGAGCTTCATATGTTGTCCCAGTTGGTTGTATGTTGCACATCCCACATCATAACCAGTAATGGAAGACATCTGTACCCCTTACTACTGATCTACACAGGACACAACATCCTAGGAAATAGCCCCTACATTATGTATTGAGTGATCTGGAATTCTGAGCACATGCTGATACTATGATGTTTCATCTTTGCAGCTCTTATGCAGATGACCCCCAAAATCATTCCTTTCATTGTAACTTTAACCTTTTTTTGTGACTTTGCCTGTTGGTTTAACATTCTATCTCTCCTCTTTTTTTCCATCTTTCCCTCTCTCCAGCGCCACCCCCCACCAACTTATACCCCCCCTTTCTCCCCGTGTGCAGAGTGTATACAAGAGACACTCTGCAGTGTACAGCATGTAGTGCTGATGAATCCCTTGCATGATACCCATGTGAAGACGCAGAGCCCATTTGCAGGTGTAAATGATTAATCCTTCTGGCCTGATGCGGATTTGCCTGCGGAGGGAATATAATAATACAATGACAGAGAATTCGTAGGAACTTAATTGCTGCTTTCTGGTCAGAGCTTTCTTTGTTGTGGAATGTTCTCTGTGTGTCCATCTTGTCTTGGTCATTCACTAGACTTCTCTATTTCCACTCTTAAACGTTTGGTTTTTCCTAATTCCTTCCTTCCCCTTTTTTTAAATTCTGTTTTTGTACTTTTCTGTTGGCCTTCGATTTCTTCCCTGCACTTTTATATTAATTCCCTTCTCTTTCTGCTTCTCTCCCTGTCTCTTTCTCTTGTTCTCTCCCTTTCTCACTCTCGATAGTTCTCGCTCTTTCCCCCCTCCTCCGGCCCTGATTAAGACCTTCAGCCCAATCTCCTCCTGCCCCCAAACAGATCAATAGAAGTAGAATTAACAAAATTAAAAACCAAGAAGAGTGAATGGATGGGGCTTTTTTGTCTGATCGACTTGAAAGGTAATTCTGCTTTAGATTGGCTACAGTGGTTGGAAAAAGCACCCATCTGTTGGCAGTTATTGGTGCCATAAACAGGCAGGTTGGTGCAGTTTGACGTTAAGGAATGTCATCGTGGAGGACAAGCTTGGAATTAAAGCATATTCTTTTAGGTGGTTTATGTAAACCTTGTTTGTGGCTTGGAAATATCAAATAAAATACTTTAAAGAATAAATATAATATATCAAATACAGGGAAAGGTTTGTTTTTTTGAGGTTTGATGTCAGTCAAAATAAATGTTGGGATGAAAGACATCAGTAAAGGTTCGTACACACGTCCATGTTGTGCAGCAAGCAACGACCCCCACGACTGATACATTTGTACCCCAATGCCCATTTTGGGCGAGAATCGCCGCGTGTGTATTCATTCAGTTGGGGTCTTTCGACAATCCGCCTGGCGGTTTACCAAACGACCCCGAACAAAAACACACTCGATTCTCGGCCGAAATGGACGTTTGTCGCGTGAATGTATCGGTGTCGTTGCTCGTCATCGATGTGTGCACGAGCCTTTAGGCTAGTGTTGACAAATGCTATACCACCCCCAGTACCAGGGATATAATAAGGGTTGTGGGGCTTTAACAGCCAACCACAAGCCTAAAGATTATTTTTTATGACACATTATAGTTCCGGCACCAATCACTCCCTTGACATCTAATGATAACAGATGATGCCCGGGCCTCCCTTTGTGGCATTATGTGTCGCAAGATTTGCTGGACGACCATATAAAGGCATGTCTACCCTAAAAAAAAACCAAAAACTTGTCCTGTCAGTTATCTTCCCACAACCTCTACTGCTATTTTTACCAGTTATTACATAAATTAATAACCAGATAATTCTCTTCTGTACTGGCAAATGTACCTGCCTACTCACTCTGCTTAATAAGCTTGAGCATGTGCAAAGGAGTCGGCAGGGGAAACTGCAGTCAGTCATTGGCTGTATGTCAGCATTTACAGCTTGGATTGACTGCATGTAGAGAGGGGCCATCTTACTGTGCCAGAATGGGGACAATTTACCCTTAAGAGGCAGGTCCAGTGTAAAAATAACTTAAAGGGCATCTATATCGAAAAATAGTGTTATTTAAATTGACCATAACTGGAAACTATAATTCTTTCCAACAACCACTGTATGATTTTTTTGTTGATCTGCCCCTGTTTGTTTATATATCCAATCTAAACTTCTTATATTATATAAGTGCTACTTACATGTATTCAATTATGATTAAGATGAGGCAAAGTAATTTTTTCAGCATAGTGTCCCTTTAGAAATAATGTAGATCACTCTCTTAAACCTAGGTTTCCCCTTATCAAAATTTGCCAAAGATGCCCCTGTAGTTTCTTACCTTAACCGGTCCCTTGTTTTGAGCAACAACAGACAGAGGGCTTCTGCACTGACAGCCACTCTTCTTCCTGGTTGCAGCTGTCAGGTCAGGTAAGGATCTTCAGGGGCATCTTTGGTAATTTTGTTAATGCAAAACCTAGGTTTAGTGGGGGTGATCTACATTTATAGCTTTTATAGCTTTTTTAACACTGGACGTGCCCTTTAGTGTCTGTCTAGTAATGCATCTATAAAGTGCTGAATATATCAGTTGGGTTGGGGCAGGTAACAGACAAGTGACTTTTTTGTCTAAGGGTGGACATGACTTAAATGATTGCCAAAGGACAATTTTTAAGATCAGTTGTTTACTTATACACACACAAGTAAGTTTGTCCTAAGATGGTGGGTTAAAGCCTTTCCCTAATGGATGTCCTTGGCTCTGTATTTGGAACGACTTTACAGATACAAAGATCCAGATGGTAATATTAAGTTAATTGATTAAAAACCACCTCTGTGTTATCTGCTATCTGCTTACTTGAAATAACCATGTATAAAGCAGTTTTTATCTATGGTTTAGCCAAAATCTCTATCCCTCCCCCCCCATCTCCTTCAGGAACAGCACAGAGAATGATACCCACAGTTTTCTACAGCTCCTAAATTTCTCATCCTAAAAAGCAGCTGCCTTGTCAAGGCAAAGAATTTGGAGAAAAATTCTGGCAGAGATCCCACTCTCTCTCTCTCTACGCGCTTAAGTTGGTGTAAGGGAAATAACAATAAAAAAAGTCATTAATTTAATAACAGAAATTGCAGCAACATGAGTCGATTTTCGAAGCTGGAGGACAGCGTGCCCTTGGGGAGGCAGAGTTCGAAGTTTAACTCTTTCCTCCAAACCAAGGCCACAGAAAGTGCTTTTAAATGCAGGCTTATGGAATTTTGCGAGAGTCATATTGCAATAAAAAGTGCAGAAGTTTTGCCCATGCCATCAATTCCAGCAACCAATCATTTGCTTTCTATCTGTAGCAACCCGGTAGCCAAGCTTATATCTGATGCTGGCAGCTATTGCAACGGTTAAATGTTGTAGCTTTTATTGTATCAGCCCCTTACCTTCTTTTCTAGCCTATAAATAGATGGTACCCAGAACTGATGTCTTTTATAGTTGCAGTTGTCGCTGTGCAATTCAAAAGGTAATTTTTTCTAGTCCAACCATTCAGCAACCCTGATCAATGTAGGAGGTAGATCCAGACTTTGCCACTGAGCTGTGTTGGAAATCATCTGATTAGTGTGTTGATATTGTCAGTTTTGTTTTGATCCGGACCTGATGTGTCTCTTTCTTTTGGCACTGTTCTTCTAGCAACAGTATTCTCCTCATAGAAACATATGAATTACTGTAACCCACAGCGCAAATTCCGGTCTTAAAGTCTTGCTATCTTATTTACAATGGCTGCACAGGCTCGGCATAAGACAATAGCGTGACTTTTTTAACACCAGCTGAGAACTTTTATTAAAGTCGGTAAATAGTTAGACCCGATCGGATTTACCCAGAGCCAATACCTGGAGAATTGAATCCTCCAGAACCAAGCGTTTGGGGTAAATTTACTGCCCTGGTAGATTCCCTTTTACCCTGCATAACTGTAACACTCACAGATAGATGCTTTATGCGTGTTTTCAAACAAGAGAAAGGCTCCGTTCGGAAAACCGCATGTTCTCGTATTTCTTCCAATTTCTTCTTATCATACGTACAGTCTACCGATAATGTGCCGACATCCACAGCGGCAGAATGAAACGCCACGTTGACTGCCTGCCACCCAAGTTTTGAATATATATATACTCGAGTATAAACCGAGGTTTTCAGGCTTTAAAAAAAGCCTGAAAATCTTACCTCGGTTTATACTGGAGTCAACCTGTCTCTTACCTTCCGCGGCCGCGCGATCCCCATCCTCAGTAACAATCCGATGATGTCACTACCCCGCCCTCTCACTTGGCGGTGCTGATGTGTACATCATCCGGATGCGCACTGGGATGTGAGGCGAGGAGCGAGCGGCCCCCTGGTCAAGGGTAGGAGAATACTACGGACGCCAGGGAGGCAATATTTACAAATAAGGGTAAACCCTTCTTTATTTGTGCATACTGAATGCACAAATAAGATATTTACCCCTATTTGCAGTATTTGCCACTTAAGATGTTTGAAAACTACAACTCCCAGCAATAAAGCATGCTGGGAGTTGTAGTTCCAACCATCTTAAGTGGCAAATACTGCCCCCTCGGTTTATACTCGAGTCAATGTGTTTTTCTCCTTTTTTACCTAAAACTAGGTACCTTGGTTTATACTCGGACGGTATTACTCGAGTATATACGGTAAATGTTTTTATGTTTTCATAACTTTTGCTATACTGAAAACACCTGGAATGGTATCTCCATGGCTGCATGTAGAACAACCCACTAAGCTGGTTGGAATAAAGACCAATTACCTCCACTGGTGCCAGCGATGCTTCTTTGGCTTTGTTTGCATGCTTTTGAGTAAAACTAGTTATAATAAATTATAGCAAAGGAAAAATCACGTGTCCCCCCTAATATTTCCTGTACCTGCTCCTTTTTAAAGCACAGTATTGTCAATTACAGAAACATTGCCATGGCAGGTTCATTGTCGTTTCAAAAAAAAGCTGGATGAGTTTCTGCAAACAAGGAATGTTACAAGTTACTGGTATTGATACATAAAGTAGAGTTGATCCAGGGAAATTTCCGTTGCCACTTGGAGTCAGGAAGGAATTTTTCCCCTTCATAAATTTGATGTTTTTTTTTTGGCCTTCCTCTGGATCAACAGTTAGGCAGAAATGAGGATATTGCTAGATGGGTTGGACTGGATGGACATATTCTTATTCAACCTCAAATACATACTAAAATGTCATTCATGTTTATAGACCTCTGTCTCTGTTGGTCACACCTTGTTATGTCGGCTGAGAATGCTGGGGCATGTAACATGAACAGAGAGGGGGTCCTTGGAGCTAAGTACACAGTATCGTATCATACTACACATCATTCTACAATCAGCTTGCTTTTCTCCAAGGCAGCAATCCATTCTCTATTTAGTAGTTATGTGTATGGACAGATATTTATGATCTATTAGTACACCAGGGTACTGAATGGGTGTGTTCCCATTCTAGCACTGTCACAAAAATAATACACTTGTGTATTTTCTGTGATTAAAGGAGAACTAAACACACATTTGTATACTAGAAAAAACCCACCAAAAAACTATTAATAATAGTTAATAATAAAATATCACTCTAGTAGATGGCATCTGAATATGACTGTCAGGACATGCCTCTTAACCTCAGTTCCTCCAGTTGATAGACTGGGCATGTGCTTAGAACAAAACTGTCAGTGAGCAAACTGTGTACTGGAATGCTGAAATAAAGCGCAGACCCCATGTAAGTAAGGTAAACATCCCAGCACTTGCTTCATAATAAGAGAGGGTTTACTGATTTTATGTCAAGGTACTCTGACTTTTCATTTAGTGTTGTTCTGATGCTTATTTGCCCTTTAAATTATTTAATGGTGCTCTCAACACTTTTTGCCTCTGACATCACCATCCTGGGATAATCAATGAAAAGTGTTTGTCCCTCTTTAAACCCCTCAGAGGTGTCCCAGCCTACAAACACATTTACCTGGAGATGCAATCACTAGGGGTAAATGTGGCTTCCAGTATTTATTACCGGATTTGCCCGGGGGTAATAGTAGCACAAAAACAAGTGCAAACCCCAGAATGAAATATTTGTGTTGGTTGCGTGGGTGTCTTTCACCATACCCACGCAGCTGACGCCCCAACCTATTCAATATATCCGTGCCCAGTTTAACCCCTTATTTTATGTGCATCGCCCACAGGTAATTGAGCCCAGCATGTAAACAATGTATATACTAACAGATACTTGTACTATGTCTAACAACATGATTTAATGAGACCGTGTGTGTGGGCAGTACATATTGCTGTATATACTCTTTATACATCCTTATGCATGTTGTGCTGGGATGTGACACGCCCAGTGGGGGTATGAAGCGGGTCAACACTGACATTATTATTCTGAGCTGTAACATGTGAGAGCTCTATTAAAGTGTGAAATGTGGTTTGCAAACAATCCCCCCTCCCACACTCCCTAGTTTCACAGTTTAATACTTTCCATATTGTCTTTGTGTTGTGGTGAAATCTCCATCCCATATTCGGGGAACCCTAAGGGTCCTCACCTTGTTATTGTATAAATGACAAGTCACAATTACTAACCATTCCTGCTGGCAGATAATTCCTATTAATAATAAAGGTCCTCGGGAAGGTGGTTTAGTGAACGTGGCCCGGTGCTTTATTATTAAGATGTACGGAGATTTCCTCAGCTCTACCTGCCACTGATACCTACCCCCTTCTTCTCTCCCCTCTGCATATTTATCCCTTTTTTATTGTTCTGTGCAATGTAATTTGTTAATCTGGGAAATTTGTCACAATAAATTGCTAGTATATCTTGTCAGCACCATATCTGCATTCTTTTGTTCATTGCTTATTCATATTCAGCGAGCTGGCAGCTGGCCTAGCCTTGGAAGGACAGGGAGAATAGGAGCTACCTTCCTCCAGCTGCTTCTGATCAAACCCTCCTGCCAGGAAGGAGCGTTCAGTACTCTGGAGAGCAGAAGGGACCCGAGTCTAATGCCTAGGCGTGGGCTTTCCTTGGGTTAAGCCTTAAATAGTTCCATATATATGTGCAGGTATCCTGACTAGTGGGCATACGTTTATTCATTGGGTGTTTTTACTCAGTTTGAACAATATGCGGAGGGTTTATCAACATGATTAAAGGATGATCTCATGGCTCCTTGAGCTGCAGAGTAAATTGTGGCCCTACAGATGATTGAAAGGGCTGTTTGAATCATATTATTCATTGAGTTATTTTGATTTCGTGTACAGAATGTATAAACTCTGTAGAATAATTTCTCAATTAGGGTATATTACAGAGATGACCATTTCCCGAACATTAAGGGAACGTCCAATGGAAAAAGTTCTATTTATATTATGCATTTTAATTATTCTATGTATATTCTCTTCCATTTTGAAATCAGTTGAATTTATACCCCTGCTGTTGACATTATTGAGCTGACATTTCAGCGCTGTAATGATCCTTCCTCTTCCCAGAATTACTTGGAAGTTCCTAACAGTAATTTCTACTGATTGGCTTTTGGATGGGTCACATGCTCAGATCTCTACTGGGCAACTGATCAACCAGGTGATGGGTCAAGGGCAAAACCACAACGTCTCTATTAGGGGTCCTTCAAACAAGGAAGTCAGTATTTCTTAAAAGTATAGTATTTTTTCTTAAAAGTATAGGTATTTGCACTGAACTTCCCCTTTAAAAGAGAATTATACTCAAGAGTAACTGACAGTTCTCAACTCCTCCCCTAACTTAACTGAACTATGTTCTTTAATATCAGTATAGGAGAATCTTACACCTAGTGAAACTATACAGAATGGTACTCAAGTGAATTATTTTATAATGTTTTCTTCTTCACACAAGGACTTATGAATATTGTTGAGGCCTAAATTAAAGGATTCTGGCTCCTCCCACAGTCATTGACATTGGCATTAATTGCCCTTTAAATTGACAGCAAATTCCCATACAGATGTTTGGAAACTACAACACCCAGCATGCTTTAGTTGCTGGAAGTTTAGTTTCCAAACACCTGTATGGGAATTCTGCAGTTAAAAGGCAACTGAAACATGCAGAGTAGAGCCCCCTTCCCTCCTCCCCGGAGAGCCCCCCCAGTAAGTTGGTCCTTACCCCGATCGATGGTTGCTCAACTCCAAATCGGCTGCCGCACGCTGGGTAAGTCCTGTGGATTTGCCGGCTGACGTCACTACTCTCCGGCGCGGCTGTGAGAGGCGCCGAGTAGTGCGTCAGCCGGCACCCACAGGACTTACCCAGCGTGCGGCAGCCGGATTTGGAGTTGAGCACCCATCGATCGGGTAAGGAAGGACCTTGACTCGAGTATAAGCCGAGGTAAGGTTTTAGGTTTATTTTAAAACCTAAAAACCTCGGCTTATACTCGAGTATATACGGTATGTTTCCGCTATTCAAACCTATTGTTCACCTTAGTAAACATGTCTTGTATACAGTGAATTTGAGGAGTAATTTACTATTCTTTAGAATTAATTTATAATAAGAACACAAAATAAGGAATTCAGTATTTTAAAGTACATAGAATCCATTTCTATTATTTACTGAGAGGTGAGAACGCTTGTTCCCACCTCCCGTGAATAATAGAACGCTCGGGGGACACTGAAACTTACCTTACCGCCACTCCACTCGCAGCTGCTTCTGCACTGACAGCCGCGCTTTTCACGACCAAGCACCATCTTTAGCGCAGCACGCAATACAAAAGATAGGCGCACAATCGGCAGCACGTCTTTCAGTGCAGAACCAGCTGCGAGTGGAGTTCCGGTAAGGTAAGTTCCAGTGTCCCCTGAGCGTCCTATTATTCACAGGGAGGTGGGAACAGGTTCTCACCTCCCTTGAATAATAGAAATGGATTCTTGTACATTAAAATCCTAATTTAGTTTTCCTTTAATTCTCGAAGTTGAACTGATTCTCCATGCAGCTTTGTAGAATTGTTGAATTTGTTGTTGTTACCGCTAATATTTAAGACTATTGCAGAAATATCAACCTCCCATTTTCTGTGTGGGGATCATTGGTCTGGCTGATAAATATATACTACTGCAATTGTTATCACCTCTATAGATTTAGTATAGAGAGGCAATAATGACTTAAAGGGTATGTCCAGCGATTTTTTTAACTTTCTTTTTTCTGTTTAACGAAGAACGGGGGTAAGAGATATGTCTTACCTCCTATTCTTCAGTAAAACTTGCAGGAGAGGGGGAAGAACTTACCGTGGATCGATCCAGTACCGCTGACAGTCTCCGATGCCACTGACATCCTCTGACACATCCCCAGTCCCTTATGCGCGTATGCACATACAATGCAAGGGAGCATGGATGCATCAGAGAAGCCGGCGCTGGAGCGATCTGCTGTTGAGCAGTGTGTAGATTGTATGCAGAGTGTGTAGATAGTGTGCACTGTGTGTAGATAAAATAAATTGTGTGCCCAGTGTATAGATAGTGGATGTGTGTGGTGTGTGTACAGTGTGTATATAATGTGTATTGTGTGTAGATGGGTGTGCAGTGTTGATAGTGTGTACATAGTGTGTACTGTGTGTGTGTTATAGTGTGTACAGTATGTATTATGTTTACTGTGTGTGATATAGTGTGTGTTACTGTGTGTGATATAGTGTGTACGTGTGTGTATATAGGGTGTACCGTGTGTATATGTATTACTGTGTGTATATAGTATGTACAGTGTGGATTAGTATGTACTGTGTGTATATAGTGTGTACTGTGTGTATAGTGTGTACAGTGTGTATAGTGTAAAGTGTGTATAGTGTGTACTGTGTGTATAGTGTATAGAGTCTGTATATAGTGTCTACAGTGTGTACTGTGTGTATTTAGTGTGTACCATGTGTATAGTGTGTGTACAGTGTATATAGTATGTACAGTGTGTATATAGTGTGTACTGTGTGTATATAGTGTATACTGTGTATGTAGTTTGTACTGTGTGTAGTGTATATAGTGTGAGAGTATATATAGTTGTACGTGTGTGTATAGTGTGTACTGTGTGTTATTAGGTGTATTGTGTGTAGATTGTGTGCAGTGTTGATAGTGTGCACAGTGTATAGATAGTGTGTACTGTATAGATAGTGTGTACAGTGTAGTGTGTAGCGTGTAGATGGTGGGCAGTGTGTGATGATAGTGTGTACTGTTTGTAGAAGTGGTACATGTGTAGATTGTGTGGGGTGCAGCTAGTGTGTACAGTGTGTAGATTGTGTGCGGTGTGCAGCTAGTGTGTACAGTGTGTAGATAGTGTGCAGTGTGAAGTAGTGTGCACAGAGTGTAGAGAGTGTGCAGTGGGAAGATAGTGTATAGTGTGCAGTGTGTAGATTGTATGCAGAGTGTGTAGATAGTGTGCACTGTGTGACGATGCTCAATACCCTCCCCATTCAGATATTGAATAAGACTACTCATCATCAACCTACTATCTTTGCGCCACTTTCAGTTGAAGTCTTGCTGAAGAATCTGTAATGCCAAAGTCCTGCTAGCTTTGTGCTTCTTCAAGATGCTTCCCCCACTGCCTGATGGACATTCACTGCCATGCCTTCGACCAAGGATCATGGACACTTTACATACCCTTTAACAAACACTGCACATGTTATAAGAAATAATTCATTTATCAGTGCATCTGAAAAGGAAATCTCCCAAAACATTGTATGATAAAGTGCCCGGTCACTGTTTATTAACATCCATTAAGATGTTACATTAATCAACAAAATGGACATTGCTCTCTGGGGTCTGTTAACGGTTTCTGAAGCCTATACGCCTTTTGTCATTCCAGAAGTGACATCCAATGCTTTTGGCTCACAGTTACAGTGTATGGCACCACAGTGCCTTGTTTTTGCTAGTTTTCTGCTCTGAATGCAATACTGTGATAATGCTAGGGATGTATTGTATGTGGTATTCCATTGACCATGGATTACCATTTAGTGTTTTTAGATGTGTAACCATCCTTTATTCTGTCAGTTCTCCCGTAGAATGCTCGTATATGACATTCCGATACATTGTGCACAAGTCTGGGCCCTCATAATGTTAATGTTTTAGAACAGCCACAGACTCAATCTCAATGGTGTATTAGTCAGGGTAGCGAGTCTGCTCCTGGTGTGTAATGTGGTTCTTTCCATTGGTTAAGTTGCACGGTTGATTCTTTGCATTACAGCCATAGACTCTATGTAACAATGGTAAACACATCTCCAGAGAAGATCTACACAATTAATATGAACTACACCATGTGATTCATCACACTGTCCAACCTTAACAGCAATTTATCTCTTTATCCCAGAAGACAAATACTGAATTTATTTCAAGTGCAATGAATGGCTCTGCACAGGGGCCATAAGGAACTAGAATTAGAAGCGAACACAGATATCACATTGCCAACTGCCATATCTCTGGCGCAGTGTCATCTATGGGGAACAAGTTTTAAAATGAATTGACAATAGAGGCGAAGGCTAAATGACCTAAAATAAATAAATTAGCAATTTTTTTGAAAAGATCCCAAAGAAGATAGAATCCTCCACTCTGTCATCAATGGGAAGCAATGTGATTTATCTTTACTTCAATGGGGCAGGGTTTATGTTACCTGACCGGCACTGCTTCCTTTCTAACAAAAAACATAAGGCTGATTGAATTGATCTGAATTCTGCAGGAACATTTTTACATAGAATCTGAGAAAGTTGCAACCAGTGAGTTTGTGTTTTTTGAAGGGAAAATTCAGCTTGTGAATATTTGTCCTTTGAGTGAATATGGGATTATATTACAAAGGCGTGGAATTGCAAACTGAGACACTGGGTCTTTAAAGGGAATCAACCCTTGAAAAAGACCCCCTGTCACATAATAGTACCCTACTTCTTCTGGTTCTTTTAAATAGCTGAACATGCGTATCTTTATTCATCATCAGCTGTTTAAAAAAAGCTGTTTTGTGGATCCTCTTGGAGGGAGGGGTGAGTGTCAGTGGCCTGCCTCTAATCTGTAGGGGGCCCAGGGCCCTGCAGTTATGCCCCTGACTCAGCACCTTGTGGATTTTGTTTTTCAGTAGAGATCTGAGCGTGTTTGACCCATCCAACAGCCAATCAGTAGAAATGATTGTTAGGAAATTCCAAGGATGTGGTGCATTCTGGGAAGAAGAAGGACCTTTAGAACCTGAAATGTCAGCTCACTAATATCAACAGCAGGGAACAGCAAAGGGTATGAAATCAACTGACTTTTCAAAGGAAGATAATATGTAGAATAACTAGGTCTGTGTAATATAAACTAAGAATTTAAAAGTAATTATATTTTCCATAGAACTTCCCTTTTAGAAATTGTTCTGCTAATCAAAAAATTGTCACACCGAAGGCCGGTCAGTCCTTTTATTCAACATTGATTATTGTTAACGAAGAGAAAGGCAAATAAATATAAACATCGTCAAGGTAAGAAACAGGTAACCTGTAGTTACTTGCAGCTCTGACTGGGGAAGCTAGAGAACTTTTAAAGCATGTGCAGCTTAATATAAGTCTCAGATACCATTCCAATAAGGCTACTGAGCCATACATCTGTCTGTTAGAAATGCACGCAGCTTAGTTCTCCTTTAAAGTTGTGTTAAAAACAATGGCCATAGTCACTAACCCACGGTATTGGAAACTTCACATTCTGCGGATTATCATAAAAGTACAGGTGTGGTCATATATGTACGATCGTAGAGCGTACTATACCATGTAAACTACCACAATGGAATCGTAAAGGAGATTGTACGCGTAAGACCGCGATTGTAATTGTACGATATTGCTCATTAAAGCGATACCACACCACTATAAATAGGGCCCAATAAATAAAAAATTAAAATTTTGTACCAGTGGGCCATACCCAAAATTAGAAGAGGTGATCACTACGTACAAAGATATCACCCAATGGGGTATCGTACAGATGGTGTCAAAGGGTATTAACAATGTGAGCTATTTACTTTTCTAATGGCCGCATCAGGGATTTCTGTGTCAGCTGTAACGCAACATACACCCATGCTCGCTTCGGTATTTTACAAACCGCTGTGTTATTTTATGGCCTCTTCGTAAATACCGCTACACAAAGCGAGGTAGTATCAGTATTTACAGTGCAGTCGCTATGCTACACCATGGTCTTAAATACAGACATTATAAAATCCTGCGCACCGTATTGGTATTTTACGACTGCGGTAAAGCGATAGATTTTGAAATACGACCCTAAATGCCATTTTCTGACTAAAGAGCCCCTTACGGATGGTATAAGACTCTTTTCTTACTCTTACCTTATAATGACCCTGGGAAATACTTCTCTTTGATTTGCACTTTCTTTCTATGACCTCAGACGGGCCGGCCCTTTAGAACACAAAGCGTTAATAGTCTAAACAACTTGTAGAGGAAGAAAAATCTATTAGAGTAAAATAAAAACCCAACTATTTCCAGCTCCCCGATCTCGTCTCCCCCACCATCCTCCGCACTCTCGAAAGTTTTGGATTCCGCTGGGATTTTATCAGCGCGAATTGATCTGCTTGTGGATTCCTGGGGTCTCTTTTGAGGTCTGAATTATACGTATGACAAAGCCTGAAAAAAGATAAATAATTTAAGACGTACATCTTGTAGCACATTCAGCGCACGCTTCGTCCGGGCCCTCTTCTATCAGTCTTAACCTTTACCTTCACTCCTGGCTCAGGATTAAATTAAGACATGTATATATTGGAGCTGCAGAATTTGAGGCCAGACCTCGGAGTGTTACACTTGACCAAAGCAAGCCGAGCAGGGTGCATTCTGGGAACACTGCCTCCGCTTACAACTTATTTTAAGAGCTTGAAAAGAAAATTCCCAGTGAGCAAATGCCATTCTGTTAGAATAAATATGAATAAGATAGCAAATAGCAATTACATATATAATCAGTCTGTATGGGTTAAATGGAGATACCACCTTTACAATTACTGCGTGCAATTGCAATATAGTTTTAAAGGAGAACTATACTCAAAAAATAAAAAGGCACACCAATCCAAATAATCCTGATTGAGGTAGCATGTACCCTCATCTCTTCAAAAACAACCTTCTTCACAACAGTCTGACAGTGTCTGCAGCTCTGTCCCCCGACTCAGGTCCTCGTCCTGGGTACTGGTTTTAGGAGATTTTAGTACTATAATTGTCCTTTAACCACCTCATCACTTGAAAATGTTGCAGGCAACATGTAAAATGGAAATAGTGGTCTTAAAAATGGGCGTAGCTTAAACAAGTGTGTGACCTTAGCAAAGGGCTTGGTCAAAAATGTTGCGATCAACCGTGAATGGCCACTTGGTTGTATTTGCCCCTCGGCCAAAAGGTTCCAGTCCTCCCTGCCCGACTCAATTCCCTAACGCACATGCTCAAAAGCCCTAGATGTCTTTGCTGAAAGAGTCTAAGCTCTGATGCCTGTTCAGCGAAAAGCTAGGAGGGAAAGGAATCTGCAGGTTCATAGGTGATTAAAGGGCAACTGTGGTCTGCAAAAAAGTTTGGGTCTTATAAGATCCCAATCCTTTCCTTTAAATTGAGCCCTGGATCACATCTCTAACTGCAGCCTGTGAGCAGTATGTTGTGAAAAATGTTAGTACTTCCTCCTTTCAGTAGCTTGAGTGAAATTACCGCACTCTTTCCATTTTTTCTGTCCCTAAGATCTGAAATTGCTCACTAAAGGCTAAATTCTAGGAAAAACAGGAGGTTTTTCCGATAAGTGATGTCGCTCAGACTTCTTGATATTTTCCAGGCAGTACAATGTCAATGTGCTTCTGCCTAACGTTTACACAAGCGAGAAGGCAAATAAAGTTTGAACGCTTGAAAATAGCTGAAATAAACATTGATAGTAGAGGGGGCATTGCCATCAATGCTGGCAGTTTGCTGTCACATGGCAGGGGCGTAACTACCAGCAGGGGAAGCAACTGCAGGGGGGCCCCAGAAGGCAACGAACCCCATCTTCTTATTTTTCCTTGACCAGTGATAACTACAGACCTATGGGCCCTGATGCAAAATTTATACATGGGCACCTCTAACCCCACCACAAACACAAATCAGCACCACAAACCCAATAATCATTCCTATTAAAAACTAACAGGGAGATTCAATAAAGTTCTTATTGTTTAAAATTGTGCTAATTTTGCCCCAACAATCGACACTTATGTACATTTGAAAGCTAACATCTAATTGGTTGGGGCAAAATAAGCACCATTTTAGACGATAGAATTTTTATTGAATAACCCCCAAAGTGTTTTTTAAGACGCTCATTAAAACACTTTTTTTTTAAAATAACTGACAAACCGACATGCTAAAATGCTTGGCACGCAAACACTGGTAAAATGCCTGGCACAAAGACACTGGTAAAATGCCTGTCACCGCAACATTGGAAAAATGCTTGGCACACAGACACTGATAAATTGGTTGGGAAACTGTCACTGCTAAATAGTTGGCACACAGACAACTGGTAAAATGCTTGGCACAGAGACACAAATGCTTGCCACACAGAGAATGGTTAAAAAATGCTTAGTACATGGACTAGTGGTAAAGAGTTGGCACACAGGAAAATGCTGCACACAGACACTGAGTACATTGTTGAAAAAACTGACACTGGCACTGCACCAGACAAAACAGGTTATAAGACTGACACAAGACAATGGTAAAAATGCTTAATACATGGAAAATAGCAAATAGTTGGCATACAGACTGGTAAATGCTTGACACACGGGCAATGATAAATTGGTTTGAAAACTGACACTGGTAAAATAGTTGGCAAATTGGCAGTGATAATATTGCACTTGACGTACAGACAATGCCAACCATTTACAACTGCCATTTGCCAATTATTTTACTAATGTCTGTTTGCCAACTTGACATACATATATTGGTAAATGGTGGCATATTGTCATGGCAAATGATAATCATGGTTGGCAGCTGGCACAAATAAGACAAAGCAGGCCTGGCACAAAACCCCCTAGTGTGTAAAAACTTAGCAGGCGGTACTCACCACACAGCACATGGAGTTTAGGGCTTGGGTGACATCACATCGTTGCAGTATTAAGTCACTGAGGTTTGTGCACAAACTCACCCTTAGTACCTCACCTGACCATCTGACCTGACTTCCATTTTTTTCTGATACTGAGTCTATTTATAGTGATTTCCCACTGCGCGCCTACGTGCAGGGCCTGTGCGTGCCACAGTAATTACTCTAGTTTGGTTGTTTATCAATTACTCTAGTGTTGGTTGTTTATCAATCACCTACCATATGTACTTAGGTAAGGTAAGTCAGCGATTCCATTGCTTGATTGCTGGCGGATCTTCTGTTCAAGTTTATACTTAAAGGGACACTATACTGAAACAATTACCTGCATGTGTTGCTGCATATCTTCAATCCAGAACACATTTTGTTAGGAGCAGTATCCCCTCCCTCTTTTAACCACTCCCACTTCATCTGACCTGACTTTTTTTTCCCACAAACAACTGTCAAGCTGCACACAGCATACGCATCCAACTACAGTAAAACTACTCACAGAGAATAGTTTTTAAAGCAAGGAACTTGATCGACAGCTGAAATATAAGAAGTTTTGATTGATATCTAAAGAAGTAGGGGTAGATCAACAAAAAAATGAACAGTGGTGTTTGGGAAGAATTATAGTTTCCAGTTATGGTCAATTTAAAATAACCTATTTTGACTATAGATGCCCTTTAACCCTTTTCTGGTACTGGAATGGTGCATCAGTTTCATTTGAAAGCAAAACTATCCATGTGTATATACTAAATGCGAGGTGTAACGTACTGCTGATTGCTATTGCTTAATGCTATTATTCCGATATAACCAGTAAACCACCACCCCACCTGCTTGAAGAGGCCCCCTCTAAGCTTCATCTACAGTTGTTTTTCTGGGAGGAGGCTGTATCTGTCATAGAAAAATAAGAAGATGCCCCCCTGCAGGGTTCTGCTCCCCTGTTAATTGTGCCCCTGGTTTGCTCTTGACACCCGTCTAGCCCAGAGAAGGATTAAAATCACACGGGCCCTAGGTAGGGCTGAACTTTCTTTTTATTTATTTATTTATGGACCGTAATATGTTTCTGGTTCTGTTCTGGACCCCATAATGTTTCCTGGCCCTAGGCAGATGCATGGTTGCCTGCAGGAATCCTGCTCTTCCTAAGACAGAAATAACAGTCTATGGGCCATATTTATAAGGCGTGGTATCGCTTTCAGGATAACGCGCCTATAACGTGCTATCATAAATCTACTATAGCGAATGTAAATGTCCGATAGAAAAAGTAAATATACAACTTTGATCATAGATTTATGATCCCCCATAGAATACCATTACGTTATTTTCTGCGAGCGAATGTTCGTAATTAACGAACATTCGCGGTAAATGTACAATCACGGCTGTAATTTATGTGCAGCTGCCGTACATTACTGGTAATGCGTGGTATGCATTATAAATATGGTTCTGTATATCACAATAGGCCGCAGGGGGCTCAGCGTTTAAGGCCTGAGTTTGATCTGCCTTGGACATATCTGCAAGGGGTTTCCTCCATGATTATAAAGATAAAACTGATTTACTAAGAAGAGCCCCTGGTCCACAATAAACGTACAACTGTTAATATATCACATTGTGGGACACTAACTTTCTAATCTATCAGGATCATTGTCTGCAGCCCACCAGAAGTCATCACCCTACAGCACCCGGCACCCTCTAGAGACCCAAGTTCCTCCACAGGGGCCTTCAAATAGTGGAGGGTTGCAGGGCTCCCTAGCCCCTACCCAATGTTTGCCCAAGGGAGATTCATTAACCTTACTACTTGCAGTGCACTGGTACTTTTAGACCAGACATCCTGCTGCTTTGTCTCTTTGATATCACATCACTGGTTCTTTACTAGTAAGAGATCAGAAGTGCAGCCCTCCATTCGCTGCTGTTGGTATACAATAGCCAGAAACCACAGACAGCGGAGGATGTTGTGATATGTAGTTCGTCACCTGGAGGGAATCTGATTGGTCATTTGTGATATGAACCCAGTATGCAAATACAAAACGTTTTAACGATTAGCAGCAATGGAAGGGGCGATAAGCAGGAAGAATCACCACACACACACACACACACACACACACACACACACACACTGGAAAGAAATGGCATTGAAATGTCTCCCTCTGCAGCTGTCAAGGGATTAACAAGCTTGGAGGTTCTTTGTATTGTGGAATTGGGGTTTGATACAAAGTGGATTACAACGGATCAAAACCACTGACTGAGTGTTAAATGGTGCCATTGGTGGTGGCGCAAGATGGAAAAATTAGATTAACCATTTAGGATCTACACTGGTCTCGGAAGCAGATAAACAGTAACTCTGGCTCTCGTGCCATAGAAGGAACATGTTTAGCATTGTGTTAAATAAAAGGAAAGGTTTTCTGCATTGGCGTCACTGTGCAAACACATGCACAGTACAAGTCGTGGTTATTCTGACAGTAGATAAATTAAAGATTGTATTTATACAAAATCTAATGATTCAGTTGAAGTGGTTTATTCTGATATTGTGTTACTTAGAGAATATGCTAAAACTACTTTTGTGTATTGTGTATCATTTGCATATTCCTTCCTTAGCCTGTCAAAATCAGAATCAATTTTCTAGAAGTAGCTGACATCACTGCAGCTCCCTCTCAGCCCCTAACAGTGGATTAGTCTATGCACCAGAATAAGGCCTGGTACACACGGTCGGTCAGGACTCAATATTCCCTTCAGACAAGCTAAAGATCAATATACTGATCAACCAAAATTACCAACACATCTGATACTGGTAAATGGAAAACTATTCACTATCCCCTGCTCGATACTGTCAAGTGGTCAAAAGAAAAGTCACTAACCCTGTCAGTACATTTTTAACCAAATTAGTTAAATCATTAGAAAAATAACCCCTAACCCGTTAATGGCATACTTAAAAACACTATGCCACACACATACCTTCCAAGTGTGAACAGAGGAAACAGGGTAGAAAGTAGGGTGTGGTAGGTACCTGGTCACACCCTTACCCACACAATATTTGAAACATCTGATCATGCCCTGGAACTTTCCAAGCCGCATCCTGTAATGCCCAAACCCCCCACCAAATCTGAGACAAGGCTTGGACCGTGAGACAGTCCTGCTGAAACTGGGGTAGTAGGGTAGGGACAGTCTATTAGTGGACTGAAACTTTCCAACCAGAAATTATACTGTATAATATACAGTATAATATATAATATATATATAATATAATATATATAATATATGTATAATATACTGTAGTGGCTGTTACCTTTAAACGGATTTGCCCATTAACCTTGTGACTATATAATGATAGCCAATAGCTGGCGTAGGATTACGCAGAGGGTTAAGGGGTTTCAGGGTTTGGGTTTCACCCAATGCCACAAACACGATATTGAATTGCCCATAGCCCTGTGATTGGGGATCTGGGTTAATCCAGATGATAACTACATACACATTCTGGGGCTCTGGGTAATCCAGATGATATCTTACGTACACATTCTGGGGCTCTGGGTAAATCCAGTTGATATCTTCCTAACATTCTGGCTCTGGGTAAATCCAGTGATATCTTACGTACACATTCTGGGGCTCTGGGTAAATCTAGATGATACCTTACGTACACATTCTGGGGCTCTGGGTAAATCCAGTTGATATCTTACGTACACATTCTGGGGCTCTGGGTAATCCAGATGATACCTTACGTACACATTCGGGGCTCTGGGTAAATCCAGTTGATATCTTACGTACACATTCTAGCCATGAAATATATATTATCTTAGATTGTCTCTGTACTAGACCTCATGACTAATCTCTAACCAAACTGGATCTCAGTGAATCTTCTCCACATTAGATTTTGACCCCTGGACCCTGAATAATGAGTTACCTTGCCTGTCATTTATATGGGAGCGTTACAGATCCCTGGACTGTGGCTGATTCAAGCAAAAGGGAGAACTAATAACCGTAATGGTTTTCAGGGGCATTACATGGTTTTATTTTTACATTCTAACCAAATGTAACAAATAAGATGGAAATGGAAGGATGACAGGAAATAAAAGGGGCCGTTGTAACTATATATATATATATATATATAAAAAAGGGATTATGTATTACACACACAATATTGTGTATAGCACTATACCGCAACTAATATAGAAACAAACAAAATCTAATATTAGTGACATCCAATTACCTTACATTCTATATTTTATTGTATTGTTTCATGGTGTACTATTCAGTAATATGTATGTTAAGATTTACATACAAGAGTACGTTTACATACTAATAGGGCTATGTACCGGGAGTTGGTATCACTCTCTAGGCAATGCACTGAGCCGATAACTTGGTACGTAGCTTACAGCACTTGCACGACACATTTTTACGTACCGCCGCAACCACCATAATTCACGACTTTACGACTACCAAGTCACCTTAAACTTGGTATGTATATAGTATGATTATATTTTATTTATAAAGCGCCACTTGGGTACCAGCCCTGTACATTAAAAATACAGAGATACGAACAAGGGATAGTCCAAGCATTATACAGATAGATAAAAATCAAATACAATTTCATACACAGGTTAAGAACACATAATGTATATATATGGATACATTGATTAAGTGCAGAGTATGCTGTGTAAGTAAGATATGTGTACTGTATAGTGTTTATGTGTGTCGAGGTAGTGTGTACAATATAGTGCATGTACAGTGCGTAAATAATTCCTACAGTGTGTAGATAGGGTGTACTGTGTGTGAATATAGTATGCAGTGTGGCGATGGTGTGCACAGTGTGTAGATAGGGTGTACAGTGTGTAGATGTTGTGTACAGTGTGTCATTGTGTACTGTCATTGTGTGATGGTGTGCAGTGATAGTGTTTCTGTGTGTAGATAGTGTGCACAGTGTATAGTGTGTACTGTGTAGATAGTGTGTACAGTGTGATAGCGTGTACGTTGTGTAGATGGTGTGCAGTGTAAAGATGTGTGACAGAGTGTAGAGAGTGTGCAGTGGGAAGATAGTGTATAGTGTGCCAGTGTGTAGATTGTATGCAGAGTGTGTAGATAGTGTGCACTGTGTGTAGATAAAATAAATTGTGTGCACAGTGTATAGTAGTGGTGTACTGTGTGTAGGTGGTGTGTACAGTGTGTATATAATGTGTATGTGTGTAGATGGTGTGCAGTGTTGATAGTGTGTACATAGTGTGTACTGTGTGTGTGTGTATAGTGTGTGTACAGTATGTATTTAATGTTTACTGTGTGTGTATATAGTGTGTACTGTGTGTATATAGTGTACAGTGTGTGTATATAGGGTGTACCGTGTGTATATAGTATTTACTGTGTGTATATAGTATGTACAGTGTGGATTTAGTATGTACTGTGTGTATATAGTGTGTACTGTGTGTATAGTGTGTACAGTGTGTATAGTGTAAAGTGTGTATAGTGTGTACTGTGTGTATAGTGTATAGAGTCTGTATATAGTGTCTACAGTGTGTACTGTGTGTATTTAGTGGTGTACCATGTGTATAGTGTTGTAGTGTATTAGTAGTACAGTGTGTATAGGTGTACTGTGTGTATATGTGTATACGTTGATAGTGTGTTACTTTGTGTTAGTGTATATAGTGTGTAGAGTGTATATATAGTGTGGTACTGTGTGTATAGTGTGTACTGTGTGTATATAGTGTGTATTGTGTGTAGATTGTGTGCAGTGTTGATAGTGTGCACAGTGTATAGATAGTGTGTACTGTATAGATAGTGTGTACAGTGTAGTGTGTAGCGTGTAGATGGTGTGCAGTGTGATGATAGTGTGTACTGTTTGTAGATAGTGTGTACAGTGTGTAGATTGTGTGCGGTGTGCAGCTAGTGTGTAACATGGTAGATTGTGTGCGGTGTGCAGCTAGTGTGTACAGTGTGTAGATAGTGTGCAGTGTGAAGATAGTGTGCAGTGGCAAGATAGTGTGTACAGTATGTAAATAGTGTGTACAATGTGTAGATAGTGTGTACAGTTTGTAGATATTGTGTACAATATGTAGTGTGCAATCTGAAGATAGTGTGTACTGTGTGTAGATCGTGTGTATGGTGTGTATAATGTGTACAGTGTGTAGATAGTGTGTACTATGAGTGTACTATGTATATAGTGTGTTCTGTGTGTACAGTGTGTAGATAGTATGTACTGTGCATAGATAGTGTGTACAGTGTGTAGATAGTGTGTTCTGTGAGTACTGTGTGTATAGTGTGTAGATAGTGTCTACTGTGAGTAGATAATATGTACTGTGTGTACAGTGTGTAGATAGTGTGTACTGTGCATAGATAATGTGTACTGTGTGTATAGTGTGTAGATAATGTGTACAGTGTGTAGATTGTGTGCGGTGTGCAGCTAGTGTGTACAGTGTGTAGATAGTGTGCAGTGTGAAGATAGTGTGCAGTGGCAAGATAGTGTGTACAGTATGTAAATAGTGTGTACAATGTGTAGATAGTGTGTACAGTTTGTAGATATTGTGTACAATATGTAGTGTGCAATCTGAAGATAGTGTGTACTGTGTGTAGATCGTGTGTATGGTGTGTATAATGTGTACAGTGTGTAGATAGTGTGTACTATGAGTGTATATGTATATAGTGTGTTCTGTGTGTACAGTGTGTAGATAGTATGTACTGTGCATAGATAGTGTGTACAGTGTGTAGATAGTGTGTTCTGTGTGTACTGTGTGTATAGTGTGTGTAGATGTGTCTACTGTGAGTAGATAATATGTACTGTGTGTACAGGTGTGTAGATAGTGTGTACTGTGCATAGATAATGTGTACTGTGTGTATAGTGTGTAGATAATGTGTACTGTGTGTATAGTCTGTAGATAGTATGTACTGTGTGTAGATAATGTGTACTGTGTGTATACAATGTGTACTGTGTGTACAGTGTGTATATAGTGTGTACAGTGTGTTGATGGTGTGCAGTGTAAAGATAGTGTGCACAGAGTGTAGAGAGTGTGCAGTGGGAAGATAGTGTATAGATAGTGTGCACAGTGTGTAGATTGTATGCAGAGTGTGTAGATAGTGTGCACTGTGTGTAGATAAAATAAATTGTGTGCACAGTGTATAGATAGTGTGTACTGAGTGTAGGTGGTGTGTACAGTGTGTATATAATGTGTATAGTGTTATATGGTGTGCAGTGTTTGATAGTGTGTACAAGTGTGTACTGGTGTGTTATAGTGTGTACAGTATGTATATAGGGTGTACTTGTGTGTATATAGTATTTACTGTGTGTATATAGTGTGTACAGTGTGGATTTAGTGTGTACTGTGTGTATATAGTGTGTCTGTGTGTATATGTATACAGTGTGTATATAGTGGTACAGTGTGTATTAGTGTGTATAGTGTGTACTGTGTTATAGTGTATAGAGTCTGTATATAGTGTCTACAGTGTGTACTGTGTGTATTTAGTGTGTACCATGTGTTATAGTGTTGTGCAGTGTAATAGTGTGTACAGTGGTATATAGTGTTACGTGTGTATACAGGTGTTACTGTGTATAGTTTGTACTGTGTTTAGTGTATATAGTGTGTAGAGTGTATTATAGAGGGTTGTGTGTGTGTATGTACTGGTGTATATAGTGTGTATTGTGTGTAGATGTGTGCAGTGTTGATAGTGTGCACAGTGTATGGATAGTTGTACTGTATAGTGTGTATAGTGTATAGTAGTGTACAGTGTGTGTGTAGCGTGTAGATGGTGGCAGTGTGATGATAGTGTGTCTGTTTGTAGATGTGTGTACAGTGTGTAGATGGTGTGCGGTGTGCAGCTAGTGTGTACAGTGTGTAGATAGTGTGCAGGGTGAAGATAGTGTTGCAGTGGCAAGATAGTGTGTACAGTACAGTTGTAAATAGTGTGACAAGTGTAGATAGATGACAGTTTGTAGATAGTGTGCAGTTTGAAGATTTGTGTACAATATGTAGGTGTGCAACTGAAGAGTGTGACTGTGTGGTAGATCATGTGTAGGTATGATAAAGTGTACAGTGTGTAGATAGTGTGTACTATGGTGTACTATGTATATAGTGTGTTCTGTGTGTACAGTGTGTAGATAGTGTATACTGTGCATAGATAGTGTGTACAGTGTGTAGGTAGTGTGTTCTGTGAGTACTTTGTGGTATAGTGTGAGATAGGGTCTACTGTGAGTAGATAATATGGACTGGTGGTATGTGCATAGATAAGTGTACTGTTGTAGGATAAGTTGTACGTGTGTGTGTACTGTGTGTACTGTGGTACTGTGGTAGATATATGTACTGTTGTACTGTGCTAGATAATGTGTACTGTGCATTAGATAATGTGTACTGTGGGTAGAAATGTATGTGGTATAATGGGTTACTGTGTGTACAGTGTATAGTATAGTGTGTGTGTACAGTGTATAGTATAGTGTGTAATGTGTGTATATAATGTGTACTGTGTGTATAAAGTGTACAGGTGGTACGGGTGTGTATAGTGTGTACTGTGGGTAATAGTGTGACATGTGTTCAGTGGTATTAGTGTGTACGGAGTGTATATAATGTGTATGGTGTTATAGGTAATAGGTGTAAAGCATGTATATAGGTGTATGTGTACAGTGTGTATATAATGTGTATGGTGTGTATTAGTGTGCACTGTATATAGTGGTACTGGTGTATATAGTGTGTACTGTGTGTATAGGTGTACTGTGTATAGTGTGTATAGTGTATAGTGTGTAAAGGGTATATATGTGTGTACTTTGTGTATAGTGCATACAGTGTGTACTGTGTAAGTGTGCATTAGTGTGTACAGTGATAGTGTGTACTGTGTGCAGGTGTCAGTGTAATAGTGTGTACTGGTATAGTTGTGTGGTATAGTGTGTACAGTGTGTATTTAGTGTGTACAGTGTGTATAGTGTGTACAGTGTGTAAGTGTGTACAGTGTGTATAGTGTCTATTTAGGTTATAGTGTGTACTTTGTGTATAGTGCGTACAGTGTCTATTTAGTGTTTATAGTGTGTACTTTGTGTATAGTGTGTACGTGTATATTTGTGTGTATTGTGTGGATAGTGTATGTGATTGGGCAGAGTGTCCAGTGTCGTCACTAGGTGCAGGCTCAGCTCAGTGAGGAGCAGTTTGCTCAGTAGGAGGATGTTGGTGTACCCCTCTCAGTTCTCTGTTTCAGTCTCTTGACTTCTGTCTCTCTCCTTCTCTGTCTCCCTCCCCTCTCCCGGTCTCAGTGCGGATGGTGTGCGGGGGTCCCCGGGCAGGGGATGTGATCTGCGGGCACAGTCACAGTGCGCCTTCACCGGATGTTCAGCGTGCATGGTGGGGACCTGTCGGGGCCCCCTTCCGGGGGGTGGCCTGGGAGGGGATTCCCGGGGGAGGGCACTCCCTAGGGGTGCCGCAGAGGGTGGAGCAGGATGAAATCGATGTGGGGGCGAGGGGGGGCACTGTCTACAGCAGCGGTGAGTGTAGGGTCAATTGGGGGGATTGGTGGAGAGCTCGGTAGGTTGTTTTGGGGAGGATAGGGAGTTTAGTGACCACTGGGGGCTTGGGATAGAGGTTGGTTTAGGAGCGTAGGGTATTAATGACCCCTGGTAGCTTGGAATTGTACTGTTAGGTTAAGTAGGGGGTAGGGGCTGTTTAATGACCCACTGGTAGCTTGGAATTGCACTGTAGGTTAATTAGGGGGTAGGGGATCTTTAATGACCCATGGTAGCTTAGAATTGCACTGTAGGTTAATTAGGGGGTAGGGGCTGTTTTATGACCCACTGGTAGCTTGGAATTGCACTGTAGGTTAATTAGGGGGTGGGGTAGGGGCTGTTTAATGACCCACCGGTAGCTTGGAATTGCACTGTAGGTTAATTAGTGGGTGGGAGTGTTTAATGACCCACTGGTAGCTTGGAGTTGCACTGTAGGTTAAATAGGAGGTAGGGTGTTTAATGACCCACTGGTAGTTGGAGTTGCACTGTAGGTTAATTAGGGGTGTGGGCTGTTTAATGACCCATTGGTAGCTTGGAGTTGCACTGTAGGTTAATTAGGGGGTAGGGCTGTTTAACGACCCATGGTAGCTGGAATGCACTGTAGGTTAGCTAGGGTTTAGGGGCTGTGTATTGACTCACTGGTAGCTTGGATTGCACTGTAGGTTAATTAGGGGGTAGGGGTGTTTAACAACCCGCTGGTAGCTTGGATGCACTGTAGGTTAATTAGGGGGTAGGGGCTGTTTAATGACCCACTTGGGAGGGGACTTTGTTGGGGTCAGGATGTTAGAGTCCTGGGGGTCCAGTGTTCTAACGTCACTGTTCAATGTTACATGGAATTGGGTTTTTAACTAACCTCTAAACTGCCATAAGACTTTGTGTTGTAAGTGTGGGGTATGGTGGTTATTAGGGGGTTGTAAATATGGGGGTGGGTGTTAATTTGGGGAAGATTATGTTGGGGGGTGGTTAATATGGGGGAGGGAATAATATAGGGGGGTACTTGGTATTGAAGTAGAGACATGAGAGGGAAGCTAGAAGTTACTGGTGGTGCTTGTATGGGACAAGTGCCCTAAACTTCATTAGCACAGAGTTAATCTGCCAGTTGCTGTGCAGGGAACGCTCAAGGGGTAGAATTAAATCTGGGGATCTGTGTTATAAGGTTAAATAGTGTGTGTTATATAGATTATAACTCACTATCAGTATATAGAGTCTGGGGGTCTGTGGTTATAATAGTGTTACGATAGTGTGTGTTATACAAATTAAATTTCACATCAGTAGAATAGAGTCTGGGGGCTGTGTTATAATAGTGTATGTTATACAAGTTATAACCTCACTGTATCAGATATATAGAGTCTGGGACTGTGTTATTATATGTTATGTGTGTGTTATACATATTATACCCACTTATCAGTAGAATAGAGTTGTAGGGTTGTGTATATATGTGTGTTTACAGATTATTCTCATGTATCAGTAGAAAAGAGTCTGGGGGCTGTGTTATAATAGTGTTATAATAGTGTGTGTTATACAGATATATTCACTGTATCAGTAGAATAGATTCTGTGGGGTTTTGTTATAATAGGTGTGTGGTATACAGATTATTTTCATATGATCAATAGAAAAGGTCCGGGGGCTGTGAAATAGTGTTATAATAGTGTGTGTGTATTCAGATTATATTTCACTGTATCAGTAGAATAGAGTCTGTGGGTGGTTTGTTTATAATAGTGTGTGTTATACAGATTATTTCTCTGTTCATAGAAAAGAGTCTGGGAGCTGTGTTATAATAGTGTGTGTTATACAGATTATCTTTCACGTATCAGTAGAATAGAGTCTCGGAGGCTGTTATAAGTGTATGTTATACAAATTATATCTCACTATCAGTAGAATAGAGTATGGGGGGCTGTGTTATATAGTGTGTGTTATACAATTATATCTCACATATCAGTAATTAGAGTTTGGGGGCTGTGTTATAATAGTGTATAATAGTGTGTTATACAGATTATATCTCTCTGTATCAGTAGAATAAAGCTGTATGGTTGTGTTATAATAGTGTGTTTAATAGTGTATGTTTCTAGATTCTATCTCACTGTATCAGTGTTTGGTGTGATAGAAGCCCTCTTATTCTACAGCATTGTGGGGATGACATCTAACTTGATCAGTGTTGGCAGGGTTTCTTTAACTGTATCATGGAACGGGTGGAATAGGAGTTACATTTGTGGGTTTAATGGAATGGCAGCGTGTAAGTCCTGGGTAGGGAGAGGGATGGAGTTAATTCAGTGTCTCTGGGATTGGAAAGTTTGGTAAAGGAGACAAGATGTCCACGCCAGGCACAGCAATGATAACATTTCTGAACTGCAAGTGCATTAGGCACCAGTGGGTTCTATACTCTCCCCAATCACTTGGTAACCCCTGGCAGAGAGAGGAGAGACGGATCTTGTGTGCCATATTCAGGCAACTTCTACAGACGGGTCCTGCCCAACTTGGGAGATGGCAAAACCTTGGCTGTGGTGAGTTGGTGGCTTTAGTGGGGGGTGAGCAGTAAGTTTGTGCATTGTGATCTCAAACAACTCCAAGTAAGACTTGCGTGGCAGAATTAGGGGGCAGATGCTGGGTAGGTATAGTATAATTGGCATTAGGAAACAGAGCAAGTATCCAGTGAGGGCTATACAGGTAGCGTAGATGGACATCTCATAGAAGATGGGGGATGGGATATTAGTGGGATTTAATGCTCTGCTATTAGTAGTAGCCTGTAATGTATGACAAGGGTGTGTGTTGGAATCAACCGTAAAGGGGATGAATGTAGCAATGCTGAATAGATCATTCATTGTTATTATTACAGACTGTTTTAACACGTCAATGATAATGTTGATGTTAACGTGTGTGGGTATTTTAATGCCAAAACATCAGTCTTTGCCTACTTGGATTGAGTGCCATCTTACAGAAGAGACATGAGGGGGGTTACATAGCTAATGTAATTGGGGGGATATCATTACGTTGGAGCAACAGGTGCTAATTAGTTACCGTACATTTTTGTAATGTAAATTTGCCTGTGTAATCACATTATAGGTTCCGTAATGCGAGGATGAATTCCCCTATCAATACCGTTCCCTGTCTCCAGCCTACAGTCAAAACTAGACCCCTGTCAATAATGTTTTTATGGCCATGCAACCAGGGCATAAACAAGTAACTCTCGCTCTGCAAAATGCGTGAAACCAGATCTCGCTCCTCCCAGTATCCCACTTAGACACTTTAGATCTTATGGTCTCTCGTCTGTAGCCCTGCAATAAGTGTAGACCCTGGATGTCCCAGTATATCTCCTATTCTCCAGTCTAGAAATATGTGCAGACCAGAGCTTCCTTCCAGTAAACTCTCTCTTTTCTTACTTCTTCCAGTGTAGATTCAAACTCTCCTTCTGTAACGCTCCCTTTCTCAAGATCTCTAGCGCAGTGTAGATTCAGAACTCTTCTTCAGTATAACTCTCTCCTTTCTCCAGCTCTTAGCCAATGTAGTTAAGAACTGTCCATCTAATGACTATTACTTCCTCAAGATCTCTATCCATTGTAGATTCAAAACTCTCTCTTTATCGCCCCTTTATCCAGTGTACACAGAACTCTCCTCTTTAATTCACACTTTCTACAGCTCTTATCCAGAGCGATATTAAACCCTCCTTCCAGAACTCTCTCTTTCTCAGCTCTTTAGCCAGTGTAGATTCAGAACTCTCTCTGTAACTCTCCATTTCTCCAACTCTACAGGCAGTGTAGATTCAAAACTCTCCTTCTAGTACTCTCTCTTTTCTCCAGCTCTTTAGCCAGTGTAGATTCAAAACTCTCTTTTAGTTACTCTCTCTTTTTTCCAGTTCTCCGAACAGTGTAGATCTTAGAACTTCCTTCTTTAACTCTCCTTTCTCCAGTCTCTTACAGTAGTATGTAGATTCAAAACTCTTCTGTCTCTCTCTTTTTTGAGCTCTCCAGCCACTTTCTCGAGCTCTCCAGCCAGTGTATAATCAAAACTCTCCTTCCAGTTATCTCTCATTTTTCCAGCTCTCTAACCATTGTAAATTCAGAATTCTCCTTTAATAACTCTGCCTTTTTTCCAGCTCTCCAAACAGTGTAGATCCAGAACTCCTTCTTTAATTCTCCCTTTATCACTGTAGATTCAAAATTCTCCTTCCAGAACTCTCCCTTTTCTTCAGCTTTCTAGCCATTGTAGATTCAACTCTCATTCCAGTAACTCTCCCTTTTCTCCAGATATCTAGCCAGTTTAGATTTAGAAATATCCATCAGTAACTCTCCCTTTTCTCCAGATATCTAGCCAGTTTAGATTTAGAAATATCCATCAGTAACTCTCCCTTTTCTCCAGATATTAGCCAGTTTAGATTTAGAAATATCCATCAGAACTCTCCCTTTCTCAACTCTCCAGACAGTGTAGATTCAAAACTCCATTTTTCTCAGCTCTCCAACCATTGTAAATTCAGAACCCCTTTTTTTTAGCTGTCAAGAAAATGTAGATTCAGAACTCTCCTTCCAAATTTTCATTTTTCTCAGCTCTCCAGAAAAGTGTAGAACCAGAACTCTCCTTCTTTAATTCTATGTTTCTCCAGCTCTCTAGCCATTGTAGATCCAGAACTTACTCTGAACTTTCTCTTTCCCAGCCAGTGTAGATTCAATACTGTCCTTCCAGTAACGCTCTCTTTCACCAGCTCTCAGCCAGTGTAGATTAGTACTGTCTTCAGTAACGCTCTTTTCACAGCTCTCCAGCCAGTGTAGATTCAGTACTGTCCTTCAGTAACTCTCTCCTTCTCCAGCCAGTGTAGATTCAGTACTGTCTCTCCAGTAACTCTCTCTCTTGCTCCAGCTCCAGACAGTGTAGATTCAGTACTGTCTTCCAGTAACTCTCTCTTTCACCAGCCTCCAGCCAGTGTAGATTCAGTACTGTCCTTCCAGTAACTCTCTCTCTTGCTCCAGCTCCAGCCAGTGTGATTCAGTACGTCCTTCCAGTAACTCTCTCTTGCTCCAGCTCTCCAGCCAGTGGTAGATTCAGTACTGTCCTTCCAGTAACTCTCTGTCTTGCTCCAGTCTCCAGCCAGTGTAAGTTCAGAGCTCTCCTACTTGTTACTTTCTATTCTTCAGCCTCTATCCAGTGAAGATTTATAACTTTTCTTCCAGTAGTTGTCCATCTTACCTCTCACCATCCCATATTTGAAGATTTACAGGAGATTCAATAAAATCTTATCGTTAAAAACTAATTTTGCCCCAACCAATCAGATGTTAGATTTCAAATGTCAAATAAGATCTGATGGTTGGGGCAAACTTTGAACCGTTTTAACTTATATTGCATCTCCTGTTTTTAGTGCTTACTGTAGTGCTTACCAGTAACTCTCCCTTCTACCTTGACCTTGTGTTATTTCACAACCCTTATCTCAGTTAATTTCCCTCTCTCACATCTTTAGTTCATGTCGATTTAGGGTCTTTCTCAGAACTGTTCCACCCTATAGTCCTACAAAGAGTGTAGATAATCTTCCTGGATATTCTCCATTGTCTTTTTATCCATTGTAAATTCTGATCTCCTTTCTTATTCACATTCTCTTTTTCAGCTTTGCTGCCAGAATAAACCTCCTCTCAGTATTCATTCTTTTACCCCCTGCAGCCGATGTATCAGAATTCCTCCGAAATTCTCTTTAGCCAGAGTAGATGGGGGAGCTAGCCTCTCAGTAACCCTCCCTCGACAATCTTTCAGCATGTTTAGATTTAGAATTATATTCCAGTAATGCCACTGCACGTTTAATGGCCAGATCATTTTTTTGTGACCAATAAAGTATATAATGTCAGTCACAATGATCGTTCCATGCCATTGTCAAAAAATGCTGGAACATTGGGAGGTACATGGTTATGCATGCCTTCATCGCTCTCACTCTATCCAATCATTGTCTCTCTCACTGATCTTGGTGTAACTAGAAATCATGGGCCTACCAGCAAAACTAGAATGGGGCCCCTATCCGTGCTTCATTCACAGTGGATTTTGAGAGGAGACTATATCTGTCATAGAAAAAAAAAAGGTGAGGTCCCCTTGGCTCCCAGGCCCCCTGCCGTTGTCTCCCTAGAAGTTATGCCCTGCTCTAGTCCCAGCACTTTCCCTCTCTTCAGCCCTTTAACCATATTCAATATTTGTGTTTCCTACTGTCTAGTGTAGATGGAGACCCGTCCTCCCAGTAACTTCCCTCTCTCCAGCCTTGCACAACCACATCTCTCCACCCAGAAACTTTCAATCACTCTGCCTAGTAGCCAGTACAGCAGCAGGTGCCTCCTTTCCTTTAATGCAACAGGTCCAGGGCTAGAAAGACAACTTTGCATGTTTAGCTGTTCTACAGGAATGCCAAGTATGAATGCTAATTTCACTTGTAACATAACAAAACTCAATATTAAAAGAAGAGCACAGACAGACAGGCAGACAGACAGAGAAAGCAATTTCCTATAGCAGTTTGTTGTTTGCATTGAGTATTTATATACACAGTGTACATTTACATACTCTCGACTGTGTTTATGTGTGGAATGACATTTCCTGTAGCAGTTACTCTATATCCCTATATGACATGATATTTTTACTGTCTGTGTATCGTCTCCTTTATACCGTTTGTAAATGTCTGTGTCAGTCTGTCACCCATCTATCAGGATGATGTCTCATGAAAGAATGGATTTGTCCTAAACTCTACCATGAAAAAGAATCAGACATGTTTTTAGAAATTGAAAGTTTCCTAATATATCTGAAAATAAATAAATAATCTGTCCTATTGCACGTGCACAGTTAATCATAGATCGTGCATGCTCTCTCTCTATTATGAACATAGCACAGTTATATGTCTAGATCCATTGCATGCTCTCTCTATATATGAACATAGCAGTTATATATATAGATCCATTGCATGCTCTCTCTATATATGAACATAGCAGTTATATATATAGATCCATTGCATGCTCTCTCTATATATGAACATAGCACAGTTATATCTATAGATCCATTGCATGCTCTCTCTCTCTCTATATGAACATAGCACAGTTATATGTCTAGATCCATTGCATGCTCTCTCTATATAGAACATAGCACAGTTATATGTCTAGATCATTGCATTCTCTTCTATATAGAAACTAGCAGTTATATCTATAGATCCATATGCTGCGCTCTCTCTTATATTATGAAAAATAGCACAGTTATGCTATAGATCCATTGCATGCTCTCTCTCTATATATATGAACATAGCACAGTTATAGCTATAGATCCATTGCATGCTCTCTCTATATATATGAACATAGCACAGTTATATCTATAGATCAATTGTGTCATTTTTACATTTAGCCACATGTTCAGATGTTTAGAGTCAGTAAATATCTGGTTTAAAGGAAAACTCACACTCTTTCTCCTTGAACGTAGGAATCTCTTGAGATCCAGTTGCACATGTTTAAATTGAGCTTCGCCCCTATAGCCCTGTCTGTACATTTCTGTTATAGCTTTTCAATGTGATTCCTGGTTGTTGGCCTATTATGAGCAATTTTGTAGGCATTGCAAGTATTCTTATACCAATCTGAGGTTGTGATTGAAGCGCTAATGCTTTCAAGCCGTGTCCTTCAGAGGTGGATGAGAATTGGAAATCAGCAGGGGTTAATCATATTCTTCTCTCTGCCCGCACTTTGTTATTCAGAACATATGGAAATCACCTGTCATCCCAAAGTGTTAGGGATCAGTCACAGATGGGGAATAGCTGCGAGGAGCAGAGCAGAGGTCATTCAAAAGCATGAACATTGATTCTGCGCAAGCTTACAATCTAACCCAGTAATACATGTATCCTGGCAGTAGGCACTGTACTAGACAGCACTACAATACATGTCACCCTCCCAGATAAGGAAACACTTTTATATTTTTTCATTTTGTGTTACAAGCATATTCCACAAACAGGGATTGTATAAAACATTTACAAAGAACAGTTGTTAAACCTTTATTTTCACGTTTCTTCGTGTTTTAAATGTCTTTCCAAAAATTGATTGATTCATTCAAATCCTAATGTATACACAGTGTGTATCATATTGTATATTACTAAGGGAGATGCACAATCCTTAATGTTTTTAATTCTTTCTTTGTTTTTGGATTTCCAATCAGATCTTCATTTAATTGAGCCCCGATTTCTTTTATATGGATTTGGTTGGACCAATCTCATTTAACCCAGACAGGCTGATTTATTTACAGCACAGCGTAGAACATTCAACGCGGAAAAAAATAACATATAAGGACATATATATTAAAAGGATATAACGTTCAGTACAATGGATTTTATTTTTAAACAAACATTTATGGCAAACGTAAGTGTAATTGTGTCTTTTATTGAATAGAAAACTAATGAAATAATTACAAATTAAATAGAATCTTTAAAGTTTTTAATTGCAAAAAAAATTCCTTTCTTTATTGTGCTGTGTTTTTGTTATCTTTTAAAGTTATCTTTATAATGATTGCAGTTTATATATGAAAAAGGTCAGATAAAAATAGCCAAACAAATTCCGCATTAAGGATGAAAGTTTTGAAAAAGGAATGGAAAATGAAAGAATGCAAATGCGGCTGCATCCTTATAGGGCTATTCACATTGAAGCCTTATAAATAGGAATTATGGATTAGGAATGTACCAAGTTCTACTTATTATTTGAGTAGACATCAAGTGTGTAGATAATGTGTACAGTGTGTAGATTGTGTGCGGTGTGCAGCTAGTGTGTACAGTGTGTAGATAGTGTGCAGTGTGAAGATAGTGTGCAGTGGCAAGATAGTGTGTACGTATGTAAATAGTGTGTACAATGTGTAGATAGTGTGTACAGTTTGTAGATATTGTGTAAATATGTAGTGTGCAATCTGAAGATAGTGTGTACTGTGTGTAGATCGTGTGTATGGTGTGTATAATGTGTACAGTGGTGTAGATAGTGTGTACTATGAGTGTACTATGTATATAGTGTGTTCTGTGTGTACAGTGTGTAGATAGTATGTACTGTGCATAGATAGTGTGTACAGTGTGTAGATAGTGTGTTCTGTGAGTACTGTGTGTATAGTGTGTAGATAGTGTCTACTGTGAGTAGATAATATGTACTGTGTGTACAGTGTGTAGATAGTGTGTACTGTGCATAGATAATGTGTACTGTGTGTATAGTGTGTAGATAATGTGTACTGTGTGTATAGTCTGTAGATAGTATTGTACTGTGTGTAGATAATGTGTACTGTGTGTATAAATGTGTACTGGGTGTACAGTGTGTATATAGTGTGTACAGTGGGTGATGTGTGCAGTGTAAAGATAGTGTGCACAGAGTGTAGAGAGTGTGCAGTGGGAAGATAGTGTTAAAAAAAGGGGGTAGTGTGCACAGCAGTGTGTAGATTGTATGCAGAGTGTGTAGATAGTGTGCACTGTGTGTAGATAAAATAAATTGTGTGCACAGTGTATAGATAGTGTGTACTGAGTGTAGGTGGTGTGTACAGTGTGTATATAATGTGTATAGTGTGTATATGGTGTGCAGTGTTGATAGTGTGTACATAGTGTGTACTGTGTGTGTGTATATAGTGTGTACAGTATGTATATAGGGTGTACTGTGTGTATATAGTATTTACTGTGTGTATATAGTGTGTACAGTGTGGATTTAGTGTGTACTGTGTGTATATAGTGTGTACTGTGTGTATAGTGTATACAGTGTGTATATAGTGTGTACAGTGTGTATTTAGTGTGTATAGTGTGTACTGTGTGTATAGTGTATAGAGTCTGTATATAGTGTCTACAGTGTGTACTGTGTGTATTTAGTGTGTACCATGTGTATAGTGTGTGTACAGTGTATATAGTATGTACAGTGTGTATATAGTGTGTACTGTGTGTATATAGTGTATACTGTGTATAGTTTGTACTGTGTGTAGTGTATATAGTGTGTAGAGTGTATATATAGTGTGTACTGTGTGTATAGTGTGTACTGTGTGTATATAGTGTGTATTGTGTAGTGTGTAGATAATGTGTACAGTGTGTAGATTGTGTGCGGTGTGCAGGCTAGTGTGTACAGTGTGTAGATAGTGTGCAGTGTGAAGATAGTGTGCAGTGGCAAGATAGTGTGTACGTATGTAAATAGTGTGTACAATGTGTAGATAGTGTGTACAGTTGTAGATATTGTGTAATATGTAGTGTGCAATCTGAAGATAGTGTGTACTGTGTGTAGATCGTGTGTATGGTGTGTATAATGTGTACAGTGTGTAGATAGTGTGTACTATGAGTGTACTATGTATATAGTGTGTTCTGTGTGTACAGTGTGTAGATAGTATGTACTGTGCATAGATAGTGTGTACAGTGTGTAGATAGTGTGTTCTGTGAGTACTGGTGTATAGTGTGTAGATAGTGTCTACTGTGAGTAGATAAATGTACTGTGTGTACAGTGTGGAGATAGTGTGTACTGTGCATAGATAATGTGTACTGTGTGTATAGTGTGTAGATAATGTGTACTGTGTGTATAGTCTGTAGATAGTATGTACTGTGTGTAGATAATGGTACTGTGTGTATACAATGTGTACTGGGTGTACAGTGTGTATATAGTGTGTACAGTGTGTGTGATGTGTGCAGTGTAAAGATAGTGTGCACAGAGTGTAGAGAGTGTGCAGTGGGAAGATAGTGTATAATAGTGTGCACAGTGTGTAGATTGTATGCAGAGTGTGTAGATAGTGTGCACGTGTGTAGATAAAATAAATTGTGTGCACAGTGTATAGATAGTGTGTACTGAGTGTAGGTGGTGTGTACAGGTGTATATAATGTGTATAGTGTGTATATGGTGTGCAGTGTTGATAGTGTGTACATAGTGTGTACTGGTGTGTGTAATAGTGTGTACAGTATGTATATAGGGTGTACTGTGTGATATAGTATTTACTGTGTGTATATAGTGTGTACAGTGTGGATTTAGTGTGTTACTGTGTGTATATAGTGTGTAATGTGTGTATAGTGTATACAGTGTGTATATAGTGTGTACAGTGTGTATTTAGTGTGTATAGTGTGTACTGTGTGTATGTGTATAGAGTCTGTATATAGTGTCTACAGTGTGTACTGTGTGTATTTAGTGTGTACAATGTGTATAGTGTGTGTGCAGTGTATATAGTGTGTACAGTGTGTATATAGTGTGTACTGTGTGTATACAGTGTGTACTGTGTAGTTTGTACTGTGTGTAGTGTATATAGTGTGTAGAGTGTATATATAGAGGGTACTGTGTGTATAGTGTGTACTGTGTGTATATAGTGTGTATTGTGTGTAGATTGTGTGCAGTGTTGATAGTGTGCACAGTGTATGGATAGTGTGTACTGTATAGTGTGTACAGTGTATGTGGTACAGTGTAGTGTGTAGCGTGTAGATGGTGTGCAGTGTGATGATAGTGTGTACTGTTTGTAGATAGTGTGTACAGTGTGTAGATGGTGTGCGGTGTGCAGCTAGTGTGTACAGTGTGTAGATAGTGTGCAGTACGATGCTCAATACCTCCCCATTCAGATATTGAATAAGACTACTCATCATCAACCTACTATCTTTGCGCCACTTTCAGTTGAAGTCTTGCTGAAGAATCTGTAATGCCAAAGTCCTGCTAGCTTTGTGCTTCTTCAAGATGCTTCCCCCACTGCCTGATGGACATTCACTGCCATGCCTTCGACCAAGGATCATGGACACTTTACATACCCTTTAACAACACTGCACATGTTATAAGAAATAATTCATTTATCAGGTGCATCTGAAAAGGAAATCTCCCAAAACATTGTATGATAAAGTGCCCGGTCACTGTTTATTAACATCCATTAAGATGTTACATTAATCAACAAAATGGACATTGCTCTCTGGGGTCTGTTAACGGTTTCTGAAGCCTATACGCCTTTTGTCATTCCAGAAGTGACATCCAATGTTTTGGCTCACAGTTACAGTGTATGGCACCACAGTGCCTTGTTTTTGCTAGTTTTCTGCTCTGAATGCAATACTGTGATAATGCTAGGGAGTATTGTATGTGGTATTCCATTGACCATGGATTACCATTTAGTGTTTTTAGATGTGTAACCATCCTTTATTCTGTCAGTTCTCCCGTAGAATGCTCGTATATGACATTCCGATACATTGTGCACAAGTCTGGGCCCTCATAATGTTAATGTTTTAGAACAGCCACAGACTCAATCTCAATGGTGTATTAGTCAGGGTAGCGAGTCTGCTCCTGGTGTGTAATGTGGTTCTTTCCATTGGTTAAGTTGCACGGTTGATTCTTTGCATTACAGCCATAGACTCTATGTAACAATGGTAAACACATCTCCAGAGAAGATCTACACAATTAATATGAACTACACCATGTGATTCATCACACTGTCCAACCTTAACAGCAATTTATCTCTTTATCCCAGAAGACAAATACTGAATTTATTTCAAGTGCAATGAATGGCTCTGCAACAGGGGCATAAGGAACTAGAATTAGAAGCGAACACAGATATCACATTGCCAACTGCCATATCTCTGGCGCAGTGTCATCTATGGGGAACAAGTTTTAAAATGAATTGACAATAGAGGCGAAGGCTAAATGACCTAAAATAAATAAATTAGCAATTTTTTTGAAAAGATCCCAAGATAGATAGAATCCTCCACTCTGTCATCAATGGGAAGCAATGTGATTTATCTTTACTTCAATGGGGGCAGGGTTTATGTTACCTGACGGCACTGCTTCCTTTCTAACAAAAAACATAAGGCTGATTGAATTGATCTGAATTCTGCAGGAACATTTTTACATAGAATCTGAGAAAGTTGCAACCAGTGAGTTTGTGTTTTTTGAAGGGAAAAATTCAGCTTGTGAATATTTGTCCTTTGAGTGAATATGGGATTATATTACAAAGGCGTGGAATTGCAAACTGAGACACTGGGTCTTTAAAGGGAATCAACCCTTGAAAAAGACCCCCTGTCACATAATAGTACCCTACTTCTTCTGGTTCTTTTAAATAGCTGAACATGCGTATCTTTATTCATGCATCAGCTGTTTAAAAAAGCTGTTTGTGGATCCTCTTGGAGGGAGGGGTGAGTGTCAGTGGCCTGCCTCTAATCTTGTAGGGGGCCCAGGGCCCTGCAGTTATGCCCCTGACTCAGCACCTTGGTGGATTTTGTTTTTCAGTAGAGATCTGAGCGTGTTTGACCCATCCAACAGCCAATCAGTAGAAATGATTGTTAGGAACATTCCAAGGATGTGGTGCATTCTGGGAAGAAGAAGGACCTTTAGAACCTGAAATGTCAGCTCACTATATCAACAGCAGGGAACAGCAAAGGGTATGAAATCAACTGACTTTTCAAAGGAAGATAATATGTAGAATAACTAGGTCTGTGTAATATAAACTAAGAATTTAAAAAGTAATTATATTTTCCATAGAACTTCCCTTTTAGAAATTGTTCTGCTAATCAAAAAATTGTCACACCGAAGGCCGGTCAGTCCTATTTATTCAACATTGATTATTGTTAACGAAGAGAAAGGCAAATAAATATAAACATCGTCAAGGTAAGAAACAGGTAACCTGTAGTTACTTGACAGCTCTGACTGGGGAAGCTAGAGAACTTTTAAAGCATGTGCAGCTTAATATAAGTCTCAGATACCATTCCAATAAGGCTACTGAGCCATACATCTGTCTGTTAGAAATGCACGCAGCTTAGTTCTCCTTTAAAGTTGTGTTAAAAACAATGAGCCATAGTCACTAACCCACGGTATTGGAAACTTCACATTCTGCGGATTATCATAAAAGTACAGGTGTGGTCATATATGTACGATCGTATGAGCGTACTATACCATGTAAACTACCACAATGGAATCGTAAAGGAGATTGTACGCGTAAGACCGCGATTGTAATTGTACGATATTGCTCATTAAAGCGATACCACACCACTATAAATAGGGCCCAATAAATAAAAAATTAAAATTTTGTACCAGTGGGCCATACCCAAAATTAGAAGAGGTGATCACTGACGTACAAAGATATCACCCAATGGGGTATCGTACAGATGGTGTCAAAGGGTATTAACAATGTGAGCTATTTACTTTTCTAATGGCCGCATCAGGGATTTCTGTGTCAGCTGTAACGCAACATACACCCATGCTCGCTTCGGTATTTTACAAACCGCTGTGTTATTTTATGGCCTCTTCGTAAATACCGCTACACAAAGCGAGGTAGTATCAGTATTTACAGTGCAGTCGCTATGCTACACCATGGTCTTAAATACAGACATTATAAAATCCTGCGCACCGTATTGGTATTTTACGACTGCGGTAAAGCGATAGATTTTGAAATACGACCCTAAATGCCATTTTCTGACTAAAGAGCCCCTTACGGATGGTATAAGACTCTTTTCTTACTCTTACCTTATAATGACCCTGGGAAATACTTCTCTTTGATTTGCACTTTCTTTCTATGACCTTCAGACGGGCCGGCCCTTTAGAACACAAAGCGTTAATAGTCTAAACAACTTGTAGAGGAAGAAAAATCTATTAGAGTAAAATAAAAACCCAACTATTTCCAGCTCCCCGATCTCGTTCTCCCCACCATCCTCCGCACTCTCGAAAGTTTTGGATTCCGCTGGGATTTTATCAGCGCGAATTGATCTGCTTGTGGATTCCTGGGGTTCTTTTGAGGTCTGAATTATACGGTATGACAAAGCCTGAAAAAAGATAAATAATTTAAGACGTACATCTTGTAGCACATTCAGCGCACGCTTCGTCCGGGCCTCTTCTATCAGTCTTAACCTTTACCTTCACTCCTGGCTCAGGATTAAATTAAGACATGTTATATATTGGAGCTGCAGAATTTGAGGCCAGACCTCGGAGTGTTACACTTGACCAAAGCAAGCCGAGCAGGGTGCATTCTGGGAAACACTGCCTCCGCTTACAACTTATTTTAAGAGCTTGAAAGAAAATTCCCAGTGAGCAAATGCCATTCTGTTAGAATAAATATGAATAGATAGCAAATAGCAATTACATATATAACTCAGTCTGTATGGTTAAATGGAGATACCACCTTTACAATTACTGCGTGCAATTGCAATATAGTTTTAAAGGAGAACTATACTCAAAAAATAAAAAGGCACACCAATCCAAATAATCCTGATTGAGGTAGCATGTACCCTCATCTCTTCAAAAACAACCTCTCTTCACAACAGTCTGACAGTGTCTGCAGCTCTGTCCCCCGACTCAGGTCCTCGTCCTGGGTACTGGTTTTAGGAGATTTTAGTACTATAATTGTCCTTTAACCACCTCATCACTTGAAAATTTGCAGGCAACATGTAAAATGGAAATAGTGGTCTTAAAAATGGGCGTAGCTTAAACAAGTGTGTGACCTTAGCAAAGGGCTTGGTCAAAAATGTTGCGATCAACCGTGAATGGCCACTTGGTTGTATTTGCCCCTCGGCCAAAAGGTTCCAGTCCTCCCTGCCCGACTCAATTCCCTAACGCACATGCTCAAAAGCCCTAGATGTCTTTTGCTGAAAGAGTCTAAGCTCTGATGCCTGTTCAGCGAAAGCTAGGAGGGAAAGGAATCTGCAGGTTCATAGGTGATTAAAGGGCAACTGTGGTCTGCAAAAAAGTTTGGGTCTTATAAGATCCCAAATCCTTTCCTTTAAATTGAGCCCTGGATCACATCTCTAACTGCAGCCTGTGAGCAGTATGTTGTGAAAAATGTTAGTACTTCCTCCTTTCAGTAGCTTGAGTGAAATTACCGCACTCTTTCCATTTTTTCTGTCCCTAAGATCTGAAATTGCTCACTAAAGGCTAAATTCTAGGAAAAACAGGAGGTTTTTCCGATAAGTGATGTCGCTCAGACTTCTTGATATTTTCCAGGCAGTACAATGTCAATGTGCTTCTGCCTAACGTTTACACAAGCGAGAAGGCAAATAAAGTTTGAACGCTTGAAAATAGCTGAAATAAACATTGATAGTAGAGGGGGCATTGCCATCAATGCTGGCAGTTTGCTGTCACATGGCAGGGGCGTAACTACCAGCAGGGGAAGCAACTGCAGGGGGGCCCCAGAAGGCAACGAACCCCATCTTCTTATTTTTCCTTGACCAGTGATAACTACAGACCTATGGGCCCTGATGCAAAATTTATACATGGGCACCTCTAACCCCACCACAAACACAAATCAGCACCACAAACCCAATAATCATTCCTATTAAAAACTAACAGGGAGATTCAATAAAGTTCTTATTGTTTAAAATTGTGCTAATTTTGCCCCAACCAATCGAACTTATGTAACATTTGAAAGCTAACATCTAATTGGTTGGGGCAAAATAAGCACCATTTTAGACGATAGAATTTTTATTGAATAACCCCCAAAGTGTTTTTTAAGACGCTCATTAAAACACTTTTTTTTTAAAATAACTGACAAACCGACATGCTAAAATGCTTGGCACGCAAACACTGGTAAAATGCCTGGCACAAAGACACTGGTAAAATGCCTGTCACCGCAACATTGGAAAAATGCTTGGCACACAGACACTGATAAATTGGTTGGGAAACTGTCACTGCTAAATAGTTGGCACACAGACAACTGGTAAAATGCTTGGCACAGAGACACAAATGCTTGCCACACAGAGAATGGTTAAAAAATGCTTAGTACATGGACTAGTGGTAAAGAGTTGGCACACAGGAAAATGCTGCACACAGACACTGAGTACATTGTTGAAAAAACTGACACTGGCACTGCACCAGACAAAACAGGTTATAAGACTGACACAAGACAATGGTAAAAATGCTTAATACATGGAAAATAGCAAATAGTTGGCATACAGACTGGTAAATGCTTGACACACGGGCAATGATAAATTGGTTTGAAAACTGACACTGGTAAAATAGTTGGCAAATTGGCAGTGATAATATTGCACTTGACGTACAGACAATGCCAACCATTTACAACTGCCATTTGCCAATTATTTTACTAATGTCTGTTTGCCAACTTGACATACATATATTGGTAAATGGTGGCATATTGTCATGGCAAATGATAATCATGGTTGGCAGCTGGCACAAATAAGACAAAGCAGGCCTGGCACAAAACCCCCTAGTGTGTAAAAACTTAGCAGGCGGTACTCACCACACAGCACATGGAGTTTAGGGCTTGGGTGACATCACATCGTTGCAGTATTAAGTCACTGAGGTTTGTGCACAAACTCACCCTTAGTACCTCACCTGACCATCTGACCTGACTTCCATTTTTTTCTGATACTGAGTCTATTTATAGTGATTTCCCACTGCGCGCCTACGTGCAGGGCCTGTGCGTGCCACAGTAATTACTCTAGTTTGGTTGTTTATCAATTACTCTAGTGTTGGTTGTTTATCAATCACCTACCATATGTACTTAGGTAAGGTAAGTCAGCGATTCCATTGCTTGATTGCTGGCGGATCTTCTGTTCAAGTTTATACTTAAAGGGACACTATACTGAAACAATTACCTGCATGTGTTGCTGCATATCTTCAATCCAGAACACATTTTGTTAGGAGCAGTATCCCCTCCCTCTTTTAACCACTCCCACTTCATCTGACCTGACTTTTTTTTCCCACAAACAACTGTCAAGCTGCACACAGCATACGCATCCAACTACAGTAAAACTACTCACAGAGAATAGTTTTTAAAGCAAGGAACTTGATCGACAGCTGAAATATAAGAAGTTTTGATTGATATCTAAAGAGTAGGGGTAGATCAACAAAAAAATGAACAGTGGTGTTTGGGAAGAATTATAGTTTCCAGTTATGGTCAATTTAAAATAACCTATTTTGACTATAGATGCCCTTTAACCCTTTTCTGGTACTGGAATGGTGCATCAGTTTCATTTGAAAGCAAAACTATCCATGTGTATATACTAAATGCAGGTGTAACCTACCTGTCTATTGCTATTGCTTAATGCTATTATTCCGATATAACCAGTAAACCACCACCCCACCTGCTTGAAGAGGCCCCCTCTAAGCTTCATCTACAGTTGTTTTTCTGGGAGGAGGCTGTATCTGTCATAGAAAAATAAGAGATGCCCCCCTGCAGGGTTCTGCTCCCCTGTTAATTGTGCCCCTGGTTTGCTCTTGACACCCGTCTAGCCCAGAGAAGGATTAAAATCAAACGGGCCCTAGGTAGGGCTGAACTTTCTTTTTATTTATTTATTTATGGACCGTAATATGTTTCTGGTTCTGTTCTGGACCCCATAATGTTTCCTGGCCCTAGGCAGATGCATGGTTGCCTGCAGGAAATCCTGCTCTTCCTAAGACAGAAATAACAGTCTATGGGCCATATTTATAAAGGCGTGGTATCGCTTTCAGGATAACGCGCCTATAACGTGCTATCATAAATCTACTATAGCGAATGTAAATGTCCGATAGAAAAAGTAAATATACAACTTTGATCATAGATTTATGATCCCCCATAGAATACCATTACGTTATTTTCTGCGAGCGAATGTTCGTAATTAACGAACATTCGCGGTAAATGTACAATCACGGCTGTAATTTATGTGCAGCTGCCGTACATTACTGGTAATGCGTGGTATGCATTATAAATATGGTTCTGTATATCACAATAGGCCGCAGGGGGCTCAGCGTTTAAGGCCTGAGTTTGATCTGCCTTGGACATATCTGCAAGGGGTTTCCTCCATGATTATAAAGATAAAACTGATTTACTAAGAAGAGCCCCTGGTCCACAATAAACGTACAACTGTTAATATATCACATTGTGGGACACTAACTTTCTAATCTATCAGGATCATTGTCTGCAGCCCACCAGAAGTCATCACCCTACAGCACCCGGCACCCTCTAGAGACCCAAGTTCCTCCACAGGGGCCTTCAAATAGTGGAGGGTTGCAGGGCTCCCTAGCCCCTACCCAATGTTTTGCCCAAGGGAGATTCATTAACCTTACTACTTGCAGTGCACTGGTACTTTTAGACCAGACATCCTGCTGCTTTGTCTCTTTGATATCACATCACTGGTTCTTTACTAGTAAGAGATCAGAAGTGCAGCCCTCCATTCGCTGCTGTTGTATACAATAGCCAGAAACCACAGACAGCGGAGGATGTTGTGATATGTAGTTCGTCACCTGGAGGGAATCTGATTGGTCATTTGTGATATGAACCCAGTATGCAAATACAAAACGTTTTAACGATTAGCAGCAATGGAAGGGGCGATAAGCAGGAAGAATACACACACACACACACACACACACACACACACACACACACACACTGGAAAGAAATGGCATTGAAATGTCTCCCTCTGCAGCTGTCAGGGATTAACAGCTTGGAGGTTCTTTGTATTGTGGAATTGGGGTTTGATACAAAGTGGATTACAACGGATCAAAACCACTGACTGAGTGTAAATGGTGCCATTGGTGGTGGCGCAAGATGGAAAAATTAGATTAACCATTTAGGATCTACACTGGTCTCGGAAGCAGATAAACAGTAACTCTGGCTTCGTGCCATAGAAGGAACATGTTTAGCATTGTGTTAAATAAAAGGAAAGGTTTTCTGCATTGGCGTCACTGTGCAAACACATGCACAGTACAAGTCGTGGTTATTCTGACAGTAGAGTAAATTAAAGATTGTATTTATACAAAATCTAATGATTCAGTTGAAGTGGTTTATTCTGATATTGTGTTACTTAGAGAATATGCTAAAACTACTTTTGTGTATTGTGTATCATTTGCATATTCCTTCCTTAGCCTGTCAAAATCAGAATCAATTTTCTAGAAGTAGCTGACATCACTGCAGCTCCCTCTCAGCCCCTACAGTGGATTAGTCTATGCACCAGAATAAGGCCTGGTACACACGGTCGGTCAGGACTCAATATTCCCTTCAGACAAGCTAAAGATCAATATACTGATCAACCAAAATTACCAACACATCTGATACTGGTAAATGGAAAACTATTCACTATCCCCTGCTCGATACTGTCAAGTGGTCAAAAGAAAAGTCACTAACCCTGTCAGTACATTTTTAACCAAATTAGTTAAATCATTAGAAAAATAACCCCTAACCCGTTATGGCATACTTAAAAACACTATGCCACACACATACCTTCCAAGTGTGAACAGAGGAAACAGGGTAGAAGTAGGGTGTGGTAGGTACCTGGTCACACCCTTACCCACACAATATTTGAAACATCTGATCATGCCCTGGAACTTTCCAAGCCGCATCCTGTAATGCCCAAACCCCCCACCAAATCTGAGACAAGGCTTGGACCGTGAGACAGTCCTGCTGAAACTGGGGTAGTAGGGTAGGGACAGTCTATTAGTGGACTGAAACTTTCCAACCAGAAATTATACTGTATAATATACAGTATAATATATAATATATATATAATATAATATATATAATATATGTATAATATACTGTAGTGGCTGTTACCTTTAAACGGATTTGCCCATTAACCTTGTGACTATATAATGATAGCCAATAGCTGGCGTAGGATTACGCAGAGGGTTAAGGGGTTTCAGGGTTTGGGTTTCACCCAATGCCACAAACACGATATTGAATTGCCCATAGCCCTGTGATTGGGGATCTGGGTTAATCCAGATGATAACTTACATACACATTCTGGGGCTCTGGGTAATCCAGATGATATCTTACGTACACATTCTGGGGCTCTGGGTAAATCCAGTTGATATCTTCCTAACATTCTGGTCTGGGTAAATCCAGTGATATCTTACGTACACATTCTGGGGCTCTGGGTAAATCTAGATGATACCTTACGTACACATTCTGGGGCTCTGGGTAAATCCAGTTGATATCTTACGTACACATTCTGGGGCTCTGGGTAAATCCAGATGATACCTTACGTACACATTCTGGGGCTCTGGGTAAATCCAGTTGATATCTTACGTACACATTCTAGCACATGAAATATATATTATCTTAGATTGTCTCTGTACTAGACCTCATGACTAATCTCTAACCAAACTGGATCTCAGTGAATCTTCTCCACATTAGATTTTGACCCCTGGACCCTGAATAATGAGTTACCTTGCCTGTCATTTATATGGGAGCGTTACAGATCCCTGGACTGTGGCTGATTCAAGCAAAAGGGAGAACTAATAACCGTAATGGTTTTCAGGGGCATTACATGGTTTTATTTTTACATTCTAACCAAATGTAACAAATAAGATGGAAATGGAAGGATGACAGGAAATAAAAGGGGCCGTTGTAACTATATATATATATATATATATAAAAAAGGGATTATGTATTACACACACAATATTGTGTATAGCACTATACCGCAACTAATATAGAAACAAACAAAATCTAATATAGTGACATCCAATTACCTTACATTCTATATTTTATTGTATTGTTTCATGGTGTACTATTCAGTAATATGTATGTTAGATTTACATACAAGAGTACGTTTACATACTAATAGGGCTATGTACCGGGAGTTGGTACACTCTCTAGGCAATGCACTGAGCCGATAACTTGGTACGTAGCTACAGCACTTGCACGACACATTTTTACGTACCGCCGCAACCACCATAATTCACGACTTACGACTACCAAGTCACCTTAAACTTGGTATGTATATAGTATGATTATATTTTATTTATAAAGCGCCACTTGGGTACCAGCCCTGTACATTAAAAATACAGAGGAACGAACAAGGGGATAGTCCAAGCATTATACAGATAGATAAAAATCAAATACAATTTCATACACAGGTTAAGAACACATAATGTATATATATGGATACATTGATTAAGTGCAGAGTTAGCTGTGTATAGTAAGATATGTGTACTGTATAGTGTTTATGTGTGTCGTAGGTAGTGTGTACAATATAGTGCATGTACAGTGCGTAAATAATTCCTACAGTGTGTAGATAGGGTGGGTACTGTGTGTGAATATAGTATGCAGGTGTGGCGATGGTGTGCACAGTGTGTAGATAGGGTGTACAGTGTGTAGATGTTGTGTACAGTGTGTCATTGTGTACTGTCATTGTGTGATGGTGTGCAGTGATAGTGTTTCTGTGTGTAGATAGTGTGCACAGTGTATAGTGTGTACTGTGTAGTAGTGTGTACAGTGTGATAGCGTGTACGTTGTGTAGATGGTGTGCAGTGTAAAGAGTGGTGACAGAGTGTAGAGAGTGTGCAGTGGGAAGATAGTGTATAGTGTGCACAGTGTGTAGATTGTATGCAGAGTGTGTAGATAGTGTGCACTGTGTGTAGATAAAATAAATTGTGTGCACAGTGTATAGATAGTGTGTACTGTGTGTAGGTGGTGTGTACAGTGTGTATATAATGTGTATTGTGTGTAGATGGTGTGCAGTGTTGATAGTGTGTACATAGTGTGTACTGTGTGTGTGTGTATAGTGTGTACAGTATGTATTTAATGTTTACTGTGTGTGTATATAGTGTGTACTGTGTGTATATAGTGTGTACAGTGTGTGATATAGGGTGTACCGTGTGTATATAGTATTTACTGTGTGTATATAGTATGTACAGTGTGGATTTAGTATGTACTGTGTGTATATAGTGTGTACTGTGTGTATAGTGTGTACAGTGTGTATAGTGTAAAGTGTGTATAGTGTGTACTGTGTGTATAGTGTATAGAGTCTGTATATAGTGTCTACAGTGTGTACTGTGTGTATTTAGTGGTTACCATGTGTATAGTGTTGTAAGTGTATTAGTAGTACAGTGTGTATAGGTGTACTGTGTGTATATGTGTATACGTTGATAGTGTGTTATTTGTGTTAGTGTATATAGTGTGTAGAGTGTATATATAGTGTGTGACTGTGTGTATAGTGTGTACTGTGGGATATAGTGTGTATTGTGTGTAGATTGGTGGCAGTGTTGATAGTGTGCACAGTGTATAGATAGTGTGTACTGTATAGATAGTGTGTACAGTGTAGTGTGTAGCGTGTAGATGGTGTGCAGTGTGATGATAGTGTGTACTGTGTAGATAGTGTGTAGTGTGGAGATTGTGTGCGGTGTGCAGCTAGTGTGTACATGGTAGATTGTGTGCGGTGTGCAGCTAGTGTGTACAGTGTGTAGATAGTGGCAGTGTGAGATAGTGTGCAGTGGAAGATAGTGTGTACAGTATGTAAATAGTGTGTACAATGTGTAGATAGTGTGTACAGTTTGTAGATATGTGTACAATATGTAGTGTGCAATCTGAAGATAGTGTGTACTGTGTGTAGATCGTGTGTATGGTGTGTATAATGGTGTCAGTGTGTAGATAGTGTGTACTATGAGTGTACATGTATATAGTGTGTTCTGTGTGTACAGTTGTAGATAGTATGTACTGTGCATAGATAGTGTGTACAGTGTGTAGATAGTGTGTTTCTGTGAGTACTGTGTGTATAGTGTGTAGATAGTGTCTACTGTGAGTAGATAATATGTACTGTGTGTACAGTGTGTAGATAGTGTGTACTGTGCATAGATAATGTGTACTGTGTGTATAGTGTGTAGATATGTGTACAGTGTGTAGATTGTGTGCGGTGTGCAGTAGTGTGTACAGTGTGTAGATAGTGTGCAGTGTGAAGATAGTGTGCAGTGGCAAGATAGTGTTGTACAGTATGTAAATAGTGTGTACAATGTGTAGATAGTGTGTACAGTTGTAGATTTTGTGTACAATAGTAGTGTGCAATCTGAAGATAGTGTGTACTGTGTGTAGATCGTGTGTATGGTGTGTATAATGTGTACAGTGTGTAGATAGTGTGTACTATGAGTGTAATGTATATAGTGTGTTCTGTGTGTACAGTGTGTAGATAGTATGTACTGTGATAGATAGTGTGTACAGTGTGTAGATAGTGTGTTCTGTGAGTACTGTGTGTATAGTGTGTGATAGATGTGTCTACTGTGAGTAGATAATATGTACTGTGTGTACAGGTGTGTAGATAGTGTGTACTGTGCATAGATAAGTGTGTACTGTGTGTATAGTGTGTAGATAATGTGTACTGTGTGTATAGTTGTAGATAGTATTACTGTGTGTAGATAAGTGTACTGTGTGTATATAATGTGTACTGTGTGTACAGTGTGTATAGTGTGTACAGTGTGTTGTGGTGTGCAGTGTAAAGATAGTGTGCACAGAGTGTAGAGAGTGTGCAGTGGGAAGATAGTGGTATAGATAGTGTGCACAGTGTGTAGATTGTATGCAGAGTGTGTAGATAGTGTGCACTGTGTGTAGATAAATAAATTGTGTGCACAGTGTATAAGATAGTGTGTACTGAGTGAGGTGGTTGGTACAGTGTGTATATAATGTGTATAGTGTGTATATGGTGTGCAGTGTTGATAGTGTGTACATAGTGTGTACTGTGGTGTGGTATATAGTGTGTACAGTATGTATATAGGGTGTACTGTGTGTATATAGTATTTACTGTGTGTATATAGTGTGTACAGTGTGGATTAGTGTGTACTGTGTGTATATAGTGTGTACTGTGTGTATAGTGTATACAGTGGTATATAGTGTGTACAGTGTGTATTTAGTGTGTATAGTGTACTGTGTGTATAGTGTATAGAGTCTGTATATAGTGTCTACAGTGTGTACGTTGTTATTTAGTGGTGTACAATGTGTATAGTGTGTGTGCAGTGTATATATGTGTACAGTGTGTATATAGTGTGTACTGTGTGTATACAGTGTGTACTGTGTATAGTTTGTACTGTGTGTATAGTGTATATAGTGTGTAGAGTGTATATATAGAGGGTACTGTGTGTATAGTGTGTATGTGTGTATTATAGTGTGTATTGTGTGTAGATTGTGTGCAGTGTTGATAGTTGCACAGTGTATGGATAGTGTGTACTGTATAGTGTGTACAGTGTATAGTGTGTACAGTGTAGTGTGTAGCGTGTAGATGGTGTGCAGTGTGATGATAGTGTGTACTGTTTGTAGATAGTGTTACAGTGTGTAGATGGTGTGCGGTGTGCAGCTAGTGTGTACAGTGTGTAGATAGTGTGCAGTGTGAAGATAGTGTGCAGTGGCAAGATAGTGTGTACAGTATGTAAATAGTGTGTACAATGTGTAGATAGAATGTACAGTTTGTAGATAGTGTGCAGTTTGAAGATATTGTGTACAATATGTAGTGTGCAATTGAAGATAGTGGTACTGTGTGTAGATCATGTGTATGGTATGTATAAATGGTACAGTGTGTAGATAGTGTGTAATAGAGTGTACTATGTATATAGTGTGTTCTGTGTGTACAGTGTGTAGATAGTGTGTACTGTGCATAGATAGTGTGTACAGTGTGTAGATAGTGTGTTCTGTGAGTACTGTGTGTATAGTGTGTAGAAGTGGCACTGTGAGTAGATAATATGTACTGTGTACTGTGCATAGAAATGTGTACTGTGTGTAGATAATGTGTACTGGGTGTGTACTGTGTGTACTGTGGTACTGTGAGTAGATAATATGTAGTGTGTTACTGTGCATTCATAGATAATGTGTACTGTGTGTAGATAATGTGTACTGTGTGTATATAATGTGTACTGTGTGTACAGTGTGTATATAGTGTGTACAGTGTGTATATAGTGTGGAATGGTGTATATATGTGTACTGTGTGTATAAAGTGTACAGTGTGTACGGGGTGTGTATAGTGTGTACTGTGTGTATATAGTGTGTACTATGTGTACAGTGTGTTTAAGTGTGTACAGTGAGTGTATAATGTGTACTGGTGTATAGTGTGTATATAGTGTGTCAAAGCAGTATATAGTGTGTACTGTGTGTATATAGTGTGTACTGTGTGTATAGTGTGTACTGTGTATAGTGTGTACTGTGTATAGTGTGTAAAGGGTATATAGTGTGTACTTTGTGTATAGTGCATACAGTGTGTACTGTGTACAGTGTGCATTTAGTGTGTACAGTGTATAGTGTGTACTGTGTGCAGTGTGTACAGTGTATATAGTGTGTACTGTGTATAGTGTGTGCTGTGTATAGTGTGTACAGTGTGTATTTAGTGTGTACAGTGTGTATAGTGTGTACAGTGTGTATAGTGTGTACAGTGTGTATAGTGTCTATTTAGTGTTTATAGTGTGTACTTTGTGTATAGTGCGTACAGTGTCTATTTAGTGTTTATAGTGTGTACTTTGTGTATAGTGTGTACTGTGTATATTTAGTGTGTATTTAGTGTGTATAGTGTATGTGCATTGGGCAGAGTGTCCAGTGTCCGTCACTAGTTGCAGGCTCGGTAGCTCAGTGGTAGGAGCAGTTGCTCAGTAGGAGGATGTTGGTGTAGCCCCTCTCAGTCTCTCTGTCTCTCAGTCTCTCTGACTCTCTGTCTCTCCTCCTCTCTGTCTCCCTCCCCTCCCTCCCCGGGTCTCAGTGCCGGATGGTGTGCGGGGTTCCCCGGGCAGGGGATGTGATCTGCCCGGGCACAGTCACACAGTTGCCGCCGAGATGATCAGGATCTTCCCGGACTTCAGCGTGCAGGTGACGGCGGCTCCGGGGGCTGGAGGGGCTAATCCGGAGCCAGGGGCTGCCAGGAGCGGTGGAGCCAACGGGAGCCACCAACATAATGTGCCCGGGGTCACCTCCTACCAGCAGCGGTGAGTGTAGGGTCCAATGTGGGGGGATTGGATGGAGATGCTCGGTAGGTTGTTTTGGGGAGTATAGGGAGTTTAGTGACCCACTGGGGGGCTTGGGATAGAGGTTGGTTTAGGAGCTGTAGGGTATTTAATGACCCACTGGTAGCTTGGAATTGTACTGTTAGGTTAAGTAGGGGGTAGGGGCTGTTTAATGACCCACTGGTAGCTTGGAATTGCACTGTAGGTTAATTAGGGGGTAGGGGATCTTTAATGACCCACTGGTAGCTTGGAATTGCACTGTAGGTTAATTAGGGGGTAGGGGCTGTTTAATGACCCACTGGTAGCTTGGAATTGCACTGTAGGTTAATTAGGGGGTAGGGGCTTCTTGTCTTCTTTGTTTAATGACCCACTGGTAGCTTGGAATTGCACTGTAGGTTAATTAGTGGGTAGGGAGTGTTTAATGACCCACTGGTAGCTTGGAGTTGCACTGTAGGTTAATTAGGAGGTAGGGGCTGTTTAATGACCCACTGGTAGCTTGGAGTTGCACTGTAGGTTAATTAGGGTGTAGGGGCTGTTTAATGACCCATTGGTAGCTTGGAGTTGCACTGTAGGTTAATTAGGGGGTAGGGGCTGTTTAACGACCCACTGGTAGCTTGGAATTGCACTGTAGGTTAGCTAGGGTTTAGGGGCTGTTTATTGACTCACTGGTAGCTTGGAATTGCACTGTAGGTTAATTAGGGGGTAGGGGCTGTTTAACAACCCGCTGGTAGCTTGGAATTGCACTGTAGGTTAATTAGGGGGTAGGGGCTGTTTAATGACCCACTTGGGAGGGGACTTTGTTGGGGTCAGGATGTTAGAGTCCTGGGGTCCCAGTGTTCTAACGTCACTGTTCACTGTTACATGGAATTGGGTTTTAACTAACCTCTAAACTGCCATAAGACTTTGTGTTGTAAGTGTGGGGTATGGTGGTTAATTTAGGGGGTTGTAAATATGGGGGGTGGGTGTTAATTTGGGGAAGATTAATGTTGGGGGGTGGTTAATATGGGGGAGGGAATAATATAGGGGGGTACTTGGTATTGAAGTAGAGACATGAGAGGGAAGCTAGAAGTTACTGGTGGTGCTTTGTATTGGGACAAGTGCCATAAACTTCATTAGCACAGAGTTAATCTGCCAGTTGCTGTGCAGGGAACGCTCAAGGGGTAGAATTAAATCTGGGGATCTGTGTTATAATAGTGTTATAATAGTGTGTGTTATATAGATTATAACTCACTATCAGTAATATAGAGTCTGGGGGTCTGTGTTATAATAGTGTTACGATAGTGTGTGTTATACAAATTAAATTTCACTATCAGTAGAATAGAGTCTGGGGGCTGTGTTATAATAGTGTATGTTATACAGATTATACCTCACTGTATCAGATATATAGAGTCTGGGACTGTGTTATATTAGTGTGTGTTATACATATTATATATCCCACTCTATCAGTAGAATAGAGTCTGTAGGGTTGTGTTATAATATTGTGTGTTTTACAGATTATTTCTCATGTATCAGTAGAAAAGAGTCTGGGGGCTGTGTTATAATAGTGTTATAATAGTGTGTGTTATACAGATTATATTTCACTGTATCAGTAGAATAGATTCTGTGGGGTTTTGTTATAATAGTGTGTGTTATACAGATTATTTGTCATGTATCAATAGAAAAGAGTCCGGGGGCTGTGTTATAATAGTGTTATAATAGTGTGTGTTATTCAGATTATATTTCACTGTATCAGTAGAATAGAGTCTGTGGGGTTTTGTTATAATAGTGTGTGTTATACAGATTATTTCTCATGTATCAATAGAAAAGAGTCTGGGAGCTGTGTTATAATAGTGTGTGTTATACAGATTATCTTTCACTGTATCAGTAGAATAGAGTCTCGGAGGCTGTGTTATAAGTGTATGTTATACAAATTATATCTCACTATCAGTAGAATAGAGTATGGGGGGCTGTGTTATAATAGTGTGTGTTATACAAATTATATCTCACGATATCAGTAATATAGAGTTTGGGGGGCTGTGTTATAATAGTGTTAAAATAGTGTGTTATACAGATTATATCTCTCTGTATCAGTAGAATAAAGCCTGTATGGTTGTGTTATAATAGTGTTATAATAGTGTATGTTATACAGATTCTATCTCACTGTATCAGTGTTTGGTGTGATAGAAGCCCTCTTATTCTACAGCATTGTGGGGATGACATCTAACTGTATCAGTGTATGGCAGGGTTTCTTTAACTGTATCATGGAACGGGTGGAATAGGAGTTACATTTGTGGGTTTAATGGAATGGCAGCGTGTAAGTCCCTGGGTAGGGAGAGGGATGGAGTTAATTCAGTGTCTCCTGGGATTGGAAAGTTTGGTAAAGGAGACAAGATGTCCACGCCAGGCACAGCAATGATACATTTCCCTGAACTGCAAGTGCATTAGGCACCAGTGGGTTCTATACTCTCCTCCAATCACCTTGGTAACCCCCTGGCAGAGAGAGGGAGACGGATCTTGTGTGCCATTTATTCAGGCAACTTCTACAGACTGGTCCTGCCCAACTTGGGAGATGGCAAACACTTGGCTGTGGTGAGTTTGGTGGCTTTAGTGGGGGTTGAGCAGTAAGTTTGTGCATTGTGATCTCAAACAACTCCAAGTAAGACTTGCGTGGCAGAATTAGAGGGGCAGATGCTGGGTAGGATATAGTATAATTGGCATTAGGAAACAGAGCAAGTATCCAGTGAGGGCTATACAGGTAGCGTAGATGGACATCTCATAGAAGATGGGGGATGGGATATATAGTGGGATTTTAATGCTCTGCTATTAGTAGTAGCCTGTAATGTATGACAAGTGTGTGTGTCTGGAATTCAACAGTAAAGGGGATGAATGTAGCAATGCTGAATAGATCATTCATTGTTATTATTACAGACTTGTTTTAACCACGTCAATGATAATGTTGATGTTAACGTGTGTGGGTATTTTAAATGCCAAAACATTCAGTCTTTGCCTACTTGGATTGAGTGCCATCTTACAGAAGAGACATGAGGGGGGTTACATAGCTAATGTAATTGGGGGGATATCATTACGTTGGAGCAACAGGTGCTAATTAGTTACCGTACATTTTGTAATGTAAATTTGCATGTGTAATTCACATTATAGGTTCCGTAATGCGAGGATGAATTCCCCTATCAATACCGTTCCCTGTCTCCAGCCCTACAGTCAAAACTAGACCCCCTGTCAATAATGTTTTCTATCCGGCCATGCAACCAGGGCATAAACCAAGTAACCTCTCTGCTCTGCAAAATGCGTGAAACCAGATCTCGCTCCTCCCAGTATCTCCCACTTAGACACTTTAGATCTTATGGTCTCTCTGTCTGTAGCCCTGCAATAAGTGTAGACCCTGGACCCCTGTCCCAGTATATCTCCTATTCTCCAGTCTAGAAATATGTGCAGATCCAGAGCTCTCCTTCCAGTAAACTCTCTCTTTTTCTATTACTTCTTCCAGTGTAGATTCAGAACTCTCCTTCTGTAACGCTCCCTTTCTCAAGATCTCTAGCCAGTGTAGATTCAGAACTCTTCTTCCAGTATAACTCTCCCTTTCTCCAGCTCTCTAGCCAATGTAGATTAAGAACTGTCCATCTAATGACTATTACTTCCTCAAGATCTCTATCCATTGTAGATTCAAAACTCTCTCTTTATCCGCCCCTTTATCCAGTGTACATTCAGAACTCTCCTTCTTTAATTCACACTTTCTACAGCTCTCTATCCAGAGCAGATATTAAACCCTCCTTCCAGTAACTCTCTCTTTTCTCCAGCTCTTTAGCCAGTGTAGATTCAGAACTCTCCTTCTGTAACTCTCCATTTCTCCAACTCTACAGGCAGTGTAGATTCAAAACTCTCCTTCTAGTTACTCTCTCTTTTCTCCAGCTCTTTAGCCAGTGTAGATTCAAAACTCTCCTTTTAGTTACTCTCTCTTTTTTCCAGTTCTCCGAACAGTGTAGATCTAGAACTCTCCTTCTTTAACTCTCCCTTTCTCCAGCTCTCTATACAGTGTAGATTCAAAACTCTCCTTCTGTCTCTCTCTTTTTTGAGCTCTCCAGCCACTTTCTCGAGCTCTCCAGCCAGTGTATAATCAAAACTCTCCTTCCAGTTATTCTCTCATTTTTCCAGCTCTCTAACCATTGTAAATTCAGAATTCTCCTTCTAATAACTCTGCCTTTTTTCCAGCTCTCCAAACAGTGTAGATCCAGAACTCTCCTTCTTTAATTCTCCCTTTATCACTGTAGATTCAAAATTCTCCTTCCAGTAACTCTCCCTTTTCTTCAGCTTTCTAGCCATTGTAGATTCAAAACTCTCATTCCAGTAACTCTCCCTTTTCTCCAGATATCTAGCCAGTTTAGATTTAGAAATATCCATCAGTAACTCTCCCTTTTCTCCAGATATCTAGCCAGTTTAGATTTAGAAATATCCATCAGTAACTCTCCCTTTCTCCAACTCTCCAGACAGTGTAGATTCAAAACTCAATTTTCTCCAGCTCTCCAACCATTGTAAATTCAGAACCCCCTTTTTTTTAGCTGTCAAGAAAATTGTAGATTCAGAACTCTCCTTCCAGTAATTTTCATTTTTCTCCAGCTCTCCAGAAAGTGTAGATCCAGAACTCTCCTTCTTTAATTCTATGTTTCTCCAGCTCTCTAGCCATTGTAGATCCAGAACTTTACTTCTGTAACTTTCTCTTTCTCCAGCCAGTGTAGATTCAGTACTGTCCTTCCAGTAACGCCTCTTTCACCAGCTCTCAGCCAGTGTAGATTCAGTACTGTCCTTCCAGTAACGCTCTCTTTACCAGCTCTCCAGCCAGTGTAGATTCAGTACTGTCCTTCCAGTAACTTATCCTTCTCCAGCCAGTGTAGATTCAGTACTGTCCTTCCAGTAACGCTCTCTTTCACCAGCCCTCCAGCCAGTGTAGATTCAGTACTGTCCTTCCAGTAACTCTCTCTCTTGCTCCAGCTCTCCAGCCAGTGTAGATTCAGTACTGTCCTTCCAGTAACTCTCTCTGTTGCTCCAGCTCTCCAGCCAGTGTAGATTCAGTACTGTCCTTCCAGTAACTCTCTGTCTTGCTCCAGCTCTCCAGCCAGTGTAAGTTCAGAGCTCTCCTACTTGTTACTTTCTATTCTTCAGCCTCTATCCAGTGAAGATTTATAACTTTTCTTCCAGTAGTTGTCCATCTTACCTCTCACCATCCCATATTTGAAGATTTACAGGAGATTCAATAAAAGTTCTTATCGTTAAAACCTAATTTTGCCCCAACCAATCAGATGTTAGATTTCAAATGTCAAATAAGATCTGATTGGTTGGGGCAAACTTTGAACCGTTTTTAACTTATATTGCATCTCCCTGTTTTTAGTGCTTACCTGTAGTGCTTACCAGTAACTCTCCCTTCTACCTTGACCTTGTGTTATTTCACAACCCTTATCTCAGTTAATTTCCCTCTCTCCACATCTTTAGTTCATGTCGATTTAGGGTTCTCTTCTCAGGAACTGTTCCACCCTATAGTCCTACAAAGAGTGTAGATATATCTTCCTGGATATTCTCCATTGTCTTTTTATCCATTGTAAATTCTGATCTCCTTTCTTATTCACATTCTCTTTTTCAGCTTTGCTGCCAGAATATAACTCTCCTCTCAGTAACTTCATTTCTTTTCACCCCTGCAGCCGATGTATCAGAATTCCTCCGAAATTCTCTTTAGCCAGAGTAGATGGGGAGCTAGCCTCTCAGTAACCCTCCCTCGACAATCTTTCAGCATGTTTAGATTTAGAATTATATTCCCAGTAATGCCACTGCACTGTTTAATGGCCAGATCATTATTTTTGTGACCAATATTAAGTATATAATGTCAGTCACAAAATGATCGTTCCATGCCATTGTCAAAAAATTGCTGGAACATTGGGAGGTACATGGTATGATGCATGGCCTTCATCGCTCTCACTCTATCCAATCATTGTCTCTCTCACTGATCTGGTGTAACTAGAAATCATTGGGCCTACCAGCAAAACTAGAATGGGGCCCCTATCCGTGCTTCATTCACAGTGGATTTCTGAGAGGAGACTATATCTGTCATAGGAAAAATAAAAAGGTGAGGTCCCCTTGGCTCCCAGGCCCCCTGCAGTTGCTCCCCTAGAAGTTATGCCCCTGCTCCTAGTCCCAGCACTTTCCCTCTCTTCAGCCCTTTAACCATATTCAATATTTGTATGTTTTCCTACTTGTCTAGTGTAGATGGAGACCCGTCCTCCCAGTAACTTCCCTCTCTCCAGCCTTGCACAACCACATCTCTCCACCCAGAAACTTTCAATCACTCTGCCTAGTAGCCAGTACAGACAGCAGGTGCCTCCTTTCCTTTACTGCAACAGGTCCAGGGCTAGAAAGACAACTTTGCATGTTTAGCTGTTCTACAGGAATGCCAAGTATGAATGCTAATTTCACTTGTAACATAACAAAACTCAATATTAAAAGAAGAGCACAGACAGACAGGCAGACAGACAGAGAAAGCAATTTCCTATTAGCAGTTTGTTGTTTGCATTGAGTATTTATATACACAGTGTACATTTACATACTCTCGACTGTCCGTTTAGTGTGGAATGACATTTCCTGTAGCAGTTCACTCTATATCCCTATATGACATGATATTTTTACTGTCTGTGTATCTGTCTCCTTTATACATGTTTGTAACTGTCTGTGTCAGTCTGTCACCCATCTATCAGGATGTCTCTATGACATGAATGGATTTGCTCCTAAACTCTACCACATGAAAAGAATCAGACATGTTTTTATGAAATTGAAAGTTTCCTAATATATCTAGAAAATAAATAAATAATCTGTCCTATTGCACGTGCACAGTTATATCTATAGATCGATTGCATGCTCTCTCTCTATATATGAACATAGCACAGTTATATGTCTAGATCCATTGCATGCTCTCTCTATATATGAACATAGCAGTTATATATATAGATCCATTGCATGCTCTCTCTATATATGAACATAGCACAGTTATATGTCTAGATCCATTGCATTGATGTCTAATCAAGATAATAAGTAGAACTTGGTACATTCCTAATCCATAATTCCTATTTATAAGGCTTCAATGTGAATAGCCCTATAAGGATGCAGCACGCATTTGCATTCTTTCATTTTCCATTCCTTTTTCAAAACTTTCATCCTTAATGCGGAATTGTTTGGCTATTTTTATCTGACCTTTTTCATATATAAACTGCAATCATTATAAAGATAACTTTAAAAGATAACAAAAACACAGCAAATAAAGAAAGGAATTTTTTTGCAATTAAAAACTTTAAAGATTCTATTTAATTTGTAATTATTTCATTAGTTTTCTATTCAATTAAAAGGACACAATTACACTTACGTTTGCCATAAATGTTGTTAAAATAAAATCCATTGTACTGAACGTTATATCCTTTTAATATATATGTCCTTATATGTTATTTTTTTCCCGTTGAATGTTCTACGCTGTGCTGTAAATAAATCAGCCTGTCTGGGTTAAATGAGATTGGTCCAACCAAATCCATATAAAAGAAATCGGGGCTCAATTAAATGAAGATCTGATTGGTAGAATCCAAAAACAAAGAAAGAATTAAAAACATTAAGGATTGTGCATCTCCCTTAGTAATATACAATATGATACACACTGTGTATACATTAGGATTTGAATGAATCAATCAATTTTTGGAAAGACATTTAAAACACGAGAGAAACGTGAAAATAAAGGTTTAACAACTGTTCTTTGTAAAATGTTTTATACAATCCCTGTTTGTGGAATATGCTTGTAACACAAAATGAAAAAATATAAAAGGTTGTTTCCTTATCTGGGAGGGTGACATGTATTGTAGTGCTGTCTAGTACAGTGCCTACTGCCAGGATACATGTATTACTGGGTTAGATTGTAAGCTTTGCGCAAATCAATGTTCATGCTTTTGAATGACCTCTGCTCTGCTCCTCGCAGCTATTCCCCATCTGTGACTGATCCCTACACTTTGGGAGTGACAGGTGATTCCATATGTTCTGAATAACAAGTGCGGGCCAGAGAGAAGAATATGATTAACCCCTGCTGATTTCCAATTCTCATCCACCTCTGAAGGACACGGCTTGAAAGCATTAGCGCTTCAATCACAACCTCAGATTGGTATAAGAATACTTGCAATGCCTACAAAATTGCTCATAATAGGCCAACAACCAGGAATCACATTGAAAAGCTATAACAGAAATGTACAGACAGGGCTATAGGGGCGAAGCTCAATTTAAACATGTGCAACTGGATCTCAAGAGATCCTACGTTCAAGGAGAAAGAGTGTGAGTTTTCCTTTAAACCAGATATTACTGACTCTAAACATCTGAACATGTGGCTAAATGTAAAAATGACACAATTGATCTATAGATATAACTGTGCTATGTTCATATATAGAGAGAGAGCGGGGAATAGAATACTTTATATAGGACAGACATGGGACGAGATATACTCCTATATACTAGACCGACCGGGGGGAAACTAATACTTATTTCAGACAGAGACGGTGGGTTGGGGATATAATACTTTAGACGGGACATGGGGGGATATAACCTTATTATAGACAGACACGGGGAATTATACATCAGGCTACTCCTTATAGACCAGACCGGGGGGGACTTATACCTTACTAGACAGCCGACATGGGGCCAATCTCTATGACCGCGGGTTACCTTCCCCCGGGCCATACCTTATTTACGCAGCAGCGGGGTGAGGGGCAGATATAAGCTATATATGAGGACCGGAAAACTGGAGGTAACTATGACAGCTGGGGAAACTACATAATCTGTATTAGCAACGCCCCCGGGGGTGGTCTTCTAGGAACGACGGGGGCACTGACTCTTCGCGCATGGGGGGATATAAGGTCTTCGTTATCACAGACATTAGGGGATATACCTATCGTCTCAGCGACTGGGGAGGATATTTCTTCTTTAGCCGACTGGGGGGATATATATAGACAGACATAGGGGATATAATAACTTTTTCTTATAGGAAGACATGGGGGATATTTCTTATTATAGACCGACATGGGGGGATATAATACTTATAGACAGACACGGGGGAATTAATACTTATTATAGACAGACACGGGGGGATATAATACTTATAGACAGAACGGGGGGGGGTATAATACTTATATAGACAGACATGGGGGATATAATCTATTATAGATAGACAGGGAGGGGTATAATACTTATAGACAGACATGGGGGAATAAGACTTCTTATAGACAGACCTGGGGGATATAACTCTTTATATAGACAGCATAGGGGGATATAATACTTACAGACAGACATGGGGGATATAATACTTTTATAGACAGAATAGGGGATATAATACTTCTATAGTAAGCCATGGGAGGATATATTCTTATTATAGGACAGACCTGGGTGGGGATATAATACTTATTATAGAAAGACACGGGGGGGATATAATACTTTTATAGACAGAGACGGGGGGATATAATACGTATCATAGACAGACACAGGGGGGATAATACTATAGACAGACACGGGGGGATTATAATTATTTATAGACAGACACGGGGGGATATAACTTATTATAGACAGACATGGGGGGATATAATTCTTATATAGACAGACATGAGGGATATAATACTTCTTATAGTAAGACATGGGGAGGATAAATTCTATTATAGACAGACATGGGGGGATATAATACTTATAGACAGACATAGGGGAATTTACTTCTTATAGTAAGACATGGGAGGATATAATTCTTATTATAGACAGACATGGGGGGGATATAATACTTATAGACGACAGGGGGAATAATACTTATATAGACAGACACGGGGGGATATAATACTTATAGACAGACACGGGGGGATATAATAATTATATGACAGAAACGGGGGGGGGGGGGGGTAATAATTATTATATAGACGACATGGGGGATTAATTCTTTTATAGATGACAAGGGAGGGGTATAATACTTATAGACAGACATGGGGGATATAATACTTCTTATAGACAGACCTGGGGGATATAACTCTTATTATAGACAGACATAGGGGGATATAATACTTTTAGACAGACATGGGGGATATAATACTTCTTATAGACAGACATAGGGGGATATAATACTTCTTATAGACAGACATGGGGGAACTCCAGGAGAACTTTGTGGCCCTAGAGAAGTGTTACTAGGGCCCCGCCATGGGGTTGACAGTACCGTGGGGTGTATGGGCAGTAAGTGGGAAGCAATGACAGAATATGGAGGGATGGGGGGGGGAGAGGGGAGGGCGGTGTGATGATGGAGGGATGCGGCGGTAGTTAGAGATCCGCTGTCACCCTCGGGAAGGAGGGAGGCGGAGAGGGGCCTGGTGCTAACGTAGGGATGTCGGCTCCCCCTACAACGGGCCGGGATGCCCCGCTGCCTTGAATCTTCGGACACGGTGGGGGGTTCATTGTCCGGAACATGGCGCCCACCAAGCCCGGCTTCCAGCAGGACCCCTCCCGCAGAGAGCGGTAAGGCAGGTCGGGGATGTGGGGAAGGCCTGGGACCTACTGACCGTGTACACAGCGTGACTGCCCCATGGGTAGGGGAATAACCCAGTTCTATATACAGAGAGACTGGGACACAGTACATTGACACCCCCTTCTAATGGTACTGCCCGGTGTGTACCGTATTAACAGTAATAACAGGTGCACTGAACAGACAGGACACCGGGGGTGATGGGAAATGTTATGGGAGGTACTAGTCTGGGTCTGTCTGTAACATGGGACTCTATATATAGTGTGGGTCTCTTTGTAACATGGGACTCTATATATAGGTGGGTCTCTTTGTAACAGGACTCTATATATAGTGTGGGTCTCTTGTAACATGGGACTTATATATTAGTGTGGGTCTCTTTTAACATGGGACTCTATATATAGTGTGGGTCTCTTTGTAACATGGGACTCTATATATATAATGTGGGTCTCTTGTAACATCGGGACTCTATATATAGTGTGGGTCTCTCTGAACATGGACTCATAGTGTGGGTCTCTGTAACATGGGACTCTATATAGTGTGGGTCTCTCTGTAACATGGACTATAGTGTGGGTCTCTCTGTAACATGGGACTCTTATAGTGGGAGTCTCTGTACAGGGACTCTATATATAGTGTGGGTCTCTGTAACATGGGACTTAATTAGTGTGTGTCTCTTGTTAACATGGGACTCTATATATAGTGTGGGTCTCTCTAACATGGGACTTATAGTGTGGGTCTCTCTGTAACATGGGACTCTATATATAGGTGGGTCTCTGTACATGGGACTCTATATATAGTGTGGTGTCTTTTGTAACATGGGACTCTATTATAGTGTGGGGTCTGTCTAACATGGGACTATATATAGTGGGTCTTCTGTAACATGCAGGGACTCTTATATGTGTGGTTCTCTCTGTAACATGGGAACCTATATATAGTGTGGGTCTTTCTGTAACATGGGACTCTATATATACTGTAGTGTGGGTCTGTCTGTAACATGGGACTATATATAGTGTGGGTCTTTATGTAACATGCATGGGACTCTATATATAGTGTGGTTCTCTCTGTAACATGGGAACCTATATATAGTGGGGTCTTTCTGTAACATGGGACTCTATATATACTGTAGTGTGGGTCTGTCTGTAACATGGGATGGGGCTCTATATATAGTGTGGGTCTGTCTGTAACATGGAACTCTATATTAAGTGTGGGTCTCTGTAACATGGGACTCTATATATAGTGTGGGTCTGTCTGAAACATGAGGCTCTATATATAGTGTGGGTCTGTCTGTAACATGGGACTCTATTTATAGTGTGGGTCTGTCTGTAACATGGGACTCTATATATAGTGTGGGTCTGTCTGTAACATGGGACTCTATATAGTGTGGGTCTCTGTAACATGGGACTCTATATATAGGGTGGGCCTGTCTGTAACATGGGACTCTATATAGTGTGGGTCTCTGTAACATGGGACTCTATATATAGTGTGGGTCTGTCTGTAACATGAGGCTCTATATATAGTGTGGGTCTGTCTGTAACATGGGACTCTATTTATAGTGTGGGTCTGTCTGTAACATGGGACTCTATATATAGTGGGGGTCTGTCTGTAACATGGAATTATTTAAGTGTGGTCTCTGGAACATGGGACTTATATATAGTGTGGGTCTGTCTGTAACAGAGACTCAATATAGTGTGGGTCTGTCTGTAACATGGGACTCTATTATAGTGTGGGTCTGTCTGTAACATGGGACTCTATATATAATGTGGGTCTGTCTGTAACATGGGACTCTATATAGTGTGGGTCTGTCTGTAACATGGGACTCTATTTATAGTGTGGGTCTGTCTGTAACATGGGACTCTATATATAATGTGGGTCTGTCTGTAACATGAGACTCTGTAAATAGGTGTGGACTCTATAGTGTGTGTCTGTCGTAACATGGGACTCTATATAGTGTGGGTCTCTGTAACATGGGCTCATATATATTGTGGGTCTGTCTGTAACATGGGACTCTTTATAGTGGGGTCTCTTAACAGGGACTCTATATATAGTGTGGGTCTCTCTGAAACATGGGACTCTAATAGTGTGGTCTTGTAACATGGGACTCTATATTAGTGTGGGTCTCTCGTAACATGGGACTCTATATATAGTGTGGGTCTCTTTGTAACATGGGACTATATATATGTGGGTCTCTGTAACATGGGACTCTATATATAGTTGGGTCGTCTGTACAGGGACTCTATATAGTGTGGGTTTGTGTAACATGGTACTCTATATAGTGTGGGTCTCTGTAACATGGGACTGTATATATATTGGTGGTCTGTCTGTAACATGGGATCTATATTAGTGTGGGTCTCTGTAACATGGGAATTTACATATAGTGTGGGTTCTGTAACATGGGAATCTATATATAGTGTGGGTTTCGTACCATGGGACTCTATATATAATGTGGGTCTCTGTAACATGGGAATTATATATAGTCTGGATCTCTGTAAATGGGACTCTATATATATAGTGTGGGTCTCTGTAACATGGGTCTCTATATAGTGTGGGTCTTTCTGTAACATGAGACTTTATATATAGTGTAGGTCTGTCTGTAACATGGGTGTCTATATATAGCATAGGTCTCACTGGAACTTCGTACTCTGTAGTGGGGTCTCTTTAGTGTAGGGCTCTCTCTATAGTCTGGGTCTGTCTATAGCCTGGAACTCTATAAGGTAGGTCTTTCTGTAGTGTTGGTCTCCATAGTGTGGGTTCTATAGTGTAGGTCTCTTCTCTCTGTACAGTGGGTATTCTATAGTGTGTCTGTCTGTAGTTTGGGTCCCTCTGTAATGGGGGCCCCTATAGTGTGTCTCTTTTTAACCTGGAACTCTCTATAGCGTTTGTCTCTTGGTAGCCTGGAACTCTCCACAGTAGCCTGGAAGTCTGTAGGTGGGTCCCTCTATAATGTGGAACTCTCCATGAGTGGGGTCTCATAATGTAGGTCTCTGTAGTTTGGGTCTCTGTAGTGTAGGTCTTCTGCAGTGTGAATCTGTATATGTTGTTATCTCTGTAGTGTAGGTCTCTCTGCAGTGTGGGTCTCTCGTAGTGTGGATCTCTATAGCCTTAGTCTCTCTGTAGTGAGGTTCTTTTGTAGGGTAGGTCTCTCTGTAGTGTGGGTCTCTGCAGGTGGGTCTCTCTATAGCGTGGGTCTCTCTGTAGTGTGGATCTCTCTGTAGTGTGGACTCTCAATAGCCTGGGTCTCTATAATGTAGGTCTCTGTAGTTTGGGTCTCTATAGTGTAGGTCTCTCTGTAGTGTGGATCTGTATAGCCTTTGTCTCTGTAGTGTGGGTCTTATAGTTAGGTCTCTTATAGTGTGAATCTGTATAGTGTGTGTCTCGTAGTGTAGGTCTCTCGCAGTGTGGGGTCTCTGTAGTGTGGATCTCTATAGCTTGGATCTCTATAATATAGGTCTCTGTAGTTTGGGTCTCTTATAGTGTAGGTCTCTCTATAGTGTGATCTGTATAGTGTGGGTCTCTGTGTGTAGTCTCTCTGTGGTGTGGGTCTCTCTGTAGGTGTGGATCTCTATAGCCTTAATCTCTTTGTAGTTAGGTTCTCTCTGTAGTGTGGGTCTCTGTAGGGTGGGACTCTATAGCCTTGGTCTCTCTGTAGTGTGGATCTCTATAGTGTGGGCTCTGTAGTGTGGATCCTATAAGGTAGGTCTCTCTGTGGTGTGGGTCTCTGTGTAAGTCTCTCTAGTGTGGATCTCTATAGTGTAAGTCTCTCTGTAGTGTGAATCTCTATAGTGTGGGTCTCTATAGTGTAAGCCTTTGTAGTGTGGATCTTTATAGTGTGGGTTTATAGTGTAAGTCTCTCTGTAGTGTGGGTCTCACTATAGCGGTGACATACATAGAACAACACGGTCCCCAACAAAACTTCCAAGTCAACAAATTATGTTTTAAGTGTCCTGGTTACCCTGTGGTTGGTGATTGTTATTCTCTGAGTTGATGTTCTTGGTTGCAGGTCTGTTCTAGGGCCATTTTATAAAATAATTGTAATGATGCAATTTTTAAGCTATATACAGCACAAGCACCATGACAATTGATTTCCAGTATAATTGATGATATATATCAACATGGTTATAACGGACATGGAAACCAGGTTTAGCTTTTTATTATACCGCCTCCTAATCAGGACGATTACTATGTCTGTGGGGTTATCAACTGATTCTGAAGTCATAGGGACTCCGCTATCTACTGCTACATATCTACCCAACATTGTCCACTTATAGACACAATGATTCAGGGCTGTGGATTTTTGCATGTGGGGGGAATGTACCACCTTAATGGGCCTGGTGTGGGTTTTCATATATATTTCTTAGAGAGTAGGCACCCTAAGGGGGTCGATATTGAACCCATGGGACTATCAGAGGGACAATAAATTCTTAACGGTTCGATTGCAATGCAGTCTTAAAAGAGGACCATACTGCCAGATTATACATTTAAAACTTTGTACCTGTGTTTGTAATCCTATGGAAAGTAGGAAAGAGAATCCCTACTCCTGTTGTTTAGCAGAAGCAGCGCATCCAGCCGACAGCCCTTTGACCAGTTCCCAGTTCTCTCCTCCTGTACATGCAAGGCTGTTTGCAAAAGTAGGAGAGCCATATGTTTATAAAGTTAATTTCTCATTATTATTTTATTATGACACTGATATGTCTTGTATGGAAGAGATGTAAAAAAAATAAACTATTAATGAATAATAATTTGAAAATGGCATTAGAATATCTACCCTTAAAATTATATTAATATTTTATCAAATGTTTGGGTGGAGGGGGCGATGAGGTTGGGTTGATGCTAAAATGTTTAAGAAATTTGCCATACGGTTTACAGAATGTTTAGTTGCTCCCCATTTATAAACCCCCAGACCAGGCAGTTTAAAGGGAATGTCCACCCTCTAAACAATAATTTAATGTTATTGGCCATTATCCTAGCTTTAAAACAAGCCAAACCATAAAAAAATCCCTTCAGCCATTTTAAGATACATACCAGTACCTTTTTTACAAACTTCTTTTTGCAGACCAAGAGCATCTCACTGTAAATCCAAGCTATCTGACATACCAAGTCCGTGCCTTTCCATTCCCACACATCCTTCATCCTCCCTCAGTGCACCTACCCTTCCACCTTCTGGATCTATCCTTGCTACCCCTTCAACCTAGCGTAAAATCCTTTACTATATTATAGATACCCCCTGCCCAGACTAACTGCCAAAATAATGCAGTAATGTATTTACAGCCCTTCGTTCCTGCGGCGCTCTCCATGACGTCAGCCGCGTCTGTGATTGGCTGTGTCTCAGCCAATCACAGATGCAGCTGCCAGTCCGGCCCCCTGCTTGCAAGTTTGGCATTGGATCCAAGTGTGAATATCTAGTGGTTTAGGTCCTCGCCCTATGTAAACTTAATGAAAGGATGATGGTCTGGAGGGCTTTAGGTGTCCTTTAAAAACATTCAACCCAAAAATATATTGGATACAAACAGTCTAAATAATGACAAAATAAAAAAAGTCTGGTGGCACATACAGTTTTCATCTGCCAGGTTAGTGCCCTGGGCCTTCCTGTATTAAAGATAGTGCTGTAGCACCTCAGGAAGACTGGCAGAAGCAGTTTTCTTTATGCTGCTGTCTCATAGAAATATATATGGGAGGTAGAGAGTTCCAATCCTACCCCCCTACCCCAGATACTTTTCTTTTACCTGTTTTTGATAAAAACTTTTATGCAGTATAGTTTTCCTTTAAAACACCACCAGACTTTCAGATCAGATCAACAAATGTATAACGGTAGATACCTTTATCTTTCCAGAATCATTTCACTTAGTCTCAAGAAATGATGGCATGACTGCCAAATTGGGATCATATATTGCAAATAGAAGGCTATCAGTACCAGTTCATTTACCAAGGTCCTAACAGTTTTTTGCTGCCATAAATGTTAACGACTCCACTGTTGATTTGGAGAAAACATGTAATTGATTCCTCTTATGGAAGAATAAGGGGGGAACACAAACAAAACAGTGAAGGCAGGAAGGTGGGAATGCTCTTGAAATGTTATATTAACAAACATGTTGCAATTTATAAATGTTTACATGGTAACCTTGATAAATAAATAATTTTGGTTAATAACCTGTCGAACATAGTGTCCTTTTGGATATATAACGTGATGATTGATATTTAGCAAGATCTCAGAGCTTCACATTCTAGTTCCTTTTCAGCTGAATACCTAAAATTTCTTCATCGGGTCTTGAGCTTCATTTGAGTCCGGTATATTCTGGTTTTCATTGTAGACACAGGGAAAGGTGGTGTACCATGTTAGCCAGTCAAAATGTTACAGGGTAACCCTTTTGAAATAAAAATAACGAAAGTGGTATAAAGGTGATGCCTTTATTGGCTAACTAAGATAACCATAGCAGCTTTCAGAACATTCTAGTTCCTTTTTCAAGCTGATTACCTTATTCTTATAAAGAAACATAATGACGTTATTGGGTAAAATGAGGCAAAATGTAATGTCAATTTATGATTATAATTAATACTCACAAAAAATAACATGTAGCTCAGCTTTATAGGTATTGCAGGAAAATCCTGGTGTTTGTGAGTGGGGTTAAATCTTGGTACACACTCCCAATAAAGGGCCAATCCCTTCGGTACCAGTGGTATTGGCCCTTTATCGGGAAAGTGTATGTCCAAATGTGTATGAAAGTTCCATGTCAGGACGATCGTTTCGGGCAAAATTTTTCCCTTGTTCACGGTACGCTATCTGTACTAAGGGATAGAGAGTTGGCCATGATTGTAGAAGGGAGTATAGCATAGGGAGTATGGTAGGGAGTATGGCAGACAGACAGAATTTTTCAAATTCTGTCTTTGGTACGTGTGTACCCACCTTAATCCAACCTGGATTATGCCTAAAGGTGAGCATACCTACATATTGTTCTTAGAACAGGAAGCTGCCACTGGTTTTCTGCACAAGAAATTCTGTATCATATAGCAAACATGGCCAACACAGATTTAATTTCATGCAGTTGTGGCCCATATGAGCTCAGCTGTTCCCATTACCTATAGACAATTGATGTGAGACAATTCCTGGCGTTTACGGTCCATTTTTCTCTGAGACTTAAATGCCACAAGTGCAGTCATCCGTTCGAAAGGGGGATTTTTTCCCTCAACGTGTTAAGTTGTCTCTGATCCGAGAAATCTTATATTTTTGCGCGCAAATGAAAAACTTCAAATAAATATTAATAAACGCTGGAAATCATTTGTTCACATAAGGTTAGATTTAAGCATTATGTACTCCGTGGCTTCCTGTGAAAGTTTATTCTTTGGTGAGGGATAAGTAAAATATGGCTTTATACTTGTAGAAGCCTCCCGCTGGGCTGATGGGTATTCTTTGTCTATTCAAGCTGTTAATGAGTTTCATAGGAGTAATATGCACAGTATCCGCAATCTCGAGTGAAAACTATGAGGCAGAGAATAAGTCGCATTGTCAGAAATAAGCAAGTCTTCCTGACCGAAAACGCGTCACGTCTAATCAAACAAAATATTTTGTTATTGCAGGTTGACAAGGATACATATAAGGATGGCGGTAGCTTTAGCTAAGGGAAAAAGTTTTTCTGCAAAATTTGGGGAAGGAAAGTCTAAAGCCTTGTACACATGTGCATCACGTGTCCCGACCTATGGCGCACAATGTGTCCGAACGTTGGTTTCGGTGATAATCGGCCCATGTATAGGCCCTTTATCGGCCGAAAGGACGGTCGCGCAATGATTTCCGATCGAATGGCCATTCCGTTCCGATCGAACGGCTTAGTACTTAGTAGGGAGGTAGGGCTGAGTATTCCTACCCCCAAACTTTGTGATGTTTGAGCAGCAGCATGTTGAAATTTCTTCATGTACAGTTAGAAAAGTTAGGAGGCTGGCAGCCTTGAAAAAGTACACAAAGAAATTTAAGGGAATTAATTTTTAGGAATAAAAATTGTTATTATTTGACTTTTGGGTAATCAGATTACTGCTTTTGGTCCCTAGAGGACAAGGGAATGAGGATTACATTAAACTAAAGTACTTCTGCTATTCTTCATTTATATAGCTCAGGCTCTATTGGAGGAAGTAATCACTGGGCTTTGACTTTACCTATTAATTGTCAGTCATGCAATGTCATCCTCAGTGGTAGGTTGGACTAGACTAATAAATTTTTCCTGACGCCGAGATGTTTTCTAAGGTTACTTTTTTACCCTGGACCCTTACTTCGTAATAGTTTCTTTCTCTAGTTTATCTATAATACCGAGCCCTGGTTTGTTTTATTGTCACCGTAACACCACAGTATATTATGTGAGATTGTTTTTATTCATTTATCTTTGCTTATTTTAACCTACAGTTCGGAATTGTCTGTCTGCCAAGTTGGAGTTAGCCCATATACAGATACAGTAGGTGCTAAACTGGGAATGGGATGAAATGCATGGTGGGAGATAAATTAGAATGAGCAGTAAAATGACAGAGAAAACTAAGGTTACCGAATGAGCAGATCCTGGAGTTTTTCGTGCTTTCTGCTGGATGCAGGATAGTATACCATTTTACTGTGTTTTTGCTTTACTGTTATTACTGTTGTGCAGCCTGCAGAGAAGTAAACAAATAAGCCATATAAATCAGTTGTGTTAATACAATTACAGAGTGGAAAACCGGTGTTGAAAGGAATGACTTTAGAATTGCCTAGGAACCACATTTGATAATATATGTATTTTTAATAATAAAAACAGCAACCTTCCATTATTATCGCCATTGTTCTGTCACTGGCCTTGTCCCCGTCATAAATATGCAAAGATGCCAAGAAAATCCATGATGTGAAACACCATACCTACCCCAGGAAATGCAAGGTCAAAGCATTGGTGTTGACCACATAAAATGGACAATCCAACAGGTCCTTGAATTTGATTTTGTGAATCTGAATGACTGGTCCGAAATATATATGGAAAGAAATAGCTCAGGTTTGATTTTTTTGGCACTTGCGCTATTTGCAGGCTTAGGTATTGTATTGTAGACAATGTTTCTTTCATTTTATTTCAGGAATGTTGGTGCTACACAATGCAGTGCTTATAGTCCAGCAGATTTTGTGGCCACCATAAAGGACAGCTATACTCACCTTAGCCCCAATTCCCAGGGTGAGCACCTTAAAGGGCAAGTCCACCCCCAAACAAATATTTGCCCCCAGTGCTGGTGTAGTTGTAAAAAAAAAAAATCTCTTACCTTACTGCTCTGCTCCTTATGGTTCTCCTGCAGTGTTGTCCAAAGACCCGAAAGAGGAAGGTAGGAGTTTGTCTAAATGTCATCTGGCTGCTGCTTCTTCCTTGTCCTTAGTGAAGGACTCAGACATCTGCAGGGGTTCCCTCCCTCCCATCCCTACCTATAAAAACCTTTTTCTGTAGTGTAGTGTATCCAAGCCCACCCCAACTGCCCAAATGTTCATTTTTTAAAACAAGACAAGAAATAGACTTACAATCCATGTTCCCTCAGCTCTCTGCATAGCCGGCAGCGTGTCTGTGATTGGCGACTCTCAGCCAATCACAGATGCGGCTGCCAGACTGGCCCCTCTCTGCTACTGCCGGCAGCAGAGAGTTGGTTGCAGACATTCAGGTCTATTTCTGGGTTGTTTTAAAAAATTAAAATGGCGGTTGGGGGTGGGCGGGGTACACTACACTACAGTAAATGTTATTTTTCTGGTTGGAGTACCCTTTAAACCGCTCAATCCTCACCCCTAGGTTCAGCTTTTAAGTCCTATAATTAACTCCCGACGTTCCGATCGCTGGATGCTGTTTCCTGCAGAATCCTTCCGGTCCACGAGCTGTCCAATTGGAAGACATGCATTGAAGAAGCGTGTTTCCTACTGGTGAAGTTGCAGGCAAGAAGAGGGAGGCAGGGAACATCGCGACACATATGTAGGGAAGTACAGGGCTTAGAAGCTGAAACCCGGGGTAGAAGACCGAGTGGTTTAGGTCCTATCCTGGTTCTCTAAGGGGAGGGTACTAAGGACATTATAGTTATCCTTTAACCTGTGTGCGCCGGACTGCAGAGTTATGTGCATTCAGGCAAACCTTAGAGGGAACATTGGTTGTAGGTTGTGCTGGAACAACTGGAACGGCATGATTGCACATTCTGCTAACAGTTTATCACAAGCAATAGTTTTCTTCCTCCATTTTAATGTACTCTTACATTTTTGAGGAAAAATCAGATTCAATGGGTTATGTATTTAGACTTGCTAAATAGCTAATTCGTTTTCCAGGTCTGGATGCCGGCATGCCTCAGGCCTGGGCCCTCCTGTGCACGTAAGAATAAACACACTTCCTGACATGCTTGTGTTGGCTTCCACAATAGGCTTATGTAACCAGGCCATTGTGAATGTAAAAAAGGAATAATATAATTTGTTATTACAAAATGTAAATTGTATTATTTCTATATATCCTTTACCAAGAAGGAAGCATTGTGGAAAGTGTGTAAGCACCAAGACCACCAGTCACTGCTTCAACTACACTTTTGTATCTTGTTGTTTTAATTGCATTTATATTGTCTGAGTTTTAACGGAAACATACTATTTGATGATACTGGTAAGGAGAGGTTTGTTATACAAACCCTTAAAGGGGGGTTTTATCACCTGTTTAATAATGAGCCTGATGTGATAGAAACAGGGGCCTCGCTAGGGCAGTGTGTGTTGTTCTTGTTATTCCCAGTCCAGCTTTCCACTCAGGCCTAATTAAAGTTTATTACATATTCCACTGTTTTCTTGTTGGTCTGGCAATAATCTGGTTTGTTCCACCCTAGGGTGCGAAGGGTAGCATATGAACTTGGCACAGACCTCCAAGTCTTATTATCTTTATTTATAACACACTGAGACGTTGAGCAGCATTGTTTATCCTCTCCTATTCTTCGCATCAGTCAGTCTTGTTTGCCACAAATCTCTTCACCTTTTTTGAATTATAAATCTGTGTACAAGAACAACTACTTAGCCGGGTTCCTTTATTTTCTCTGTATCGAAATCCCTGTGAAATCACAGTCCCACACTAGAAATCACAGATTATTGCCCAATAGGCAATCTCTATGAGACTAAATATAGACACACAAAGAACTGAAAAGCTAAACATGGAAGCTGAATGGGGGAGGAGAGTTTCCAACTGACTAGTTTTGTTGAGCAGTGAGATGCTGTTAATTCCTTTTTAAAGGGACAACACTTTTTCTCATTAATCGAGGAAATGGAGGTAAAGGAGCGTAAGTCTTACCTCCAGTTCTCCAATTAATGAAATAGGAGCTGGCAGACCCCTGATATTGCTCTGCGCTTCTTCTTTGACAGGTTCCAACTGCACCCACGCTTCCTTGTAATATATGCTCATACCTACTGAAGGGGGCAGACCAGAGTGACTGGGAAGCAGGACTTTGAGGTTGTATTCCAACCATATTTCAAAATATACAAGTCTTTTTTTTTCTTAGTGACAGTAATTTTAATAAACGGGAAGTACAAATCACCAGAACACTGTTGCACTGAGGTTAGTAAAAGCCAAGGTACAAGCTTAAAGGAACTGTAAACCATATAATCAAATATTTGCAGTCTTTGCCCTCGTTTGTATTATTCCCAGGGAGGTGAGAACGCTTATTCTCACCTCCCTGTGATAATATTTTGCTCAGGGGACGGGAACTTACCTTCGCTCCACTCCACTCGCAGCCGCTCCTTACTGACAGAGCTGTGTCCCGACCCGCGCCCCTATCTTAAGGCATGCGCGCCAATACAAAAGTTTCAGGTCCCTGAGCAAAATATTATTCACAGGGAGGTGAGCATAAGCGTTCTCACCTCCCTGTGAATAATATAATGGAGGGCAAAGACTGCAAATACTGAGTTTACAGTTCCTTTAATGTAAAATGAAAAAACCCTAGGTTTGAAATCCTGCATCGTCATTAAAGGAACTGTGTCTTACCTCCCGTTCTTCAATAAAACGTCCAGGACCCGGGAACAAACGTATGCAAACTTATTGAAGAACGGGAGGTAAGACACAGATCCTTACCTCCTGTTCTTAAATAAAACTGCCCCGTATTAAGATAAGTGTGAAGCACTGAGAAAGCCTGGCAGAAACAGTTTTTTGTGTATGCTTGTTATTCCTCACAGAAATAATATTGGTAGATAAGAATTAACACCCCTACCCCCTGTCCCAGGTACTTTAAATTTTTACCTTTTTTCAAAACAATAGTTGTCCATTATTAAACCTCCAGTTTAATGGGTTAGAAGTCCTGCTTTGGAAGAGAGTTTAGATAATGTTATCCCAGATTAGGTAAAACCGGAGAGCAAAAATAGTTTCACTCTCTAGAAATCTTTATTTAATACAGTGGTGGATAAATAGAGTAGGCACAGGGAAAATAAAATATATATGAAAGGCCAATAGGTCACTAAGAGAGAGTTTCTGCCTCTATGTTCTGTAACAATGATCCATGAAGTCACAAATGAATTGACAGGAGTATAAGCACCTGATTTGATCATGTGGTGAAGGCAAAAACTTGGAGTGGGGGAATAAATAGCTGACAGCAGTGCGATGAATGGGCGATGTGAAAGCATGAAAGGATCAATGTCATATTCATTAAACAAATTACAGGTTGGGGTGTCAGAAAATGATGTGGGGCCTGAAAGTTTGTCCTTGAATTTGACATTACTAAGAACAGTTGCTAATTGAACGAAGCAATACAGTTAATCATATAAAATTAATTAAGGCAATATCAGAGACTATCCAAACATTTCCCCTAGAAACTGAACTAAACAACTCTTAGGGAAATGTGTTTTTGGGAGCGGGGAATTGCAGTTTCTAACAAAATATTGTTTATGTGTATTCAACATAAACCAATAATATGAACAACCAAGTAAAAGTTTTTAAAAAAAAAAAAGCTTTTTTTCCACATCTTTTACATTTTCAGTGGGATATTTGCAGCTGATTAGAAGTATACTGGTAAAGGTATTGACTGGATAGGTCCTATCTGTAATGTGTGTACACACAAAACGGGCGTTGCTGATGCCGACGAAGATTAGCGCCAGAAACGGTCGTTATGACGGGAAATTTCCCTCAGTCGTGATTGGCTCCCAATGCTAAGGAGTAGGAGTCGCCCCCAATCATAGGGTGTGGCAGTCACAAACGATCACTCTATAATTTATATAGGGAGAACGCTCTCGACTAGTGTAGCCACATCTTAAAGGTGAGAATGATTGGTATGGAGACCCAGATTAATTTACCAAAAATAAAAAGGTGAACATAGAAATTTAATTAATATTACGGTTGTTTGTTAATCAGTGTGGATAACTCCTGTGATGAAATTAAATATATTTATAAATTGACTGCTCGTGGCTCCTCACGATCAGTGTTCCTAACACTCTTCCTATCTCTGACAGGGGAGCATATGTTTAGGAGGGGAGGGCAGACTAGGAGAGGAGCCAAAAAGTTGTCTGTTCTTGCACGAATATAGTGTCAATTTAATGATTTATCTGTTATATTGTATGAATTATAATGAAAGTTTCCCCCCACCTCCCAATAAAGGTACCCAGGTTGAAAACCTAAAATACTAGTTCTCACGCCTGGGTTTACCTAATAAATCTTGCACTTCTGCTTGGAAGTTACCATAGTCGATTGCTTAGCCCAGGGCTTGGCCATCGAAAGGAGTGCTCTGCTAGAAGCACCTGTCTTATTGGCCAAGTTCCTGGGGCAAGTGGGAGTTAGGAACAAGGAAGATGACAATCATACCTTCCAAGCAAGAATGGGTATTAAGGGGGTAACACCTTGAAATTCTTCGTCCCAACTGACTGACCGTTTGACAATTCCTACCAGTCGGCCAGCATGAAGGACGTCAGTCACAGCAAAAGAAGCTGGCTGACTGTTTACTGCAACAGAGCTTGCAGCCCATAGAGGACCACATGATCAGCCATGGTTTTCTGATGCATCAAATGCCCATTTGTGACGATTCACCCAGACAAATGGTTGGACGCCAGTCCAAAAAACCATGCATATTTTTGCTGATAGAGCCGATACAAGAACTATCAGTCGATCAGGCCGAAATATTGCATGGTGTGTACAAAGCCGTAGGTCTTCACCCTGGGTAATTCTGTGGACTACATTTTTAAGGGTTTCTAAACAGGTTGGGAAATACAGATGGGGTATTCATTGTATACAATTAAAATGTACTGCAAACGATAAACTATGTAAAACATTTTAAAAGCATTGTGTCTCCCTAAAATTCTTGAATAATAAGCCTATTAAATGGCCACATATAACTAAAGATGTGTACACACACAGAGGCTGTGCGTTCAGGCGTCATTGGTGGTCATTATGCCAACATTTTACTGGTTTTCAGATGTTTTGCTGCTAGGTATGCATGCATATTTTCCTAGTGGTAGCGATAAAAACTGGTAATATGTTGGGTAACAAACTCTAGTCTTCTGTGTGAACCTAACCTAATAGAAGCAACACAGAGCTACCCCAGATATAAGGTCTACATAGACATCCTTATTTATCTACTTGTATCTTTTTGGTGTTATGATGTTGATGTTGCAGGGTCCGGCGAAATTAAAGAATTCTTTAAAAAAAGGCAGACAAGATATTTAATATCAGAAAGCAAGATGTTCTTTTTATAGCTAAATGATGCTAGTCTGTCTTAAGGTCAGATTGAACAGATCATAAACATAAGATTGGGGTGTTTATTGTAAAAAAGATCTTTCTGTTTGTTTTCATCTCTCATATCTTTATGTGATGTATGATATTAAAGCAGTTTATGGGTGGTGTAGCTCTCACACGCACAGCTCTCAGGTAAAATACATCTATACATATTTATATCGGGGATAGAAATCTTTTAAGAGGAATTAATTTCTGGGGAAGGCTTTTCGTCCCGTGCGCAGCGATCCCTTTATCACACTGTCGCCATTTGGTGTTGGCAGAAAGTAAATCAAAGTGTTGCAATTGTATTCTGCTGCACTTGAGGAGCCGAAGCTAAATAACACACGGCCTGAAATTCTGATTGAAGTGTAGGAGGGGGATTCTTTAATTTAATGCCCTTTAATCGCACTGCCTGCCTCGGCTGCTGGCATTTAAAGGTTGCAGCTATAGGGATTTGTTTTTAACTCTTTATCTGCTAGATAATCCGGTGATATTGTGGTGTTAATTTTTAAATAGGTTTTCATTCATGGCTGGTCAACCAAATCATCGTACTAAAGAGTGAACTTGTAGGGGTGAAGGGTTATTAAGAGTGATTCATTTAAAGATTCTCTTATGATTAATAATCAGCAGTTAGGATAATAGACCACCCAGCTAGAGCTTCTAAACTCTAATTTATAGATGGTCCCCCGTAAATCGAAGTAATAAAAGGTTCCCCATTCTGTAAAATTGTTCGCAATTTTTTATCTTTGATATTAAAACAGGAAAAAATTAAAAAACAAGACAAAAATGTATATTTACCCCCCAAACCTCAAGATTACCATACTTCCATACTTAACATCTTATGGACCTACCATAAGTAAAAGCAGATCACTATGGTGCTGTGATTAAGCAAACAGAATTTATTTAAGCCATGACAGTTAAAAAGGCTACAACTCATGGCCTGACGCTGTTTCTAACGGTCCTTACATATGAGTAAGGGCCCGTTAGGTCTGAAACGCGTCAGTCCATGAGTGTAGCCCGTTTTTAACTGTTACGGCTTAATAAATTCGGTTGCTTAATCACAGCCACCATAGTGATCTTGCTTTTTACGGTGTGCGCCGGTGCCTATGATTGGGGTGAGGTGTTTTCGATATTGGATACGGACGACGTGAAGGGTCCGGGGCTGGCAGCACCTGGACCACCCAGATGGAAGGTGAGTAGTTGTTACTACGAACAAATGCATTATTCGTATACGACATTCAGCATCGACATTACGAAAGTAGCCGGGGGTTAAGCGAATGGTCCGGGGCAGGGCACCCGGACCACTATCAAATAGAAGAAGCTTTCCTTGATAAGTTGTGAGATATGAATTATACATTAATAGAGGACTCAAACGATGTGGGCCCATATTTTGTTGCTTCGGACATTGTCATATTTGTATTTTGTATTAGACCTGCCATAGCCTGATCTTCACTTGTTGCCCGTCTTCGTTCTTCCAATTAGCAGCAGTCAGTCAGGCCATGGCAACTGAAGTCACAGTCAATGGCATGTCTGCTTCTGAGTCGCCTCTGAACATGTGCGAGCTTGTAAACAAGCGTTGTATAGCTTAAGGAGAGAACAGGAACCTTGAATAAAGGAACAGGAAACATTGGAGGAATATCTGGCTTCAGGAATTTCACAAGCGTTTAAGTTGCAGTCCTGGGGTTTATTCATTTTTTGTTAGGGGGTGGGGGATGCCCTTTATTTTACCAATGCAACACAGGATGTGAATCTGTCTTTCACACCAGCATTAAAAATATTCTGCCAGCACCCTTTAGAATCGCCATCAGCCCAAAAGCATTTCGATTGGCTGACCAATTTGGATCCGCTGTTCAGTCGCATGCAGATTGTTGTGTTTTTAAAATGTCAGCCGTCTGTGTGTACTTTTAGTGAGAAACACTATTATTAGTCCATATATGTCAGCCTCAATCTTTTTATTTTATGGCCAACCATGTCATCTGAATGGTCAGAAATAAATCTGAAACAGAATTGGCAAAGTGCTCCATAATTCTATGGGAGTGTTATCGGTAATGAATGTTCCTTTGATTTCCGAAAGCGCTATTATAAATATATGTATGCGCGTGTTTGTGTATGGAACACTTCACTGGATTCAGTTTTTGTCAATTCAGTTTATTTTGATGTCAATTTCTTTGCTTTTCCTGGAGATGTAGTGGTCTTAAAAGCATTGTCTGAGATCAGTGGAACACAATTCCTAGCCAAGAAAGAAAAAATAGCCCATTCCAAACATGTATAAAAGAAAAATGTTCTTTTATTGACTCGTTGAATTAGGCTGTAGTGGTATACAATAATAAGTAGTTGTGTGGGGTATGTGTGAGGTGGTAGGGGTTATAAATCATATAATGTAAACATTTCCACAGTCCTTTAAATCTTTCTCTTTGTACGAAGCAGAGGTCGTGTTTACTTTGTGGATCATTTTTTGCTCTCGCATATAATTTGTGCGTCGATTAAAGCAAAACTTCATGCATTTTTGCATTTCTCAGAATGATTATATGTTTAATTGTTGCGTGTGAAATTCGCTTGCAGAAAGGGCCCTTGTTACAGAGCTTGGATTAGCATCTCCCCACTCATTCATCTGCTATTGTCCTTTCATTCGAAAAAAAAAGTAGGAAAAACTAAAAAAGAGTGTGATACCAGTCAGTTCAAACTACATTGTATAAAAGGCATTTCCCCCCCTTTCCTTCCTCCCCCCCCCCCGTATTTTTTAAAAAAAAAAAACAAAAACCTTTTATGATAAGGGAAAGTTGGTAAATTAGTCATAGGCATTTCTAAGTTTTATTTTAAAAAATGTATGATACCGGGATCTGCGTACATATATATATATAATATTATGGTTAATCGGACTATGGGAATTATCGGAACAAGTTTCCATTTGACATAAGCAATTTTGGTTTAGAAAGATTGATATCTAGAGGTATGTACATAAAAGCTCTGTATATGTGATTTAATGTGTGTGTGGAGCTGACATCTAAAGTGATCTGTCCTGCTAGATCACTTCAGGGAAATTCAAAAAAAATTATCTTAAGTTTAAAATGTGCTAATTTTGCCCAATCAATCAGATCTTATTAACATTTGAAAGATAACATCCGATGGTTGGGCAAAAAGTAGCATCATTTTTAACAATAGAACTTTTATTGAATAACCTGGCTAATGAATTAGGGGACGTGTCAGCCATTGTAATCCCGATCCTGGGAAAACCCTGATTGGTCCCCCTCCCCATATTACAGCAATATAGTACAGATTGCATGGCTACTGCCAAACGTCTGCATGGTAGAGACCTGTGCCTTCCCAGCACGTGTTTAGCGATTAGGCAAGACGAAACAAATAAATGATGCCAGTAATGACATCACAGCTGCCAAAATATATATATATAAAGGACTTCAAAGGCGAAGCCCCTACATTTAGTACAGATAGGGAAGGATCATTTTCTCTTTTGGCTGATAAACACATAATGGATAATATATTCTTCCTATAACCATACATGTCAATGGATTGAGCAATTTGACCCCTTATGTTTTCAGTTGCATTAGTTACCATTAATATGCTGATTGTCTTTTGTGATAGTTTGTTTTCACTACAGAATATAGAAAAAAATAAAGTGAACAATAATCCCATTTTTTTTAATGGTTATTAAATTCTTGTGTTGGAGTGAATCTGTTTTTTTTTTTATACTACTGTGAAGAGATTGTTATAGAGCCTTAGGTCTATCTGTTTTGGCTGAGGATGCTGTATGTTACTCCGATGGTACAATAGCCACAGCTGCTGAGATAGTTTTCTGCATGATCAAGTCATTGCAAGATGGTAGAAATACCTTCTCTGTTTAAGAGTCCTGCAAGTAGATATAGACAGTGTTAAATAGTTTTAGACATATATTTTATTGGACGGAGGCTGTTTTATGTTATTCAGTTTACAGCCAAATGCCCTTTTGCAAAATTGGGCCTTGTGTGATAGTTAAAAATTGGCAGCTTCGTGGTTATCTAGTTGTGCTGGTTTTTTTTAGTATTTGTTGGCCACAAAATGTTTTTTTTTTTTTTTTAATTTTTAAGGCTTCGAATTGGAAAATAGACCATCAGAGGAGACCTCTGCATCTCCCCCAAATATGGATATGTGTTTTCTATTCCTGATTCAAGGAGATCCCTAGTTTCATCATCCTTTTTTCAGAACTGTTGCAATTAAACAACCCAAAAGGCTTGACTTCTAATAAAAAAAAGTCAAGCGTAACTTAAAGGACAAAATTACTCAAACTCTCCCTCATCCCCTCTCTTCCACCCTTTAATAGTACCCAGTGTGAGGACCTAACAGCACTAAGTCCTGCCTCCTTGGGGTTTACCTATCAGCTGGATCAAAATGAAGGTTGCCTTGCCGTTCTGGTGCTCTTCCTGTTTCTCTGCAGTCCACGATATAGCCAATGGGAAAGACACCCTTCAAAGTAGCATTGTCTTTCCATTGTCTTCGTTGTGTCAATGACGTCATACATGGGCAAAAAGTACAGCAAACTGGAATTGCAAGGAAAGACTTCAAGTATAATCGCTGATTGTGTATAGTAACCCTGGGGTGAGACTTAGCGCTTTAGATCCTTACCCTGAAGTACTATTCAGTATGGACCTACAGCTCCAGGTTCTAACTCCTCAAAGCCATCAGTGTGCTTTACCCAGGGAAGAGGACTGAATCTTCAATAATCTTTCTGAAGAAGGGGGCACACTCCCTGAAAGTTGTGTATATCACTGATGTTGGTTCATTTTAATTACCTTGTTTACCATTTGGGTGTGGCTACATGCTTTTTTGCTGTAATTGCATAGCTTGCTGTGGGGAAGATTTAATTATTTTTACTCTGGTCAATCTTGGACCCTCAATATTTAGCGATATAGGCTTGTGTCAGGGAAAATGTGCTTTATCAATTGCATTAATCTGTCTATGCGAATGTGGGTGTTCATATGACTATTGTTGGTTTTGGTGGAGATCACCGTCTCTAGACGATCTGACATTTGACTAAGATCCTCCTTGCAGAACAGGTGAGCTTGGAAAGAGAAAGCCGTCATATTGGTTGATGGGAAGTTCTACCTTTATGGTACAATTATTTAAAATGTTAATTGAATGTTTTCAAGCATCTTGTACAGTAACCTTTCCATGAGAGAAAGACTTTTGCATTGCAAGATGATCATTATAAATGCTTCTCATTGTTTATTGCTTATATGTGCTTTCCATTGACTTTGAATTTACCAGAAAGGAAATAAATTAGGGACTCTGTAAAAATGGCTGCAATTTTGCTCTGCATTATAGCTAGTGACTCCCAGTATATTGCTGGTATTATTAGATCATAGCCTGTAGAAAGAAATGGCGATTGCTTACTGTGTTAGACAGTAGAACCAGTTTGCTTCCGGTGCAGCCAAGGTTGGCAGATTTTGCTCTGCTTGAGCAGAACAAGTTGGTGAGTGGATGCAGATGGAGAGTAGGGTTGGTAAGGGACTTTAGGACAGTACAATCCCATCCATATAGGGGCACCTGGCAAACCTGTGTGCAGCCCTTGTCCTATAAGCCTCATTAAGGGCGTAACTAGATGGGAGCAGGGGGGAGGAGCAAACCGCAGAGGCGGGGCCCAGGAGCCAAAAGGGCCCCATCTTATTTTTTTTTATGGAGATATAGCCTCCTCCCAGAAAACCACTCGTGGATGAAGCACGGATAGGGGGCATTATTGTTTGCTGGGGGGCCCAGTGATGTCCTAGTTACGCTTATAGCTCAGCCTTTCCAGGTCAGGAAACGGGATGTCCTATGGAAACATTTTTGAGGGAAAATGTCTCTTAATTAGTTATGTGTGTTCCAAATGGTGGATTCTCAGTCCCTCAACTCTATTAAAGGACCCAACTTAATTCCAAAAATCGCACTCCCACGTTGGAAAGTACCCAGAGTGAGACCTAAACTCCACTGTCTTCATCCTGGGTTCAAATTGTAACTCTTGATTTACTCACCTCAAGTGCTCGTTGGCGACTCAACCAATGAGGAAACGGGTTGTTATAAGGGAATGGGTCTTCTCATTGGCTGGATCACGCAAGTGGGAGCGAGAGCACCATTAAGGAAGATTCTTTAGTAAGTAAATCAAAGAGTTATAAATGTGACCTATGGGGTCAGGACAGTGCGGTTTAGATCTCACTCCTGGGTTTGCGTTACTTCAATGGGCACGGAGACAGGAGCAGGGTCTAGGTGAGATAATGGGCTTGAAATTGGGAACTAATTTGTTGAACAAAAAAATTTGCAAATGTTGTCTGTGCTATAATCTGACATATTAACCAACACAGTTGTGTATACATGCTTTTGTAACTGCACTAGAAAAGTAAAAAAAAGTGTGTCATCTGATGGTTGCCTGCGCAAATTATAGCGCAGGCATATTTTTGCACCTCGTATTAAATAAGCCTGTATTTTCCAGCACTTGCCTTTCTATTCAAGACAGAAACTAGACAAGGCTGCTGGCAGTTATAATAAAGAGAGAAGATAGAAACAGAGAAATAAAGGAATCAAATGGTTATGGGAGTGACAGAGATATTTGAGTGCAGAGAAATGACATTTCTACATTAGTTTAGCAGGGCGCTGGGCTGAATTAACCGCAATCCTTTACTGAATATTCTGAGGGTCGTTACAAGAAATATTTTTTTTTTAGCTTGTGAATATTTATGTGAAATGCAGGAAGATTTAATAGACTGTAATCAATTTGTTAGAGCAGTGATATCTATAAGACATATTACATGGAGATTGTCACCTAAAGTTCTTAGCATTAAAAAATGGGGGCTAATTTTGACCCAACCAATCATATTTTATTAACACTGAACAGCGATTGGTTAGGGCAAAATTAGCACCATTTAAAAAAAAGTTTACTGTTATTAATTTAACCTGATAAGGGTCTGATAGATAAGATGTAGGTGCAAGTTTACTATAGCGTGTTCCCCTCATATGACATTATATATACAGTAGGTAAATCACTTCCCAACCCTAAAACTAAATAGTAAAAAGCTTACGCTGTAGGACTAAACCTGCATGGTACACACGGGGTTACATCCGTCATCCTGACCTACCGTCGGCACTTTACACACCGGTCGGAAGGGAGGGCAAGGACTGTCGGTCACGGGACAATTGTGGCTGAGTTCGGCCGTGGTTTTCGACGCGTTGCACATCCGTCGTCCAATGGGCTACAAATGTTTCCCTTTAGACAGATTACAGATATAGTAAACCCCTTGTAAGTCTGTATATTTGGAATTACCACTGTACACGCCATCTTTTCATTGTGACGGTCACATGCCAATTATTTGAAGACCACTAAGGGCCAGCAAAAAATTCTGACATGTTCTGATCCATTTCAATCACTGAACGATTGTTCATCTCACCCATAGTATTGTTTCCAAATAGGGGGATACACACCTGTGTGTATTTATCTGTGGTATATTGTATACAATCATTATGGGATCTGTATGAAGAAAGTATATGGATCTCGTCCTCTACCATGACAACCTTGTACCCCAAAACCCTACTTCCCCTAAAAAAGGATATTTACCAGTCCCTTTGACCACCACTCTGTCCTCCTCCTTTACCGGATTCTTTACGAATCAAAGAGAGGGACGTCAGACTACTTGGGAAAAAGCGATTTTGGGGGGTCTGGTTGTGTGGTAGAATGTTCAGGAGGGGTGTTGTACCTTACCCAAATGAATAAAATCCAGTTATTTGCTTGCAAACGTGAGTGTTGCAGTTAGGCTCTCCTTCAATTTGCAATTTCTGTATTAAATTCTGAGAATGTGTTCCTGTGAACAGTTGTTTCATTAGGTAGCCGTACAAGGTCTGGTTACCTTAGCCACAGGGTGAATATGTACAGGACTTTCCTGTACTAGCTGTTACCATGATTTTGCAATTCTTTATTTGTATTGATTACATGCATTGTAATAGTAATCGTTAGATTTTGTATTTTGCTGGAAATGACAAATGTATTAGAAAATAATCTTTCGTGCCAGCTTGTTATACATTTGAATACTTTAATGTAGTAGGATATGATTCTAGCAACCCCTGCACTGGTGTTATTATTAGTTAGGGAGACATATTTTGTTCTGCAAGGAAATAAAGAAAAATAGAAATAAGACATTCTTACACCTTTCACGGCAGGAGGACAAACATATTCTAGGCAAAGGGTAGAAGGGGACTTGACATACAGGGCTTCTCTACTATAAAGTCCACTGGGCAAAAAAATCAAACAAGGAGTCTAGTGATTTCTACCTTCCATCCTCCTCGGTACCATGACCAGTGATGGTTCATGTCTAACAGTTAATTACCTAAATAATAAACACTGGAGCCACTACAGAAAAAAAACGTTTTTTAAGCATTAAACATACAAATTCATACTTACTCCCTAGAACCCCCCGAAAACCTCAAGGACCACAATATGACTTACCATCTGACATGTCCGAGAAAAAGAGATAAACAAAACAAGATAAAAAGATAATGATTCTTGTGCAGCAAATCAATCATGGCCGTGATGGATGAACATCATGGGCCACCCCATGAATGCTGCTTCTCAAGTGTCTCCACTGTGCATGCTGCAAAGCTTGTAAACAAGCTCATATAGTTTAGGAGCGGGCTCCAACATTTGAAGAAGAGTATGACTATTCTGGAACGCGAATATCTCAATTTAAGGAACATAGGCAGGAAATATTGGGTTCTTGGGGTGTTAGGGTGTATTTTTGCAATTAATAGATATTTCAGTTTTCAGTGTGATATGGAGCAGCTTACCAGATCCCTGTTGCACTTCTGCTCGATGAAACCAGTTTTTTTGACAGTCCCTTCCCATGTCCGCCGTTGTGAACGTGTAGTGTTCAGTGCATTACTTTCTAAAGGAAATACTAGGGTGACAAACTCCCCACTATAATCTAATATGCCCTGCATATGTATTTAAAAGGGTTAACATTTAACCTTTTAGAGACGGGTTATCAACTAATGTGTGTGAAGTTGCGTTGGTTTATAATTCAATCACTTTTCCTTAATGGGGAGCTAAACGAAGCCTTGCAGTAAGGAATTGTACCTTGTAAACTAATGCGGATACCAACGTGTATTGCTAGCTGCGCGTGGCAGGTCCATTGATCTAAATCTCGCTGAGTGAGATCGGTCAGAAAATTAAAGTTCCCACGAAAAAAAAAATCAAATCTCATATTTTTCAAGCCGTTCTTGCAAATGTCACAAGATGATTTCCCAAACCTGCTTAACGAGAGCGATAATTTAATATCAAGGGCTGTATTCTTTGGTTACGGCCAGGTTCCAGGCTAAAGGAACAGTAGAAAGAAACAGGTTATCGTGACTTCAAATGAGGTCAAGGTTACTCTCGGTTCATTCGACGAAAATATCTATAAATGATCCCACAAAATAACAATTATCTTCCACATAGCTCGCTTTTTAATTAAATCCCATTGTTTGGTTCCGCATGTTGATTGAGGATAAATTTGAGGGACTCTAAAATATACGCTCCTTCCCCATATCTTCGAGTGGTCTGCGTTATTTTTATGTGCGTGGTTAGGTGCTGACATCTATGGCCTGTAGCTGAAAACGATTAGTCCATTAGGATCTGCTTCTTTAGTTGAGTCTGTTCATCAGAGGGTTTTGGGATGTTACAAGTACTTCATAGAGCACAAGGGATGGGGAGCAGGCAGACAGGGGCCAAGAAGAGGAAAAATAGAGAGAGGCACGGACAGGAAGGGAAAAGCGGGACGGGGGAAGCAACAAGAAGGCACGAAGGGCAATAAGGGAAAGCAGAGTAGTAGGGGAGGAAGGTGTGTGCGAGGGCATACACGGACGAGAAGGGGACAACGCGGGGAAAGCGAAAGAAAGAGGGAAGGGGCGAAGGGCAAACACGCGAGAAGGGGTACAAACCGGGAGGAAGAGAAGAAAGGCAGCGAGTGCCCACGACCCGAGGAGAACCCGACCGTTTGAGAGCGAGACCCAGCGAGCCGACGTTCGACCGTAGAGCGAGACCAAGCGACCGGACGAAGAGCATGATGAGACCACAGCGACCCGAAGAGAGACCCAGACACCGAGGAGCGAGACATCGACCGGAGATGCTAGACCCAGCTACCCACGATAAGATCAGAGCGAGACCCATCGAAGCGTCCGAGACGCCTCCCTAACGATACCCACATACCCTACTAGTCGACGACCCCTAGTCATACCCGGATCTTATCACTACTTATATCTAACCCATCTCCACATCAACAGCGAAGTTATAAGTAGATTAATAATAATAATTCAGAGCCCTCTTTTCCCTTCTCTACCCAGTATGGATATTTCTATTTGGTGTTACTGTGCTTGTTGTACTCCAATACAACAAAATGGTCAGGCTATCCATTTGAGGATCGCCATATACGAGTTAAGAGTAATTATTTAAAGGGCAAGTATACTCGCTCCCATCACAAGCTAAAATAGTACAACAGGGGAGGACCCTAAACTGAAAACGGTTAGGTCCACAGACATTACTGACCTGAGGCTGGATCAGATCTGACCGGGACCTACCAAACTGAACTTAAATGAATACTCATTAAACTATTGAGGATCCAGGGGTGAGGGATCCGAGTGGTTTCACGGTTCCACTTTGTGTTCTTTTGAGAGTAAGCCTGAAGGAAGAAAGTACTGAAGTTTTTCATAATAAATGTTAATTGGATCTGTAGGTATTGAAACATTGGTTATTCATTGTATAATACAACTCTTAGTGAAACATCTTATGGCCCCCCCAGAATATCTAACTTTAAAATCAAGGACAGTGCATCATTGTTATCGCCTTGTCACGTATTAACTTTGTACTCTATACCTCCTCATTGCCTCTACTCGATAGACTGTTCATTGTCACATTTATTGCTCTCGGAGATCATAAAAAGTCTTGATAACTACATCTTTTAAATGATCTGTTAAAAATGTAAAAACAAAATTCTTATTTGGTCCTGTATTCCTGGGATTTTCCATACTTCTATATAATAACATGTGTTAGAAAGGGTACACTCAAATACCGCATATTATGTGTATTGCACCAGTTTGTGAAATATTTGTGGTGGTGAGGTGCGCCGGCGCTGATATGTGGTCGTTCGGATCAGATTGGAAAATCACACCCAATCAGGGCTGCCTATAGGACCCGAATCGGTGTTGCAGCGAACTGTCAGCCGGCGGCTATTTTGTGCCAGTTGTCTTGTCTGAACGCTCCCTAGTGACAATTATTCCCATTGTGTGGTAAAGCCTTATACAGGGCATATAGTGGAAGGGAAGTCTTTACTTACTTGAAGCAGATTGGAATTTAAGTTGCTAAATTCTTCTCTTTTTTTGGGACTCAATGTCGGAATGGTAACAAGGCTTCACTGTTTGGATCTCGATCTGACCTGATTTTGAATCAGATCAAGGTAGGGATCAGCCATGATTTGCAGTACCATGATAGCTTGTCAGCAAAAAAAAAGTCCAAATGATGCCAAACAATCTGTTATTTACAGAATGTTGTAACTGTGTGTGTTTTATTCTGTAGACATTTTCGGGCTAGGACGTATAGACATATCGTATAATCGTCCCCAGTCACATGTATTTTGTTTGTAAACTCTGGTATGCCTTCTGTGTTTCATGATCAATCTGCTCCAATAGAAAATGGCTTTGGCCCATGGGTATTGAAACTGTCACTATGTCTATAGTACTCACAGAATTGCACCAAAAGTGCAGGGAATGCGAGGGACATATAGATTCACTTATATGTTAAAATAATAGAAACTTTTAAGGATTAAGGGTTTTTATGTTACAAAATGTCAGGTGCCTTTTTTTCTTCCAATTGGTGAGCATTCTTTGGCTTCGGGTTTTATCACTTTGGGCCTGTGGTGTAGGTTCTCCTGGTTTGTGGTGTCACATGCTTCCTTGACGATTCTACTTGCTACCCCAGGATATTCACTTTAAAGCGGTGGTTGTGTCTCAATGGAAGGGACAGTTACATGGTAGATAATGTTGGTCAAAGTGGACAACAATGTCCAGTGCCCAATCACAAGAAGTGAGCCCCAACCCATTTCCCGTCGGCGGAGGAACCCAAAACCGGTGGCTTGGTTAAGGTCGCCGCGTCAGTATCTACCACCTATTCTTGGGCGGGTTGGAACCAAGCAAGCTGCCCGGCTATTTCCCAGATTCACTATGTTTGTTGTGCAATTACCGCCTTGTACTGGTTGGGCCACCCCTGATCTAAGGAGTGGGCGAAATCTTTGTGATTTTTAGTGATTCTAACTTCATATGGATCACTCAGTACCCCCTCTCTAAAGAACTTTAAAACTCATGCCACTCATTTGCACTATGGGTGTGGTCTTGGGTGTTGGATCACCTTCCTTTTATTGGGGGTAGGGATTTTCCATGTGGTGTCAACGTCTGTTACCTGAAAACCGTTCGTACCCTATCCATCAACGGTGCTCAGAATTAAACGCAATCACAGCAAACCTGCCTTGTTCCAGCTCTAGTAAATGCTTCTCTAAACCATATTTAAGTTTTTCCTGGCCAGATGCTATGGAGAATACTGGTACATGCTTGTACCATTTGCCATTGTACTTAATTTTTCGAAATTCTATTATGCCCAATTTAAACTGTCTATGTAAAATTGGTTGTGACTGTTCTTATAGGCTGGTTTACACCACCAGGCGATATTTTTCGGCCCGGCCCGACCAATTCACAGCACAATTTCGGTCGGCCCAAAAGAATCTGCTTGGTGTGGTGCGACTGGCCTTGATCGGCGTTCGTTCGGATCAGATCAACCGAAATCGGTGTCGGTAAAGTTAAATCGGATCGTTGGTGCGGGTTCCTATGGAACTAAATGTCAAAGTCACACAGAGAGCATTTCATGTTGTCCCAGTTGGTGTGAATGGTGCACAAGCCCACATCTAACCAGTAATTGGAGGACAACTGTACTACTGATCTACACAGACACAACATCCTAGGAAATAGCCCCTACATTATTGTATTGATTGATACTGAAATCTAGAGCACATGGGCTGATACTATGATGTTTCAATCTTTGCAGATATTATGCAGATGACCCCCCACATCATTTCCTTTCATTGTAACTTTAAAACTTTTTTTGTGACTTTGCCTGTTGGGTTTTAACAATTCTATCCCTTTTGTTCCATTCTTTCCTTTCTCCAGCGACACCCCCTCCACCAACGTATATTCCCCCCTCTTGTTCTCCCCGGGTGCAGAGTGCTATACAGGAAGACACTTCTGCAGTGTGACAGCATTGTTAGGTTGATGATGAATCCCTTGAATGATACCCATGTGAAGGAGCACAGCCCTTTGCATGTGTAAATGATATAATCCTTCTGCCCTGAGCGGATTGCCTTGCGGGAGGGATAAAATAATAAACAATGACAGAGAATTGTTAGGACTTAATTTTTTACGCCTTTCGGGTCAGCGATTGATTTGTTGTGGAATGTTCTCTGTTGTGTCCATCTTGTCTTTGTCAGTCACTAGCTTCTCTATTTCCACTCTTAAAACGTTTGGTTTTTCATAATTCCTTACACATTTTTCTTAACAAATTCTGTTTTTGTACTTTTGTTGGCCCCTTCGATTTCGCCTGCAATTTTTATTAATTATCCTTTTCTGTCTGCTTCTATCCTGTCTCTTTCGCGGGTTCTCTTCCCTTTCTCACCTTTCGATAGTTCGCGATCATTCCCCCCTCCTCCGCAGGGCCATTAATAAGACCTTCAGCCCCAATCTCCTCATGCCCGCCCAAAAACAGAATTTCAATAGAAGTAGAAATTAAAACAGAAATTAAAAACCACAAGAAGAGTGAATGGATGGGGCTCTTTTGTTTTGATCGACTGAAAGGTAATTTGCTTTATATTGGCTACAGTGCGTTTGAAAAAGCACCATCTGTTGGGCAGTTATTGGTGCCCATAAAAGGCAGGGTTGGGGCAGTTTCATGACTTTTAAGGAAGGTCATCTGTGGAGGACAAGCATGGAATTAAAGCCATTTTCTTTTAGGGTGGTTTATGTAACCCTTGTTTGTGGCTTGGAATATCAAATAAAATGCACTTTATAGGAATAAATTACATATATCCGAATAGAAGGAAAAGGTGTGTTTTTTTTGAGGTTTGATGTCAGTCAAAATAAATGTTGGGGCATGTTTTTTGGGGGGAAAGACATCAGTAGTTCGCTACACAACGGCTGCGATGTTGCCAGCAAGCACGACCCTGACCACTGATAATTTGTACGCCAATCCCATTATTGGCGAGAATCGCGCGTCCGTTAGTGTATTCTTCAGTTGGGGGTGTACTTTCGACGATCCCCTGGCGGGTTTTTTAACAAAAGGACTCCGAAAAACCCACAAAACAAAAATACACTCGAATTCCTCTGGCCGGAAAAATGGCCTTTGTAGCTGGGACTTGTACGGTGTCGTTGCTGTCACTCGGCTGTGTGCACGAGCACCTTTAGGGCTCTGTTGGCACAAATGCTTATCCACCCCCCGTACCAGGATATAATAAGGGGTTGGGGGGGCTTTAACAGCCAACCACAAGCTAAAGATATTTTTATGACACAATTATAGGTCCGGAACCAACTCTCACTCCACTGGACACTCTAAAAAAATGTTGATCAACAGAGATGCAAGGGCCTCCCTTGTGGAATATGTGGTCGGGCAAGATTTGCTGGATCGACCCCCCATATTTAAAGGCATGTTTTACCCTTAAAACAAAAAAACTTGTCCTGTCAGGTTATCTTCCCACAACCTCCACTGCTAGTTTTACCAGTTTATTACTAAATCTAAAACCAATAAGTCTCTTCTGTACTGGCAAAAGTACCGGCCTACTAACTCTGATAATAAGCTTGAGCATGGCAACCGGAGTCGGAGCGGGAAACGCAGCAGTCATTGCTACTGTAATGTCAGTCCTTTACAGCTTGAGTGACTGCATGGAGAGAGGGGGCAATCTTACTGTGCCAGAATTGGGGACAGATAATGTGTACCGTTAAAAAAAAAAGCGGCAACAAGGCCAGTGTGTAAAACAAAACTGAAAGGATCGATACGATAAAATAGTTATTAAATTTGACATAACTGCGAAAATATAATTCTCTTCCAACAACAACTCGTATGATTGCTTTGGCTTGATCTGCCCCTGTTTGTGTTATACCATCTAAAAACCTCTTTATTATATTAAGTGCTATCTTACATGTATTCAATATAGATTAAGATTGAGGACAAAGTCACATGTGTACAGCATAGTGTACCTTTAAGAAATAAAATGTAGATCCATCTCTTAAACCTAGGTGCCTCCCTTATCAAAATGTGCAAAGATGCCCGGAGTGTCTTACCTAAACGGGTACTTGTTGAGCACAAACAGGAGGCATGAGGGGCTTTGCACTGACAGCAACTATTCTTCCTTGGTTGCAGCTGTCGGGTCAGGTAGGATCGTAAGGGCATCTTTGGTAAATTTTGTTACAGGCAAAACCTAGGGTTTAGTGGGGGTGATAACATTTATAGCTTTTATACGCTTTTTTTACACCTTGGACGTGACCTTTAAGGTCTTCTGTCTAGTAATGATCTAATAAAGGCTGAATATATCAAGTGGGGTTGGGGGCAGGAAACATGACTTAAGTGTGGGTCTCTGTAACATGGGACTCTATATATAGTGTGGGTCTCTCTGTAACATGGGACTCTATATATAGTGTGGGTCTCTTGGGAGTCTCGAAGGGTGGGTCTCTCTATAGCGTGGGTCTCTCTGTAGTGGGATCTTCTGTAGTGTGGATCTCTCAATAGCCTGGGTCTCTATAATGTAGGTCTCTGTAGTTTGGGTTATAGTGTAGGTCTCTCTGTAGTGTGGATCTGTATAGCCTTTGTCTCTGTAGTGTGGGTCTCTATAGTGTAGGTTTCTCTATAGTGTGAATCTGTATAGTGTGTGTCTCGTAGTGTAGGTCTCTCTGCAGTGTGGGTCTCTCTGTAGTGTGGATCTCTATAGCTTGGATCTCTATAATAGGTCTCTGTAGTTTGGGTCTCTATAGTGTAGGTCTCTCTGTAGTGTGGATCTGTATAGCTGTGTCCTTGTGTGGGTCTTAGTGTAGTCTCTCTATAGTGTGAATCTGTATAGTGTGTGTGTCTCTGTAGTGTAGGTCTCTCTGTGGTGTGGTCTCTCTGTAGTGGGATCTCTATAGCCTAATCTTTTGTAGTTAGGTTCTCTTGTTGTGGGTCTGTCTGTAACATGGGATGGGGCTCTATATATAGTGTGGGTCTGTCTGTAACATGGAACTCTATATTAAGTGTGGGTCTCTGTAACATGGGACTCTATATATAGTGTGGGTCTGTCTGAAACATGAGGCTCTATATATAGTGTGGGTCTGTCTGTAACATGGGACTCTATTTATAGTGTGGGTCTGTCTGTAACATGGGACTCTATATATAGTGTGGGTCTGTCTGTAACATGGGACTCTATATAGTGTGGGTCTCTGTAACATGGGACTCTATATATAGTGTGGGGGAAATGAGATTAGTCTTACCTCCTATTCTTCAGTAAAACTTGCAGGAGAGGGGGAAGAACTTACCGTGGATCGATCCAGTACGCGGACAGTCTCCGATGCCACTGACATCTCTCGACACATCCCCAGTCCCTTAGCGCGTATGCACATACAATGCAAGGGAGCATGGATGCATCAGAGAAGCCGGCGCTGGAGCGATTGCTGTGAGTTCTTCCTCCTCTCCTACAACTTTTACTGAGAAAGGGGGTAACATAGTCATTACGTCTAAGTTAAACACAAAAAAGTTCAAAAAAATCACAGGACATACCCTTTAAGGAAAACTTTCTAGAATGATCGATAGAGTATTAACTGTAACTTACAGTGTACAATGATATTATATGATGTCCATCTAAGGGTTGCCACTGATGGATTTGCTGGTTCTGGTAAAAAAAGTGTAAAATTACCATCTGGCTTTTCATTACAGACAGCAACAGCTAGAGCTAGCAAGATATTGTCTTGTATAAAGAGGGGAATAGATTCAGAGAGAGAGAGATATTATTCTCCTTCTTTACAAGGCACTGGTAAGGCCTCATTTGGAATATGCAGTGCAGTTCGGAATCCCATATACAAAAGGGACATCTTGGAAATAGAAGCAGTTCAGAGAAGGGCAACTAATAGAATAAGGGGAATGGAGGGTTGAATATGCAGGCAGATTAGACAAGTTTGGGCGTGTAATTTGAGATGAGGCATTTGCACAAGGATATGATAACTTTATACAAATACTGGATATAATGGGCCATACAATGAACTCTCTGGTGCATTGTTCACAAATAGGTCATATCAGAGGACATGTGAATATCCTTTAAGGTTGGAAGAAAAGAAGTTTTATCTTCAGGTTAGGAAAGGTTTCTTTGCAGTGAGAACGGTGAAACTGTGGAACTGTCTTCCAGCAGATATGGTAATGGCAAGTTCACTGAATAGCATTAAAAGTGGGCTAGATAAGTTTCTATAACTAAAAAATATTGAGAATTACTGGTATTAATACATATACTGTAGTTCTGGTTGGTACAGGGATACTATATAATATTGAGAATTACTGGTATTAATACATATACTGTAGTTCTGGTTGGTACAGGGATACTATATAATATTGAGAATTACTGGTATTAATACATATACTGTATCTCTGGTTGGTACAGGACACAATTTTTCTTCCTCCTCTCCTACAACTTTACTGAAGAACGGGGGGTAGACATAGTCATTACGTCTTAAGTTAAACACAAAAAAAGTTCAAAAAAATCACAGGACATACCCTTTAAGGAAAAATTTCTAGAATGATCGTAGAGTATTAACTGTAACTTACAGTGTACAATGATATTATATGATGTCCATCTAAGGGTTGCCACCTGATGGATTTGCTGGTTCTGGTAAAAAAAGTGTAAAATACCATCTGGCTTTTCATTACAGACAGCAACAGCTGAGCTAGCAAGATATTGTCTTGTATAAAGGGGGAATAGATTCAAGAGAGGAGAGAGTATTTATTCTCCTTCTTTACAAGGCACTGGTAAGGCCTCATTTGGAATATGCAGTGCAGTTCGGAATCCCATATACAAAAGGGACATCTTGGAAATAGAAGCAGTTCAGAGAAGGGCAACTAAATGAATAAGGGGAATGGAGGGGCTTGAATATGCAGGCAGATTAGACAAGTTTGGGCTGTCTAATTTGAGATGAGGATTTGCAAAAGGATATGATAACTTTAACAAATAGTATATTAATGGGCCATACAATGAACTCTCTGGTGCATTGTTCACAAATAGGTCATTCAGAGGACATGTGAATATCCTTTAAGGTTGGAAGAAAAAGAAGTTTCATCTTCAGGTTAGGAAAGGTTTCTTTGCAGTGAGAACGGTGTGAAACTGTGGAACTGTCTTCCAGAGATATGGTAATGGAAAGTTCACTGAATAGCATTAAAGTGGCTAGATAAGTTTCTATAACTAAAAAATATTGGAATTACTGGTATTAATACATATACTGTAGTTCTGGTTGGTACAGGGATACTATATAATATTGAGAATTACTGGTATTAATACAACAATACGTAGTTGGTTGGTACAGGGATACTATATAATATTGAGAATTACTGGTATTAATACATATACTGTAGCTCGGTTGTACAGGGATACTATATAATATTGGAATTACTGGTATTAAATACATATACTGTAGTTCTGGTTGGTACAGGGATACTATATAATATTGAGAATTACTGGATTAATACAGTATACTGTAGTTCTGGTTGGTACAGGGATACTATATAATATTGAGAATTTCCGGTATTAATACATATACTGTAGTTCTGGTTGGTACAGGGATACTATATAATATTGAGAATTACTGGTAATACATATACTGTAGTTCTGGTTGGTACAGGGATCCTATATAATATTGAGAATTACCGGTATTAATACATATACCGTAGTTCTGGTTGGTACAGGGATACTATATAATATTGAGAATTACTGGTATTAATACATATACTGTAGTTCTGGTTGGTCCAGAGAACAGTTTTGATTTCCATTTGAAATCAGGAAGGATTATTTTCCTCTTTTCAGTGTTTTTTCCCACATCCTCTGGATCTTGTGAAGGTTCTCATTCATCCAGGTCATGGTATATCTGTTGTATTCAATTAGATCAACTGGACTTGAAATGTAGTTCTTGAAGACGTTTCGCTAGTCATCCGACTGGCTTTCTCAATTCAGAATGACTTGTACAAGAATCTGTGGCAATTATGTACCCTGGAAAATCCCAATTAGCATATCACAGCCAGGTGTTAAGGGTGTGATTGGATAGTGGCTAAAAGGTGTTATAGGAACGCCCAGAGTAAGGTGTTAAAACAGCATTGTACATGGCAGACAGTTGGTGTAGAACCCCCCCACCTCTATTTAGGCTTGGTTTCTTTATTTTCACATAAATGGCCTCCTTAACACCTCTCTTGAACCAGTCACGTTCCTTCGCCAATATGTTAACATTACAATCTTCAAAGGTATGTCCTTTATCCTTAAGATGCAGGTACACGGCTGAGTCCTGACCCGAGGAATTGGCTCTTCTGTGTTGGGCCATACGTTGATGCAGTTGCTGTTTGGTCTCCCCCACACAAATCAGAGCATTCTTCACTGCACTGCACTGCATATATGATGTCCCTTTTCTTGTGTTTTGGTATTGGGTCTTTCGGATGTACCAATTGCTGCCTCAGTGTGTTGTTCGGTTTAAAGCAGACAGGGATACGATGTTTTTTGAAAATTCCTCTTAGTTTCTCGGAGACCCCTGCTACATATGGGATGACCATGTTCTTTCTCCTGTCTTGCTTTTCCCCTTCACTGTTGGTATTTGTGTTCTTTTCTTTCCTTCTACTTCTTTTGACAAAGGCCCAGTCTGGATATCCACAAGTTTTAAGGGCTCCTCTGAGATGTTTCATTTCTTTAGCCTTTGCCTCTGTGCTAGTGGGGATGTTCTCAGCTCTGTGTTGCAGGGTTCTGATGACCCCCAGCTTGTGATCTAAAGGGTGGTGGGAGTCAAACATCAAATACTGATCTGTGTGTGTTGGTTTTCTGTAAACCTCTACTTCCAGTTTACCATTTTCCTTAACTTCTACCAAGCAGTCCAAGAAAGCCAGTTTGTTGTTTTGTACCTCTTCCATTGTGAATTTAATGTTTTGGTCTACCGCATTAATGTGTTCTGTGAAAGCTTGTACTTCTTTCTGGTGGATTTTAACCCAGGTGTCATCAACATATCTGAACCAGTGGCTGGGTGCTATGCCCTTAAAGGTATTAAGCGCCTGTGTTTCTACCTCCTCCATATAAAGGTTGGCCACAATGGGTGAAACTGGAGATCCCATAGCACATCCATGTTTTTGCTTATAGAACTTATCCCTGTATTTGAAATAGGTGGTATTCAGGCACAAGTCCAACAAGGAACACACCTGTTCTGGGTTGAGATCAGTTCTGCTGGTAAGAGTGCTGTCTTGGCCCAGCCGTTTTCTCACCATGTCAACAGCCTCCTTGGTGGGTATACAAGTGAAGAGAGAGGTCCCATCATAGGACACCATAGTTTCTTCTACACCGAGTACTATATCTTCAATCTTGTTGGTGAAATCATGAGAGTTCTGGATGTGATGCTTAGAACTTCCCACCAAAGGTCCTAAGATGTTAGCTGTGTATGTTACAGAGTTGATGCTGCTGACTATAGGTCTTAGTGGGGCCCCTTCCTTATGTATCTTTGGGGGTCCATATATGCATGGATGTGCCTCACCAGGGTAGAGGCGATGATACATTGCTCGGTCAATGGCTTTATCCTTTTGAAGTCTATGACTCTTTTCTTGTAACGGCTGGTGGGATCCCTTGTTAAAGCCTCATATGTGTTGTTATCGGCCATGAGCATGGTCACCTATCATGGTAGTCTGAGGTGTTGAGTACCACTGTGCATCTTCCTTTATCTGCCGGTAGAATGGTGATACTGGAATCTTTCTTGAGGGATGTTAAGGCTCTTCTTTCCTGTGTAGTCAGGTTAGATGAAGGAGTTTTAGCACTGGCTAAGGCTGCAGATACCTTAAGGCGAAGTTGTTCTGCCTCACTCTGTGATACCTTATTACTGTGGATAGAGGCTTCTGTGGCTGCTATAATATCCACCACAGGGATGGCTTTAGGGGTGATGGCAAAATTCAAGCCCTTAGCAAGGACTTCCATTTCTGGCTGGGTCAGGGTCCTGTTAGACAAGTTTCTCACCCATTCCTCCTTGTTTGATGAAGTGACACTTCCCTCCTTTTGTATCCAAGGTAGTTGTTCTCCTTTGGGGCTGTTCTGGGATGACAGAATAGAGAACTTGTTCTGTTGCCTTTGTTTGCCCTTACAGTGCTGAGAAAGCTGTGCTTGTTTGGTGAACTCCATCACTCTTTCCCAGATGGACACAGGTAGCTGTGAGGCCAGGTTCTGTTCTAGTTGACTAATGTTGTGCATTAATGCATCGACTGTAAAATGTGTCTGTCGTACCCGTTCACTTAGGAGCTGTGTTTGAGCCTTTTGCAGTATCTGTTTGGCTCTGATGCCTTTAACCGTGGAATCCAGACATATACTGCATGGTACTAGCCTTTGTTGTCTGCATCGGAGGTTAAATCGCAGGTGGTTTCTGTAGTCTGCCAATTTCCTTGCTGTCTTTTCATATTGCCGTACAAGTTTGAGGGTTTTCTCCCCAAAATGATTAGAAATATGCTTGCACCCTTAACACCTGGCTGTGATATGCTAATTGGGATTTTCCAGGGTACATAATTGCCACAGATTCTTGTACAAGTCATTCTGAATTGAGAAAGCCAGTCGGATGACTAGCGAAACGTCTTCAAGAACTACATTTCAAGTCCAGTTGATCTAATTGAATACAACAGATATATCCTCTGGATCAACTGTTAGGTAAAGCTATGGTTAGACTTGATTGATGTATGTCTTTATTCAACCTGCATTACTACGTAACAAGCCTGCCCATGAAGTAGGCAGTCTCTGCTAAGGCTGGTATTTTTTTACATAGTTTGGTAGCAACACCAATCTCAAGGTTGATAGACTTTTCATCATCCCTGCCTAACAGTTGTGTGTCAGCAATTGGTTCAGAAAACACTCTTGTCCCATGGTTAGCAATATGGTTCTAAATTCACTGTAATAGAAAATATTCCATGTGAAGGGATTTTTAAAGAATCCAAATCTGTTTCCATTTTAAGTGTTTTATAGGCGATAATGTCAACTTTATATGTGTTTAGTGCCAACCAGGGGTGTTCCTAGGGTTTTTATCACCTGAAACAACTTTGAAATGCCGCCTATTGGCAGACGGGGTCGGCAGATAAAGCAGGGCGTGGCTTCATCAGGGAACATAGGTGTGGCTTGTGGAGGAGGGTATGGTGGGTTTACTAACACTGACTGGTGAACTGGAGGGCTGACTCAACACTGATTGGTGGACTGGTGCTGAAATGCGGTATTGTAGGGAGCAGGATTTTTTTAATTGCCGCCTTTTAAGTTGCCCGCAGGGGCGCGCCCTGAGCAAATGTTTCAGCTTGCTTCATGGTAGGGGCACCCCTGGTGCCAACCAATGTGAATAAACCTCTTTACGTGAGTTCCTCCAGTACCCCCCCATTACATTACAAAACATAATCACTGCTGGACTAATGGTTGATGTTTGCCTCTCTGCTTGAACTAATTCCCCAAAACTAAACCCCAAGCAGGATTCACTGATTGATATATCTTCCTTAATATTTTCTCTTTTAAGACCCGCGTCCTATCCATTCTTGCACAGTGACGGTATTTTTTGTGAATTCTAGCTAAGGGTTAGGTAGGAAACAAAAAAAATAAAATAAATGGTCCTCCTGGATATAATTTTTTATCTTCTTTGAACAAGCGAAATGCTTTTTTATTTTTTTCCCCCCGTTTTCCTCTCTAGAAATAAATCAACTTGTTAAAAGGGCGCGTTCTCTTCTCAGCTGCACACCCAGCTGAGGCTGAACACGGGGAAAAAAGCTGTTAATATACAAGCCACATATGAATAAATCTGTTCCAAGAATTCACACGGCATACCTAAAACCCAGGCAGAGGACACGATGCTCTTGTTAAATAAATGATAGGTGTGTAATCCTTTTTAGCTAGATTCATCTTCACTACATCAAAACAATGCAGAGGCATAGAGCCGAGTCTGTTCCAGAGATACCCGCACTCTCTTCTCTATCAGCTGTGAGCGTTATTATCAAGACTATTTGCATTGACCAAAATGCATTACCAAGAGCAGGATACACGAGAGAATAATCCTCCGCTTCGTAGAATGTTGACGCTATGTAAATTAAATTATACACTTTGTGAGAGATAAAGATTAAATCATAAAAAGATAAAGATTAAAATATAATGAAGATGAAGCGAAGAGAAGCCAGTGGATGAGAGCAGATAGGAAAATCAGAGATATTGTCACACGGAGCTTTTATTTGAATATGGGGGTCAGTCAGTCTATAGAAGGAAAGGGTCTTGTACAAGAGTTGAGACTGGCTGGAGTTGCGTTTCCAAGATAGCTGAAGGATGGTATGATGGGAGTGGGGCTTAATAAATAACTGATCGAGAGATAAAAACAGTCTGTATGTTGTAGCTCACGGTGAACTGAAGATTCTGCCCTAGGTTCTTTTGAATTTAATATTCTCTTTATTTTGGGAAGTTCTTAAATCCATGTGTGAACAGTGCAATGAGGAAAGAAACCCACAAAAGGTTGTGTAAATCCATATTTAAACATATAGCAAGCAGTTGGGAGGTCAGAGGTACTTGTAACACTGCACCTAAGAGCTTGCACTCTAGCACAGGACGTGTTTTTACAAACTAATAGAGGTCTTGCTGAGCTGAGCTGGTTATTGGAATACAATGGAATTTCAGTGGTTAGACTCATTGAAAAAGCCAAACAAATTCAGTATCAAATGAGGAAAATCAATTTTATCTAATAATCTGAATCAATGTTTTATATGTGAGACAGTGGGAGATATCTAACTGATATCTAAACAGCAGTTTGTTGCACGCATGTAAGCGCTCGGGGGACATGGGTCGCTGCTAACATCGTACATGTGTACGAATCTTAAGAACTGCTTTCTACTGACCTTGGCCTATAAAGATGCATAACGCAGCTTAATGTCAGTAGCTCTGATTGGTCTAAAGAAAAGGTTCAAGCTGCAGTTACTAATTCTAAACTTGGGGGGGGGGGAATCTAACTTGTGAAAAGTCCAAAGAGGATTCTGTGTAAATAAACTGTTTCTTCATAGTGTTTCCATATGCCAAAACAAGGGCAACAGCAAATCTGTACGTCATCAAGGCTGGCGAAGAATTGAGTTGTAAATGTTAAACTCAAAGATTATTTTGAGAAAAGCTTGAACACACTGCACAACTTAAAATTGCAGAAGAATGGTACATTTAACCAGGGCCAGTTCTAGCCATTTTGGTTCCCTAAGCAATTCTTACTTGGTGCCCCCTTTTCAACTGAAACTTCCCCCCCCCAACCACCTCTTGAATTTTGCTTTGTAAACATGTGTGATCGTGGGGCCAGACCCATGACGCATGATGTGTACGGAAGGCCGGTTTGGCCGACTTTAGGTAAGTGTATGGGCGCTCGGTCGGGCATCGCCTGTGGTCCAACCCAGCGGATCATCAATGATCAATTTCCAAATGCCCATATACTTACTGATAATAGCCCGAAACAGCTGTTCACACACACCATGTGTCTCGTGTCGGGCCCTGCAATCGCGTATTTGTACGGGTCTTTAGTTCTTGCATACATAGATAACTAAACCAAAATTATTATATTGTTTGCAAAAAGATAGGCCACAGGAAACGAGATTGGTAACAGCTTGTTGCACTATGGCTGATAAGGATTCCTGAAAAAACTTCCTCTCCATATATGCAGTTCACCTAGGTCATTTATGCCTAGAAACAAACCTGCATGTTATATCACTTGGCTTTGTAATAAAAATGACACGTCATACACAATAATTTAGTACTTGATGTGTAGTCAAAGCCAAGGTTACCCATAATCAATCAGATCTGACAGAATGGCCCCTCTATCGCTAAAGTGAGTAGCGCAGAAACGGTTGTTCCCGATGCCGATGAACGTTCTACGTCTGTGCCAGGAACAGTCATTACCTTCCAAAAAAATTCCCTCGGCCACGGTTAATACTAGAGGATAGAGAGTCGGCCAAAGCCGAAGGGACTATGTCAGCCCCGAATGCTCTCCCTATACTTTATATAAGGAGAACGCTCTGGGCTGTGTATCCTGATCTTTGAAAAATTACAGAAATGACAGCATGTACCCAGTTTTATGGAACTGCTCTTTGGGTGGGTCCACCGGCTACTGAAAAACAAAAAGCCATAGTCAAAAATAAACGTGGACCTAGGTTTCCCAATAGATCTCAGTTTATTAGTACAGTCTGGGGTAATGGTCCAAGGTCTTTCATTTCAAGCAAAAATGACAAATGCTACCTAAAAAGCACATTTTCTTGCAGGGTATGGAACATCTTTATCCTTTCTTGAGATTTTGTTTGCCTTTTTAGCAGCTTTAGAAATAAGGATGCGTCAAGACAGGCAAAATAGAGAACATTTTTCACTTGTCTGTGTGTCGGTGCTTATAAGCAGTCTAATTAAAGAAGAACAGAACAGATCAAAAAATAATAAATCCCCAATGCATTTGTTTATTAAGAGGTGTTTGTATTGGAGTTTTGCGCTGTGTAAATAGATCACCGTGTAATCTTCTTGTGATATACTATGTGCTGTACATACATAAATGGTTAGTAGACAGTCTTAGTGCTCAGTCTAGTCATACAAATTCTTACATTAAGATAGGTAGCCTTGAATTAATTGTATGGAGCAAGCGTGTTCCATGAAATGAGAGGAACGTTTATAAAAAACAAATTGTTTTTGTGTCAAAGGACAATACTAAAATAAAAATGTTTAATATGGATATTACTGTACTTGTGTATGCACCAATACACAAACTGTCAGCAGATAGACTATCTCTGCTGTAGATGGTGCCCACCTGATGTGCACACTAAATTAATTTAAATAACCTTCCTACATCAAGCCAGCTGTAAATATTTCCAGTGTATTTGCATTCACTAGTAGGGTACGCACAGTATTGAAAGCACAAAGTATGTATATGAAAAACTACTGTATATGTCTGGTTTTCTTTTTATTCTGCCTTCATACTGTTTTTAGGTGGGTCCAGCGTCCATGCATATTGACCTCCTTTTTGTATAAAGGATTCTTATTTCCTCATGGAAACATTGTGTGTCATCTTGTCTAGACAAAGAGTTTGATCATATTGTATTTGTATATCGGTTACATTAACCCCTTTCCCTCATGCCATTGGTCAAAACTAAAAGTCTGATGTCAAAGGCCAGACCCCCTGGCCAACCGCAACTTCTGCGGTTGGTCACAGCCCAATGGTGAGGACTTAGCAGTTTATGTCCTCATCTTGGGTAATTTGAATAGGACACAATAGTTTAAATTGGTGTTACTTGCTCATGTGGTAGTAGTTACCTTTATACCCCACAATCAGGACCCCCACAAAATCTTCTTTTGGAAAACTTACCTTTCCCCTGGTGTTCCTGAAAGAAAATATTTCCCTCAACACTTTTTCCAGGTGCTTGTCGCCAGTCATGGCCAAGGAATTTTAATGGCTACCCAAACCTCCTAGTTTAGTATCAAAATCGTAGAAAGAAGGTGACTCTACACAGCACTTTAGATCAAGTGCTATTTTATTGTGCAACATGTTTCAAACTTCGAAACAATAAAATAGCACTTGATCTAAAGTACTGTGTGGAGTCCCCTTCTTTCTACGACTTTGTTACAAGTGTCTTGGAGCAACCATAAGGTAAGGGTTCCGTTAAAAGTTTACCTACCTCAGTGTGGATCTACATTGTAAGCCTCCTAGCTTTAAGCTGTAAAGGAGGCAAACAGTCCGTGAACTTTAAGGTATATACAGTATATTTTTTCAGGAACGCCAGGAAACATTCTGGGGATTTTGGGGATCCTGGTTGTGGGGCAAAAAGTTTAGCAAGTGGGTTAACAGATCATTAATAGAAACATAGTAATTCATCCCCTCCCCCAGCTGCATCATAGCAGTGACTATACAATAACATATTTATACTGTGTAATATTATCTAAAAGTAGTTATAGAGTATGCACATGGATAGCAAATAATATGTCTCAAGTGAAAGCAGATTTTTATTATTAAAAATAATAATAAAAAACCCACCAGGTGATTTAAGTCTGTATGGCTGTAGCAGATTTCGAATATTTTGGTTTACAATATTGATAGTTTCACTTTAAACCCTTGCCAATCCTTGATGACTGGTATCACAGTTCAGTGGTTTTGTACATAAATACAGAGGCTGCAATAGAACTTGCAACTCACCAACAATTTCTGACATTCAGACCTGTCAGTAATCCCCTTGATATCCCCGTCTGTTTCTTTTTCCTTTAGTTAAAGTCTTCAGAATTAGCATGATGCATTTAGCAAGTATAACGTTCCCTCTGTAAATTTGGTATTGACCTTGATAGGCCTTCATCGTGAGAAGAGAGGTTAGTGAAGGGGACTTTAAATCAAAGGTGGGGGGGGGCGTTGTGACAAAAGCCACTGGCAGGCATATATATCAAAATTAGTCTCATTTCTGTCACTAAAATAAATCTAATGTGTTTTTTGCATTATTCTATGCCTGCTCATGAAATCCTCATTTTGTACAAACATCTTTAAATATTGACATAAATATGTATTGACGTTACCCACCATGCCTTTTATTGTGAAACTATAGGGCACAATCAGCCTGCTGATTGGTTATTATATGACAGTGGGGAAAAAAGTATTAATTTCATGCAGAAATATGTTAATTTCTTATTGGATAATTATCTGGATACGTGCAAAACAGGCTTATATAAATATATATATTATCAAGCCAGCCAGTGGTTATACGGTATGCACATAACCAAGTCACCTATTATATAGTATTATATTATATATTAGGGTATATTTGCATTACAGTGTTATGAACTGTGTCTAATTCCTTAGCACATATAAATAAATGGATTTTAAGGAGCATGTCTACCCTCATAATAAATTTACATACTCCCAAGATCATTATATTTACTCGCCTCCCCTTGGACCCTGAAGCCCAGAAAACATACTTTTTCTCTGATGCCAGCTTTCTTCCAGGTTGCAGAATCCAGTCATGGCCAACGCCTGACTCAGCATTCGTCCGTGCATCTGTCAGGGAAAGGTACGTTTTCTGGGTTTGAGGAACCATGGGAAGTTGAGTAAGTATGATCTCTCTGAAGTTTGGGGCAGTAAAAAGGAACATTTTTCTGGGGTAGACATGCCCTTTAATTTTCTTAATCTGTGCTGCACCTTTATAATTAGGGCCTGAAATGAAGGAGTACCTCTAAAGGTTTGTAAGTAGTATTTCATTTAAAACTAGTGGTGTTTGTATGGGTGGCAACAATCTGCCAAGATTTTGTGTGTGCCTTATAACTGGACAGTTTATATTGTATGTATGTATGTATAATGTTATTTATAAAGCGCCACTTGGGTACGCAGCGCTGTACATTAAAAAAATACAGAGTATACAAACAAGGGGATAAGTGCAAGCCATTGTACAGAAAGATAAAAATTAAATTGAATACAATTTCATACATTGGTTAAGAAAGCATATATATAAATTATGTATAAATTGATATAAGTGCAACAAGCCTTGACACATTAGGAATGAGAACCCTGCCCCGAAGAGCTTACAATCTAAGTTGTAGGCATTTGGTTCCTAGGACACCACAACCATATACACACACACAATCTATTGCCATTTAATCATCATTATTATTATTCCTTATGTTTATTTTACCTGTCTCTCTCTTACTAGCCCTATTAAACAGGTATACTTGGCCAGTCTCTGAATCCCAGACCAATGTTGGCCTAGTACCAGATTACGACACTCGGGGGCTGATGCTAGAAGAATTAAAGGCTATGTCCACCCTAAAAAAAGTTTTTTAATATAAGATTCCCCAAGGGCTCCCAGCCCCAACCGCTATATTTTTATCTTTAGAAAGCCCCCCAAACTCTACTTACCTCCCCTCTTTCCTCCGCTTCGCTCCCGGCCCTCTGCTTGCAAGAAAATACAAGCAGAGGGGCGGGACCGGCAGCCGCGTCTGTGATTGGCTGAGCGGCAGCCAATCACGGACGCGGCTGCCGGCAGCTCACTTCGGCGGAGGAAAGAGGAGAGGTAAGTAAAGTTTGGGGAGCTTTCTAAAGATAAAAATATAGCGGTTGGGGCTGGGAGCCCAGGGGGAATCTTACATATTAAAGAATTTACGCTAGGGGGAGAGAATTGGGAGGGGGACTACAGGAGAACCCTATGGAGGGGGGAGATGGGGTAAAGATTTAAACTACACTACATGATGGGGCCAGTAGTTGGGGGGATTATAGTTTTGGGGGTGGACATGCCCTTTAAGGTTTGCCCGTGTTATTAATTGGCAGCAACCAATAAGATGTTTGCTTTCAAATGGGTTGGTGCAGTTTTGCTTGGTTGCTGAGATATTCATTGGTAAACATCATTGGTATATAGTAGGTGTTGGCTCTATCCCTTAATATCCACTATAAAGGTCCTGTCCAGATGATACATAGACTTTCATTTAATGTGTAGAACATTTGCACGTCTATATTGGTATTTGGATGCATATATATGTCATAGTGTGTGTGTTTGCATACTGTTCCAGTAGTAGCGGAATTCGATGGAAAGGTTTGGTTTGCGTGTACTTATTTGATGTGAATGCCAAATTCCAGCTTTTGCCGATTCCTACTGTAAGAATTCTTATTTGTTATCTGGCTGAGCTTTCTGGGAATTTGTGTTCCCAGTAACAGGGGAAGGGGGCATCTGTTTAATTAACCTGCTTTGCCTAAAATTAGCAGTAAGTATGTAAAAGATTAGCGTAGTGTAACAAATTATTGAATGCAAGTGAAGGAGTTAATGTGATGCTGCAGAATGCCCCTTCTCTGTCTGTGTTGTAATTGCTTTCTGCCTATTGTATCCCAGCGCAGGAGAGTGTAGGTCAATAAGGATGGTCACATTCAGAATTTCATGATCTGTGTACTGGAACAAATTGAAAGCTTAGGCTAGTATCAATCACAGTGAAAGAAGAATACGTGGGAGGGGGTCTGGAGGTGTTAATTGTTACTGCCTTCTCAGGGTACCAGACAGATAACCGGTAATGAAATACTTATGGCCCTGATACGACAAGCAGGATAAAACAATAGGCTAGAGATAAGAGAAGAGCGAGAGAATACTCTGGGGTATATGCAGAATCCTCAGCAATGTGCGGCTTTGGAAAAACATACCAGAATTTTCTTATGATATTCTGCAGTCAGATAATCCTGCAGCCTGTCGCTCTTGGGCTCTGTTTTTTTTTCCAATCCAAAAAGGAACGTTACTCAGAAATGCTGCGTATTTCTTTCTAATACTGACAGTGGTAAAAACATAACACGGTGCAAGTAAACTCTACCCGAAACTTGCGCACTAATCCACCACCTAAATGCAAATACAAGTTTTTCTTGTTTCAATATGCTAAGCCTGTTTTGGAGAAATAATAATAAATGCATTAATAATAGTAATATATAAATTATTATAGTCCATTGTGACAAATAGTCCTGCAGAGTATTTCTCTGTTGTACTAGAGACAGACAGTCCTGCAGAGTATTGCTCTGTTGCACTAGAAACTCACAGTCCTGCAGAGTATTGCCCTGTTGTACTAGAAACTGACAGTATTGCAGAGTATTGCTCTGTCGTACTAGAAACTCACAGTCCTGCAGAGTATTGCTCTGTTGCACTAGAAACTGACAGTCCTGCAGAGTATTGCTCTAGTGTACTAGACCAGGGGTGCCCAACCCAGCCGACGCTGGGGGCCACACTAGCAGCACTGAGCACGCTGAGTGGGCTGCGGGGAGTAGCTCCGCCCCCAGCCAGTCTGGTTATGCCCACAGAGCATCCCTGCTCTGCCCCTTTCCACTCTCACTTGTGGCACTGTGTGGGTCACGAAAAAATGTGTCCTGACTGCTTTTTGGGCATCACTGTAATAAATTGACAGTCCTGGAGAGTATTATCCTGCTGTACTAGAGACTGACAGTCCTGCAGAGTATTATCCTGCTGTACTAGAGACTGACAGTCCTGCAGAGTATTATCCTGCTGTACTAGAGACTGACACTCCTGCAGAGCATTGCCTCATTAGTAAATGACAATCCTGCCAAGTATTGCCCCTTTGTGCTAATGATTGCCAATAATGCTCTATACACTGTGTAAATTTAATTTAGCATAGAATACATTTAAAGGACAATTATACTCACCTTACCTCCGATCCACACTTAAAGGATCCAAATCATCTGTAATACTTGTTAAAGTGTTCCTTCCTTGAACCGGCCCGCTCCTCTTCTAGTATTCTGTCACTGACAGTTGTGATGGGGCCAATGGGAAGACACTCTTCTAGCAGAGCGTGACTTCCCATTGGCCATGTCACACACTGCAGACAGAAGAAGAGCCGGCAGACAGGGAAAACCTGTTAAGGTACCATTCGTCTGGGTACCATGGGTACTATTTGGCTGTTGGAGGCAGGTGAGTATAATTATCCTTAAAAATGCAATGGAATCAGACAAGGTCTTGTGTTCATCTCTGAACTAATACTAGATAGCTTTAACGTTCGGTTGGACATACATTTTAAATCAATGTAAATATCGAATCATCTTGTGGTTCCCCGGCCTGGTCATCTCAGTAGAAATCATGATATTGATCGCAAAGCGCACAGTCCAGATGGTTGTCAGAATGTTGTGTAGTGTATGGCCATCATAATGAAATGGAAAACCACCGTACTCTTAATTATCAGGCTGTAACTACTTTCAGCTTTTCTGGACTTTTAATTTCCCCAGGAGAATGCAAAAAAAAAAATCTTAAGTAGAAAAAGAAATTGGAAGTCCGAGAGCCCATGACAATCAGTCTCTAGCAGCCAGTTTGGGAAATTACTGTTCCGCATAGTAAACAGACCTGCAAATCTGTGTTTCGGTTTTGAGGGTTAAACTCAAATGCCAAAATGTCATTCACATATTCTGTTTTCATTTGGTAGGTAAGGTCTGACTTTATATTCCTTTACATTACTGTGTACCCAAAGACAGAGCTGTGCTATGGTCACATCTGTTTAGAGGCACCTGCCTACCATATGCAGAAAACAGAATATATAGAAAACGGCATGTACAAATACATAGACTGCATACCTGTATCCAGACAAACTTTCCCTCATTTAGGTTGAATCCATACACAATGAGCAGGTTTAAATCTGTCATTAAATCCTACCTATCTGGTAACCAGCACAGTATATGATTGTTTTATTTGCACTGCATAAGTCTCACCAATGCATTGTAAGCTCTACGGGGCAGGAAACTCCTTTCCTCTTGGGGCAAGGCTTTAGCACTTATATAGTTATATTTATATAATTTATATATTTATGTACTGAACTATTCATGTATTTGCCCCTTTGTATGACTTTCTTATATTCTGTTACTGTACAGCACTGCGTCCCCAAGTGGTGCTATATAAATAAACTATACATACATTGTACTCTCATTCAGACAGGCATAGATAGAGAAAAGTCATACTCAGCACTCACCGTATCCAAATTCAAATAATGATCTGTTGCCTTTTATATTTCGGGACCTGGTTTAGTCAATAGTTTAATAGGCTGAAGGTAATAGTAATAGTTAGGCTGAGGCCACACTACAATGTGTGCAGTTGTGCAATGATGCTTTGATGTCCGCTTGCGTGTGCGATGTCAGCAATTTACACTCATCCTAGTGCATGCAAATCACACCAAAAATGATTATCACATGCGCTCCGATAAGCAGATCGTAGCTCAGTGCACACCAACGGAGAAGATGTGGTCAGCCTCATAGCCCAAAGCTACGCGCTATTGCGATCGGATTGTGCCGAGTGTGGCCTAGCCCTTAAACACTGAGACACCAGGGCTGAACACACCACAGCTTAAGATACCCCAGACAGACACATAAGAGAAGGGACAACACCATTACCCACAGGTAGAAAGTTCTAAACAGAGAATTTTAACATTCAAAGAGAAATCGTACAAGTGCAGAACACAATCTAACACACAGTTCTGTTTATCATAGGTGAATTCCTGCACAGGCCACCAGGCCCAGGAGTTCAGTTTCCTGTAAGGGCTGTACAGTAGCTTACCTGTACAGTCCAGAAGTTGCCCCATAAGCCTGTGGTCTGTTCCTTTATGTACAAACAACCAAATCTACAAATCTAAACTCCCAGGGGTTCCAGTGTTTCATAAACGTTTTTCTTTCAGAAATTCTCATTTCGATCATTGATATTGCACTGGAAGTCTGTCTATATTAATTCTGTCCAAATGCTGTGTTAGAAATAGACATAATGTGCCCAGAATGCATATTAACAGTTTCTCAAGGCTTTATAAATAATTCCTGCTTATCTGTGTAAAAGAAATAAAATGTAATATTTATACAAGGTATATTCTCTTTTATTTATCAAGATCCAAACCATCGGATGGAGCATGTCATAGAGCTCAACGATAAATGATTCCCCAATCACAGTCTTTAGAGACAAAGGCATCCATACACTATATACATAAATTTCCACGTAATTAGAGCAAATGATGGGATCCAACATGGCTTCAGACAGGTTTATAATACATACAAACTCATTGGAGAGACTGGCAGCCTTATCGTACACAAAGAATCTTTAGCAATACACGGTCCCACTGTTATTACAATAGGTTAGTCAGTAAACAAACAATTTTCTTTCTCTAGCTGTAGCCTTTCCATCTGTGTACCTGTATGAATTCAATGTACCGTGTATTCTAAAAGCACGTGGATGAATGGCCTCTACATGTTATAGAACTGCAATCTTATCTCAGTGTGTACTTGAACAGATGTAATCAGCCCCCATATCTCCTGAATGAGATCTGCATTATGTGTAATCTGGTGAAAGCGAACAGGTCCCTCTATAGTAATTTGACATTTCTAGATATGTGATGTCAGTAGGGTTGCCAGATCAGTGAAAAATCAGAGGCCACCTATTAAAAAGACATGCAACAGTAATACAATCAATGCATTTGCTAATTACAATTATTAAGAGCGTCCTACAGTCAGCAGTAGGTCTTTTTCCATATAGATATTTTTATTTATATAATGAGAATACACAGGTGTGGACATTCTTAGTACATGCTAATATTACATGCTGTTTGTTACTAAAAAAAGTCAAGTAAATGATAACTCTGTAAATATCCCTTTCCCTTGCATGGGGATCTCATTGTGTAAACAAACTGTGCTCAGGACATCTTCATCATTTGCTTCACATTCAGACACTATTGCTTGCCTTGGCAGAAACCTTCCTCTCTTCCTTTAAGAGGAATTTAACTTGCAGGTGGCCAGCATTATTATAATAATACAAGAAGAATGTACTGCTTGAGTGAGACTGGAATCTGTATGTATCAGCTCCTGCCCAAATTCTTCTTTTTATTTAAGGAAATATCCGTAACACCATGTCCCCTGCATGCCAATTCCTTGTACATAATACCTATGCAGTTATAGCACTGGACTGTATGATATATTTCTCTGATTGGTTTGGGCAATAAAGACTTTCCGGTCTGTAAAAATATGAAATCTCAACAATCACAGGTTTGGTGGTATATGATGGTATCCATACCCCCCAACCTACCGGTTTCTCTGGGATAGACCCGGTTTGAAGTCCAGCAAAGGGCATAGGCGTTTTAAAGGTGTGGCCAAGAGGTTTGGGGCATTACGGTGGTGGAGCCAATTATGCCATTGTTAGGCTTGACCTTTTCCCCAGAAAGTTGGAAGGTGTGTGGTATATGTGCTTCTTTTGTTGCTTTGTGTCCTTAAGGTTGAGGCCACACTACATCAAAAAATAATGGTGCAATAGATTGCGTGATCTATAGAAGACTGTACTTTCTATTTGGACAAAGATTTGACTGTTATTGGCCCATCACTGGTGAATATTACTGCTGATATTTTAACCAAATAGACTGAAAAATGGTGATGGCTGGTTGGTTGGGTTGGAATATCATCTCATGCGTACTTAGCCTAAGGGGCATAAGTTTTTTGTGCTGTGGGGTTCTCAGTGATGTAACTAGGAATTACTGCCGCTCCCTAGCAAAATTATGATGGGGCCCCCTTTGTTGGTTCATCTACTTTGGTTTTCCTAAAAAAAAGTTGTGTTTGTCATAGGGAAAGTAAGAATATAGGACCCCCTTGCTTCTGTTGAATATTGTTGCCCATTAATTTGATAAAAAATGTTTGCCTGTGCTATTAATATCCTGCAACCAATACGATATCAGCCTTTTAATATTGCTGATTTATAGCAGAGGCAAACTCTCACACCTTTTATTAAATAAGTCCCAATAAGTCTTAAAGGGATGTCTAATGGGGTCAAGGAAGCATGTGATAAAAACCTAGATATATGTAATGTAGTAAAATTTAACCTTTGGGCAGAGAAAGTAGATTTGACTTGGTAAAGGTAGATGAATGATAAAATGAAAGAGGATCGGACTTAGAGGAGGAGGCGCTGCGGGGGAGAGGCACGTGGGCTTGGAATGAGAGCAATTTTGAGAACAGAGTCACAGAGTCACATGAGCTTGTAGTGGGAGTAATGCCGGGGGGAGAGAAATATGAAAAATGAGTGAGACTTCTAGATACTGAGGTGTCATAATTTGACTGTAAAATCCTGAAAGGCTTAGTGAATAGAGAGAGGCATCTAATGTATCATTTCCAAGGTGTCTATTACCCACTTTTTATTGTTTTGCTACCACTTTTTACCCTTCTTTCTGGTTCTCCTTAGAGATGCATGGTAAGCAGGACCTCTAGAATAGAAATCTGTTTCACTGCACAATCCAATGCCTTACATTTAAAATTAAGTAAATCTAAAGCTAATAAAAGTACAGTTTTTCCACTAGTGCCTTATTGGTTTATTATACACCGCAAACGTAGAACTATTTAGAGTATTTAATCTAAGCACCCCCCTCACCTAGTAGTATCCAGGGTAAACCACTAGATCCTCACCCCTGGGTTTGATGTAGATCAAGCACAATAAGCTTTATTGTGTTATAAGTTCGGTTCCTAGGGCCAATCTCTCCCTCATCCCATGACTTGTCCAGTGGGAAGACTACACGAGAACCATGCCTTCCCATAGGGCAGTCTTGGAAAAGAAAGGTACAGAGCCAGATTGGCATTATGAGACAGATTTTGATGTTGTGCATGGGGTCTACAGCAGACACACAGATTGAGGTCCTCACTCTTGATACTATAAGGTGAGGGGTGGTGGTTTAAGATAGTATAATTGTCTTTTAAAAGTTAACATTCTAGAACCATTACCAGTGCCAGATGACCAATTTATATAGCAAGTTCTGGAAATTAGACAGTGTAAGAGTAACCTAGTACCCAACATTTGTCCATCCCAATAAAGGATCATCAGGTAATTATCTCCTGCTTGACATGTTGCTGTTATCAACATTGGATACTGTATTAAGTATTTTTGATAAGATTTGACTTGTTGGCTTGTTGAATAATATTTGCATTGCACAGCTCAATATTTTCTAATTGTAAGTATGAAAAGGGTTTTACACAGTAAAATGGGTATATTTATCTTGGTCTAGTTAACTATTACCGCCAAGAATTAGCATTCTTGGAACACTTAAAATGCTGATTGGTCTCTGTAAATGAATGGAATTGAAACAGTTTTGTTTACAGTTACTAGAGAAAGCAATGCATTGGCCTATTTGCTGTGTATGTGTGGCCTGAGGGTAGAACACATTCAATATTCTAGTGATGGACCTGTTTGTCTCAACACTTCTCCATCAGTAGCAGAAGTTTGAAGTCCCGTTGTATAGAAAGCTTTGTCACGTTAGCAGGTTAGTGTATTTCCTGTCAAAATAAAGAACTCATCCATGGATTTTTGCATGATTATGAACGATTGTTTTTCATTAGTAAGCTTCCCATTACATATACACATCTGTAGCTATATTGAAGCTTTACAGAGAAACACTAATAAATATAATAATACAGATTCTTAGTACCTCAAATGGGCTACTGGTCTAGTCTAATATATAGTCCATGTTATCTCTGAATACCCCAATCTACATAATATGATGGGATCTTTGAGCTTTGTACACCTCCCTCTCTTTAGGTGTTAGAGAAGCCCTGAGTGATAGCCGAGTCTCAGGAGTCACAATTAGAGCCGTAAAAGGCTTATGACTTCTGTAGAAGAAAATCCTTTTCACCAAAGAGCTTGTGAACTGATACCAGCTGACAGACTGGGAACCGCTTCCATGAGTTGTTTGTTATATCCACTGACTAGGGATCTTCTGCATACAGTTCCCATAAGGCTGCTGCTCCCTTTTCCATGGCAAGACTTCGAATGTTGTTGCTCACCAGAGGCATAGGATGTCAACCTTTTATGTGACAGAATGGACAGTGGAGCATTATGGGAAATACAGAGCCCAGTAATACAGTAATGTTGGAATTGTCTAAGATTTGAAGTCTTTACCCAACTTTGTAGTGAAAATGACTTCTAACATTGGGTATAAATTGTTACTTTATACAAGATAAAGCTTTGGATGTCTTGACATATGCGGGTACAGTTTGTGTGCAGGTTCTAGAACAAGTTGGTGGTATTAATTGCAATTCATATGAAGGAACATTACAACATCACCTCAAGACATAATTCCTGTGTGCCTAGGTAATTGGGGCAGATGTGCAGAGCATTTTTTTGGACAGCTGGACAGAGCTACAACTCGGTATATAAACAGTGACTAGCCCCTTAAATGGAATAAATCTAAAGGTAAATTGCAATGGGAATAATAAAACATTGTTTATGGTGTTTATCTGGCAGTAAACACATTTCTAATCAAAACTATTTTTGTAAATGGTTAACCAGTGCAAGCCCTGCAGTTTATTTCACACTCACAATATAGCGTTTCTGGAGGGAATTCTCCACCCTTTGTCATGTGATTGTTTTATTAATGGGCTATGGGCCCTTTAGAACCAAGAATAGTTTCCATTTCTGAGATACAAAGGAGATTCAATAAAAGTTCTTATCTTAAAAAAAGAAAAGATCAAATCAATTGAATTCGCCTGAACCTGTTGAAATGTTAACGCTGTGTGCGGCCAGCTTTACTGTCTGTTTTTGGAGCTGTACCTATTGTGTTTTACTGTCCTGATGGGACATTCTCAAGGATTCTTTTCATAACTGGAGATGGTTCATTAGAAATAGTTATAAATCCAGTTTTGGAATATTGTTGACCGTCATGTACCGGTATTTGTTTGACTAAACACGTTCAAATGGTAAATAACATCTGAGGAGCATTTTTAACGATAAGAACTTTTATTACATCTCCCTGATTAGCTCTAAGGTCCCTAACAGGTGTTATAGACTTTATAATGTAAACTAAGAATGAGAAGGTTTGAGAAGGATTTGCATTAACTTTTCATAAAGAAATCTACACACTTATTGGTTGTAAACTAACAGTTACAATTAGTATGGGCATATCTGAGAAAATGCTACAGTCAGGGTTAGGTCCCAGTATCAGCGCATGCAGGATCTTTGAAATGTGCTGCCGTGCGTAATATAAATATGATGGTAAATGATGGTAAATAGGCTTGTGGCGGCTGCACGAGTGTCTTTTCTGTTACTTGCACAGCCTCCACAACCCAGGGAATCGGTTAGCACAACTTAAACCCTAAAAAAAAGCTCTCTGGCCACCTGTAAATCTCAGTTTATCTATGAAATCATCAAACTTATCAAATAACACAGCGGGACATAGCAAAAGAAAATGAATTGTTTTTTTTCAAAAAGGAAGAAAATATACAGAATAACCACATATGTGTAATATAAATGATTTTAAAAAGACTGAACTTCCCCTTTAACCTATCCATGAAAACAGAGAACCAATAAAAACGCAATATAGGCTCCATTGCTCCATTGCTACACCTCCCCTCTTTTGTGTCATAATGGCATCCTTGTTTATATGATAGAGAGAGACCCACTGTAGAACACACGTTCATTGGCCATGTTAGTAACCTTATCTTTAGTTAAAGAAAGGTAAGTGATGATGAGGGCGCTGTGGAACTCAGATTAATGTTTAATTCAGGCCTTAGGGGAAGATACTGCTATAATGGATAAACCTCTTGTCAAGGTTTTCCTTATTGTTTAAATATGATCAAATTTACAGTTGAATCGTATTTATTACCTGGTCTCTATAGTCACATTCTGCTTTATCAAGTACCCTAAATTACCCAGCACCCCAATCCTTAACTCGTCATCTTTAATACACTTATAGATGCCTCTTCAATGGTTCGCAGGCCCCAATGGTAGCAGATTGGGTTAAAAATAGCAGTGGTTTAGAAGTCCAGAGTACAGAGAGATGAATAATACACATTGAATCATTGATTTCTTATTTACAAAGGGCTCACTGACTTGATAAGTAGCATTTCACTCAAGCACCTCTCTCCCTTTAATCCCACATCCCCTTGCAGGCTGAAGCATCACATAAAACAGCTGCGCCAGAGCTCTAATATGAAACACACTGAGCCAAAGGGACTGTGCTGGTATTTACTTTTATAATGCGCTGCTCTTGTGTGTAACGCAATATAGACTCGTGATTCCATGGCTCCGTACACTGGGCTTGTTATACTGATCCAGCTCTGAAGAGAGAGATCAATTGTGTTTCCTCTAATTAATAGGCTGGCAACACTGTCAAAGGGAAGAAATATAGCTCTAGATTGTCAGCTTGGTGGTTGTGGATGCACCAACGTCTACTGCTTTACATTAATATTACAATATGTGAATAGTTCCATATTTAGATAATTAATTTTATATGAATTCAGCTCTAATCTAGCTTACTATTGAGAATCTATCCCTTGCCATTTCAGTGTTTTAATGTGCTGCCAGCAGATCAGATCTCTATGAAAGCTGTTTGTACTGTATATATAGAGTAGGGTGATTGTGTTTTTAGGTAAAACTGTGTCTGTGTTCTATAATTCCCAATTGCCAACTGGTACATTATATCATCCAGATTACTTAACTTAATTAGAGATCACCAGCCTTCATCCAAGTTAGGACCTAAGTAATAAGGCAGATCTGGCCACCAACAAAGATACATAGTTGACAGAGTTATCAAGATAAGTACTAGGTGACCCTGTAATGATCTCTTTGTTGCAAGACAGAAAACCAATTCAGAAATCAAGAGAATTACAGATTATTTCTTCACACCTACGAGGAGACCAGCATTCAAGTGCTAGGTAGGAATGATACAATACATTCAGGCTCATTTATATTTTAGCTTTAGTTTTGCTGCAAGTGTATTTCTGGTGTACAGTTTGCGTGTGTAACTATTGTGGGGGTTTGTAGGTGTCTGTGTTTCTAGGAACAATACCTGTCTGGGTATATTGAGCTGTGTCTGCATGGCTCTGGTGAGTTGTACAGGCGTCGGTATTGTTGTGGACCCTTTGTGTGGCTGTGTGTAGTATAGTGTGTACATGTTTGTGTTGTTAATATAGTGTCAATAAAGTTTTATGTTGGTGTTACAAAAAGTGTTGTTACCACTAGTGAAGGGAACTAACATTCATGTTAGGAGCATAAAATTATTTCAGTGCCATATTAGTCTAATATATAGTTAAGTATCACAGTACTCTTATTTTTTAAATGTTAGGAGCCAATCAGAAAACCCTAGGAGCCAATCTACTTATTTGTATGTAGCCAGTTCCATAGATATCAATAGAAAGCCTATTAAAAGGTGGGAAATATAGAGGCTCCTATCTTCTTCACCATATATATTCCATATGGGAGTTTTTCTAACTCCCCATGAAGCCAGGTTACGTTGACTGTTTTCTAATCTTCAGCAGTGGGCGCTCTCCCATTCCGTGGGCATCGTCTTGTGTCTGGAGGATGCTGAGAGAGATCCCTTTGATACCCAACCTCCTCCCATGTTAGATTTTGAGAAATAAAAGAAAGAAGAAAAAAAAAAAACAGCTTTTATATTACAACATCTACAACATCGCCGTGATTATTTTCTTAAGAAATGAAGAGCTCATCAGAGCCACTGCAATCTGCTCTACACAGACAGCGTGGTTCAAAAAAACAAAGTGTTAATTTGGAGCCCTGAATCCTTTATTAGCCGTCTCTGGCTTTGTACTTTATTTAATGATCATCTTGTGGAACATGTTAGCTCTTTTGCTTTTGATAACATCTCTTGTGTAATTGAAGCAGTTTGTCTCTTTGGTATGTATTATAATATATGAGAACTTCTCCACAGGATAGTGTGCTCAGACTGCCGTCTCCACTCAGAAGGGGATCGGTCGCTGTAAACGAGGCAAAAGGGTCGCTCCAAGCCTTATAGCAAGCGCCAACCACCTGTGGCAGCTATATGGGGCCTGGCTATATAACCCAGCTTGCTCTGTTAGTAGCAGGAATTGTTGTTCATTAGTAGATCCCCATTATTAGCTTGTTTTGTGTATGTAGGGGGAGTTGCAATAAATTTCGCATTCGCAACCTACCTGCACTTCTTCCCGCAATGCATTAACCACTTTGTGCCCGTTAATACATTCCGAAAACGCTAGCGGTTAGTTGCAAGCTTTTGCGTGGCTTTAAAGACACAATTGAAAATTTTCGAGTAAAAAATAAAAATAGCGCAAAAAACGGCCCAAAATTTATTTCATCGCTTGAGCTCTGCAAAATTTTAAAAAATTGCGACATGCCGCAGGCAGAGCAAAACCTTTGCTAGTACGTCAGTACATAAGTTAGTGTGAATTTAGCGCTTATTTTCCCTTTAGCACGGGATATGGCATCTCCCTGTTTGTGCATATGTTTGAGCATCTTTTAAATATGCATTATTTTTACCTGTGTTCTCAGGCATGTACAGATGCGTGTGCAGGCTCAGAGTCAAGCCCACAGCTTAGAGGACACAGTGATTGATGGGGAATATTGTGTGTTTATACAAAAGATCCACTGACACTGGATGTCTAGATGCAGTGGGGTCTGTCTGCCAGACTTTGCACTTGATATCTCTGACCATGACCACACAGACTTACTTAACAGGCAATCAGCATCTTCATTAGAGAATAAAGGTCACTGAATGTGTGAAATCACAACAGCCAAATAAGACCTAACAGCGCAGAAATAATGCAGTGGAGAAATTCTCCCATAACAATAATTCACAGACCTTTATCCCTTTGCGTCTTACTGCCTGCTAACCTGCTTTGCCAAAGGAAATTATAGTGAGTTCCATGAGCTCTGTGTGATCTATGTTGTTAAAGGGATGGAAGGGGGGTGGGGTTACTGTTCTTCCTTTCTTACACCGTTAGGGGGTTTGGATTTGTGAATTGGTTGATATGATTTATATCAAGAAATAGTTCCATGTTATTCTCCTTTTCATTTTTATTGTTTTTGACCAACAATACATTAAATCAGAAAATATATTAAATGAAAGTAGCATTTTATTGGTTCTCCAACCTATGTAAAGATGCCATACAGTTCTCTATGTGATGGGTCTTATGATGGCCATATGCAGGCAAAGCCAGTGGGATCCAATGGGATTTTCTAATTATCAGGTCTTAAAAATGAATTAGTGTCAGGGAGATTCAATAAAAGTTCTTATCGTTAAAAATTGGTGCTAATTTTGCCCCAACCAATCAGATCTTATTTAACATTTGAAAGCTAACATCTGATTGGTTGGGGCAAAATTAGCACCATTTTTAACGATAAGAACTTTCATTGAATAACCCTGAGTATCTCTGTTAGCTGCAGGATTGCTCACTCTTTGCTAAAGTATAAGGAGCTGATATTGACTATGGCCAACCGTACGACTAATCCGTAGTTGGGACTTTAAAGGGCCGCCTCCTAATGCACAGTCCAGTGTTTTGTGGGTTTTTTTGTCATTAAAGAATTAGTGAAAAATTTTAGTTTTCTGTTGGATTTATTTGACTCACCAGGGGAAAGTCTTGTTTGGTCCAGGCATCAGTGGATACTCCCTACACCTAGAGTGGTAGAGAAGATGGATACTATATAACTTTCAAGAAAAAAAGAAAACAGAATGATAAAGAAAATGCTAAGCTTCCCTTGTTATGATATTTAAAATGTCTGTTTATGTACATAAACTGCAAGTTTTCTTCAGAGGTTTGTTTTCTATTTCCTATCCTGCACCTCTAGACCCAAGAATTACATACATGTAATGAACCCAACCCTACGGTATTGGGACATTCTGATAGCGTGTTTGCACGTCTGTTTAATTGCCCGATGCCAATACAAGGATCATATGAACGCTCTTGTGTGTTTAATCTACATTTCAGACTCCAGTGTTGATGCCTTGCCTAGGGCATTTTTGGCCGAGTTTGACCCTAGCAGTGTCTGCTGTCTCCTCTTCCATTCCTTCTTGTCCTCTGCTCGATGCTTTTCTTTAGTCTCTGTGCCATGTTTGTCTGCTGCTGCTTCCTTTCCTCTTTTCTCCTGTAAGCGGAGAAGCCCGCTGATGTTTATATATCAGCTCTTCTCCCAGTAGCTCAATAGATCAACTTCTCTTGTTAAGTGTTGCAATGTAAATTGACAGCTGGGAAATGTGCATAAAGCAAAGACTTACAATGTGCACAGCTGACTGAAACATTGGATTCCTACTTGTAAGCTATTCCAGTTGATGGTGTTGCATTGTAACTGTAACTCTTTGCTTTCAGCTTGCTGCCCGTAAGGAAATATGACTGTAATAAAGGTAATGGTCTTTATATACTCATATCAATCATGATAGGAGTAAGGAACTGTTAACTTTGTGCCCTCTCTAAAGTTCACCTTTGGCAGAGATTAGCAGTGATCATAGCATGTCTGTACTGTCACTGAATACATAAACAAGCTCCATACGTGCCATTGGTAGTCGATAATTCCGTGACCAGGCAGTTCAAACACATGGGTTGAAAAGGTTATAATTACATTAGAAGAACTGAGCCTTTTGTCTTTTGGCTTTGATTCAGTTGTCTGTCTAAAAACATATATAGGTTTGTTCATTGTTTGTAGGGCCATCCAAGTCAAAGGGCCAACTGCAGGAGCCTGTTTTTGCTTCTGAAGCTCAGTGCAAGTAGGAGAGATAAGCAAGCCCTTTGATTGCAGGAGGTAATAAATATTGTAGATCAGCTGGCCTAGGGTGTTTTATTCCACGCTATATGTACTTTAATTAAGATTGCACCACCCACCCCTGACCATTTGACACAGAAAACCCAGGAAGGGGGTCATAGGTAAGGCACCCAGGAAGGGGTGCAAGTGTTATATATAGTAAACTTACCCCAGCCCTAATGAAACTTGCCCAAAGTGTATTTTTTTAACCCCTATACACTATACATAAGGTAACCAGCCTACAGCCCACCCACATACCTCCTGTTCATGGGACATCACTATTTGCTTCTATGGAACCTACAGACTTAATATTGTCAAACAGCTAAAACAATTGCAGCAAAGGATTTTAGCCATTTTCTTCAATATCTACTACACTGAGGGAAAAATAGTGCTCATATACTTTGGCTCTGAGGGAAAGAATATTTTGTAACAGCCATAAATATTTAATTAAAAGTTTTCTTGCCTTTGGAGAACCAGAGATATTTGGAAAGACTGTGCTGGTGGGAGACCAGGAGCTCAGCTGAACACGAAGCAAAATCAACAAAGGGAATTCGCTTCCCCGGGATGATTGGTTTATTGTAAGAAACACAAACAGCTGAATGAACACTATTGCGGCACATTCCTCTATTCCGCTTACCTGTTACACATATCATTTGTATAATACTTTAGTGATCCATCTTTGTAAACTGCGGGTTTTATTTTGAGAGCAAAATGTCCAATAGAAAATCCTTTAATACTCTGGATACAGAACAAAGGAAACAAGTGCAAATGATGTAGGTTCTTATCTTTTTGCCTGGATTTACTTCTGATTTTTTCCCCCTTATGTGCTGGTGTGTGTGTTTAAAAAGCCATGACTTAAATAGATTGCCTTTTAATGGGTGCATGTAACGTATAGGGTCATCTACTTAGTTAAACGAGAAGTAAATTTAAAGCATAATGTTGTATGTACCAGCCAAAATATGTAGCTGTTATTTAACAGTGAACATTTAACCTTCTGAAGGTATCTGAATTTGTCCACTGGGGGTCACCATCTTTCTTGGGGAAAACAGCTATGCACATGCTCAGTAGCATTGGTGCTTAGTTATTTAAGGAATGAGGTAACATTGTCTGAAATGCAGGGGTTCATCTCATTATCATCCCCAAACACCTTTAAAATCTCAAACCTTATTACTAATCATCTCTAAGGCATACTTCAGACTGCAATCATTTTTATGTAGCCACGTGGAGCACAGACTAATTACTGATAAGCTCCGCTTTACGTGTATTTTTAGATTTAAAGGTTAAGTTTGCTGTTCCTTTTATTTAAATTGGATCTCTATTAGATATACTGCTCATTCTACATGTCTGATTAGTTTCCATTTGCATTCCCAGGGTTTCATACTTATTCCTTTTAAACCTAAACACACAGAAAATTCCTGGTAATTATTTGAGAAATGATTTTAGTTGCTTACTGTATATCAACTTCCCAACTGCAGCTACACTATCTGCCAACTAGCAGGAGCAGCACGCATGTGGATTTTATGTCTGATCAGTTTTATAGGGATTAGACGATAACCTGGTGAATTATTGGCTGTGCTTTATATAGAAAGTTAAAGGCAATCATACCTGCTGAAGTTATACCTTAAATAAAAGTCTTATGAACACAATCCCTGTAGTTCTATTCTAAGGGCCTCATTTACCCAGAGACGCAAATTGCTCCTACTGGATTTGCACCTTGTGGTAAATCCCTGCGCAACCTTAAACCAGCCATTAGCTGGTCTTCAATTTTGGAGCTACAAGTGGTGCAAATCCCATATTAAATACATTGCACCTGTTGCACGGGTGTCTTTTGAGAAACCGGTGCAGCCAGTGCAATTATGGAGTTAAACTTGCGATAACCTATTCAATATAGGTTAGCACAATTTCAACCCCTATTTTTTGCACAGAACGCGTGGGTAAATCAGGCCCTAAAAATCTTCCATCAAACTATCGCTCTCTAGTTTGCGCCAGTGCTGATCTCTGGCCTTGTAGGAAATAGGAAAAGACAAAAACTTTTTTTCTTTATATCATCATTTAAAGGGGAATGTGAGAAAATAGGCAGACCATCCCTTTAACCATTAATACTTGCAATTGATGATATCACTGGTAGGTAGAAAATATATTGAGCCCGTCAGCTAGTGCTGTACATCCAGCTGCTTGCTAATGGCCTCTACAAGTTTGTCATTTGAAAACAAAAGGCGCGTTCCCATGGGAATGGGATATAAGGTAATAAAAGCATTTTAGTTAGCGAGCGCATTTTGGAGTTCAGTGACGTTTTATCGTTTGCTCCCACTTGCTAGTCTTGAGCTCTGCTTCTTGCAGTATGACAGCTCACTGGCTGTTAGGATTGATCAGGAGCCTTCTGGCAGCCAGTCAGTGCTGTAATAGCACTTTAATGGATATGAGCTATTCACCCAGATCAGACTCAATGTCAAAGCAAGCGAAAATACAGCTGTCACTCTGGACACGGCCGGCACATGCAAACAGCTGCTTAATATACTGCAGAAAGTGGCTGGCGCACAGTGTGTGCTCACGCTTATTTATTTAGCTGTCTGGAGAGATAGCTGTGATGCTTACCTGGATGTCTGCTGCACATCTTCTTTATCTTGGGTGTATCAAGAAGGTGTTCTGAGTTACATGTCTTGCCTCTAGCTGTTTAGCCTCGGTCATGGGGTACAGACTAAACAGTTAGGTTTTCATTAGTTGTCTGCTTAGCTGGAAGAGTCAGTGTTTATACCTGTCCTTCAGAACCAAATCGGGGCCTTTCACATAGCTGCCCTTGGCTGTAAATGCCCTTTGCTCCCTCTTGCTCCCTTCATCTCCTTCACCTCTGTTCTTGCTTTTTGATGTCTTGTGGCCTCAACTCCATTCATGGCCTTTCTGGCCCTGCTCTTTTCAATGAATCTCTTGGAAGATCCATTAAGTGACCTGGAGGCCCTCATATTTTGTTCCTTGGAAAACTGCTACTTTGAATGACCTTTGTTAATGATTTCTGGCTGAGTGGAGATTATGTAGGTTGTGGTAGACAGCTAGATTATTGTATTGTTATATGTCAATACAATGGACTGTAAAATCTGAGAAATCTTTGAGAAAAGAAGTCCACGTTACAGTTTCAAATAGGGGCACTAACCTTAAAAAAAAAAAAGAACAATTTCCATGGAGGTAGTAGACCAACCTCCTACTTCCCGTTCTTATTTTACAGCTTACACAGACTTTTAAAAATGGACGCTACTGGTGTGACTGACAGATGACTTTGTGCCCTTTGTCTCCTTTATAGACATAGAACACATGCACACCTGTTTTAGAGTTAGGTGTGTCACTGTGTTGGGAGTTGGGAGGAGCTTAGCACTGTCAGCTGCACCATCCATCTTTGAGGAGGTCTGTGTGAACTGTAAGGTAAGAACAGGGAGTAGCAGGTGGGAGTCCTACCTCCTGGGAAATTATCCCATCTGTTTTTTTTTTAATGTTATTTTTCACCATTCACTGACGCTTTAAATAAGTGTAATGATTACATTTGTAACTGCTTTGTGGTTGCACATTGCATTGCTATTCACCTCATTCTCTATAATGATTGGTCAGACTGTTATATTGCAGGAACATGCAATTATTCCAAGTTCCATTAACTCTATGGACCTATCAACTGATTCTGAAGGCTGGATTTAAAGGGAAAGTGTGCTGGGCAATGCAGAGAAACAGTACATTTCTATATATAGGTCAAGACCGCCTCAGAGTTGGAGAACTCTATACACAGTACTAAGCATGACCATGACATGTCTAGTTTAACTCAGATGCCTTACTGTCACCTTAGTGCATCTTACCTTGAAGACAGTCAATGTGGTACCATAGATGTCCCCCAGGCGGTTTTATCATCAGAAGCAGCATTAATTCAGTAATCACAGTGGGAATGCATGTCTATTCCTCCCAGCTAATTGGCATATGAAATTGTGAAATAAACATATTTAATCAACCAAATAGTCACATTGTGATATTGCTCCCTTTACAGTATATAGGACACTCTGCACACACAATTAGGTGTGAAACTTTCTGGTTGTAATTTAAAGTAAAATTGAAAACTCCAAATCCTTAAGAGCTTCATACTTTGGGGTCACCTACCTGCTATTGTTGCAGACTGGGGCAGGGTTATTTGATAAAAGTTCTTATCGTTTAAAATGGTGCTAATTTTGCCCCGACCAATCAGATGTTGGGTTTCAAATGTTAAATAAGTTCTGATTGGTTGGGACAATATTAGCACCATTTTAAACGATAAGAACTTTTATTGAATCTCCCTGGGGGAGTCTACAGGAGAAGCGTTAGCTGCTGTATGTGGGACATTCAGACATTTTATCAGAAACAGGAGGTAGAAGTAGTAAATCTTAATTCCTAGAGATTTATAGATTAAATTTTTTAATCATCAAAGAAAACCTGTTGCTTGTTCCTTTAAGGAATTCTTATTGTATTTCAGTTATATGATAGTTAATAACGCAGTGTTATCCCTGTTATGTCAACAGAAACAAATTGAATCTACTTGTTTAACAGTGGGAACATTTGAGTCCAGGCTAGTGGGCAATCTAAGCAGCAATGTAGCTCTCTGCGTGTGTCTCCCCGGTCGCCTAATTCACACCCCATTCACGAATCTTTTTCCACATTGTGCCACCCTATCCCTCCCTTTCTTCAGCCACCCTCAAGTACTCTGAAGCTATGACCTCGCCTTGTCCCAGCTTGTCAGCTGAAGCCCGCCTGCCTTCTGTAGAATTTCTAACATGTAATATTCAGAGCTTTTAACCGTATTGCTAGCTGGCACAGTATGGGTTTTCAATTTCCTCCACTCTATTTTATTCTCCACAGATAAAATATTTTTGTTGGGGAGCCCAGGTCTGGTAATATTTTATCCCTGCCTCCTGCAATATTAACACTTAAAATGCCACTGACAATAAACAGTAACAGTAAATAGGGCTCAGTTCTAATATGTAGTAGTGCCACTCGCTGTATAATAGATACCTACACTGTAATTTCCTCTCCTTGTGTGACTACCTTCTCTGTATGTCCCTTGGGCTCTGTCCTTTGCCTAGCTCAGCTTCTCTCTGTCTTTAAATTCAGTTTTCATCTTTAGATTTGCTTGGGTCTAACCGTAGTGGCTGTCTGCCTGTGGCTTTTCTTCTTTAACGGAAAAACAGTTTGTTTTAGCTCAAAGAAACTGCGCTGCAACAATAGCAGAAAGCCATGGGTACCCTTTAGGCAAGGAATACGGTATTCAACACGTGACCCTCCTGCTATTTAACTACAAGTCTCATCATTTCCTCAAAGCAGGTACCAGGATTTGTAGTAAAACGTCAGCTAGAGAGATGTGGTGTGAAAATGGTGGTTTTGACATTTCCACCTTTACCTACAAAAGCAAAGATTAGCAGTTTGCAGCACATCGGATTATTGCAGATTCAGGAAATTCCCTGATTGCCTTTAACCATAGCAGTTCTAAGTTGTAGTTTCACAACAGCTAGTGTGCTGCAGCTTAGTCTTGTCTCTACTGTGTTTCTCCTACATCTATGGTCCACATATTACACAGTAAACAGTGTTTATTCTGTGTCCCCTCCTTTTACTTCTTCTCAAAGTCTTAAGTGTTCACTCACCTTCGGTTCAGATGCTTCTTCTGTCCTATCCATGCTGTAATCTGCTCTGGCTCCAGCCCCACCCAAGTGATGAATGATAAATTGGCACTGCGGTAGCCCGGCCTGCCATGGTACAGGCTCCAGCAAAACCTGTGCACAATTAGCTAAATGAATGTCCTAATTGTCCTTGCTGGCTGAAGTCGCAAGGAGACTCCAGGCATGTTTTATAGAAGGGAAACATGTTCAGCTATCAGTGTGCTAGAAATAGGTAGCCTGTCTTTGGATCACATCAAAATAAAATGATCTACAGTACATTGAAAGTAGGTACATGGGATCCATAGTACTGTGAATGTGAATGTGTAATGTTTTATTTTTACATTTCGGTTTGGTCCTGTAAATAATTACATGGCTACTCCAGGGATCCTGCACTTTTGCTGCCATGGCAAGAGGCCCTTATTGCCTTTCAGAATGGTGGGAACCTATCTAGGCAAATATGGCAGATGCTACAACTGCCAAGACTTACTGATATATCACAATAAAAATGGGTTTAAGAGTACAATATGTGCAGAGATCATACATCACCTATCATACCTACTATGGATAATTATTTTTGACTTTTCTGTAGCAATGTCCAGGTCTTTCCCAGTGGGTCTCCCCATTGGCCAGGTCCTGGAATGAGGAATAGGGCAGGGCTAGGCTGAGTGGTGAGTAGACCTTTATGTAATAATTGCTGGGAATGGTGTCATGTGGTATATAATTCCATTTTAATAAGATACAAAATACATTTGAAAACTCTTTTTATTTTGTTGAGGTCTTTATGCATGCTTATCCTATCTCCTTCTGCTCCTATCTGTCTCTGAATCTACTGGCCTGTCTATAACCCATCTTCCTCTCCCTTTCTTTATTTCTGTCTCTTCTTCTCCATCATCTTTATTTTTCCATCTCTTCCTTTTAAACTGTGGCAGTGCTTTCTGTGGCAGACGGCAGGTTATTAAACTGTGTGTCCCCCCTCACCTGCCTCATAATCTGTATTGATGAAATCAAGGACATTATCTCCTTAGCGGAGAAGGGAGAGGCTTATTGCTTTCAGCATGTCATGCTAGAAGAACAGGCCAGCTCCATTTATCACTCCTGTCTCCCCAAGACCCATACATTCCAGCTGTCATACACACAGGTACAGAGCATGGTCTTTAGAGAAGCCTAAAGATATTGATGCACTCTGGTGACTGGAGGAAAATACTACAGCTGAGAGCACTGGTTATGTCATAAAGGTGAATTGATTGATAATGGATTGGAGATGAGTAGAATGTGCAAAAAACAATATTTTTGTCTATACCAGGAATGGGCATCCTTTGATGGTGTCATTGATCTTGAACTTACAGGCAACATGGGCAGCACAGTGGCTCAGTTAGCACTGATGCCTTGCAGCGCCGAAGGCCTGAGTTTGAATCCACTCCTTGCAGAAACATGAGAATCGCAGCGCAACTAGTGTGGCTAGACCTATTGGATCGGATCTGCCACAAAGAAACTGCTTAGGGATTTGGGGGAACTTTCTCCTTTTGGTGCTGTGGCATGTTGTAAGAGACAAATCCCTTTCAGTATAAATGTTAAATTACCAGCTAATTATTTACTTCCCAGAAAGGTTGTTTAGAGCCTTTAGCTTTCAGTGAATACTGGGAATTTTAGTATAACAGCAGCTGGGGAGATGGAAGTTAGATGTTCCCACTGTAGAAAAAGAGATTGTCTCAGGGCAGCAGCTTTGAATGACTTCATCCAGAGACTTCCCATTTGCATAGAATTCTTTAAAGTAACTAAGGGGAACTGGCAAAGTATGTGCTGAGAAAGGAAAATCCCTGCCACATACCGTGAAGCTTCAGTGTTTGCCCCTCCATTGAAACATTTCCCTTTCCGATGAATCCTGAATTTGCTCCTGGGCAGTTCTGTGCAGAATAAGAATTTTTATAGGAACATTAACCAGAATGTGTATTTATTCATGTACAGGAAGGACACTTGTCAGTGGGAGGGATTGTTCTTTTATGTGTAGATACCCTGTTCATTCCTTCCAAATACAACAAACGAGTTACAGTTATACAGTAGAAATGCGATCCGGTTCCAATAGATTGAGATGAAATCTGCTGGGTTGATATTTATATCCATTATGTCTGTTTTGCCCATATGTTTTGCAGTGTTGGGTATTTAATGTGGATATTGGTGCCCAGATTTGGGTTGCTGCGATTCAGCAGAGCAGGAGGTACACCTGCCCTGTGCCACTGGGTACAAGAAGCAGTTTTTGCAGTTGGACATCTTGCCTTTCCTCTGTCCATATGGGTAGAGATTTTTCTACTAGTCCAGTGCCCACTGCGCCCCATTAACATGAACCACACGTGTGAGGTGCAAAAGTTGGAGCAGTTTGGGTTCAGTTGAGAGACACTGGACAGACCTCAATGTTTGGAAAGGAAATCAGATTGTTGTACTCTATATTGAACCAGCCCTATATATATCAAATTGCTTTACTCCCCTATGTTTGTTGAGCCAGCCCTTGTAACAGTTAATTAGTGCCCATTTAGTGAACTAGTGGTGTCTGTCTGTACACACAAACTCTGTATATAACTCCCTATTCCCTCTATTTGTTGCATATTCAATGCCGTGATGCCAAAAATGAACTTCCCCTTCAGACATCCCATGCCCCTTCCTTTTCTACACACCAGCAGTGCCCACTTTATCCTACACTCTGAACGCAGCACGCAGTTCAATCCCATTTGGTTATGAACTCTCCTGGTCCCGGGCGCCGGAGATGGATTGCTTTCTGGAGGTTCTGACAGGTGTAATTGTTAAAAGCCTCGTCTGTTCTTGTTTGCACAAAATACATTTTGCCCGACTCTAGGACTTACCTGCTAATCTGCCTTCTCTCCCCATCACTCGATTCTTTGCATGGCACTAAACAAATCCCCTGTTATTTGACCAGATGGTGGAAAATCCATTCTTGTGATAAGTTGCTGCTAGTTTGCATTTAAATTACCTGCGAAAATAGAGCAATTTACTACCCTGCCTCAAAGCATCTCCCTGCTCTTCTCGTCCTCCCCTCTCTCACCCTTCCAGCTTCACAGCTCGTGACTAATTATTTAAATTCTGCCCTGCCAGCTAACCCCCCCTCATCAGTCAGGTTTGGATTAACGGGGGCACTTTACAGTTTGGTTGCTGGTTTTAAAAAAACATATTAAAACACAAGACAGATTTATCTTGTTTTATAGATACAGATATACACCGAATAAATGAATGATGGAATGCAGAATCTAATTGCATGTTTTTATTGTTTATTGCTTGTTTTTTTTCCCTTTTTGTCTCGACTGGGATCATTTCCCTTTTTTACTTGCCAGTAGGATTTGCAGTAAAGGCACTGACAGCGATGTGGTTAATTTCTATGTGAGCATTGTTGTCTGGGTGTTCATAGATAAAGAAGATATAGAGCCTGAATATAAAATAAGCAGGTAGTCATTTAACATAAGAAACCTCCTCCAGCTTAGGAGAAATGGATGATCCAATGAGAATATCCGATTATTGGAACAATTGGGATAATTACCTGGATTTAACCAATCAAAGGGCCCTAAAATTTATTTTTGGTTTTCAAACTTTAAAGAGTATTTGGGGTGTTTTAGTACAAGGTAGGGTTCCGAAGAAAAATAAGAGGACGCAGCAAGGATGAGTCAGCAGTAAGGCTACTTTCACAAGAACAGCGCCTGGCCATTTTCTAAGCAGTACCTATGAAGATTTCACTAGCAAAAAAACTACACCTGTAACCAATCAGGAACCTTTAAGATAATGTCCGCTTACCATTCATGTGCAGTTTAAATGCAATCAGTTTGCAATCAGTGCAGGCCTGCTTATTACATTTATTAAGAGTATCTTCCAATCAGCAGATGACCTGGTAACCCTAAATACAGAAAACTGTGCAGTAAACCTTTGACTTGGCCTTGGTTGACTTCAATGTGTGTATCAGTTTGTCTGTATGAATGACAACAATTTATTAAAGAATAGTAGCTGCATTCTCATCTAACTAAACCAGATAAGTTTAAATGAAAAGAGAGAGTGCACATTCTGACTTGTGCTATTATTTTTGTAAGAGGATTTATTGGATGACGCCAGTTACCACGACTTTTGGTCCATGTCTGTCAGAATCGCCTCTGTGGGAAAAAGCAGACACAAGCAGGAAACTTTTTTGCGTTTTCACCAGTATTTCCTGTTGATTTTCCAAAAACTGCACACGAACACAAACAGACCATAAACTCATTGTCCAAAACGGAAACACACAGCACATAGTGGGACCTAACCCTTAAAGGGTATGGTTTTTAATTGCCTATTAGTGGCTGTATCACTGTATTATTTTTCTTTTGATCTGCCCCCTATTGTTTTAGATATCCAATCTTTACATTTCAGCATTTCTGTAAGCAGTTTTGCTGTAGCTGGAATGGTTTGACAGGTGGTGTGCTGTATACTGTATGCAGTTTTGACAGTTCGTATGGGGGAAAATAGTCAGTGGTCAGAGCCTGAGTAAAAAAAGTACTGTATAGAAGACATGCAGCAACACGCACAACTCAGAGTAAGTGCTACTTACACATATTTATTTATAGATTAAGATGACTCAAAGTCATTTTTTCAGTATACATACACTTTAATGCACAAGTTGTCTCTTACCTGTGCTTAAAAGTAGTTTTTCATCCCAAATTGCAGCAATAAGGAAGATCCCAGGGGCTCAGTTACAGGGCCCAGGTGTTACACATGTAGGGGATTTGAAAGGTGTGTTATGTATAAATTGCCTGTCAGTTTCTTCCTTCCAGTCTTGTAATGAAATGATGAGCTGTAATTTGCATAATCCTTTAAGAAGTCAAATTATACTGTCATGTTGCAGAGTTAACATGCTAGTGAGGCGCTCTGAGGCTCACACCTAATTAGAATGTACCTTGCAGGACACTTACATTCATACAGTCTATGTCTCGTTCTGTCTGTCTCTCTCCCTCGCGCTCTCTGTTCTTTCTTACATTTATTTCTTCCTCCATTTGGTGTCCTATTTACCATCACACTGACTGGGACATTTGTATTAAAAAAACAATGATTCTCCAGTATCCAAAGCAGCCAGACCCAACATGTGTTCTTTTAATAGAGAAAATGTAAACATATGCTGCAGTTAATTGGGTTATTTGTGAGTGCATGGTCGTCCTTTATGAAATAGAAATATACCTGATTTACATATACCAGTAGAATCTTCAGTTACATTTGAATTCCTTTACATTAGTTTTGTAACTCGTCAGGGCAGTTTGTAGGGAATATTGAATTTTAGTGTCAAAGTCTCATCATTATTTCCTGGGATTTCAACTTTACTATGACTTGGTGGATACAACTCTTTTAATGGATAGTAGGAAATGTACAGTTATTATTGGCCACAATAAAAATCAAGTTACAGCAAATAGGAAGAACTTCTTGTAGGTGATTGGCTGTTTCAATGTGAGATCATGGTGTGATCTGTTTATTGGAGCTGTGAATGTGTTGTTAATTATGATACAGTACCTTGATCAAAAGTACCCAGGGCGATGAACTGGACTGTCCGGTCTTTACTGCCCTCTCAAAATGGCTAAGGGCTGAGTCCCAGACACTGCGAGGGGAGCGCCCAGATCAGACGCACCAATTGTGTATTTCTCCTAAACTATTTAATACTTTTAATGGGTTTAAAGTGTTTGGTTCCTCTTTAAAACATTTTTCTTATCATAGAGTGGGTGAATTCATTTAAATAGTTAAATGGTGCTTACCTTCATAAAGTTTTAGAATAGTAATATTACTTATTTTAAGATAGCTTTTCTACACTGAGATAGATATTTCTTTAGACATGTCTCAAACTGATGTCAGGTTTTTAATTAATAGATCTTGTACTTGCTATATTCTGCAACTTGTATTACACCAAGGTCCGCCTCTCAATTCAGGTCTGGTACCATTGAGGTTTCTTTTGTCTGTAGAGTCTTCTCTGCCCAAAGGTTAATAATGCAATCTACCTTCCTTTGTTTCGTACTTGCTGTTCTAATGAGTGTGTGCAGTTCCTAGGTACGGTGTATCTGTGTGTGCCCTGCAGTGGGAGCTGAATCACTGCCTGTGTGTGGTATATCTGCTGCCGTTCTATTCCTTATGCTTCTTTAGAGCAATAAAACACCTGTGGAAAGTGATATGATCCCCCCTCCCTTTCCTTTCTGCAATAAATTGCTTGTCACTGACCGTCCAATTGGATTCTCATTGTCCCCACACACTGTGTTGCTTTTTCACACTCCTCCTTTGTAATTTCTCTTGTGTCATATAATCTCAGACTCTCCCTTGGCTTTATGTACTGCATTTTCCATATGCACTAAATGTGCTGTTTTGTTTCTCTATACATGATAATAGATCTGTAGCAAGTCCCAGAAAAGATTTCAGTAGCAAAGTCCTGGATCAGGCAGTCTGTTTGGCCTTCTGTTAAAAATAAAGGATTGGGTCCAGATTTATTTCGGTCCTTTTCGGAATGGGATGGTGTCTAACTGCAATGATCATTATTAGTAGACTGTGGTGGATCAGAAATGTCTAGACAGAGAACAACCTCTAGCCCCAAACTCAGTGTTGGACTAGACTGTTGGGGCCCACCAGGAAATCAGAGACCAGGGGCCCACCAGGACAAGTTTAGGGGCCCACCTTTTCATTTTCTCTGGTTTCTTGGGTGAATGGGCTGTGGGTCCACTGGGGAATTCCCCTCTAACCCTGTTTGCCAGTCTGACACTGCCCAAACTTTGGGTGTAAAACCCCCAGTAGATAGTTTTAAAGTTCATTTATCATATGACAGAATACTATAAAGCCTTCCCTGAAAATCTAGGAATCAGGGCATTTTCTAGGCACAGGCGACCTAGGCGAACTGTTGGAGGGCACTGGGCACCATTCAAAGTGTTATTTCTTTTAAAAGAAGGCAATAGAGCAATAAGCTGTCTAATTTCTTTTAGGCTCCCTATTTCCATACAGTTTAATCGTCTTGGATGCAAGACTAATCCAAAAGGGGGTTGTGGGGAGATTCAATTGGTAAGGGAGCACCAGGGGAGACTTGCTTAGGGCACCAAAACAACCAGAACCAGCCCTGCTAGGAATTCTAATACATATCTATGATAACTTATATGTGAATGTATAATTATTACTCCAATGCTGGCCATTCATTACATTGCTTTCTTGCTATGACCCATTCAAAAGTTGATGATCTGCCCAGGCGGTTGTCAGGACATCAGGAGGTACGTCTACTAATGTATGGTCAGGATAATGCTGGCACAATGGAACAAGGTAGCATCGTAAGATTGTCCATTAACAAAACGTCTTAAAATCATAAATCTGATATTCAGGTGCAAAGCTACAGTGCAAGAATGTGCTAAAAGAAAGCCTCTAGGCTGAATAAATGGAAAAGCTGGAGGGATTGTGGGCTGCACACCTGAGACCACCACATTGATTGTCCTATAGTTTGATACAGGGTAGAAGCTGCTATGCAATTGGCTTCTGCTGAGAGAACATAATCGCTTTGTTATTCAAAATTGTTTTCATTTTGCGATATTTTGGAATGAGATATTGAAACATCAAAGTCCTCTCAGCTGGGAAGCTGGAGCCTGGCCAGGTCTGTCACTGCACATTGCATGGTGTCACCCTGTAATAGCTTCCTGGATGCAGTTCCTTTGGAAGTTAACAACATCACTCTCCCTCCTTACAATCATTTTCCAAAAATGGTCAGTTTATCGCCGGGGCTGACTGCAAATAGGGCATTAACTCGTCTGCTGCCCACAGATGGAAAGGGAAGATGAGATTCCCTTGGATAATAATATTTACACCTTAAAGGGCTAACGCAAAAGGGGTGCAAATGTTTGGCCCGTGCCATTTATATGCAGAAGCCAATCAGATATTCGCTTTTTACTGGGCTACTGGAGTAAAGGCTCGTACACACGTGCGATCACGGGTCCCGACCCGCGACGCATGATGTGTACAAATGAACGTGGGGATCTGCAATCGCATGTGTGTACGAGCCTTTAGATAACATCTGATTGGCAGGCAAACTCTTGCACATTTTTTATTAGTGTTTGATGTGAGGATAAGAAATTCTCTGATTAGGGAAGCTTTTAAATGGTAACTCTAATCTAAACATTTTTAGAAGCATTAACCCCCAAAACCCCACATTTTAACTTTTCTCTGATGCTCTCTGATGCACACTGAGTTCTAAAAACGTAGACACAGCCGATTCTTTCGGCTGTGCATGTCCACCCTTATTACAAACTTTTGCTATATCATAGTATATCTTCTCCCAGCCCCAACCGCTATAAAATAAATTTAAGAAAGTGCCCCAATGTTTACTTACCTTCCCTCTCTCCTCCGACGCCCGGCCCGGCCTTCTGCTTGCAAGACACTGCAAGCAGAGGGCGGGACCAGCAGCTGCGTCCATGATTGGCTAAGAGGCAGCCAATCACAGACGCGGCTGCCGGCTTCTCAGAATGCCGGGGGAGAGAGGGAAGGTAAGTAGAGTTCAGGGGTCTTTCTTAAAATAATTTTTTAGCGGTTGGGGCTGGGGGAAGATATACTATTATATCGGCAAGTGGTTTTATGGTAGGGGGAGGGATCGCAAAATGGGAGGGAGGGGGAGGAGGGCTGCAGTACGCATGCCGAACTTCTCCCAGAGGCCAGATAGGAGGCAGAGTCCTATATGGACTCTGCTATCCTCCTGGTGGGCAGTTTTTGGGACTTTGGGGGGGGGACTACAGGAGAACCATATGGAGCTGGGATGTGAGTTAAGGATTCTATTACACTACATGGTGGGGCCAATACTGGGGGGATTATAGTTTTGGGGGTGGACATGCCCTTTAATTATATTGAACTATTCTTAAAGCCAATTATCCCCATTTTCTATACGTTACATAAAAAAGGGGAGTATTTTACCTGGGTTTTTTTTGGTTTTTTTTTAAATAAAAACTTTTATCTCTCCCATTTGTTTGATCCCCGCTTTGAGGTTCTTACAATAAAAGAATATGTTGGCACATAACAAAATCCCCCCCCCCCTTCCCAAACACTTGAAGGGTTAATCAGAAAGTGTGGAAATATTAACCCGCAAAAAGAAGAGAATTCAGCTCACAAAGAAGAACAGCAGGAAGCCTGGAGAAAGAGTCGGCAGGAGATCAAATCCATCAGAGCACCTGAACATCTCGCCCAACGTGCTGCTAAAAACACAGAGCTGCCAATTGCTAGTAATTGATTCCATTTTCTGGTGCAGGGAGGAGGGAAGATGAGCAGGGCCGGGGAGGCACAGGAACCTGACGCTGTTTATCCAAGAGCATGATGTGCGTGCGTGTCTCTCTCCTCAAAACATAATTGCACAATTTCTCCAACTCCCCAGGATAATAAGTCAGATGTGTCAGAGATGGGATAGTGAAGGGGAGAGGTGAACCCTGCTCCCTGATAACCCCTTTTGGCAGTTAGCATGTGAGTTGGTGCTATAGTATTTTTGGACCCTGGTCATTGGCTTTTAATGTGAGATAGTAAATAAGAGACACTTGTTACTCTTAAACTAGGTACAGACATACCTGATTGCTAACTGCACAATGAGCGCCTGACAAATTGTGTATTGATGTCTGGTCACATGTCTATGACCCACACAATCAGATATTTCGGCCCAACCGTATTGGTCAGTCGGGCCGAAAAATCTGCTGTGTTATCATTGTCACCGGTGACCAATGTCCAATCCAGACGAATAGGTGATCGGATATGCTGTTAAATCATTGGCGATCGCGTGGCCACCTATGGACGAACGTTTGTCACCGTTAATTTCACTGCAACCGACAGTGGTTCGCCACGGCCAGCTGCTCGCTAGTGGCGAACGATTGGTCAGGGCAAAAAAATTGTCCTTGAATACTCAGTGTTTACTGTTTAGATCCGTACACACGTCCGACAGTACACCCGCCGAACAACCCCTGAGCGCAGCTCGGAGAGGTATTAAAGCATATTACTGGGTAAATTGTGTAAATTGTTCTGACAATAATGTCATACTAACTACTGCCCTGTTACTCACCAACACATATTATTTATTAATATTTCTTAGCATTACCTCCCCTCCTCTATGTTGTCTATTTATGTAGTCCTGGTCACCAAGCACAATGCTTTGTTCTGCTTTTTATTCTCAATTTGTATTAGTCAGCAATCTGTCCAACGCTTCCTTTACTGCTGTCATTTTCTTACATGTAAGTTCAGTCTCACTGGGTTCCTGGGTCTGTTTATCAGTTTGGACATTGCATTCCTTTACATTCCTCTTTAGAAATAACTTTAATCCTCTGCATAATTCACAGATGTACAGGAAACGTTGAAAGTTGTTTTACATAGAATGTAATTATACACTGGAAATTTAGTAGGTTTTTCTTACAGAATGTTCATCTGCAGGACCCTAGGTATTGTCGGCTGAAATGACAATGACTGATTTGGCTGACAATATAGCGTGTGTGTTGGCATCTGCCGAGCAGCCTGCCTGTAGGGGGATCATTGTATAAATCTTATTTTAACAACTGCAGGAGCCCAGTACAACTATCTGTCTATGGGTTGCATTGGAGAATTCCATAGTTGGCCATTCATAGGATTAGGTGGCAATTGGATCATTTAGTCTACGTATAAGCCCTAATAAGGAACAGAGACTTCTGGGAAGTTTCTATGTTACTATGGTGGCCCTTTAGGAAATGCTAAACATTCTAAGAAGCTTAAAGGGTAAGTGTGGTCTTGAATTCTTCCAAACTAGTAAGAATTATATCAAAACCCTTCCATCACACTTTCAAAATAAAACCTAAATCACATCTCTAGATAGAATTTGTGAGAAGTTATTGCTGGAAAGGTTCAGCAATATTACTTCCTGTTTGAACACTTCCTGTTTTCCACCATGTGACCCGTTTGTAGTCATGTGACCAGCCTCAGCCTGCATAAATAGGCTCTCCTTCTCAACTGTCAATTTTTTCCCCAAGTACTTTTTGTTTTCCCAGCATTAAAGGGCATTACAGTGGAAAAATTTACTTTTTTTCCCTTTCTTTCCATGTGTTCTATAATTCCCCCCAACCCCCAGAGTGTTTTCACTTTGTTCAGATTCCCTCTCTGCACTGAGATACACAAGTTAGAAGAATACGTGATTGCATTCCTCTACTCCTACTTGTACTGTCAATCAAATCCCTCCCTCCTCCATGCTCTGTAACAAACACAGAGATAAGATCATTAGCAGGGGGAGAGAGGTAGCTTTGATGGCAGAGATAAGGCTGCACTTGACCCCCCTTCTTGATAGACTTCACTGATTGATGATGGGTCACATAGAGAGAGATCGTATTTTATCAGGACACAGAGGGATCCGTTTCTCCAGGACAGCTTGCCTTCTATTGGTCACTGTGCGTGGGTGTGTTTTTCAGGATGTTGAACTTTTAACTCCTACTGCACATGATAAGCTTGTCGGTTAGCCGTAGTTGAGACATGGAGAAGGTAACGGGAGGGGGAAGGGGGGAGCACTGACAGAGAGATTTGACACCATGGAAAAACAAAGTCACTGACAAATAGGATAAAAGCAGCACAGAGTACATGAATTTAACTTTGCAATGGGGCAATGTGTTTTTTTTACTATAGATGCCCTTTAAGTCCTAACTGAGTATGCTTCTTCAGGTGATAACACGCAACTTACTGGAAGCAGGAAGTTTGAACATTCACCCCAGTGTAATGTCTCACAGGCTCCAGCCAGAGATGTGATTGTCGGCTCATTTTAAAGGAAATACTGCAGGCTTTCATTGAACCCTAAATTGTTTTGAGAGCACAGTTGCCCTTTAAACAGCATGATGATGTGGGCCAAAAATACCAGAAAGTGTTCTGTTATTGGCCAATGGCATGTTTACAGGGATGGCTAAACTCTGTGTAATAGGATTGGCTAGTTAGAAGATATGAACCAAAGCACTACTTATTGCTGTAGATTTATGGCTGATTGATTAAAACTGCACAGTGTTGACATTAGCATTGATTTGCTTAGAGGAAACCCATCTTAGAGGAACAAAGAAAACATGATCCATGCACATTCCTGGGCCCCATACAATATCATATTATCTGCACACTGGCATACATTGTAAATAAAGGTATTTTAGTATACATTAATGTGATCACGTGAATGAAAAGCCTTCCAATCACTTCAAGTAACCCCTGTCTGAATGGTCCTAAACTCATACTTGCACCCTGGATCAATATAACAGGCTTTCTCACTTCCCTCCAGCCCATTGACTTTTTAAAATGAGGGAAGAGGCCGTCCATCCAGATAGAGGAAACCTATCTTAGAGGACCTGACTCTAAGGCTACACACACATGCTCAATGCCACACATTATGCCTGGTGAGAGATTTAGCCATCATAAAAACTCGTCATCAGCTGTTCTGACTCTAACCAGTACCATTTTTCCATGTGTTTTTCTAATGCTGGCCATACAGACCCCATTTTCTAGGAAGTGGATAACTGAAAGTTGGGCTAGGCAGTTTTTTGTTGTATGAACGTCGGGGGAAACATTTTGTGAATGCCAAAAAGTAAAGTGAATTGGGCACCTTAAGCCTAAATAAGGTGACATGTTTCTTTGAGGATAAGGAATTAGTGTAGGGGCTGCATGGACTGTTTAACTTTTGCCATTTAGTCGCACATGTGAATGCTTTCATTCAGGCATCCAGAATCTGCCTGGCGCTCGGGCTCAGTTTAAGAACTTGCTATTTGTACATTAAACCAAGATGTATATTGTTTATTGAGCCCCTGTTAAAAAATAAGCCCCAGTGTGTCCTGTCAATCCTGTACCCCCCAGGCCATTATCATTTACAACTTAGTATCTTATTATAAAGAAATAAAACTGTGTTATCCTAATCTTCTCAGATAAGGTTCTTGCAGGTCTGTAATGTCACTCCGTAAGACGGGATTAACCGATTTATTTAGTTCTTGTTTGCTTTCTTAGGGAAACGATAAATATTTCTCAAAAACAAAAAAAAAATTGCGTTGGGAAATTGAGTCCGTTAAAGGAGGGATCCACATCTTAAACCATGTATTTATTCTTGTTTCTCATTCATCAGCTTTCAAAAAAAGAAAGGGAAATAGGGTGTACTCATTAACGCCTTAATTAACACTCCTCTGACACCCAGAGCTGAAGCTGTAATTAGCACGGTTGTTAAAAAGCACAAATAATTTTAAAGGTGTCATAAAAACAGAGAAAAAAATTGACACGTTTTCAGCTTCTGGAATTTTTTTTTTTATATATATATTAACCAGAGTAACAGACAGAATAAAGCAACAGGCTGCATTTTGAAAATAATAATCCACTGTGCTTAATGTGTTCAGGCCTTGTCCTTTGGGTAGAATTCATATACATATAGTATAGTATATAGTGTCAATTTACAGTTCTTCTTAGACTGCGCCTTTTAGCATCTAAAATCCACTGTAAGAGAAACCCTACACATCCTAGAAACATAAGCAAAGGATAATATTATATTGATGGGTGCTGTATGGGACTTATTTAATGAGAGATGCAAAGGTTTGCCTGTACTATTATTATGCAGTAACCAATCAGATTTGATGTATAGCTGGGTAAACAGTCATCTTTCAAAGATCTGCATACACAGTCCCGAGCATTCTCCCCATACACAGCATATACACATCATAGGGAGAATGCTCGGGACTGTGTGTTTCCATTCGGGAAAGGCTGAAAATTTCCATCTGCCGCACTAGACTCCCTATAGAGCAGTCTAGCGCGGCAGATGGAAATTTTCGGTCTTTCCCAAACAGGGGGTTTGGCTGACCCGATGGTTCGGCGGCTGCGCGTTCAATCGGGACACAAAGTTACACCTAATACCTATAAAGCCCCGGAACCGTCGGTATCAGGGCTTTATTGTTACTGTGTGTAGCCAGTTTAAGTGCAGTAGAGCTAACATCTGGTTAGCTGCTTAAGACAAACTTCTGCTCCTCCAATTGCACTAAGGTTCACTGTATGTTCATGTTTTCCTGCAAAACACACACTAAGGGCTAGGCCCCACTGCCATTGTGATCCGTTTTTGGATTGCAGCTCATGCAGACAGATTTATTCACATAGTCATCCAGCACAGTGTGACCGCAGCCTATGTTTGGTCAGGGATCGCCGAACGAGTGACCTGGCGGATCCCCAAACGACCGTCTGTTTCGAAGGATAAAGGCCCTACACATGTGCCGATTATCGGCTGAAACGAACGTTCGTACACATCGTGCATCGTCCTGAGAAGACAACCAACTTTTATTTCTTTCTTGGTGTTTGTGCCAAATACAGAAGTGGGGCACTATAGGAATATGGGCATTCTAGCAATAGTGCTTTAAACCTTGGGCATATAAATCACCATATGGCATTTTCCCTGAACAATATCTGTACCAATAGCTGTACCTTAAAAAAACATTAACTTGAAGAGGGAACACATGAACACAAAGAACTAAATAAAATAAGTCTTCTCACCATTCCATGTGATTTGGATCAGGAGATACATGCAGGGAAACTATCTGAGTATGCTTAGTATATAGATCTAGAGCAGTGTTTCTCAACCAGGGGTCTGGGGACCCCTAGGGGTCCCTGAGAGGTTGCATGGGGGTCCTCAAAACATTGACAGAAATTGTATAGATCCACAATTTGATGAATGCAGATATATTTTTCTACATATTTATCAATGTTCTGTATAAAGTCTTTGTTTGGTGTATTGATGTCTGAGAGATAAATGAAAATAAGTAATGTTTTAATGTAAGGGGTCCCACCCTGGTGTGAATTAGAGTGCATTTTGTTCAATAGAGATGTATTTATAGATCTATCATTTATATTTGTATAGATTAGGTTTTTTGATGATTTGATGACTGTCAAAGAAAAATAATGATACTGTATATAATCATAATTTTATGTAGAGGTCCCCGTGACATGAAAATTGTTTCAAGGGGTCCCCACAGATAAAAAGGTTGAGAAACACTGATCTAGAGGCAAAGCTTATATATTGAATAGACCTCTCTGTCATTAAAACGGTGACATTGCATAAAGATCTGGGACATGCATAGATGCTTCTTTCCAGCTATTCCTGATCACCAGACCCCACAGTACAGTGCTGCTGAATGTGAAGATCAGCTGGCAAACCATGAGTTGGACAGCCCCAGTGTACATTCGGCTAATGTAATGTTTACTACAGGGATCAAAGCAACTGAGTGTATTGAACGTCACTATCTGGAGGTGAGCAGACATTCCCTTTTGATGTGTGGTTGCATATTTAAAATGGTTTACTGCTTCTTCTTTAGTCCCGTAGAATGATAATTTCATAGTATTCACAATTTTCATGTATTTGCACACATCAATGAGTAGGAACATCACGTTAGCTTACTGGGCAGAGACTACTATAAACAGTCAGGCTTTATAAACAATAAGTCGACAGGTGATAGCGTGCATTCCCGTGTGCATTATTTCAATTTATGTGAATTCCTGCAAAATACAAAAAACAGAAAATTTTACTAACACCTGGAGAATAAGTACAACACAATCAGAACTAATAGCAGGATAAAACAATGTTTGCTCTGCCTGTCTCTGTTATGCCGATATCTTGACTCAATCGATCTCCGCAGGCAATATATTGGGTGGCTTCAAATATTGCCTGAAAGTTTTGCCGCAAACTGACATCTCATTTAAAAACTTTCATCAAAATCATGCAAAAATTGATTAGATGTGTTTTGAAAATAACGTAATTATGTAGACTTAACGTGATTAGTTGCTTTAAAATATCATCGGTACTGATTTAATTCCCATAACAAAGTCAACCCATTGGGTAATCGGTAATTGGAATATTGGGCCAGCGTTGGCCGTGTGTATACAACCTAAAATATTCTTAAAGGGAAATATAATGTCACTTGTTTTTGGGCAAAAGTTTGTAAAATACATGCTTTCCGATGTAATATCGGCTATTGTGGGTTTTACAGTCATTTAATGGGGTCTGCGCCCACTCCAAATGAAGAAACACTGCCCTGTCCTGTGTGTGTAATCTTTTATTTTATATAGTATTGATTTTGTTAATGTGTTTCCCCCAAAAGAGTTGAAGGGGTTAAAAGTTGAAAGGAAAAATGTAACCCTTTAAATCTCCCCCATTGCCCCATAATCCTTTGTTTTCCGCAGGTCAGAGCTGGCGCGTGGTTTTGGGGGAATTATTTAGTGTGGGGGAAGAAATGGACTGGGAAATAGATTTTCTTATATGTGATATGGTCCCTTTCTTTATGAAGCTGGGGGAATTGTTTGTTAAATATTGTGCAATATTGTTGGAATGCTCAAACTTTAGGTAGGAATGTACGTTGACAGCCCCTTCCAAACATGTCCGTAATGTCATTATGGAAATATGGGTCCTTTATTTTTTACTGTTAAATGGTTAAAGGCTGAAAGTGTCACTAGGATAAACTACAAGTTTAGCAAAACAGAATAACAAATCCCCCCCCCTCTGATCTCAAATGCATTTTATTCAGAGCCAACATTGTAGACGAGTTGTTTGCCCCATAGACCCTAGAACAAAGTCTAGCTACTGCTCGACCTGGGAATGACTGCCTGTTCGTATCATTACATTGGAGAAGATGGGGGATGCAGTCGAAGGCCACACTGTTGATTTCTCCTGATACAAACAAAAAAAAGCCCAGGGGTTTGTCAGGTTCCCATCTCCTACCCGGCACATGGTGTCATGGTTCGCAAAGGGTAAGCAATTCAATTTTTCCATCCTTCTCTGGCCCCCAGCTCTTTATGTGACCCGCTATATTGTTTGTTGGTCGCTCCATGCCACAGAGACTTGCTGTAATCCTTTCAATCCCTTCTGTTCAAGACATTGGCTGGAAGGCAATTTTAAACGCTCCCCTGTGGGCTTGAAGGGGTTAGTCCTGTACAGACAAGAGGAAATGCAGAAATTACACATTCAAACCCTCATTTGTGTGCTGCTTCTCCGTACTGAGACCCACGTACTGTATGTTCCACACTTTATACCGGCCAGAGACAGACCGTTGGGATCTGATGAACAATTGAAAAAAAAAAACACAATAGGGTTTTATTTAAAGGGAGAGGCTCACCAATAATATGCTTAGCTATGGAAATTAACTTAACACATAGTTTTCTATGGATTCAGGGCCCTGCTACAATGTGACGGGAATATTGTCTGTTAATAAGCTTCACTAAATGCATTGAGCTGTTTTTTCAGTTAGGGAGACATTGGCCCTACACTGGGGATGTGCTGACATTGTCTTCATGCAGTTACCTCATAGTATGTGACACAACATAGGAGCTTATACAATGTGCAGACAGAGCACTATAAGTGTGCTACGCTGCAGCATGGCATCATCGCTAAGGTAATTTTAAGACCCTGTGGTAGAGAGCAATAAATATTTTATTTATATAACATTACCATCCATGAAAATGAGGCGCGCTCCTGTTCCACACATTATATTGTCAGGTTGGAATTCTGTTATTTACATATTTTCTTCCCTACGACTGAAAATATATCTGCCACAGCAACAGGAATGTGACTTTGACCTTTGTTAATCAGATCTGCTCTTAGGATGTTATTGGTGGGTTCAGCTTGATTCTAGTATCCTCTTTATCCTATTAATCTATCTGCTGTATCCACCATGGTGTTGAAGAGAGTACTTCAATGAGCCCTTTCTACTGCATGGCTCTGATGATGAAAAATGTCCCCAGACGATGATTTGTTTGCATATAGTTGTGTAGAGCAATGTTACGTCGTATTGTAGTCTTACAGAGGAATGTTGGATGGGGGTGAAGGACAATTGGTGAGGGGGTCGTTCACCAAAATATTTCCTTCCATTTTCCTCACTCCATTTTTTCCCCTTCCTCTTCTTGTTATAAGACTGAGAGATTTCCTGGAAGTTAAAGGGTGTGTACACTGGAAATGTTTTTTTTTTAATTTGCTCATTAGTGGAAACTATAATTCATCCCAACTATCACTGTACCGTTTTTTGTTGATCTGCCCCCTATTTCTTTATATATCCAATCTGAAACATCTATCATTTTAGCATTTCTGTAAGCAGTTTTGCTGTAGCTGGAATGGTTTGACAGTTGGTGTGCTGTATTCTGTATGACAGTTGGTATGTGGGAAAATAGTCAGGTCAGTGGTCAGAGCCTGAAAAAACAAGTATTGCATTGAAGATATACAGCAACACACACACCTCCGAGTAAGTGCTACTTACACGTATTTATAGATTAAGATGACGCAAAGTAATTTTTTCAGTATACATACACTTTAAGGCCTCGTACACACGTATAATATGGCGCATGGTAAGCAGGCATTTTCGGCCAATATGTGCATGTGTAGCCATGCGATTGCCGAACTGAAGGTGTGATTATCGGGTACAATGGACAATCTCTGCCCACACAAGGCGCTGCCCGCTCTAGCATCATGCACCATATCGTACATATGTGTGAGGTATTAGACTGAATATTGATGTGTCAATCTGGGAAGTTGCAGATTTTATCAAGAAAAAAGAATGGCAAATACTAAATCCCGATAAACTTTAACCACCTTGATCCCCTGAGACTGGCAGCAGTCAGGCGGTATAGGGGGAAAAAAGGGGTTCAGTTCTGCTACCTTTCATGGGTGTAACTACCAGGGGAGCAGACCCTGTAACTGCAGAGTGGCCCCGTCTTCTTATTTTACCTATGACATGCAGTCTCCATCCTAGAGGGGCCCCATTATAGTTTTGCTGGGGGGCTCCAACTTATACCACTGTTACCCTGAATTTTGCTTGGTGAATTAAATTTTCTTTACACATTTGGGCTAATTTACTTGTTTGTTGGCTGCAGCATTGGTCACTTTCATACCATACATGTGATGTGTAAATAATTGTCTGTGATTAGTTCTCCTTTAGAATTGTACATTAAGCACTGCACTGGTGGACCTGACCACTTTTAACAAAATATGGAGCTGTTTTTGAGGATGGTTCCACATTCTCAAAAGAACACATTGACATAGTACACTTATCTAGTGATGTCATGTCTTTATAAGGTTACATTTTAAGGAGAATTACACCCATGCTATAAATTACTACTTTCTGACTCCACCTACAGTCATTGTCACTGACGATTCTACCACCTCTAACATTGAAGAGCATATGTTAATGAAAAAGGGGGAGTAGCCAGAAAGTAATCGGTTGCTGTTTGTGTATAATTGTGTATAATTAATTGAATGTGCTTAGATCCTATATCATCCCCATTAAACACATTCTAATACCGTTATTGTATTCTCTTTATGAATGTAGGGGTTCCCTAAAAATGGATCCCACTCTGTCCTTATACTACTTTCCTTTTTCAGAACAATGTCTGGTTATTACTGGCCATGAAGTGGTCTCTTCTGTAGGACATGCGCGTAGCTTCTCAGTCAGGGAAAGGTAGCGAGCGCTTTGAAATCTCCATTTGGAATATCACTGCTGACAGGCTTAGGGTCAGTAAAATTCCTGTAATTCACTGCGGAATTGAAGTCGATTCCAGGAGGAGGAAGAAAAAAAGAAAAGTAATATAGTGAGCTGGTTGTAGCACGCTCCAGGGCTCTGAAACGCTTTGACACATTGAAATATAAACTGCATTTGTCATATCTATCGTCTGCAAATCACATCCAACACCAATCAAATGACAGAGAAGTTGCTAGCAGATGGTTTTACTTTTATTGGCTCCTTTCTTGGCCACGCTGCCCCTTGTCAAGCATTCCTGCACAAGCATTCTAGTTCTGTTAAGGCATAGATGCGTTTTAATACTGTATTTTAGCAATAACGTATTTGTAGTGTATTTTTGGAAATATAGTGTGATAATTAACATATGGGAAATTAAAAAGGCAACGTTCATTTAGATGAAGTGGCTTTTTTTAGGCCTGGCCCATGAAATTGTGTTTTTATTATACTCATATACAATTAATTATATCCAGTGTCCTGCGTAAGGATCTCAGGCAAAGAATCCTTTGCTCCATAGAGTTTTCTATTTAAGTTTGGTGCCCAAGGCACAGGGAGATAAAGTGAGGCTTCCCTGAATCAAATTCCATTGACTTTCACGCTAAACTGTTTATCCTCCATCCATCTTCTGCAAGACTTATTCAAACTATACTTTCTTAGTATCTATATTTAATAAAAACTTATGGGCTTGGCCATTGCAGAAGGATGTGTGTTCATGGTTATAAAACACAGGAGGCCATGTAGAGACAAAACATTTCCTAATTAAAATTATGTTTCAGTTAGTAGCAATTTACATTTATTTCATTTGGGTGACTACACTGCACAAGCTATGTAATAAAATATAAGATGGAAGTAATTTGTATTTAGGGCCAGGCCCCGGGGTTCCCAAATGTTCCCAATCAGGGTCGGCAGAATTCAAACGCCCTGAGCGGGAGGGGGGCGTGGTGGTGACGTCACCAGTGATTGGTGGAGACAGGGTAGATTTGGGGTGTAACAGGGCAGCAAGTGAGTGTTCCGGGGGTGGGGCTCTAGCTTTTGTCAGGGCAATCCTGTGCACAATACAATCCGTTTGTCAGCTCACATCCGCTTTGCACATCGCATGGATACATGAAAATCTTGGTGTCAATGCCCCGCTATCTGTGTTGCGCTGCGCTTTGTTTTCCCAACTCATGCGATTACCATTTTTGATTTGCATCACATGCGTGCAAAGTATCATACATGCAAAGATGTAGGAAATATTAGACACACTCAGTTCATTGCACAGTAGGGTGATTACCGTAGTCTTTAAATTCTCATGTTTGATAGGAAATCAACCTGTTTTGACCTTTCTGCCAGAGAGCTAGATTATGGAATGGGGAGCAAGATTATCTTTCACAGATTATCACATTTGGGTAGGTCCTGCTGCCTGAGGGACCCATTAAGTTCGCCTTATGACAGAGATGCCTGTTTGAAACATACAACGAACATTAAAGGAACCAAATCTCTGACTAGCGTTTGTTAAACACGTTTACAGATCTCGGTTTATAAGGGGAGGTGTAAGTGGAATAAATCATTATCGGTATTTTTAAAATTCTTAATTTATATTATACATGCTTAGTTATTCTACATAATTTCTTCCATTTTGAAAAAACAGTTGAAGTCATACCCTTCGTTATGCTTTGCTGGGGCCAGCAGGGAGGGGGATGGGCGGTGTAAAGGATATGTACACTGGGCAACTTGTTACAAACTTTAATTCCTCCCAACTACCACTGTACCATTTTGTTGTTAATCTGTTTCCTATTTCTTTAGTTATCCAGTTTAAAACATTTTACATTTTATCGGTCAATCAAGTGTCTTAGTATTATAATCTCTTCTGTTATGTATAGTTTTGCTGTAGCTGGAATGGTGACAATTGGTATGTGAACTGCATGGTGGGAAATTCCCTTTCTAATGCTGCCTCATAGGGATTACTGAGCATGCTTGCCCTCACAGAGAGTCAGATAATCTGGCAGGGGGCTAGGGGGGACTGGGGGACTGAGGGACTGAGTTTGAGAAAAAAAAAAGTACTGGGTTGAAGTCATGCAGCCACACAAACACATCAGAGTAAATGCTGCTTACATGTATTTATTTATAGATTGAAAAGAGACAAAGACCTTTTTTCAATGTACAATGTGTGTACAACTTCTTTAAGGTCATTGGAATGGAAAAATCTTGTATTAGTCTTATTATATATGGTAGCCATGTCATGTTCTAGATTGTCTGAACCAAGCCTCTAAAAGTGATCATTGAAATAAGGTTTAACTTCTTCTACACTACAAACTACAGCTGCTTCTATAAATGTAATTGGTCAGAAGTTATTTTGCTGTTAAATGCTACAGTTTTCTTTCAACAGGTTGATTTATGGCATATTTATAATTTCCATTAATAGTAACGTTAATCTGTAAAACTTAATGTAGCTTTCAGCTCTAGTAATGGTCTGATTGGTTTTCTGGTTATTGACCATGGTCCTTCCTTCTTTTATATGGTTAACATGACTGTGTTTTGTTTGGGACACATTTGCCTTATTATATTTTTTGAAGAACCGCTTTTCAATCTATTTATGCCTGACTAAGGGCCAGGCCACACTAGCGCATTTTTCGCGCACGTTTTGCGCTGGCGTTTGCGCCCACGATTTTTGCATTGCACATGCGATTGTGTTCGTGTTTTGGTAACGCATGTGTTCACCATTTTTGGTGCGTTAATGCATGCGTTTCCATAACGGAAAACGGCAAAGTCGCATGCGCAAAACACAGAAAAATCACACACTACAGTCACGTTCGATAACGCTTGCGAATGTGTGCGTGATTCCTGTGCGTTGCAGTGTGGCCTCAGCCTTAGTGATTCCACAGAACACTATTATATTTGGAAAATTTAGTGTGGTGTATTGTGGCATATCATACCATGGGAGAGCACCTCAGAGTGTCTACAGTGGACGATGTGTAGCAGAAATACATTCAGTTGCTTTGCTCGTCTGTACATGTGTCTCCATGTCAGCTGCTGTAGTTTATAGCACATTAACTTTAAGTCCAACTTTATATCGGAATTAATAAGCAGCACACAATTAAGGTATGTTTAATGTTCCAGCTAAGATCCCACGTCTTAGTTGCACTGTTGTTGCTTACAGCTCGAGGGGCGAGATGAATAGCTGTACTCACTTCCTACCAGGGGTTTGCTAAGCAGATGCCTTTATTACTTTGGCAAGGCAACCAGAATCCCATGAAACAGATGGACCGAAATAAGAAAGCATCAGGGCATTGCTCTTGCACCACCCAGCACAACACACTTAAATATACTTCAGCACTTGGTCCTAAAGTTCAAAATGGTAAATACAACAAAATGTGTTTTTATACTTTGCTGAGAGCTGTGGTTGGATGGAAAAAGTTTTTTCCTGTTGCACAGAATGATGGGTAAATGTACAAGGGGGGGCACACATCATAGGAAAATGTTGATGTGTAGATTTCCATTATGTGAAGGTTAAAGGGCATCTATACCGAAAAATAGGTTATTTTAAATTGACCATAACTGGAAACTATAATTCTTCCCAACCACCACTGTATCGTTTTTTTGTTGATCTGCCTCCTATTCCTTTAGATATCCAATCTAAAACAGAGTAAGTGGAAACAGCCCAGGGGTGAGGACTTAGCGACTTGGTAGAGAGCGTGCATATAAGAAGAGGAGCGGTGAGGAGGTAAGTATAATTGTCCTTTAAGATAAGGCAAAGGCATTTTTTCAGTAGTATAGTGGCCTCTTAAACTTAAAGAAAATCTATTGTGTGTATAAAGTTTATTTAAAAAACAGTTAAACCAAAAAGTACTTGGGACAGGGATATAGGACTGGTTATTCCTACCTCCTAATATTGTTTCTGTGAGGAGCACCAGCCCAAAGGAAACTGATTCTGCCAGTCTTCCTTCTGGCTTCAGCTCTATCTTTAATAAAGTAATAGTCCAGGACTAATCTGGCAAATCCAAACTGTACGTGCTGTAGCTCCTTAACAAAATGATATTGTGAGGTAGGAATAATCAATCCTACCTCCCTGCCCCTGGTACTTTCTATTTTTAAACAGTTATCGATATCCTTTAAAAGGCATGTCTAGCCTGAAATAAACTTTTAATATTCTGGTAGAGGACACCCCCCCAACCTCATTTTTGCAATATTTACATATCTCAAAGATGCCTCTGAAGGGGCTTACCTGACCTAATCATGTGTCTCTTTTTACCTGACCGATCCATCTGGGGAGGGAAGGGTGGTGTGTCAGGGGCCCAGCCTCCAATCTCAGGTCCATGCAGTCCCTGCAGTTATGCCCCTGGATGGAAGGAGGAGTTGAGAGAAAGAGGGAGGTGGAATAATTTAGTCATTATAGTTGCCCTTTAAATTAATTTAATGTAAACTCCCCCCCAGTTAGAAGTGCAACTACAGTACCTGGGGCAGGGAGGCATTGATAATTCCCACCTCCCGGTATAATTTCTGTGAAGATCGGCAGCACAAAGAAAACCGCTTCTGCCAGGCGTCTTCCTGGCTTCAGCTCTATCTTTAAAGGGTATGTCCATCATGTTTTATAACTTTCTTTTTTACTGTCTTACTGAAAAACAAGAGGTAAATGCACTATCTCTTACCTCCCGTTCTTCAGTAAATCTTGTAGGAGAGCAGGAGAAACTTACCCTCGGATTGCTCCAGCGCCGGCTTCTCTGAAGTGTCCGATGCGTCCACGCTCCTTTGCACTGTGTGCGCATGTGCGCACAGTGTAAAGGACTGGGGAGGCTGTCAGCCGCGTCGTAGTCTCTGCAGCGCTGGAACAATCTGGGTAAGTTTCTCCTGCTCTCATACAAGATTAACTGAAGGACAGGAGGTAAGAGATAGTGCATTTACCTCTTGTTCTTCAGTAAGACAGTAAAAAAGAAAGTTCAAAATACGATGGACATACCCTTTAATGCAGGAAGGCCCAGGATACTAACCTGGCAGATATAAACTGTATGTGCTGTAGCTCCTCAAAGAAACAATATTGGGAGGTAGGAATAATCAATCTTGCTTCCTTGCCCCAGGCACTTTTCTTTTTAAAAAGTAACTTTTCCAGTGTAGTTGTCCTTTAATTCATACCAGTGGTAATACATTTGTTTGTCTAATGCTGTCCATACATTAGTTGACTTATTTACAGATATTTCTGTGACGTTCTTAAATCCAGTTGGGCTGACCACTTTGTGGTTGACATTATGCCCTTAATGAGGATCACGATCCTGTCGAGGAAACGTTGCATGAACTGAACATTTTGTTAGATTCATATATGGCCAGCATTAGGCCTTCGTCTCGGATCCACCGCATTGTGTCTCCCTGTATGTTTCTGGTCCTATGTCTTATTACACTCAGTCGCTTGATGGTCTGTTAGCCTGAGATTATCAGATCAGATATACTTGCAGCGTGGAGGCACAAGCAAAGTCCTGGCCTCGCTCATTCATTCATTCAAGGACAGGTGCAGAGAGTGACGTGATTTGGAATTTTGCTCATCTGTGATGTGTTCAACTGCTCAGTCCTTATGCACGTGCGATCCTGCGTGTGGTATTTAAATAGGCAGCAAACAAAGCAGCTATGCTTCACTGCAAAATAGCTGAAATGAATTGTGTGCTACGTGTTGCTTCTTGTTCGTGGTGGAGCAGAATAGCTAGACTCGAATGAACCAATTAACTCTAAATAAGATGTTAATTGAAAAAAGGAGGTAATTTTTGCGGGTAAAAAACAATGATGAATTAATTTAAATATTTTCCTGGCTGAATGTCCCTCATGAATACTGTGCATTTGGAGATGTGCTTAAAAAAGGAAGGCGTTATTAAATAAAAAAGGCATTGCACATTGGAAAGACGGTGTTTATATTTTGCAAACTGGAGCCTTTGCCATGGAATCCAGGTGTTACTCGCTAGGCTGGGCAGAACCGATAGCTTTAACTTTTTTGCCCTACTGGTTTAAAAAGGAACTTTTTACACCAGGTTAATAGACTTTCTTCTCTGGGTTATGTGCATTGTTTGCAAAGACAAAATTCAATGTTCTTTTTAGGAATCAACTTTCTATTTTGTGTCCATTTTCTCAATATTTTACTGTTAAATGAGGATTGAATCTTTCTGCCAGGTCAAAGGGCACACTCACCTCCAGAATAAACTAAACACTCAACACACCCCAAACCCCACTTTGGCAATACTTACCTTTCTCCCCAAATCTCCTGACAGAAAAAATCTTACCTTGAAGTCTGCCAGTCCCTTGCGGCTTCCTGTCTTTTTTTACCACATTACAGCCGTCAGTCAATGCCATGAAGGCTGCAATGCTCATTTGCACAAGCCCACTTAGAGCTCACTAAGCCATAAAAAAAAACCAAACACATATAAGGGAGGCACCATAGAGCTCCCCTTATATGTATTTGGTTTTAAATGGAAGAAGTGGCAAACATACTTGTGTTAGTTTGTGTAGCTTGTGTCGCCTCACATATACTTGTTTAGATGTTTAAACAACATAACTCTCTTTAGAAAAAAAATGTAGCTAAACTCCACTTTTTAAAAAAGAAAATGACCTAGGGCAGGGATCGCCGAACGACCCCCGACCAATAGCATACACATGCGCGACTATCGTCTGTTTTGCCCATTCGTTGCGGGTGTTCGTCGGGGTCAGTTGGGGCTCAGAGCTCAGGTGCACATCGCCAGGTGTGTACGAACCTTAAGAATAGTGTGTATGGCTTTGCTTTGCCACCCACTACTGGAAGCCATATAACCCACAGGCCTAGTCACTGGATGCAAATGTAATGCAATTTTAATTGGTGGGTTCTAAAATAAAAGGATTTAATAAAGCTTTGTGTTATAAACAACAGTTGCAAAGTTGTGATGTGACATAGTTATGTGAAATAGAGACATAGTTCTGTGTAATATTGCCGTATTTATGATTAATAGTGATGTAGTGATGTGTAATAGTGCTGTATTGTTGTAAAATAGTGCCATATTGATGTGTAATAGTGCCATATTGATGTGTAATAGTGCCATATTGATGTGTAGTAGTGCCATATTGATGTGTAGTAGTGCCATATTGATGTGGTGCCATATTGATGTGTAGTAGTGCCATAATTGATGTGTAATAGTGCCATATTGATGTGTAATAGTGCCATATTGATGTGGTGCGCATATTGATGTGGTTGCCATATTGATGTGAATATGTAGCCATATTGATGTGTAATAGTGCCATATTGATGTGGTGCCATATTGATGTGTAATAGTGCCATATTGATGTGGTGCCATATTGATGTGGTGCCATATTGATGTGTAATAGTGCCATATTGATGTGGTGCCATATTGATGTGTGCCATATGTGTCCATATTGATGTGGTGCCATATTGATTGGTGCCATATTTGATGTGTACTAGTTCCATATTGATGGTGCCATATTGATGTGTAATAGTGCCATATTGATGTGGTGCCATATTGATGTGTAATAGTGCCATATTGATGTGTTGCCATATTGATGTGGTGCCATATTGATGTGGTGCCATATTGATGTGTAATAGTGCCATATTGATGTGGTGCCATATTGATGTGTAATAGTGCCATATTGATGTGTAATAGTGCTGTATTGTTGTAAAATAGTGCCATATTGATGTGTAATAGTGCCATATTGATGTGTAATAGTGCCATATTGATGTGGTGCCATATGATGTGTAATAGTGCCATATTGATGTGGTGCCAATATGAATATTGTATGTGCCATATTGATTTTGTGCCATTTGATGTGTATGGTGCATATTGATGTGGTGGCCATATTGATGTAATGGTGCCATATTGATGTGTAATAGTGCCATATTGATTGTGCCATTTGATGTGTAGTCCAATTGATGTGTAATAGTGCCATATTGATGTGTAATAGTGCCATATTGATGTGGTGCCATATTGATGTGGTGCCATATTGATGTGTAATGGTGGCCATATTGATGTGTAATAGTGCCATATTGATGTGTAATGGTGCCATATTGATGTGGTGCCATATTGATGTGGTGCCATATTGATGTGTAGTAGTGCCATATTGATGTGTAATAGTGCCATATTGATGTGGTGCCATATTGATGTGTAATAGTGCCATATTGATGTGGTGCCATATTGATGTGTAATAGTGCCATATTGATGTGGTGCCATATTGAAGTGTAATAGTGCCATATTGGTGTGGTGCCATATTGATGTGTAATAGTGCCATATTGATGTGGTGCCATATTGATGTGTAATAGTGCCATATTGATGTGGTGCCATATTGAGGTGTATGGTGCCTATTGATGTGTAATAGTGCCATATTGATGTGGTGCCATATGATGTATATGTATGATGTGTAATAGTGCCATATTGATGTGGTGCCATATTGTATGTGTAATAGTGTCATATTGATGTGGTGCCATATTGATGTGTAGTAGTGCCATATTGATGTGGTGCCATATTGATGTGTAGTAGTGCCATATTGATGTGGTGCCATATTGATGTGTAATAGTGCCATATTGATGTGTTATAGTGCCATATTGATGTGTAGTGTGCATATTGATTTGATAAGTGCCATATTGATGTGGTGCCATATTGATGTGTGTAAGTGCCATATTGATGTGTAATATGTGCCATATTGATGTGTTGCCATATTGATTGTGTAATAGTGCCATATTGATGTGTAGTGCCATATTGATGTGTATGTGTGCCATATTGATTGTAATAGTGCCATATTGATGTGGTGCCATATGATGTGTGTAGTAGTGCCATATTGATGTGGTGCCATATTGATGTAATATTGCCATATGATGGTGCATATTGATGTTTATAGTGCCATATTGATGTGGTGCCATATTGATGTGTAATAGTGCCATATTGATGTGTAATAGTGCCAATTATGTGTGGTGCCATATTGATGTGTATAGTGCCATATGATAGGTGTGCCATATTGATGTGTAGTAGTGCCATATTGATGTGGTGCCATTTGATGTGTAGTATGCCATATTGATGTGTAGTGTCCATATTGAGTGTAATAGTGCCATATTGATGTGTAGTAGTGGCCATATTGTGTGTAATAGTGCCATATTGATGTGTAGTGGCCATATTGATGTGTAGTAGTGCCATATTGATGTGTAATAGTGCCATATTGATGTGGTGCCATATTGTTGGAAGTGTAGTAGTGCCATATTGATGTGTAATGGTGCCATATTGATGTGTAATAGTGCCATATTGATGTGGTGCCATATTGATGTGTAGTAGTGCCATATTTATGTGTTATAGTGCCATATTGATGTGTAGTAGTGCCATATTGATGTGTAATAGTGCCATATTTGATGTGGTGCCATATTGATGTGTAGTAGTGCCATATTGATGTGTAATAGTGCCATATTGATGTGTAATGTGCCATATTGATGTGTAATAGTGCCATATTGATGTGGTGCCATATTGATTGTGTAATAGTGCCATATTGATGTGGTGCCATATTGATGTGTAGTAGTGCCATATTGATGTGGTGCCATATTGATGTGTAATAGTGCCATATTGATGTGGTGCCATATTGATGTGTAATAGTGCCATATTGATGTGTAGTAGTGCCATATTGATGTGGTGCCATATTGATGTGTAATAGTGCCATATTGATGTGGTGCCATATTGATGTGTAATAGTGCCATATTGATGTGGTGCCATATTGATGTGTAATAGTGCCATATTGATGTGTAATAGTGCCATATTAATGTGGTGCCATATTGATGTGTAGTAGTGCCATATTGATGTGGTGCCATATTGAATGTGTAATAGTGCCATATTGATGTGGTGCCATATTGATGTGTAGTAGTGCCATATTGATGTGGTGCCATATTGATGTGGTGCCATATTGATGTGTAATGTGCTATTATGTGTATAGTGCATATGATTGTATAGTGCCATATTGATGTGGTCCATATTGATGTTTAATAGTGCCATATTGGATGTGGTGAAAGTGCCATATTGATGTGGTGCCATATTGATGTGTAGTAGTGCCATATTGATGTGGTGCCATATTGATGTGTATGTGAATTAGGGGCTTTTAGCAAGATTTACTTGAAGTGAAGTGGGGCACTGTGGCATTATTATGCAAATAAATTTGATCCTTTCCATATTTGACATTGTGTTAACTAGTCATTTTATTTCCCACTGGCTAGTTTACATAAATATTTATATGGAAATGTACAATTCTTTATATATATTCTTTATTAACAGGTACAGATTCAATTATTACTTCAGGGTTTTTCTTTAAAAAATTACTTTAGTAGCCTAACATTGAAATAAAGCACTGGTGTGTAGTAGTCACTTGGCCTTGACTTCAAAAGCAGCAAATGTACTAATTTAAAGGTCTTATGTGCTGGGAAGGAGTTAAAGATTCTCATCTCTGTCCCCTTGCGCTGTGCCCTAGCACCCCCAGCCTGTACAAAGTAATGGAAGCATATTGATCTTTCCTTGTTAATGAATTGCTCAGCTTTTGAGAATTGCATTCTTAATCATCCCTGCCACCTCCCACTCACAGTGAGCACCTCCTAGCTGAGTGGTCCTGCTTGGATCAGTGTTGCTATAGGACATACCCCTTGCCGATATCTTTTCTAATCTCTATAAAATAGCTGGACATCTTTATTTTATTTTAAAGACCACAAGGCCGTTGGATATTTTCAAAAAGAAAACTGTACAAGGAGAGTCAGAATTTTTATGCGAAAATATTTTATTTTGTTGACAAATATATTAATAACATACAAAGCTGCTAGTTCTGCATTTAATTCTGCATCCTTCTCTGGCTTATCTATTTTTATGCTTTTTATCTTCTGCACCCAAATGTGCAGAAAGATACACACAAATACACAAAAAACGATCATATACCACAGTGATGGCGAACCTTTTAGAGACTGAGTGCCTAAACTGCAGCCCAAACACCTAGGGGCATATTTATAAAGAATCGATAATATCGCAAAAAAAAACACCTAGGGGCATATTTATAAAGAATCGATAATATCGCAAAAAAAATTACCGCCGCACATCGCGGCCGCGAAAATAGCGCGCACGATACATTTCGATACACTGATGTAGTGTCCTCCTCTCACTTGATTTGAGGTTGGATCAACCCCAAGGTAGGGGTTGTTTGAGGATTGCACCTACTGATTATTGGCAATTGGCAGCACTGTGGTTAGCACTGATGCTTTGCAGTCCTGAGTTCGAATCCACCCTTAGACACGTATGCAAGGAGTTTGTATGTTCTCCCCATGCTTGCGTGTGTCTCCTCTGGGCACTCCGGTTTCCCCCACAATATATAAATCCACAATAATAATAATAAAATTGCCAGCCTTGGTGTTCTAGTGTGAATCTATACTTGTTTTGATCTGTCTTGTTACCAGATAGGCCACGTCTCTCGGCCTTTCTGGTAGTGCCATACGTTTGCCATACGTTTGCCACCACTGATATACCATATACTGCTGCTTTCAAATTTAGATCATAGGACCTTCTACTGTAAGTGCTTCCTAGGCGTGATCCAGCAGTGCCCTCCAACACTCATGGTACTTTACCCACAAGGTTTATATATAAGAGCTTTTCAATAAACTCCTCTGTCTACACCCGTGTTAGGAAGTGACTGGTCTATCTGCTCAAATTCAGTTTTCTTAAACTGATGATCTCTATGTAGAAATGAAGACATGCGAAAAGAACTTCATTTTATCAAGTTTGTGTACAGGTTGAGAAAATCTAGGTTTCTGTTAACATTGTAAACTTTTGATGAAATGCAGATGTTTATAATTAGTTGGCCTTATTTCATGTTTTAGGTCTGCTACACACAGAACGAGATATTTCGCCTTGATCACCTACCTGGCTCAAAGTTTTTTTCATATTAGCCATTTGATTGGCTGTGATTTCTGCAAAATCTGACGGGTTTTTCTTGTTCATTGGATGATTCATGGATCAATCAATCATACGGGGGAGGGGTCTTCTACCATTTACTAAAGTGCATTTAGGGATGAGATGACTGCACTCTTTGGAACCACATTTAGACAATAAATTATACAAAGCTTTTGTTTTTCTTTAATGCTCGATGCTGTTATATCTAGCCAAACTTTTACTGCATTTTGTGTATGCAATGTCCACACTTCCCTAATGATATTTATTTATGATTTAACTTCATCAATCTGTGATGGTCCACAGGGAGGTGTACAGTTTGTCCATCCTTGCTTGGATTAGCGAGGCTCAGTTGTTGGCGGGGGCCCATTTTTTAAGGATCGCTGGATATAGCCTTAATCTGCTATGGATGTTATGGAGTTTAATAGCATTCCTATTGGACTTATATTCGTCTTAATATTTCTATGGTTTACTTTCGTATCTTTGAAGGAATTAATGGAACAGGCCAGTAACTAAAAAAAAAGGTTGATGTTATTAAGGTAAAACAGCCTGAGTGGATTTAAATGTTACAAGGGTCTTGGTTCTGAAGAGAGCATGTTGCAGAAAAGGCTTTAGAGATGTAAGCTGCAGGTCTGATCAAGAGTCTGCATGTGAGAAATGAAAGAGAGGGCAGAGTCAAGGATGACCCCTTGGTAATGGGCTTGGGATGTTGATGTGGCTGGGATATTGTGATGGTATTGACAGTGAGGGATAATGTAAGGGATCTGGAAAAGAAAAAAAGATAATGAGTTCACCTTTGGACATGTGAATCCTTAGACACTAGAGCAGCATCAATGATCTAGTGGAGATGGAGCGGGGAATGATATTAGGTGGAAGTTACCCAGCTATCTGTTTGTTATCCCTATCAATAATAAAATGGTGGCCATTTGGAATCAATCCTGTTATAAATAGAGTTTTGTTGATGGTTTTATTTCTAGCAATAGTATAAAGCTGTGGATGGTTATTTCCAGTAAGTTTTAAAGGGTGCGTTATCGCCTGGTGTGTCCTCCTCTAATAAAGTTAACTGGAGGAATTGCCCCTGGGAAGCTCAGTGATAGCTCTGTTGCAATGTATGATGGTACTTCTGTCTCTCACTTGGGTTTTGCTTCCACAGTCTTTGTTTTCTCAGTGTTTTTTTTTATTGCAGTCAACATGGAAAAGACTTGTGTGAAAAAGCTGAATGCAGTCTATGCTGGAAAGGGACCCCCTTGGGATTTGTTGTAACAAGGGCACAGCTAATGGCACATCATTATATACATCTCTAGATGGCTTGCGCCTTGCCGTTAAAAACATAAACAATTGATTGTCTCTCAAAACAATGCACTGACACTATATCCTGCTGGTCTCTGCACCAACCTGCATTACAAGTCTATAATGTCTGTGGTCTCCCACATCCCACTAGGGCATGAGGATGTCATCTTAATATTTCCCCTGCTTCTGGGGCATAATTTCAAGGGGTGCAGGGGATGCAACCGCACCAGAGCCCTTGGCCAAGAAGGGCCCCCATTTTGTGCTAAGGTTTCAAAACTACCAGTCTGTGTGCCAACTTCTTTTATCAGTGGTCTGTGTACTAAACATTTTTACCATTGTCTGTGTGCCAAGCATTTAACCATTGTCTGGCTGTGTGCAGTGCCAGTTTCCCAACCAGTTTATCAGTGTCTGCATGCCAACTATTTTACCAGCGGTTATATACAAAGTATTTTACCACTCTCTGTGTGCCAGGCATTTTACTAGCGTCAGTTGGTTAGTTATTTTAGAAGGTTTGAGGATCTAAGTTTAGAAATACTGGTTGAATCTGATTGAATCATTTTGTTAGGTGTATGGGTAAAGACGTGTTTGTCTGTTTTAAATGAGTGCCTTTAAAAAAATGTTAATGATGAATTTGGATGTTTTTTATGGAAATGATTATTTGGTTTGCGGTGCCAAGTTGTTTGCGGCGGTGTTGGGGGGCCCATGCCCAAATTTTGCATCAGGGCCCATAAGTCTGTAGCTACGCCACTGCCCTGCTTGCCTATCCCCTGCCATAGTTTTCCATGGGTAGATGGAATAATGATAATATAAACGATTATTTTTCCAATCTGTAAAGGAAGGAATGGACAAAAGTAGAACAACATATTTTCCATTGTCTTTCCAAAGCCCATCTTACACTGTACATTATCATCCCATGAAATGCAATGTAGTGAATTTAATACCGTGTGGTGTAAAATAAAATATACGAATCAATATTTCAAGGTAGGCGGGTCAATAATATGACCCTTAAATTATGCCTATGATTCTAAAACCCATTGCCTTTAGGAGGTAACATTTCTAAAGAACACATACAATCGTATTTTCAGATATCCGCACTGACCTGTCTACCAAACCATAGCGTGACTGTAAAGGCATGTTAATAACCGTAACTAAGATTTGTTTATAAGGAGAGGATCCTTCAAACCCTGGAACTTTTCTAAACTTAACTATCTACCTTGATCCCCTATACGGGCTCTCGGAAAATCACAGCTTTCAACATGTAGTCCAATTTGTTTTTGTATATTCGTTCATCAAATCCGTTAATCATTATTAATGCATCATTAATGCATATAGTAGTGAGGGTATAGTAGAGAGCAGCCATCTTTAACGTCAGAGCTCCCGAGTGTTTTCCACACAGTTTCTGAGCATTTCTAGAAAATTTCAATTATTTTTTAAATCCCCGAATTTTAAAAAAACCCAGACAGCATAATTCCGGAAAATCCGCTACATCCATTAGCTGGGGATCTCCGAAAGTTCCGATTCTCTTATTAGAATCCATGTAACTCCCTGCTCATATTAGAATCCATGTAACTCCCTGCATATTAGAATCCATGTAACTCCCTGCCCATATTAGAATCCATGTAACTCCCTGCCCATATTAGAATCCATGTAACTCCCTGCCCATATTAGAATCAATGTAACTCCCTGCCCATTTAGAATCCATGTAACTCCCTGCCCTATTAGAATCCATGTAACTCCCTGCCCATATTAGAATCCATGTAACTCCCTGCCCATATTAGAATCCATGTAACTCCCTGCCCATATTAGAATCAATGTAAACCCCCTGCCCATATTAGAAATTCTGTAACTCCCCTGCCCATATTAGAATTCATGTAACTCCCTGCCCATATTAGAAGCCGTGTAACTCCCTGCCATATTAGTATCCATGTAACTCCCTGCCCATATTAGAATCCATGTAACTCCCTGCTCATATTAGAATCCATGTAACTCCTGCCCATATTAGAATCAATGTAACCCCCTGCCCATATTAGTATCCATGTAACTCCCTGCCCATATTAGAATCCATGTAACTCCCTGCCCATATTAGGATCCTTGTAACCCCCTGCCCATATTAGAATCCATGTAACTCCCTGCCCATATTAGAATCCATGTAACTCCCTACCCATATTAGTATCCATGTAACTCCCTGCTCATATTAGAATTCATGTAACTCCATGCCCATATTAGTTCCATGTAACTCCCTGCCCATATTAGTATCCATGTAACTCCCTGCCATATTAGAATTCATGTAACTCCCTGCCCATATTAGTATCCATGTAACTCCCTGCCCATATTAGAATCCATGTAACTCCCTACCCATATTAGTATCCATTAACTCCCTGCTTATATTAGATCATGTAACTCCCTGCTCATATTAGAATCCATGTAACTCCCTGCCCATATTAGTATCCATGTAACTCCCTGCCCATATTAGTATCCATGTAACTCCCTGCCCATATTAGAATCCATGTAACTCCCTGCCCATATTAGATCCATGTAACTCCCTGCCCATATTGTTACATGTAACTCCTGCCATATTAGAATCCATGTAATCCCTGCCCATATTAGAATCAATGTAACCCCCTACCCATATTAGTATCATGTAACTCCCTGCTCATATTAGAATCCATGTAACTCCTGCTCATATTAGAATCCATGTAACTCCCTGCCCATATTAGAATCCATGTAACTCCCTGCCATATTAGAACAATGTAACTCCTGCCCATATTAGTATCCATGTAACTCCCTGCTATATTAGAATCCATGTAACTCCCTACCCATATTAGTATCCATGTAACTCCTGCCCATATTAGAATCCATGTAACTCCCTACCCATTAGTATCCATGTAACTCCCTGCCCATATTAGCATCCATGTAACTCCCTGCCCATATTAGAATACCATGTAACTCCCTACCCATATTAGTATCCATGTAATCCTGCCCATATTAGAATCCATGTAACTCCCTGCCCATATTAGAATCCATGTAACTCCCTGCCCATATTAGAATCAATGTAACTCCCGCCCATATTAAATCCATGTAACTCCCTGCCCATATTAGAATCCATTGTAAATCCCTGCCCATATTAGAATCCATGTAACTCCTGCCCATATTAGAATCAGTAACCCCCTGCCCATATTAGAATTCATGTAATCCCTGCCCATATTAGAATTCATGTAACTCCTGCCCATATTAGAACGTTGTAACTCCCTGCCCATATAGATCCATGTAACTCCCTGCCCATATTAGAATCCATGTAACTCCTGTCATATTAGAATCCATGTAACTCCCTGCCCATATAGAATCAATGTAACCCCCTGCCCATTTAGTATCCATGTAACTCCCTGCCATATTAGAATCATGTAACTCCCTGCCCATATTAGGATACCGTAACCCCGCCAATTAGAATCCAGTGTAACTCCCTGCCATAATTAGAATCCCTGTAACTCCCACCCATATAGTATCCATGTAACTCCCTGCTCATATTAGAATTCATTGTAAACTCCCGCCCATATTAGTATCCATGTAACTCCCTGCCCATATTAGATCCATGTAACTCCTGCCCATATTAGAATCATGTAACCCCTGCCCATATTAGTATCCATGTAACTCCCTGCCCATATTAGAATCATGTAACTCCCTACCCATATAGTATCCATGTAACTCCCTGCTATATTAGAATCCATGGAACTCCTGCTCATATTAGAATCCATGTAACTCCCTGCCCATTTATCCATGTAATCCTGCCCATATAGTATCCATAACTCCCTGCCATATAGATCATGTAACTCCCTGCCCATATTAGAATCCATGTAACTCCCTACCCATATTAGAATCCATGTAACTCCCTGCCCATATTAGAATCCATGTAACTCCCTGCCCATATTAGTATCCATGTAACTCCAGCCCATATTAGTATCCATGAACTCCCTGCCCATATTAGTATCCATGTAACTCCCTTACCCATATTAGTATCCATGTAACTCCCTACCCATATTAGTATCCATGTAACTCCCTACCCATATTAGTATCCATGTAACTCCCTACCCATATTAGTATCATGTAACTCCCCCATATTAGATTCGTAACCACTACCCCCATATTAGAATTCATGTACTCCCTGCCCATATTAGTACCATGTAACTCCCTGCCCATATTGATCCATGGAAACTCCCTACCCATATTAGTATCCATGTAACTCCCCCATTTAGATCATGTAACTCCCTACCCATATTAGTCCATGAATCCCACCATATTAGAATCCATGTAACCCCCTGCCCATATTAGAATCCATGTAACTCCCTGCCCATATTAGAATCCATGTAACCCCCTGCCCATATTAGTATCCATGTAACTCCCTGCCCATATTAGAATCCATGTAACTCCCTGCCATATTAGAATCCATGTAACTCCCTGCCCATATTAGAATTCATGTAACTCCCTGCCCATATTAGTATCCATGTAAATCCTGCCATATTAGAATCCATGTAAATCCTGCCCATATTAGAATCAATGTAACCCCCTACCCATATTAGGATCATGTAACTCCCTGCTCATATAGAATCCAGTAACTCCCTGCTCATATTAGAATCATGTAACCCCTGCCAATTAGAATCCAGTACTCTGCCATATTAGAATCATGTAACTCCCTGCCCATATTAGTATCATGACCCCGCTATTTAGAATCCATGTAACTCCCTTACCCATATTAGTATCCATGTAACCCCTGCCATATTAGAATCCATGTAACTCCTACCATATTAGTATCCATGTAACTCCCTGCCCATATTAGAATCCATGTAACTCCCTGCCCATATTAGAATCCATGTAACTCCCTACCCATATTAGTATCCATGTAACTCCCTGCCCATATTAGAATCCATGTAACTCCCTGCCCATATTAGAATCCATGTAACTCCCTGCCCATATTAGAATCAATGTAACCCCCTGCCCATATTAGAATTTGGTACTCCATGCCTATTAGAATCAATGTAACCCCCTGCCCATATTAGGATCCTTGTAACTCCCTGCCCATATTAGAACCCATGTAACACTCTGCCTATATTAGCATCCATGTATCCCCATGCCCATATTAAAATCCATGTACCCCGATGCCCATATTAGAATCCATGTACCCCCATGCCCATATTTGAATACATGTACCCCCATGCCCATATTAGTATTTATGTACCCCCATGCCCATATTAGAATCAATGTACCCCTATGCCCATTTTAGAATCCATGTACCCCCATGCCCATATTAGAATCCTTGTACCCCTCTGCCCATATTAGAATCCATGTACCCCCATGCCCATATTAGAATCCATGTACTCCCATGCCAATATTAGAATCCATGTACCCCTATACCTATATTAGAATCCATGTATTCCCATGCCCATATTAGAATCCATGTACCCCTATGCCAATATTAGTATCCATGTAAACCCTCTGTCTATGTAACTAACTACCCTGCAGTAAAGGGCCTTACAGCTGTAATTTCCTATACACATGTATATACGTATCTTTCTATTTATCTATAAATATACCCAGTATATAAACACCCAGTGTATCTTGCTTTCCGTGCTTTACCTGGCTGATCCAAATTACAGCTTAATTAGAGACAATCTTTGGAAATGGATTCATGGTAATAAACAGATTGAACTGAGGAATCGGCGCTGTAAAAAGTTCAAAATTAATAAGTGGCAGATGTGGGAGCGTAATTTGTATTTGAACAAACACACTCTGATGGCTGGGGAGTTTTTGTAATTATTTTTTTTTTAATTTACATATCTAAACTTTTAAGTGGAATCCTAATCATACCTCACCCGTGTCTGCATAAGGAAGAGCTTCCTATTCCCAGCAGCTGTTTGCCTGGGCTCATGTGGGCACTGAACTGTGACTGCTGTTCCTTGGTGCCCTGCTTGGAAATTTTATTCCCTCAGTGCCCTGATGTTTTGGTGGTTGGTGCAGTGAACCAATCCTAGTGTCCTTAGCCAACCATGTAACGCTGTTTTATTGGCTGCTTAACACTGTTCCTTTAATAACCATAAACAGCGATTGGGTAGTTTTTATAAGCGGTTATTCCTAGCTGGGAGCATTGTAATTTCACTTGTTCATTTACAACTTGTAATGTTAACCAACTGCCTTAACTGGGATTATCTTGTTTACATAAAACATATGAATGACCTTGTAAAATAATCAACTTTAGTTAAACCCGATCCCTAAGAACATAGGATACATCGCTGTGCCCCTCATTATTATTTGCTTTTATTCCTATTGAGTGTTTAAATCAACATGTTATTCCATATTACTTCCCTGCCATCCGTTTTTCCATATCTTTGTTTGCTGTATGGCTGTACACAGATCCGTGTACATTCCCTCTGTGTTGTTTTATGAGATTTCACCTTATTGCACATTATTTCTGCAGGCTCTAAGTGGTCTCCTTGATCCTGCTCTCTTTAGTCTGCACCTTCTACCTCAACCCCAGTCTAATCATCCTGTGACTGTTCTATCCCAATGCTCTATGACATCCCAGCTCCAATATTTAAGGACCAACCTCCTAATTCCACTGTTCTTTGATGGCTATGTTTCTGTTGACACCCAGTTTGACTAATCTGGGTATCCATTCCCTGCTCCGTTGTTTAGGATCTGCCCTATCACTTTTTGACAATGACTGTACAAAGTTTATTAATGTTAATGCTCATTAATGTAATTTCACTATGAAGCCCCTCATGGATCTACTCTATAAACCCTGTTTCTGGGATCTTCTCAACTACGTGGCCCTCGGTCAATTCACCTCTCCTCGTTAGGCCTTACTAAGGTTTAGTTAAATTCATAACAAACACTAGTGTGTCTAGTTATAGGACAGAAATTTCCTACAAAAGTCAATGTATTCCATCCTGGTAAGAAATGACAGTTCCTTCACATTAGGTGATTTCTATGTCCAGCAGACTTATTTAAGTGGGTTAGTGTACCACACGATTATAGCACAAGTTCATTTACAGCTGAAAGTATTGTGTCCCATGCACCGATCTCAGCTCCTTGCCCCTAGTAATTCAAATCCTCATTGCTCCAATCTCATTGTATTGTGGGATGGGTAGTCCCAGATTTAGAAGCTTTAAAATGAAATGTGTTGTGCGTGATGCTGTTTTCCATGGTATCCTCGAAGGAGAAAGTTTCTTCAGACTCCGTTATTTAGTAATCTTGTGTTCTATTATTCCAAATTCCTTCTAGTCTCTCATTTGCTAATTGTTTTGATCTGGGGTTTTTTCTTGGTTACTCAGCCTTGTGCCTTAGTTGTCACTTGACGTTCTCTCTACTTTGTCACTTTATGTTTTCTATAATTCATGACTCCGAGTTCCCTCTTATTCATGAATCCATTTCACCCCCTGCTTTGTTACTCCACGCTCCCTGTAATTTATGGTTTGAGGTTTCCTTTGATTTATGAATCTATTTGCCCTCTCTGGATTCACATACCCTCTGCCCTGTGACTTCACGTTCATTCAAATTTATTTCTTCTGTCTTCCACTGCTCTATCACTTTGTGTTCACTCTAGTCTTTCTGGGAAGTTGGTGCTCTAGTCTTTCTCTAGTCAGTCTTGCCCTGCTTTGCTTGGAGCCTACTCTGTGTCCTGTGCTTTCTCATCCCACTTGCTGTCTATTGTCTATACCTAGTTCTTTGCTGCTTGTGAGTTGTTTTTGTCCATCTTGCTTGCACTTTGCCTAGTACTTAATTGTGCAGTGCTGTTCACTTATGGTGCCCAAAGATGCCAAGATCACCTTAGTACAGTACAGGGATTTTCCGTAATCATACAATCATTGGATCATACAATAAAGTTTTCTATTGGGCCAGTTGAGAAAAAAAAAATTGGGCCAATCTGATTGCAAGATTGCGTCGTATGGCGACCATTAGTTCTTTTCCCTAGTGGCTGCTCATTTGTTTGGGAGGTTTCTAGCCTGTTGCTTGGTATCTCTTTGCCTTGTGCTTAGTGGTAGTTCCATACCCCCATTGTGTAAGATTACTGTTTTGTCCTGGCTTTGTGATTACCTACCTTGTTCTGCTTAGTGACTTATTTTGTTGTGTGACAGGCATTATAGTTTTGAAAAAAAAAACAAGCATCAGATCACATCATAGTCGAAGTAATCATTTTATAAAACAAGGACACCCGACCTATTACAATGTTTTGATCTGCAAAAGAGTCTGACAATGATACCTTAGTCCTTGAAGGCCTTAGTGTATGAGATGAAAAATGCTCTTTCTCCTTCCAGACACCCTGGTGGATGGACACCACAGTGAGATATGTCTCTTGTTGTTTAAACAAATTAACTTTATTGATTTAGCAAGCCGTAATTACTTTACCTCTCCTTAATGAGTTCTTTTTATGGAGCTTTGTCCGTCACACTCTACTGTCCTGTCGCTATCTAATTCCAAGCAAAGGCGACTCCACTATATCTTCTGGATTACCGTGGCTGTTTGTAGAATAGTGCCTTGTATGGCAATAGAACTGTTTGAGGTGCAGTTTGGGTCATTGTTAAATGCCAAATAAACATCAATAACAATCAGAGCTGAACTGATTCCCCACATAATGGGGACTTGATCAGCTTTATAAACATATAATACCCACATAAACCGATTGGTCCTTTCTACCCATCCTTCTCTGCAGCACATTAAATCTAGTACTTGTTTTGCTCAAGCTCAGTCCCTGAGTCTCCTACCCCTCATGCTCAGTAATCCCTATGAGGTAGTATTGGGAGAGGGAATTTCCCACCGTACAGTTCACTTGCCCATTGTCACCATTATAGTTACAGTAAAACTATACATTACAGAAGAGGTTATGATACTGAGGCCTTTGATTGACAGTTGAAATGTAAGATGTTTCAGACTGGATATCTAAAGAAATAGGGGACAGATCAACAAAAAATGTGATAGTTGGGAGGAACTATAGTTTCCAGTAACAGGCAATTAAAAAAAAAAAATAATAATTTCCCAGTGTACATATCCTAGGTTTTGTATAGCTATAGTGTATGGAACCAGTTCATCATTAGGGGAAGTTGTACTATAGAAATAGAGGTGGTTTTGCATAGAACACAAATAGGGGACTTGGAGAAAAACTACAGTCTGGTGAGAGTTGAGGAATCAGACAGATGGAAGGAATGTCTGTCTTTTAATGTATTAACGTATTTAAACACCGAAAGGTGTTTAATCTTAATTATAAGAAGTTTATAAAGTCAAGGGTTATTTTTATGACCATATACAGACATGGTCCATGTATCGGCTGTTACAGACTTACAGCTTAGGCAATAATGCATAAACATATCTATAACTGTAGGTTGAAGATTAGTGATCTGTTTAAAGGAGAATTATACTCATTATACAGACTTCTTTCTAGCTCCTACCACAGTCATTGTTACTGACTATTCTCCCATCTCTAACATTGGAGAGTTAATGAAGGAGGGTGAGGAGCTTGAAACAGTCAGTTACTGCCAGTAAGCAGTCCATTACAGCATGAGTATAATTCTCCTTTGACAGATTTTACTCCTGCTACCATTCCATCCTAGAGTTGCTCTTTTCCCTCAACTATTACCCCAGATCTTTTTGTCTGTCCCTCATTGCAGCATAATTAACCAGTAGATTTCCGTTGTCTTACTTTGTTTGTCACTAATTTTTCTTCTAACTTTTTAAACTTTTCTATTGCTCTGAACCCTGTGGCAATTACCCAAAAATGTATGCAGCAAAAGTCTTTTTTGTTTTAATAGCAAACACGTTCTGCCTTAGCAGCACATCTCTAGTTGTGTGGAATTCCTAATGGCTGGTTTATTATATATCATAATAATGTCAGGAATTGTTGCAATTTAGCATTTAAAATCCAGTATTCAGAGGACAGGTAGATGGGTCCTCTCCAGGAATGTAACTACCAGGGGAGCAACCGGAGGGGGGCCTGGGAGCCAAGGGGGCCCCATCTTCTTATTTTTCTATGACAGATATAGCATCCTCCCATTAAACCACTGTGGATAAAGCACAGATAGGGGCCCCATCATCATTTTGCTAGGGGGCCCAGTGATTCCTAGTTACGCTGCCTCTCAGTGTTATGGATACAGTACTATACCCACAAGGGTAAAATCAAGCGTGGATAAAGCTACGTAGGCGACTGTCATGCACTGATAGAAAGTAGGGGAAGTTAGAGCAAAAATGAGGCAACCGATGACTACAGGCTGCAAACTAGAAAGGTGGCCAAGAGTCTGATTGCTTGTAAACAGAGTGTCCACGTGACATCATCAGTGACACCCTTCGGTTCTGTCTGTCCCCCATATTCATGCATCTAAAACCCAGCAGACTTTATCAGGTGGGCTTGTGTATATACTGTATATGCAGGTAAATAAAGATTCTGCCCCCCCCGGACGGTAATAAATATAGACAATCAAATACCTGGCAGTGTTACAGAAGGACGAAAGCAGCGCACTGGGTTCAGGGATGTAATAAAATTTCTGGCAGACATGAATCTTGCCAGGAATAAAGGACAAGGAGACCCTTTCTTGGAACTGCGGTTTATTTCTCCTGTAACTCAATTCATGATGACTAGCAGCGGACAGGCCATAGAAAGGTTGCTCCCAGAGGGTTCGCCACACACAATATCAGTGAAATACATTGCTGGCCTACGCGTGGAGAAATGGTTAGGATTTACTGGAATGGCAAGTGTACAGAAGCAGCGCAGCCTGTGATTTATGGAAGTGTTTATTGTGGTGTGAATGCTAGAAAGGAAGCACTGTTTACCAGAGCCCCAATGTATTAAAACTGCAGGTTAGACAGAATGTTTTGTTCTACCAGCCCCTGGCTTTTCAGACAGCCTGCTCTGTCGATTTAATCAGATCTGGGCCCCAGAGGAGTGGGGTTTCCTTTTGGCCACCTGTCTGCCACATGAAATGTTTCACAGGACAGATGGCAAGGTGACTGAGCTGTCCTTGGACAAAGAAATGATGCAGTGGAAGGCTTGAAATGCTGGAAACACCCTGTCTGACATGCATTGAATGAAGCACACACAAGGACCATATACTGATCATCATTTAAAGTCTACTTTGCTTGGCAGCACACAACATGTTACATAGGGATTAGACACACAGTGCTCTGCACCTACACCTAGTATACTGTTCTCACTGAGCTCTGCAGGAAATTGATAGTGTCTAGTTGGCTGTAACATGAGCATAAGTCAATTACGATAAACCCACTCCGCTGGGCACTATTAGAATGTAGATCTCTGCAGTATGGATGTTAATTTCTCTGTCCTTTTTAGTTATTTCACTAAGCAATGTCTCATATTTACAAAGGCAACACACATGTCAGTTCTTTAACTGTCTAAGGAGGAGCTTTTTGGCTGGATTTTGTGACCTTATCAGTTTTGATTGGTGGTAGTGGATTGAACGCAAATTTCTAACCCAAAGGCAGGTGGCATTTGTAGGCTGGATTTTTTTTTTTTATTAAGCACAGATCAACTCAAACAGTTTCAATGAGAGACTTCAAGGTAATTTCCATGTTTCAATGCTGTACCTTACCCAGAGTTCTCCTCTTATTTGCATAATTAAAAAGGAAACTCTAACCTTAACTCTTCCTAACCTACTCAACCCCTTGGTGAGAAATGTTAAATGGGATTTCCGTAGGACCAGTATATTCTGGGTGTTGCTGTTTTGGCTAGTAGTAATGCATTGTGTATTACCAGCTTTAAAGAGTAACTGTGGTCTCCATACATGTGCCCTTCATAAAAAGAGCACATTCCACGCTTTATAACAACTTCAGGATCATGCATCTAGCTGCAATCTATGCAAACTTATAGCAGTATAAAGGGTGGTATTTCCAGCACTGTGAGCTGTGACATCATCAGCACCCCCCTCCCCCCATGGACTTGGCATAAGCCCAGTTTATGCTATTGCTATAACTGCTTGTGGGGGGGAGACTTCTTACACAGCCATGTGACTGTTACATAGATAGGCAGTAGCTACTCACACCTCATTTGAAGTTCATTGAGTCTTGAGACTACAGAAAATGTAAGAAAGCCTAAAGAAAATATTGCTTGAAACATTTTTTTACATTTAGAATGTAGAATGTACATTCTACATTTTCTGTCACACATTTCCTTGTTACAAGCCTATAACTTAAGATGTTAGAGACATCATCCTATACCTTTGAGAGGTATAAGATCATTCTTTTTAAATAGAGGACACTGGTTTGGAGACCACAGTTACCCTTTAATAACCTTTAATAATAGTGGATTATGCATTGCAAGACCAATCAATGCAAAAGATTTACAAGGTTGTACATCATTCCTTATTCTTTCCTTGTTTGCAGCCAAATCTTGATTTGTCACCTTATCTAATTAATAATGGGTATTGTCAGCAAGGTTTCTGTGTTTGCTGACGACACAAAACTTTGTCGACCATTAAAAACTTCAGAGAATGTGCAATCGTTGCAGGGGAATCTAGATAGATTGTCACATTGGGCTGCTAAGTGGCAGATGAGATTCAATGTTAATAAATGTAAGGTGATGCATTTTGGACTTTAAAATCCTGGTGCTGCTTATTCTATAAATGGCTCTATGTTAAATGAATCTCTGTTGGAAAGGGATCTTGGAGTTTTGGTGGATAACAAGGAAGCAAGCAATGCCAGGCGGCAACAGCCAGAGCCAGCATGGTATTGTCTTGTATAAAGAGAGGTATGGATTCAAGGGAGGAAAATGTTATTCTCCCTCTTTACAAAGCATTGGTAAGGCCTCATTTGGAATATGCAGTGCAATTTTGGAATCCTGTGTACAAAAAGGACATCTTTGAAATGGAAAGGGTTCAGAGAAGGGCAACTAAATTAATAAGGGGATTGGGGGAGCTTGAATATGAAGAGAGACTGGAAAAGTTTCCACCATGTCTGATCGTCCTTTCGTCCGATTCGGACGAACGGTCGATCGGACATGGGCACATTCGGATGCGATAATTTCGGTCCGATCGACCAATACACTGAACTATCGGTCGATTGGACCGAAATATCTCATCGTGTGTACCCAGCTTTAGACTTGAAGAAAAAAGGTTTAGGCTGCAAGTTCGGAAAGGGTTTTTCACTGTGAGAACGGTAAAGCTATGGGAACTGTCTTCCAGTGGACATTGTTATGGCAGGTTCACTGGTCAGTTTAAAAAAAAAAGCTGTATGAGTTTCTGCAAACAAGGAATGTTGCAAGTTACTGGTATTGATACATAAAGTACAGTTGATCCAGGGAAATTTCCGATTGCCTTCCGAGTCAGGAAGGAATTTATTTCCTCTTCATAAATTTGGTGGGGGTTTTTTTGCCTTCCTCTGCCTCTGAATCAACAGTTAGGCAGGAAATGAGAATATTGCTAGATGGGTTGGCCTGGATGGATGGATGTCTTTATTCAACCTCAAATACTATACTCAAATACCATACTAATATTGTGAAATTGAAATTCACATAATGTTGCACTAATTATTGATCAGTACAAATACATGCTGTAGATACACTGCTACACTAAGCAGCCTTACATTAAATTTTGAATGCCACTTAGACCTGCTTCATGTTGATTGGATATACTGAAGAGTGACAAATGCATGTCATAAAGTACATGGAAATTTCAAATACATGCTTATACTATGAACCGTCTTCAGTACAAGGGCATTGCCAGGGTTCTGCAGGACATTGTAAAAAGACCATATGTTGTCAGCACACTGTACTCAAGATTGTCCATTAAACTGCACATTGTATATACACCATGGGCTCAAGTACAAGCACACTTAACATTGGCCATGCCATTTGCTAGCAGGGCTCTGCACTCTGCTAGCAGGGCACTCTCATTTCTACACATTTTTGGGGATATTCAATGGGAGCCACAATTGCTCCCTGTGCAGCCTCTGTAACTGGAAGTCTTTCAGGCTGGGGCAACACATGGTTGCCTGTCACTGGTAACATTTGCACTCCTTAAATATTTTTATAGAGCAAGTCCTGTTCCACTGTGTTTACTTTTTGCCTGTACAATATTAGAATCTTTTTATTTGCACATTCCGTTTGCCTTCATAAGTGCCTCTCCTCTTTATGACAGCTAAATGCCAACCCACTTCTCACACCTTGAGTAAGTACATTTGGATGCAGCGCTTTACATGCAGTGTGCACAATTTGACAGATTGCTTTACAGCGAGCTGCATCAGCTTTTGTAGCATGGTAGTGGTGCTTCCTTATATTGCATGACTTGGGCAGAATTCCGTGTCATAACTTGCATGATTGGGAATGGTTTGAAGATGTTGTACCCTATGGGAAATATATGGCATTGGCTATGTCTGGTAGTACATTGTATCCGCTGAACTAAAAATGTTACCCGGATTTACTACGTTGTAATTTATTTTCCTGCACCTTGTGTTTATACTAGTAACAGTTGGTGTAACAGTAATTATTCGCATGGATTGCTCTATCGTTATTAAGCTTTATTTTTCAAAATTCACAAACAAACTGAAACAATGTGTTTTTATACAATTTGTTATGAAAATAATGACAATGAAACCTTTTAGTGTGAAAACGTGAACTATACGTATTTCTCATGGGTGATGTCCATGGTTAGGTTCCAGTAACAGTTTTTAGGTGGTAGAGGGATGAATCTTGTTGGAAGGACACAATCTAAAGCTTGCAATAGAAGTGTACAAGGTGGCCAGGCTGTATTCATTAACGTTTAATTTAAAAAAAGTAGGGTCTAGGTCTCACTTCTGTGTTTGCGTTTTTGATCCGCAATGCCAATGCAAGAGTGGTCCCTCAATGTGGGCTGTGTTCTAGTTTCAATGCATGCGTGCACAACTTTTCGCACGTAAGGCATTTGTTCCAATAATATTGTATTGGAGCATGAATAACAGACAGTAGTGCATTTCAAAATTCCTGCATGCATTGCAGTGCTTATAAGTGGGACCTAACCCTAAACCCAGGTGATTCCTCATGCAATAAGGAATTTGCTTGATCTGCTTCAAATTTTTATTTTTGAATACTAGCAAATACCTTCAAACCCTTACTTTCTTCCTGATTCCATAGTCCTGGTGGTAATGTAAGCCCCATCCAAGTCTATGGGGATTATGGCAAATAAGAATTCGTCTCCCAGGGAGGAGCAGCCAACCAGAAGCAGAGGAGCTTGGGAAGAAGAAAGGAGAAGTGCCCACAGAAACATCAGTTTTAAAGAGCATGTCCACCCTAAATGGAAATTTTTGATATGCTATTGCCCATGGGCTCCCAGCCCCAACCGCATTAATTTTTTTTTTAAGCCCCCCAAACTCTACTTACCTCCCCTCTTTCCTCCAACGCGCTCCCGGCCCTCTGCTTGCGAGGAAATGCAAGCAGAGGGGGGACCGGCAGCCGCGTCTGTGATTGGCTGAGCGGCAGCCAATCACGGACGCGGCTGGGCAGCTCACTCCAGAGTGGAAAGCAGAGAGGTAAGAAAGTTTGGGGAGCTTATAAAATAAAAATCATGCGGTTGGGGCTGGGGGACATGGGGGATTACTACTGTAAAGGGGATTTATGCTAGGGGGAGGGATGCAGAACGGGAGGGAGAGGGAGGGGGGGGAGGGGGGGGGGGGGGGAGAAGGGCTGCAGTACGCATGGCAATGATCTCCGGGAGGCCAGGTAGCAGGCAGTGGCCTATTGGACCTGCTAGCCTCCTGGTGGTCATTTTTTGGGACTTTGGGGGGGGACTACAGGAGAAACCCTATGGGCTGGGAGGTGTGAGGTAAGGATTAAACTACACTACATGGTGGGGCCAGTAGTGTTGGGGGATTATAGTTTTGGGGGTGGACATGCCTTTAAGGCAATTTGGAGAATCACCTGAACTTAATGATTTTATTCTCCTTTAAGGAATTGCAGTACTTGGGGTAGTTAGTTTATGGGTAAGTGGAGTTGGGTGTTTGGCATCCTGGCTGTAAGCACTAGTCCTAGTAGGTAATAGTAAGGGTGAGATGTGTCTAGGTCAGTGGTTAGCAGGGAGGCCCATTAAGGAGATCTAATAGAGCTCTAGATCCTGGGCTGGGGCACAACACTTACATATTCCAATCTGCCGATGGTGATTTTATTCAGACTTCCCCCCAATGCGAGTACCATTGAAAGTAGCGCCCCGCCAGGCCAGACATTCTTATTAAGCTTCACCCACAGCTCTAGCACAAACCGCGCAATTTATGAGGCAGAGTGTTTCTTATGACATTTTTTTTCCGAGCTGTCATACACTGTAACTCTCACCCTTACTATTACCTATAGGACTAGTGCTTACAGCAGGATGCCAAACACCCAACTCCACTTACCATAAACTAACTACCCCAAGTACTGCAATTCCTTAAAGAAGAATAAAATCATTAAGTTCAGGTGATCTCCAAATTGCCTTAAAGGGCATGTCCACCCCCAAAACTATAATCCCCCCAACTACTGGCCCCACCATGTAGTGTAGTTTAATCCTTACCTCACATCCCAGCTCCATAGGGTTCTCCTGTAGCCCCCCCCAAAGTCCCAAAAAATGACCCAGGAGGCTAGCAGGTCCATATAGGACACTGCCTGCTACCTGGCCTCCCGGAGATCATTGCCATGCGTACTGCAGCCCTTCTCCCCCCTCCCTCCCCCTCCCTCTCCTCCCGTTCTGTATCCCTCCCCCTAGCATAATCCCTTTACAGTAGTAATCCCCCATGTCCAGCCCCAACCGCATGATTTTTATTTTTTATAAAGCTCCCCAAACTTTTACTTACCTCTCTGCTTTCTACGCTGGAGTGAGTGCCGGCAGCGCGTCCGTGATTGGCTGCCGTCAGCCAATCACAGACGCGGCTGCCGGTCCCGCCCCTCTGCTTGCATTCCTCGCAAGCAGAGGGCCGGGAGCGCGTGGAGGAAAGAGGGGAGGTAAGTAGAGTTTGGGGGGCTTAAAAAAAAAAAATTAATGCGGTTGGGGGCTGGGAGCCCATGGGCAATAGCATATCAAAAATTTACATTTAGGGTGGACATGCTCTTAAAACTGATGTTTCTGTGGGCACTTCTCCTTCTTCTTCCCAAGCTCCTCTGCTTCTGGTTGGCTGCTCCTCCCTGGAGACGAATTCTTATTTGCCATAATCCCATAGACTGGATGGGGGCTTACATTACCACAGGACTATGGAATCAGGAAGAAAGTAAGGGTTTGAAGGTATTTGCTAGTATTCAAAAATAAAAATTTGAAGCAGATAAGCAAATTCCTTATTGCATGAGGAATCACCTGGGTTTAGGGTTAGGTCCCACTTATAAGCACTGCAATGCATGCAGGAATTTTGAAATGCACTACTGTCTGTTATTCATGCTCCAATACAATATTATTGGAACAAATGCCTTACGTGCGAAAAGTTGTGCACGCATGCATTGAAACTAGAACACAGCCCACTTGAGGGACCACTCTTGCATTGATTGCGGATCAAAAACGCGAACACAGAAGTAGAGACCTAGACCCTAACAAGATTCATCCTCATACCACCTAAAAAAACTGTTACTGGAACCTAACATGGACATCACCCATGGGAAAACATTATAGTTCACGTTTTCACACTAAAAGGTTTCATTGTCATTATTTTCATAACAAATTGTATAAAAACACATTGTTTCAGTTTGTTTGTGAATTTTGAAAAATAAAGCTTAATAACGATAGAGCAATCCATGCGAATAATTACTGTTACACCAACTGTTACTAGTATAAACACAAGGTGCAGGAAAATAAATTACAACGTAGTAAATCCGGGTAACATTTTTAGTACATTTTAGTTCAGCGGATACAAGTATACCAGACATAGCCAAGCCATATATTTCCCATAGGGTACAACATCTTCAAACCATTCCCAATCATGCAAGTTATGACACGGAATTCTGCCCAAGTCATGCAATATAAGGAAGCACCACTACCATGCTACAAAAGCTGATGCAGCTCGCTGTAAAGCAATCTGTCAAATTGTGCACACTGCATGTAAAGCGCTGCATCCAAATGTACTTACTCAAGTGTGTGAGAAGTGGGTTGGCATTTAGCTGTCAAAAGAGGAGAGGCACTTATGAAGGCAAACGGAATTGCAAATAAAAAGATTCAATATTGTACAGGCAAAAGTAAACACAGTGGAACAGGACTTGCTCTATAAAAATATTTAAGGAGTGCAAATGTTACCAGTGACAGGCAACCATGTGTTGCCCCAGCCTGAAAGACCAGTTACAGAGGGCTGCACAGGGAGCAATTGTGGCCCCATTGAATATCCCCAAAAATGTAGAAATGAGAGTGCCCTGCTAGCAGAGTGCAGAGCCCTGCTAGCAAATGGCATGGCCAATGTTAAGTGTGCTTGTACTTGAGCCCATGGTGTATATACAATGTGCAGTTTAAGGACAATCTTGAGTACAGTGTGCTGACAACATATGGTCTTTTTACAATGTCCTGCAGAACCCTGGCAATGCCCTTGTATGAAGACGGTTCATAGTATAAGCATGTATTTGAAATTCCCATGTACTTTATGACATGCATTTGTCACTCTTCGTATACCAATCAACATGAAGCAGGTCTAAGTGGCATTCAAAATTTAATGTAAGGCTGCTTAGTGTAGCAGTGTATCTACAGCATGTATTTGTACTGATCAATAATTAGTGCAACATATGTGAATTTCAATTTCACAATATTAGTATGGTATTTGAGTATAGTATTTGAGGTTGATAAAAGACATCCATCCATCCAGGCCAACCCATCTAGCAATATTCTCATTTCCTGCCTAACTGTTGATTCAGAGGCAGAGGAAGGCAAAAAAAACCCCCACCAAATTTATGAAGAGGAAATAAATTCCTTCCTGACTCGGAAGGCAATCGGAAATTTCCTGGATCAACTGTACTTTATGTATCAATACCAGTAACTTGCAACATTCCTTGTTTGCAAGAACTCATACAGCTTTTTTTTTTAAACTGACCAGTGAACTGCCATAACAATGTCCACTGGAAGAACGTTCCCATAGCTTTACCGTTCTCCAGTGAAAAACCCTTTCCGAACTTGCAGCCTAAACCTTTTTTCTTCAAGTCTAAAGCTGGGTACACACGATGAGATATTTCGGTCCAATCGACCGATAGTTCAGTGTATTGTCGATCGGACCGAAATTATCGCATCCGAATGTGCCATGTCCGATCGACCGTTCGTCCGAATCGGACGAAAGGACGATCAGACATGGTGGAAACTTTTCCAGTCTCTCTCATATTCAAGCTCCCCCAATCCCCTTATTAATTTAGTTGCCCTTCTCTGAACCCTTTCCATTTCAAAGATGTCCTTTTTGTAACAGGTTCCAAAATTGCACTGATATTCCAAATGAGGCCTTACCAATGCTTTGTAAAGAGGGAGAATAACATTTTCTCCCTTGAATCCATCCTCTCTTTATACAAGACAATACCATGCTGGCTCTGGCTGTTGCCGCCTGGCATTGCTTGCTTCCTTGTTATCCACCAAAACTCCAAGATCCCTTTCCAACAGAGATTCATTTAACATAGGCCATTTATAAATAAGCAGCACCAGGATTTTAAAGTCCAAAATGCATCACCTTACATTTATTAACATTGAATCTCATCTGCCACTTAGCAGCCCAATGTGACAATCATCTAGATTCCCCTGCAACGATTGCACATTCTTGAAGTTTTTAATGGTCGACAAAGTTTGTTGTCGTCAGCAAACACAGAAACCTTGCTGACAATACCCATTATTAATTAGATAAGGTGACAATCAAGATTTGGCTGCAAACAAGGAAAGAATAAGGAAGATGTACAACCTTGTAAATCTTTTGCATTGATTGGTCTTGCAATGCATAATCCACTATTATTAAAGGTTTATAAAGGGTAACTGTGGTCCAAACCAGTGTCCTCTATTTAAAAAGAATGATCTTATACCTCTCAAAGGTATAGGATGATGTCTCTAACATCTTAAGTTATAGGCTTGTAACCAGGAAATGTGTGAACAGAAAATGTAGAATGTACATTCTACATTCTAAATGTAAAAAAATGTTTCAAGCAATATTTTCTTTAGGCTTTCTTACATTTTCGTAGTTCAAGACTCAATGAACTTCAAATGAGGTGTGAGTAGCTACTGCCTATCTATGTAACAGTCACATGGCTGTGTAGAAGTCTCCCCCCACAAGCAGTTAAGCAATAGCATAAACTGGGCTTATGCCAAGTCCCTGGGGGGAGGGGGGTGCTGATGATGTCACAGCTCACAGTGCTGGAAATTCCACCCTTTATACTGCATAAGTTGCATAGATTGCAGCTAGATGCATGATCCTGAAGTTATTAAAGGGTGGAATGTGCTCTTTTTATGAAGGGACATGTATGGAGACCACAGTTACTCTTTAAAGCTGGTAATACACAATGCATTACTACTAGCCAAAACAGCAACACCCAGAATAACTGGTCCTACGGAAACCCATTTAAAATTTCTCACCAAGGGGTTGAGTAGGTTAGGAAGAGTTAAGGTTAGAGTTTCCTTTTTAATTATGCAAATAAGAGGGAACTCTGGGTAAGGTACAGCATTGAAACATGGAAAATGAAGCCTCATGAAACTGTTTGAGTTGATCTGTGCTTAATAAAAAAAAAAAATCCAGCCTACAAATGCCACCTGCCTTTGGGTTAGAAATTTGCGTTCAATCCACTACCACCAATCAAAACTGATAAGGTCACAAACTCAGCCAAAAAGCTCTCCCTTAGACAGTTAAAGAACTGACATGTGTGTTGCCTTTGTAAATATGAGACATTGCTTAGGAAATAACTAAAAAGGACAGAGAAATTAACATCATACTGCAGAGATCTACATTCTAATAGTGCCAGCGGAGTGGGTTTCGTAATTGACTTATGCTCATGTTACAGCCAACAGACACTAAATTCCTGCAGAGCTCAGTGAGAACAGTATACAGGTGTAGGTGCAGAGCACTGTGTGTCTAATCCCTATGTAACATGTTGTTGTGGCCAAGCAAAGTAGACTTTAAATGATGATCAGTATATGGTCCTTGTGTGTGCTTCATTCAATGCATGTCAGACAGGGTGTTTTCCAGCATTTCAAGCCTTCCACTGCATCATTTCTTTGTCCAAGGACAGCTCAGTCACCTTGCCATCTGTCCTGTGAAACATTTATGTGGCAGACAGGTGGCCAAAAGGAACCCCACTCCTCTGGGGCCCAGATTGATTAAATCGACAGAGCAGGCTGTCTGAAAAGCCAGGGGCTGTGGTAGAACAAAACATCTGTCTAACCTGCAGTTTTATACATTGGGGCTTGGTAAACAGTGCTTCCTTTCTAGCATTCACACCACAATAAACTTCCATAAATCACAGGCTGCGCTGCTTCTGTACACTTGCCATTCCAGTAATCCTAACCATTTCTCCACGCGTAGGCCAGCAATGTATTTCACTGTATTGTGTGTGGCGAACCCTCTGGGAGCAACCTTTCTATGGCCTGTCGCCTGTAGTCACATGAATTGAGTTAAGGAGAAATAACCGCAGTTCCAAGAAAGGGTCTCCTTGTCCTTTATTCCTGGCAAGATTCATGTCTGCCAGAAATTTTATTACATCCCTGAACCCAGTGCGCTGCTTTCGTCCTTCTGTAACACTGCCAGGTATTTGATTGTCTATATTTATTACCGTCCGGGGGGCAGAATCTTTATTTACCTGCATATACAGTATATCACAAGCCCACCTGATAAAGTCTGCTGGGTTTTAGATGCATGAATAGGGGGACAGACAGAACCGAAGGGTGTCACTGATGATGTCACGTGGACACTCTGTTTTACAAGCAATCAGACTCTTGGCCACCTTTCTAGTTTGCAGCTGTAGTCATCGGTTGCCTCATTTTTGCTCTAACTTCCCCTACTTTCTATCAGTGCATGACAGTCGCCTACGTAGCTTTATCCACGCTTGATTTTACCCTGTGGGTATAGTACTGTATCCATAACACTGAGAGGCAGCGTAACTAGGAATCACTGGGCCCCCAGCAAAATGATGATGGGGCCCCTATCTGTGCTTTATCCACAGTGGTTTAATGGGAGGTGCTATATCTGTCATAGAAAAATAAGAAGATGGGGCCCCCTTGGCTCCCAGGCCCCCCTCCGGTGTGTCCCCTGGTAGTTACATTCCTGGAGAGGACCCATCTACCTGTTCTGAATACTGGATTTTAAATGCTAAATTGCAACAATTCCTGACATTATTATGATAATAATAAACCAGCCATTAGGAATTCCACACAACTAGAGATGTGCTGCTAAGGCAGAAACGTGTTGCTATTAAACAAAAAGATTTTGCTGCATACATTTTTGGGTAATTGCCACAGGGTTCAGAGCATAGAAAAGTTTAAAAAGTTAGAAGAAAAATTAGTGACAAACAAAGTAAGACAACGGAATATACTGGTTAATTATGCTGCAATGAGGGACAGACAAAAAGATCTGGGGTAATAGTTGAGGGAAAAGAGCAACTCTAGGATGGAATGGTAGCAGGAGTAAAATCTGTCAAGGAGAATTTACTCATGCTGTAATGGACTGCTTACTGGCAGTAACTGACTGTTTCAAGCTCCTCACCCTCCTTCATTAACTCTCCAATGTTAGAGATGGGAGAATAGTCAGTAACAAGACTGTGGTAGGAGTAGAAAGAAGTCTGTATAATGAGTATAATTCTCCTTTAAACAGATCACTAATCTCACCTAGTTATAATATGTTTATGCATTATTGCCTAAGCGTGAAGTCTGTAACAGCCGATACATGGACCTGTCTGTATATGGTCATAAAAATAACCCTTGACTTTATAAACTTCTTATAATTAAGATTAAACACCTTTCGGTGTTTAATACGTTAATACATTAAAGACAGACATTCCTTCCATCTGTCTGATTCCTCAACTCTCACCAGACTGTAGTTTTTCTCAAGTCCCCTATTTGTGGTTCTATGCAAAACCACCTCTATTTCTATAGTACAACTTCCCCTAATGATGAACTGGTTCCATACACTATAGCTATACAAAACCTAGGATATGTACACTGGGAAATTATTTATTTTTTTTTTTTAATTGCCTGTTACTGGAAACTATGTTCTCCCAACTATCACATTTTGTTTGATCTGTCCCCTATTTCTTTAGATATCCAGTCTGAAAACATCTTACATTTCAACTGTCAATCAAAGGCCTCAGTATCATAACCTCTTCTGTAATGTATAGTTTTACTGTAACTATAATGGTGACAATGGGCAAGTGAACTGTACGGTGGGAAATTCCCTCTCCCAATACTACCTCATAGGGATTACTGAGCATGAGGGGTGGAGACTCAGGGACTGAGCTTGAGCAAAACAAGTACTAGATTTAATGTGCTGAGAGAAGGATGGGTAGAAAGGACCAATCGGTTTATGTGGGTATTATATGTTTATAAAGCTGATCAAGTCCCCATATGTGGGGAATCAGTTCAGCTCTGATTGTTATTGATGTTATTTGGCATTTAAATGACCCAAACTGCACCTCAAACAGTTCTATTGCCATACAAGGCACTATTCTACAAACAGCCACGGTAATCCAGAAGATAGTGGAGTCGCCTTTGCTTGGAAATAGTAGCGACAGGACAGTAGAGTGTGACGGACAAAGCTCCATAAAAAGAACTCATTAAGGAGAGGTAAAGTAATTACGGTTGCTATCAAATAAAGTTAATTTGTTTAAACAACAAGAGACATATCTCACTGTGGTGTCCATCCACCAGGGTGTCTGGAAGGAGAAAGAGCATTTTTCATCTCATACACTAAGGCCTTCAAGGACTAAGGAATCATTGTCAGACTCTTTTGCAGATCAAAACATTGTAATAGGTCGGGTGTCCTTGTTTTAATAATGATTACTCGACTATGATGTGATCTGATGCTTGTTTTTTTTTCAAAATATAATGCCTGTCACACAACAAAATAAGTCACTAAGCAGAACAAGGTAGGTATCACAAAGCCAGGACAAAACAGTAATCTACAACAATGGGGGTATGGAACTACCCATAAGCACAAGGCAAAGAGATACCAAGCAACAGGCTGAAAACCTCCCAAACAAATGAGCAGCCACTAGGGAAAAGAACTAATGGTCGCCATACGACGCAATCTTGAATCGATTGGCCCAATTTTTTTTTTCTCAACTGGCCCAATAGAAAACTTTATTGTATGATCCAATGATTGTATGATTACGGAAAATCCCTGTACTGTACTAAGGTGATCTTGGCTCTTTGGGCACCATAAGTGAACAGCACTGCACAATTAGTACTAGGCAAAGTGCAAGCAAGATGGACAAAAAAACTCACAAGCAGCAAAGAACTAGGTATAGACAATAGACAGCAAGTGGGATGGAAGCACAGGACACAGAGTAGGCTCCAAGCAAGAAAGGGCAAGAATGACTAGAGAAAGACTAGAGAACACAACTTCCCAGAAAGACTAGAGTGAACACAAAGTGATAGAGCAGTGGAAGACAGAAGAAAATAAATTTGAATGAACGTGAAGTCACAGGCAGAGGGTATGTGAATCCAGAGAGGGCAAATAGATTCATAAATCAAAGGAAACCTCAACAATAAATTACAGGGAGCGTGGAGTAACAAAGCAGGGGGGTGAAATGGATTCATGAATAAGAGGGAACTCGGAGTCATGAATTATAGAAAACCATAAAGTGACAAAGTAGAGAGAACGTCAAGTGACAACTAAGGCACAAGGCTGAGTAACCAAAAAAAAACCCCAGATCAAAACAATTAGCAAATGAGAGACTAGAAGGAATTTGGAATAATAGAACACAAGATTACTAAATAAGGAGTCTGAAGAAACTTTCTCCTTCAGGATACCATGGAAAAGCATCACGCACAACACATTTCATTTTAAGCTTCTAAATTGGGACTAACCCATCCCACAATACAATGAGATTGGAGCAAGAGGATTTGAATTACTAGGGGCAAGGAGCGAGATCGGTGCATGGGACACAATACTTTCAGCTGTAAATGAATTGTGCTATAATGTGTGGTACACTAACCCACTTAAAAAGTCTGCTGGACAGAAATCACTAATGTGAAGGAACTGTCATTTCTTACCGGATGGAATACATTGACTTTTGTAGGAAATTTCTGTCCTATAACTAGACACACTAGTGTTTGTTATGAATTTAACTAAACCTTAGAAGCCTAACAGAGAGGAGAGGTGAATTGACCGGGCCACGTAGTTGAGAAGATCCCAGAAACAGGGTTATAGAGTAGATCCATGAGGGGCTTCATAGTGAAATTACATTAATGAGCATTAACATTAATAAACTTTGTACAGTCATTGTCAAAAAAGTGATGGGCAGATCCTAAACAACGGAGCAGGAGATGGATACCCAGATTAGTCAAACTGGTGTCAACAGAAACATAGCATCAAGAAAGGATAGAGAATTGCAGGGAGGTGGAGAGGAGTTTGGTCCTTAATATTGGAGCTGGGATGTCATAGAGCATTGGGATAGAAACGTCACAGGATGATTAGACTGGGGTTGAGGTAGAAGGTGCAGACTAAAGGAGCAGGATCAAGGAGACCATTAGAGCCTGCAGAAATAATGTGCAATAAGGTGAAATCTTAAAAACAACACAGGGGAATGTACATGGATCTGTGTACAGCCATACAGCAAACAAAGATTGGAAAAAACGGATTGGCAGGGAAGTAATATGGAATAACATGTTGATTTAAACACTCAATAGGAATAAAAGCAAATAATAATGAGGGCCAACAGCGATGTACCTATGTTCTTAGGGATCGGGTTTAACTAAGTTGATTATTTACAAGGTCATTCATATGTTTTTATGTAAACAAGATAATCCCAGTTAAGGCAGTTGGTTAACATTACAAGTTGTAATGAACAAGTGAAATTACAATGCTCCCAGCTAGGAATAACGCTTATAAAAAACTACCCATCGCTGTTATGGTTATTAAAGGAAACGTGTTAAGCAGCCAATAAAACAGCGTTACATGGTTGGCTAAGGACACTAGGATTGGTTCACTGCACCAACCACCAAAACTCAGGGCACTGAGGGAATAAAATTTCCAAGCAGGGCACCAAGGAACAGCAGTCACAGTTCAGTGCCACATGAGCCAGGCAAACAGCTGCTGGAATAGGAAGCTCTTCCTTATGCAGACACGGGTGAGGTATGATTAGGATTCCACTTAAAAGTTTAGATATGTAAATTAAAAAAAAATATTACAAAAACTCCCCAGCCATCAGAGTGTGTTTGTTCAAATACAAATTACGCTCCCACATCTGCCACTTATTAATTTTGAACTTTTTACAGCGCCGATTCCTCAGTTCACTCTGTTATTACCATGAATCCATTTCCAAAGATTGTCTCTAATTAAGCTGTAATTTGGATCAGCCAGGTAAAGCACGGAAGCAAGATTACACTGGGTGTTTATATACTGGGTATATTTATAGATAAATAGAAGATACGTATAACATGTGTATAGGAAAATAGCGTGTAAGGCCCTTTACTGCAGGGTAGTTAGTTACATAGACAGAGGGTTTACATGGATACTAATATTGGCATAGGGTACATGGATTCTAATATGGGCATGGGAATACATGGATTCTAATATAGGTATAGGGGTACATGGATTCTAATATTGGCATGGGAGTACATGGATTCTAATATGGGATGGGGGTACATGGATTCTAATATGGCGGGCAGAGGGGTACAAGGATTCTATGGGCATGGGGGGTACATGGATTCTAATATGGGCATAGGGGTACATTGATTCTAATATGGGCATGGGGGGGTACATAAATACTAATATGGGCATGGGGGTACATGTATTCAAATATGGGCATGGGGGTACAGGATTCTAATATGGGCATCGGGGGGTACATGGATTTTAATAGGCATGGGGATACATGGATGCTAATATAGGCGGTACAGTTGTTACATGGGTTCTAATATGGGCAGGGAGTTACAAGGATCCTAATATGGGCAGGGGAGGGTTATTGTTCTAATATGGGAGGGGAGTACAAGGATCCTATATGGGCAGGGGTTACATTGATCTAATATGGGCAGGGAGTTACATGGATTCTAATATGGGCAGGGAGTTACATGGATTCTAATATGGGCAGGGAGTTACATGGATACTAATATGGGTAGGGAGTTACATGATTCTAATATGGGCAGGGAGTTACATGGATCTAATATGGGCAGGGAGTTACATGGATACTAATATGGGTAGGGAGTTACATGGATTCTAATATGGGTAGGGAGTTACATGGATTCTAATATGAGCAGGGAGTTACATGGATACTAATATGGGCAGGAGGTTACATTGATCTAATATGGGCAGGGAGTTACATGGATTCTAATATGGGCAGGGAGTTACAGGATTCTAATATGAGCAGGGAGTTACATGGATTCTAATATGAGCAGGGAGTTACATGGATACTAATATGGGTAGGGGGTTACATTGATTCTAATATGGGCAGGGAGTTACAGGATTCTATATGGGCAGGGAGTTACATGGATACTAATATGGGCAGGGAGTTACATGGATACTCTATGGGCAGGGAGTGGAGTTAAATGGAGTACTAATATGGCGGGAGTTACATGGATACTAATATGGGCAGGGAGTTACATGGATAATATATGGGTAGGGAGTTACATGGATTCTAATATGAGCAGGGAGTTACATGGATTCTAATATAAGCAGGGGTTACATGGATATAATAGGGTAGGGGTACATGGATTCTATATGGGCAGGGAGTATACATGGATACTAATATGGGCGGGAGTTACATGATTCTATATGGAGGGAGGTACATGGATACTATTGGGCAGGGAGTTACATGTGATATCAATATGGGCAGGGAGTTACATGAATTCTAATATGAGCAGGGAGTTACATGGATACTAATTGGGTAGGGAGTTACATGGATTACTAATATGGCAGGGAGTTACATGGATTCTAATATGGGCAGGGGTTTACAAGGATCCTAATATGGGCAGGGAGTTACATGGATTCTATATGGGCAGGGAGTTACATGGATACTAATATGGGCAGGGGGTTACATTGATTCTAATATGGGCAGGGAGTTACATGGATTCTAATATGAGCAGGGAGTTACATGGATTCTAATATGGGCAGGGAGTTACATGGATACTAAATGGGCAGGGAGTTACACGGCATTCCTAATATGGGCAGGGAGTTACATGAATTCTAATATGGGCAGGGAGATACAGGAATTCATAATATGGGAGGGGGTTACATGATTCTATATGGGCAGGGAGTTACATGGATTCTCATATGCAGGAAGGGAGTTACATGGATTCTAATATGGCAGGGAGTTACATGGATTCTAATATGGCGGAGTAGGGAGTTACATGGATCTAATATGGGCAGGGAGTATACAATAATTGATTATATATGGGCAGGGAGTTACATGGATTCCTAATATGGGCAGGGAGTTACATGGATTCTAATATGGGCAGGGGTTACAGGATTTATATGGGGCAGGGAGTTACATGGATTCTAAATATGGAGCAGGGAGTCATGGATTCTAATAAGAGAATCGGGAACTTCTCAGGAGATCCCCAGCTAATGGATGTAGCGGATTTTCCGGAATTATGCTGTTGGTTTTTTTAAAATTCGGGGATTTAAAAAATAATATGACATTTTCTAGAAATGCTCAGAAACTGTGTGGAAAACACTCGGAGCTCTGACGTTTAGATGGCTGCCTCTACTAACCCTCACTACTATATGCATTAATGATGCATTAATAATGATTAACGGATTTGATGAAAGGAATATACAAAAACAAATTGGACTACATGTTGAAAAGCTGGATTTTCCGAGAGCCGTATAGGGGATCAAGGTAGATAGTTAAGTTTAGAAAGTTCCAGGGTTTGAAGGATCCTCTCCTTATAAACAAATCTTAGTTACGGTTATTAACATGCCTTTACAGTCACGCTATGGTTTGGTAGACAGGTCAGTGCGGATATCTGAAAATAAGATTGTATGTGTTCTGTAGAAATGTTACCTCCTAAAGGCAATGGGTTTTAGAATCATAGGAATAATTAAGGGTTATTATTGACCCGCCTACCTTGAAATATTGATTCGTATATTTTATTTTACACCACACGGTATTAAATTCACTACATTGCCTTTCATGGGATGAGAATGTACAGTGTAAGTGGGCTTTGGAAAGACAATGGAAAATATGTTGTTCTACTTTTGTCATTCCTTCCTTTACAGATTGAAAAATAATGTTATATTATACATTATTCATCTACCATGGAAGACAATATGGCAGGGGATAGGCAAGCAGGGCAGTGGCGTAGCTACAGACTTATGGGCCCTGATGCAAAATTTGGGCATGGGCCCCCCACACCGCGCAAACAACTTGGACCGCAAACCAAATAATCATTTCCATAAAAAAACATCCAAATCATCATTAAAATTTTTTTAAGGCACTCATTTAAAAAGACAAACACGTCTTACCCATACACCTAACAAAATGATTCAATCCGATCAACCAGTATTTCTAACACTTAGATCCTCAAACCTCTAAAAATAACTACCAACTGACGCTAGTAAATGCCTGGCACACAGAGAGTGGTAAATACTTTGTATATACCGCTGGTAAAATAGGGGCATGCAGACACTGATAAACTGGTTGGGAAACTGAACTGACACAGCCAGACAATGGTTAAATGCTTGGCACACAGACAATGGTAAAATGTTTAGTACAACAGACCACTGATAAAGAAGGTTGGCACACAGACTGGTAGTTTTGAAAACCTTAGCACAAAATGGGGCCCTTCTTGGCCAAGGGCTCTGTGCGGTTGCATCCCCTGCACCCCTTGAAATTATGCCCCAGAAGCAGGGGAAATATTAAGAGACATCCTCATGCCCGTGGGATGTGGGGAGACCACAGACATTATGACTTGTAATGAAGGTTGGTGCAGGGACCAGCAGGATATAGTGTCAGTGCATGTTTTGAGAGACAATCAATTGTTATGTTTTAACGGCAAGGCGCAAGCATCTAGAGATGTATATAATGATGTGCCATTGCTGTGCCCTTGTTACAACAACAATCCCAAGGGGGTCCCTTTCCAGCATAGACTGCATTCAGCTTTTTCACACAAGTCTTTCCATGTTGACTGCAATAAAAAAAAACACTGAGAAACAAAGACTGTGGAAGCAAAACCCAAGTGAGAGACAGAAGTACCATCATACATTGCAACAGAGCTATCACTGAGCTCCCAGGGGCAATCCTCCAGTTAACTTTAGTAGAGGAGGACACCCAGGCGATAACGACACCCTTTAAAACTTACTGGAAATAACCATCCACAGCTTTATACTATTGCTGAAATAAAACCATCAACAAAAACTCTATTTATAACAGGATTGATTCCAAATGGCCACCATTTTATATTGATAGGGATAACAAACAGATAGCTGGGTAACTTCCACCTAATATCCTTCCCCGCTCCATTACTAGATTCATGATGCTGCTCTAGTGGTCTAAGGATTACATGTCCAAAGGTGAACTCATTATCTTTTTTTTCTTTCCAGATCCCTTACATTATCTCACTGTCAATACCATCACAATATCCCAGCCACATCAACATCCCAAGCCCATTACCAAGGGGTCATCCTTGACTTGCCCTTCTCTTCATTTTCACATGCAGACTCTTGATCAGACCTGCAGCTTACATCTCTAAAGCCTTTTCTGCAACATGCTCTCTTCAGAACCCAGACCCTGTAACATTTAAATCCACTAGGCTGTTTTACCTTAATAACATAAACTTTTTTTTTAGTTACTGGCCTGTTCCATTAATTCCTTCAAAGATACGAAAGTAAACCAGAGAATATTAAGACGAATATAAGTCCAATAGGAATGACTATTAAAATCCCATAACATCCATAGCAGATTAAGGCTATATCCAGCGACCTTAAAAAATGGGCCCCCGCCAACAACTGAGCCTCGCTAATCCAAGCAAGATGGACAAACTGTACACCTCCCTGTGGACCATCACAGATTGATGAAGTTAAATCTAAATAAATACATTAGGGAAGTGTGGACATTGCATACACAAAAATGCAGTAAAAGTTTGGCTAGATATAACCAATCGAGCATTAAAGAAAAACAAAAGCTTTGTAATAATTTATTGTCTAAATGTGGTTCCAAAGAGTGCAGTCATCTACTCCCTAAGCACTTTAGTAATGGTAGAAGACCCCTCCCCCGTATGATTGATTGATCCATGAATCATCCAATGAACAAGAAAAACCCGTCAGATTTTGCGCGAAGAAATCAAGCCAATCACATGGCTAATATGAAAAAAACTTTGAGCCAGGTAGGTGATCAAGGCGAATATCTCGTTCTGTGTGTACAGACCTAAAACATGAAATAGGCCAACTATTATAAACATCTGCATTTCATCAAAAGTTACAATGTTAACAGAAACTCAGCCTAGAATTTCTCAACCTGTACACAAACTTGAATAAAATGAAGTTCTTTTCGCATGTCTTCATCCTTTCTAAATAGAGATCATCGTTTAAGAAAACTGAATTTGAGCAGGATAGACCAGTTCACTTCCTAACAGGGGTGTAGACAGAGGAGTTTATTGAAAAGCTCTTATATATAAACCTTGTGGGTAAAGTACCATGAGTGTTGGAGGGCACTGCTGGATCACGCCTAGGAAGCACTTACAGTAGAAGGTCCTATGATCTAATTTGAAAGCAGCAGTATATGGTATATCAGTGGTGCCAAACGTATGGCAAACGTATGGCACTACCAGAAAGGCCGAGAGACGTGGCCTATCTGGTAACAAGACAGATCAAAACAGTATAGACACACTAGAACGCCAAGGTGGCAATGTTTATTACTTATTATTGTGGATTTATATATTGTGGGGAAACCGGAGTGCCCCAGAGGAGAAACACGCAAGCATGGGAGAAACTACAAACTCCTTGCATACGTGTCTAAGGGTGGATTCGAACTCAGGACTGCAAAGCATCAGTGCTAAACAGTGTGGCCAATTGCCAATAATCAGTAGCTGCAATCCTCAAACAACCCCTACCTTGGGTGGTTGATCCAACCTCAATCAAGTGAGAGGAGGACACTACATCAGTGTACTCGAAATGTATCGTGCAAAATGTTAATCTATTATCGAATAGTATCGTATATTGTTTGGGTTGTTAGTTTTCTGTATTCATGTTAAAACTATGTGTGTGGCACTTAGGGGGGACATATTTATAAAGGTTCGTTAACTTTTCGCGGGCCGTTTCGCGGACATTAACGCATAAATCGCGTTAACCGCGAATTTATAAAAGGTCCGAAAACGGCCGGCGAAAGTTAACGAGCGTTAACCTTTCGCGCCGATACTTACCTGTTACCGCCGCTTCTATTATAAAGCGGCGGTACTGGTTTTCGCTCGGCTAGTATCGGTGTTTTAATTCGCACCTTGAAGGAGGCGAAGTCAGCCGATATAAACTCCACGCGGCGGAGATGGGCAGGCAACCCGCGGCGGGGTCGCACCCGCCCCGGGAGACACGCCCACCCCTGCCCAACACCACCCGCGGGCGGCCAGCGGCGGACCCACACCGCCGCCGCTTCCCAGCAGCCACCTCCCAACCCGTTCCCCGTTCGCGGCAATCTCGGAAGGGGGCTAGGAGGGGCTGCGGGAGGGGCCGCAGCAGTGTGTCGCGCACCCCGCCGCGCCCCCCTCCCCGGCAAAACCCTCCAAGCCCCCCGCCCCGGCCGCTTCCCGGGGAGGGGAGGTGCAGGGAGCCGTGGGGGGGTGGAGGCTCCTCAAGCGGGGCCCTGAGAGGGCCTTTTGGGGCTTAGGGGGTCCCGCAGTCGAACCGGGACCCCCCTCCCCGGCCCATAAGGGCCCTTGCGGCACTTACAGTGCCTTGCGGCTCTGGACAAGAGCCTTTTGGGGTTAAGGGGTCCCGCAGCTCGAACCGGACCCCCCTCCCCGGCCCTTATAGGGCCCTTGCGGCACTGACAAGTGCCCTTGTGGCTCTTATAAGAGCCCTTTGGGCTTGGGGTCCCGCAGCTCGAAACAGGACCCCCTCCCGGCCCTTGTAAGGGCCCTTGCGCGCATTACAAGTGCCTTGCGGCACTAAAAGTGCCTTTGGCGGGGGTCCCGCAGCTCGAACCGGGACCCCCAGTGCGCTCTCAAGAGCCCTTGGGCGACGTCTCTGGCTGGCGACCACCAACCCCACTAAGGTCGCGATGAAGGCAGACTCACTGCGGCCGCCAGTGAGCCCGCTGGCACCGCCGCCTCAGCGGAGCCGATGGTGACAGCCGCTCTTTTCTCAGCCACTACTGGATGGCATCTGAGTTCATCGGCGAAAGCTCCTCTTATAAGGTTTGCAGAAATCCATAATCCGTTTCTGATTGGTCAATTTTTAATACTTGCTACATTAACCAATCAGATTCAGAAACTTTCCAGAAATCTGATTGGTTAATGTAAAGCATGTAAACCAAGCATTAAAATAATTGACCAATCAGAAACGGATTATGGATTCTGCAAACCAATAAAGAGGAGCTTTCCGCGCGGAACTCGAATGCCATCGCAGTAGATGGCAGAAGAAAGAAGCGGTGGCAACATCGGCTCCGCTGAGGACGGCGGTGCCAGGGGGCTCACTGGCGGCCGCAGTGAGTCTGCTGCATCGGCGGACCTGAGTGGGGTTGGTTTGTGCCACCCGAGACGTCGCAGTCGGATCAACGCACGCCGGCAACATCGCCTCGTTGAGTCGCCGGCCCTGCCGGGGGTACCCCTGGCGGCCGCAGGGGTAACCTCTCGGGGTCGCGCGGCTCGGCGGAGCTGTGTTCGTCCCGGGACTGAAGATAAGAAAAGACGTCGCCCCAAGGGTCTCTTTTAGAAGCAGCACTGGCGGGTTCCCGGTTTACAGCTGGCGGGACCCCCGCCAAAGGCACTTAGTGCGAGGGCATGTCAGGACGTAGTCCGCAAGGTGCACTTGTAAGGGCCGGAGTGGGGGGTCCCGTTCGAGCTGCGGGACGCCCTAAGCCCTAAAGGCCCTTCTCCAGGGCCCCGCTGGAGGGAGCCTCCACCCCCCAGGCGTCCCTCCCGTTCCGGGTGAGATGTGTCTAGGTCAGTGGTTAGCAGGGAGGCCCATTAAGGAGATCTAATAGAGCTCTAGATCCTGGGCTGGGGCACAACACTTACATATTCCAATCTGCCGATGGTGATTTTATTCAGACTTCCCCCCAATGCGAGTACCATTGAAAGTAGCGCCCCGCCAGGCCAGACATTCTTATTAAGCTTCACCCACAGCTCTAGCACAAACCGCGCAATTTATGAGGCAGAGTGTTTCTTATGACATTTTTTTTCCGAGCTGTCATACACTGTAACTGGTAGCAGGTGGGGGGGGGCGACTTTGGGGCTTGTGGTTTCCAGTCTGGACCTCGGAACCTAAGCCGCCATCTAGTTCTTGGCTATTACGATGGCATGTTCGGCCTCTGCCAGCTCTTTAACTGGGGACTGGTGCTAATTTCAGGCTAATTCCAAGCCGATTCCACTTGATGACTATCAGCAGGTGGCTGAGTCCGATGGAGCAGAGAGAAGGGGAGGGGGGTGGGAGAAAGCGAGAGAAAATTACCCTGCTCGGAAAGGAATTCTCTGATTCAATTGACTGATTATTCTGTCAGATAATATGGGCAGCGAGGAGAGGGAACGCAACCGAACTGTGCGGAAGGAGAGAATCTAGACATAGAGCTACCGGCACAGGCCCCTCAGCCACATTCGCTGGGCCTGTCTGATATAGACCATGAGCTGCTAATCTCCTCTGAAAGGATGTATAATTCTCACTGACTTTTAATACGGGGCCCAGACATTTATATCGCCCCCTTCTCCGCTTCTTGTAGACTCCTGCTCCTCACCCAGGCTAATAGTCTATTTCAGACCATGTCCTGTGGAAACGGGACCGGGCTTCCATAGTATGAAAAACCTAAATGTTAAATATACATTGAATGAAACGACATTTACTATAATGTGTGCAAGTTAAAGACTTATTCTTTCTCTATTTACCTTTCCTCTGGATGTATAGATTTCTCTGTTACTGATACACTGAAATACTGATAGCTGCATATGTGAAAGGCAGTACACTGCAATGAAACAGCGCCCCGTGGTGGCTAAATAGGGATGGAAAACTGGGTGTTTAAAGCCACTGGAATAGTGTGGATACAGGACAGGACTCATTTTACCATTTTTTTTAAATTTCTCTCCTGTGTCTGCATGTGCTACAACTTGTTATCGTGGCCACCCACAGACAATTTAAGGCACCATCTCAATGCAGCACATTTCACGCATGATACCGTAGGTTTGTACTGCGATTCCCCGATAAAATATTATTGGACAGCATGCAATGCATGAAAAATGCATCAGTGGGGCCTAGACATCAGAAGATTCTGATCTGCTAATAATCTGCTAGGATTCTGATGAAGGGTGACTGTGTTCCCCCGAAACGTTAACTCGTGGATTCCCTGAAATATAAGGGTTAAGGACCCCCTTTTCTTGTTTAAAACCTATGTGTGCGGCTCCTACTTCATATACATTCTGATTGATTGGAAAGCATTGCAGGATAGGTCGGCTATAATATACATTGTGATATACATAGGAAAATAACCCAGGTGAATGGGAGAACAGGACATTCAGATCAGTAACAATAGTTAAGATGCACTGGACACACTTAATATTGTTGTTAAAAACACATATATAATTAATCTTATTAATATCCAGCTTGGTATTGAGTGCTGCTAGGATGTTGGACCATTGGCTAGTGGGAATAACATATTCCATCACCTCCACCCACCTATATCTGGCCAATAATGCTGAAAACTGTATAGATCACATCAGATAAAGGGCCCTGATGATTTCCATATTCCTGAATCATAAGGAAGCCCCACTGTGAAGTCTGTTTAATATATTTGGTGGTGAATGTGTTAATGTCAGGGTCAGTATCACATGCCTCTCTCCTCCCTTAGGATACGGTTATTCCATCTTGGCCTTTTCCACTCTCACCCTGCAGCCAACACATCTGAAAATACATATGCATGAGTCATTAGCATATGCTAATCCATGCACGGCTCAGCGTATTTGCATAGGTGTAGATTCCCAGCAGTGTAATAGGCTGGAGGGAGGAAGCACAGGGGGTAATGAGAGATACTGGCAACTGTGCCCTTTTCTCTCCCCCCCCCCCCCCCCCCAGTGAAGCCTGGCGCCTAATGCTTCCTACTGATTTGAAGTTCATACACCCGTTAACAGCAGAGAATTATGCGTACTGTATGCCCATGTGTCTGTATGTAGTATGCAGAAGCTGCTAATTCAGTGCTAAAGAGAATTCTTGCATTACTATTTCAAGATTAATTTTAAGGTACATTTTACAACGTGTTGCTTTTCTTGTCTGAGTGAGACTTAGGGAAAATACAATGCAGGACTACGGGAAGGAGCTGGATTTAGTGACAGAATCTCTTTAGAAATGATAATTGCAATAAAGGACTGAAAAACTATTTCTTTCAGCCACCTGTTCGGTTTTCCTCAGGGTTATTGGTTCTATTGATTTCCGTCATCTTAAATCAACTACCTTAACCGTTAAACCACGTGTGTCCAACCCCCTCATCCCATATGTGAAACTAACACCTAATCACCTTTAGTGAAGTGTATTCAAATCCATCCCACACCTAACTGACAGGGATCTTTATCCTAACCATCCTAAACCAAGTGTTTTTTTCCCATTGGATAGATCTCAAACTGAGGTAGGGAAGAGCTTAGGCAATACAGTTGTCCTTTAAATTATGAAACAATGTTTCATCATATGGACAGTTTTAAAGGGTATCTCCACCCCAAAACATTTTTTTGCTGTAGTGTAGGGTTAGTTTTGGGGGTGGACATGCTCTTTAAACACAATTACAATGCAGGAGAAAATTACCGTATATCCTATTGTAGTTTCAAGTCAAGAAACCTGCCATGATCTGTGGTACTTCAATTCCATATTACTAATGTTACCAATTCAGTGCCACTCTATACCCCACCTCAATGTCAGGGTTCATCCAGCACCCCTCTAACATTTACCATTATGCTGCTGTCACAAAGGATAAAAAAGATATATATGGGACCAACTGTCATAGGATAGTGGGAATTAGACTGGTTTAACCTTTTTATACCTTTCAGTTTAGATTTGATAAAAATTACTCTGTCTCCGCTGCTTAATAGGTGTACAGTGTAACTCTCCTGTCTGTGCTTTCATTAAAAGTGCCAGTGTAGTACTTGGCTCCTCCCTCCTCTTCATCTCTTCATTAGCATGCTCACTTGTGCCAGAAATGGGAGAAGTGTCGGTGACACTGACTGGGGGAGGAGCCAGACATCAGACAGTTACTGCATGGCATGAGCACAGTTCCACTTTAAAAGACAACTGTATTGTCCAAGCAATACAGTTGCTTGGACGATACAAGTCTGAGATTTATCCAATTGTCAACAGAGCCTATTGCAGAGAATGTTTTCTCATTCGTTATGCCCAGGGCAGAAGGGGAAAGAGCAATAACACTACAGTTTTGAGGTACCAGATAACTACAAGTTAGTTAAAGGTGTACTCAACTGCTTACACATAGCATTTTGTGTGATGTTGGAAGTTTCAGTTCAGGAAAATCAAAGGACCAGATTTAACAATACTGTTTTAATAGAGTAGATGGCAAAGGGCCAGGCACAGCTGAAAATGATAGGTGCATTTTGCAGTACCAAGGGCATAAAATCAGATTAAGCTCTGAACTTCTGCCTGCAAATAGACCTATTAGGAACAGTGGTTCCAAAACTAGGGGAGGAGAAGGAATCGCAAAGCGTTCCCCATGGCTGTTCCCTCTGGCAGAAGAGCCTTGTTAACATCTGCATTTGTTGTCCCATAACACTTAGAATCATTTTAGTGACAGGTAAACATAAACAGTTAGCTGTATGTAAGCGGATAGTTGTAAAGCAAGGGAATTTTTCTATAGCTCAGAAAGGCTTCAGATCTGTACAGAGATCTATTGTGCAGGTAGCTGTAATGCTGTCCTCTGCATCTCACTTTCCTCTCAATGTATTCCAGAGTCAGTAATAAGGATTATTTAGGGTTTAGGCTGGATACAGGAGCAGAATACATTACAATAGCTTGCACACTAGGGATTAATATGAGAAGACTCCGGGCTGCTTTTGATGACTTTGCACTCATAATGCGGGAAAAATTCTTTGAAACACAGAAGACGCAGGGATTATGAGGGCATTGAAGCATTACAAGGGGAGTCAGATGCCAAGAAGCAAGTACTACAAGTCCCAGAATGCTATGCAGCACTTCTTCCTCCCAAAGCACTCGGCTGGAACCAATAATTTCATCTTTCCTCAGTCTGACATTTTATTTGCCACGTGGAATGAATTATTATGGAAGCTGAGGATATATAATACGCTTTTTAAAAATAGAAACAGCATTCTAATAAAAATGCGTCTGATTGCATACTGTAGTTTTATTTATTGACTGGTGCCTTTTAAAAACCTGGTTTTAATCTGGTTTTATTCTAAGGCTTGAAATAAATTACCCGCACAATCCTTTGGAAAGAGGACGTGCTGCCCAAGAGAGTGGGGGGTTTAATTTTCTGCACATATTTATCAAATCATCTGTTGAAGAGATCTCAGAAGTATGGAATAAGCATTGGCTGTAATATCCTGCAACACAGATATGTTGGCGTTGAATTCCTTCGGGACCAATATCACTATATGCATTTTTGCTGCAACTGGAAGGGTGAAAAACATTGTTATTTAAGATTTTATAGAAGTCTTTGTTGCATTCGATAGCCACATCTCTCACTTGTTTCTCAGCTGGGAATCGTTCAGTTTAATGACCAAGAGTAAATAAAGCGCGTTGGTCTTGTACTCGTAAGCAAAATTTTTACTATGTAGGAAGGTGATACCTGGTGACATTCTGTATTAATGTTTTTTTTATAGATATTGCCTTGTGATTTGCTTGGTTCTTTTTTTCTCCTTGCGTATGAAACACTTGACCAGAATTTGCGGGAATCCCAGTGCTGGTGAAAGTGTCCGGCCTACCCTTGTGAAAGGACACGTCTTGTACAATGACACTTTAATGGTTTTGGGATATCATTTTTAAGTGCTTAGTATAATGTAGTAAAAGCGTACGTTTTGTACCGGTAATTGCAGTCTATCCAGTAAATATACGGCTGTGCCTAGCCTCATTTGGATCTCTGCTTCCTACTAAGGCATGATGGGAAAGGGGAGTAATAGAAAGAAAGAGAGAAGAGGTCACATTGGGTCTTAGGAGGAGAATGAAGAATGAATCATTGTGTGCAGGATTTGTGATGTTGTTTGATGAGCGTTGACTTTTCAGTGCCTCTTTGTACATTCAAGCAGAATGGGGTTGTTTACATTTCATATAGAGTCATAGAGACGTGGTTGTGTAGGGTAATTAGTTGCATACTGCCTTTCCTGCCTCTTCATGTGTATAATATGTTTTCTTTTTATGGCAGGGGAGCTTCCAGGCCTATCAGCGCATGTCCCGTCCCCTGTCCTCCAGACCTCAACCTAAGGTACATCATCTTATAGATTGTGGGGGAAGGGTTTCTTCATTTATGTCATACCCTATGTATATTTGTGTCCCTCATTCAATTACACAAGTATGGTGGGAAGGGACCTACATTAGATGCATTGCATGCTGGGGCACACAAGCAGTTGATGTATAATATTTCTAATTGACATTAGTTAATAACATTGATATGGAGTTGTGAAAATGACAAAAATAATGAGAACTATAGTAGCTGTTCCTGAAAATACTCGGTGCCACCAAAGAGTGGTTGAAAACAAGAAGAGTGCATATGTAAATCAGAAACAAGGCTCAGAAATACCAAACCTATAGAGGTAATGTATACAGCAGGTCTGGATAGGCAGGCAGGGATTATATTGACAACTTAAAAAAAATCTGTGATTGACAGATCAGAGAGAAAAGACAATCATAAATAAATAAAAACAATGAGACTATTAATGTTTGTGTAAATTGACCTTGTATGTGCTGCCAAAAGCTCATTCCTCCCTAAACATGGACCAGTTAGAAAAATATAAATGGTAACTTTTTGTAGACTGGCATATACAGCATCTGCAACAGGTGTTTAGTATATTCTAGTATAACATTAGCATATCAATGAAACATTATAGCAGTTCTAAAGTGGTGCAGTTGTGGCTTCCCTATTCTTTAGCAAGATAGTACTGTCTGAACTGAAGACCTGCTCAAGGAAAATACCTTCTGATCAGTCACTTCCATCAATATGGCAATGGAGCTAAGATACAGTATGCTCCCTCTACACTTTATATTATGATATTAAGGGTACATTAAGGAAGCATGAGGCAGGGCCTAACGTTGACATTTTACATGTAAAGGAGAACAAAAGTAAAGTATGAAAATAATAATATAAATTATGTTCTTGTAACTCCAGCAGCCAAGAAACTTGGGAGGAATAGGGCATCATTTTTAGTTAAAAAAAAAAAAATATATATATATATATATTTTAGTAAAAAATATAGCAGGTCAAAAATTGTAAGTTAGTATGTTAAAGAGAACCACTAGGTTTTATATACGGTAAACCATCTCTATGCACAAATCTCCTCCATCTCCTATTCAAATCATGATGATATCTGCTCTTATGAAATCAAAGTAATGGAGGCATGCTTCATTTTTACTCACATTACATTAACATTGTTGGTAGTCACATTCCACAATGCAAATAAACAGAACTTTTGCTTCCTCATCCTTTTGTGTCAGTATTCGGTGTGATTAATTGCTCAGCTTCTTTCTCCTTCCCTTCCTGAGTAAAGCATACTGAGCATGCTTGAGTTCAGTGAGTCAGGGGGTGGGACAGATTTCAAGGTCTTTGCTTACAGTGTAATACATGAAAGAAAGAACTTGGAAAAACATTTTTTGCTTCTTTTACATATAGTATGATCATGTAAAGGCCAAAGATTCTCTTTAATATATTTTATCCTGCCAAAGGCTATTTGTCTGTCGTTAGATATTGACGAAATGTTGACATAGAGCTATAAAGAAGTCTGTATGCCGAGTTTTTGCTTCACTGGTACAGAAATGCATTTTTTTAGCCAATTTCTGACCTAATTAAACAAACCACTGTATTCATCCATAATCAGCTCATACTATAATCAGCTCAGGCTACCGAATTGATTGTGAAAATCTCTCCATATGAAAATACTCTGATTAGACAAAGGGCTATACCCAATACCCATTTTAAATGTAAACTAAATGTACTGGCGGTCTAAACATTGCAGCTCAGGGCACAAGAGGATTAAGAAAAGTCGATATGGCATACGTTTATCTATGAAAGAGTTGTGCTAGTTATGTGGAGTTTCCAGTGAGGATATTTATGTCTGGGGCACTTAATGGAGCGTTTTAGGCTTGGTTTTAAGTCTAGTAATGTTACTTAGCACACAATTGCACGTAGACGTGGCGAGTGGTGAGTCCGGTTAGGAAGAAGTTCAAAAGATGTATCAGGGGCTATAATAAATAATACATAGGAATATGTGTAGGTATTGAGGTGGTATTGTTTGATCCTTTGTACCAATTGATCTTGTCTGATTGAGAATTGATTTGCTCGCTTTATGCAGTTCGATTCATAACAACGCCCATCGTTTTCCCCCAATTGTAAAGAAGATGTGCCACCTTGCCCGATCCCCTTTTGATCGATATACTGATTGAAAAAAGGATCAATCAGCAAAGTGGAAAAGAATTGGTATTCGTCTGATTTCATCAAAGGGATTAAATCAATCAAAAAAATCGACTTGTGTATAGCCATCTTTAGTAATAGTGTCAAAAAACTGTTTGCATTGATTTTACACAGCATAGAACCTGCTTTATTGACGAATTAAGGGGAAAAAGTCAGGGCAGTAAGAATTTGTTATGATCTGTAGCTATTCGGTCCCTCTGCTTTTCGGTTCCTCAGCTGCAAGGACACTAATATTTTTGCCGCAAGCTGTACAGTTAATGGAAAACATCCGTCTGCGTTGGGCTTTCCTCATTACTATTACATCACCCTAGTTCACACATCGAGGCCTCTCTTTTCCTTACATTGTGTTTGCTAAGGTGATTTTATCACTTTTACCTCCTAAGGTTAGTGTAATATTAATCAGTGGATGGGAAATCAATAACTCATTCCTGCTGTTCCCAATGTGCCGTATGGTATCTGTGTGCTTGCCAGCTTTTATATTTCCGGGAACGTGCGGGCTGGAGACATTTTGTTGTACGTCTTTCTTGACATATTGATTGTCTTAAAAAATGTCCAGGAATTAAAATGTGGTACCGTTCGCCTAAAGAAACCTCTCATGAGCACATTTAGAAACCAATGGTATTGCCGCAGTAATGATATACCTCAGACATTTTTCCACATGTTTGGAATTAGTGCTATACACTAATGCAGAGGGTATATCAAATGGAATATATGGTAAATATTTCTCTTATTAAAGGGCAACTGTATTCTGTGAACAAGTTAGGGTTAAATAAAAGCCTGCAGTCTTTTATTTAAAATGAGCCGACAATCACATCTCTGGCTGCAGCCTGTGAGAAATGATATTGCAGTGAATGTTCAAATTTCCTGCTTCCAGTAGGAAGTTATGTGGCATCACCTGACCCTCTGCTCCTCCCCTCTGCCCCATTGGAAAAGCATGCACAGTCAAGACTTATGGCTAGGCGACACATGCGCTTTTGTGCGTTTGCGCACGGGATTGTACATGCGATTTGGTTAAAATGGAAATCGCGGAAACGCAAAATTCCTGTGATTTCTAATGCGCGTGCGATTGTGCATACATTTCCGTTTTGTTAACGCATGTGTTTGCCATTTTTTGTGCGTTAAAAGGGCATGTCCACCCCCAAAACTTTAATCCCCCCAACTACTGGCCCCACCATGTAGTGTAGTTTAATCCTTACCTTACATCCCATCCTGTAGTCCCCCCCCCAAAGTCCCAAAAACTGCCCACCAGGAGGATAGCAGAGTCCATATAGGACTCTGCCTCCTACCTGGCCTCCGGGAGAAGTTTGGCATGCGTACTGCAGCCCTTCTCCCGCTACCTCCCCCTCCCTCTCCCGATTCCCTCCCCCTAGCTTTAAACCCTTAATGTGTAAGATTCCCCCTGGTCTCCCAGCCCCAACTGCTATATTTATATTTTAAGAAAGCTCCCCAAACTTTACTTACCTCTCCTCTTTCCTCCGCCGAAGTGAGCTGCCGGTCCCGCCCCTCTGCTTGCATTTTCTCGCAAGCAGAGGGCCGGGAGCGCTCGCGGAGGAAAGAGGGGAGGTAAGTAGAGTTTGGGGAGCTTTCTTAAAATATAAATATAGCAGTTGGGGCTGGGAGACCAGGGGGAATCTTATATCAAAATTTTTTTTTTAGGGTGGACATACCCTTTAATGCATACGTTTCCATAATGGAAAATGCACAAGAATTCTGGTGTGTTGCATGCAGTGTGCCCTCAGCCCTAGTGCGGAGAAAAACTGCAAGTGCAACTGCATGGACATAAAAACAGAACATTTTTGCTACTTACCGCAGTTTTCTTTTCCTGGTCCGTAGCACGGCAGTGGTTAGCTTGAGTACACCACTGGCGTGTAGGACCATGGGAAAAATAAACTGACAGTTAAGAAGGGAGAGGCTGGTCACATGACTACACGCTGGTCACATGGCTAAGAACAGGAAGTGTTGTAGCAGGAAAAAATATGGCTGAACCTTTCCAGAAATAACTTCTAACAAATTTTACCTAGAGATGTGATTTATGGTTTTTCGAAGGGTTTTTATATAACCCTAACTAGTTTGGAAAAATTGGAGAACACAGTTACCCTTTAAAATTAGTGGCAGTGGGTGTCGGGTTCATGTCTACCTCAGAGGTTGTCTGAGTGCTGCAATCTTTAGTAAGGATTTTACCAGGTTCTACATAGTTTGCCCATTTCTGGTTAAGGCCAATTTCACTTACTTCCCCTCTTCTTTCCATTAAAAGTACCCAGAGCGCATCTTACCTTAGCTCTTGTCCCCGACAGATCAGTAGGTTGAGCCTGACCGGAACGGTGATGGATATTTTAGGTTGCCAGTAAACATGATGGTTTAGGTCCTCACCCTCAGTTATTTTAATTGGAGGGAGGTAAGTGGTAACATTAGAGTTCAATCACATTGTATAGACTTATCTGTATGTTATGCTACATTAGCTATCCTCTTGTCTGCCTCATTAATAAGGTTGCCATTGACAATCTTTGGCAAATCTTTATTGGCTCAATATTGGTAAAGTATATGGGCTTAAAATGACCAACAAAGATGCCAACAAACTGCCATTGTTGGCATTGTGGTCATTTCGCAATGACGGAAAATTTCAAACTGTCGGCAATTCTAATGCCTGACCAACTGATCCCTATATAGGGTATGGGGAGGATCATTTGGGATATTTCATGTACTTGCCACTGCATATTGCCAATAGGTGAGCCGGCTTTTGCATGTTTTTGTGGCCATTACATACCCGTATAAATTTTCTCCACATCACAATGAGTAAGTTTGCATATTCAGCCACAGTTGCAGAGAAGCACAGGAAAAGATAAAAGGGGCGTCTGACTTTTTATTTCGTTGACAGGGAATGTGGTTTAACCAAACGTCTGACTATCATTTGGTCAGTCAAGTGTGATCATTGAGGGGGTGGAGTGGGGTGGGGTGGAGACACATGCCTGTATGAGTCTTAGAAAAATGTGCTGAAATTGCAGGGGTTAAGGTGAAATCATCTGTAGGTTCCGTCATTGACAGGAGAAGAGATTTTTTTTAGCCCTTTCAAGCAGAATAATGGATCAGAAGATAAAATGTTCTTAATCCCCATCAGTCCGCTTTTTTCTCCTGAGATGATAGAAACAATTCATGCCTAGCAGAAAGCATTGTAGATTCGTGGAGGATCTACCAGCAGAAGTAACTAAACAGCTCTTGGGTTAAGTGTCAGACTGAATAGAAAGTAACATCAACCAAGTCTCAAACAAGGTCTTAAACTGTACAGTACAGGCTATAGACTAATAGGGTCTTTGGTGAATCCAGTAATATTCTGTATCACTGGTGTCTCTCGCCAATAATGTCTTTTATGGTTATTTCTGTTTTTGTTCTCTGAAGATGCGAAAGGATTAATTCATGCAGGTTTAATAGCTGTAGGTCAATGTTTTTGCATAGTTTTTAGTTCAGTTCAGACATTCACAGATGGGGGGTGCACTGTTGAGATCTTACGTCTTTGTTTTGTTGTCAAGGCTTAAAATAAACTGCTGTGTAATGGTGATGATGAAAATTGACGTTTCACCCGATCAATCAGTAGTCAAAAAATGATCACGGTATATGGCCGACCTAGCCTTAATCTGCAGCAAACAATCACATATGAAAGTAACTACAGTAAAGGCCTGTACAGACACTTCATTTTGCTTGGGCAGTATGACTGCCGGTCGTGGTCATTCGTTAATCTACCAGGACGCATGTGTATGGACACTCGGTCGGTGGTCATTCATTAATCGCCCAGGACGCACCTGTATGGACGTTCGGTCGATGGTCGTTCGTCAATCGGCCAGGACGCACATGTATGGGGGCTCTGTCGGTGGTTGTTCATTAATCGGCCAGGACGCACATGTATGGGTGTCATTTGTTGATCCACCAGAATGCTCAGTCGATGGTCTACCCTGGTGTTCTTCCTGAGCGAAATTCAGAGTGTGTTTAGGCCTAAAAATCTAACATCTGATTGTTAGCTGCAGGTTAATAGCTCAAGTAAACTTTTGCACCTTTTATAGCATCAGCCCCCATAGTCATCACTTGATATTTTGGTTATTTACTTATTTATTTTGGAGGATTTCTCATTCAGTGGGAGGATTTACAGCATTTGTGTTCCCTGGTCTTAGGCTTTGCTTTTACTAATTGAATCTGGCAGGTGAGGTATGGGAGGAAGGAGGGGGAGCATGTGACCTAAACTAGGGTCACCCGTTCCTTTAGGTGTCAGTGCAGTAATGGGATGCGACACCTCTATTCTGCCCATCCTGCATTCTAGCCTCAACCAGTGATAATTGCATTTATTCGCCACTTTTCACCGATTTGTCTGTTTAGTGAGGAGCCAATAGGGATAAATGGATGTCAGGACCTATTCTGTATTGTAAACACCCCATTCTATTAAAAAAGGGGGGGGATTTTTAACTCTTTGGGTACTGGTAATTGCTTTTTGAGATCTCATTAAATGTCTTTTTTTGCTGTGGATATTTAACCATTTTAGAACAGCATCTTTCCTGTTAATATACAATCACAATAACAAATCAAACTATGCATACTTGCAGACATGGACATTGATGGATTGCTAAGTTCTTAAACGATCTATTGAGCTATTGGTTTTGAGGGGTGTGGAGTTGAGTCATTGAAGATCTTTTATTAAATTTAAAGGACTTTTCACTATAGATTTCATGGTTTTTAATAATTTAAGACCATATTAATATATTTTTTCATTGCTGTGAATTTTCTTTCCTTTGCAGGGGAATTGTTGAAAAATATAAAAGCATGAAATTAAAACATAGTGAGAAAATAGTGGAAATAAAGGCATTTTAAAATACAGCTTAACTTACTGACGAAGTCAGAAAGTAATTAATGACTGTAAAACCCCCCAAGCACATTACAGTAGTTATGATAATAAACACATTACAGTAGTTATGATAATAAACACATTACTGTAGTTATGATAACAAACACATTACTGTAGTTATGATAACAAATACATTACTGTAGTTATGATAATAAACAAATTACTGTAGTTATGATAATAAACACATTACAGTAGTTATGATAACAAATACATTACTGTAGTTATGATAATAAACACATTACTGTAGTTATGGTAATAAACAAATGACTGTAGTTATGATAACAAACACATTACTGTAGTTATGATAATAAACACATTACTGTAGTTATGATAATAAACACATTACTGTAGTTATGATAATAAACAAATTACTGTAGTTATGATAACAAACACATTACTGTAGTTATGATAATAAACACATTTCTGTAGTTATGATAATAACATATTACTGTAGATATGATAATAATACATTACTGTAGTTATTATAATAATCACATTACAGTAGTTTATGATACAAACCATTACTGTAGTTATGATATAAACACTTACTGTAGTATATGATAACAACATTACTGTAGTTATGATAAATAAACACATTACTGTAGTTATGATATAAACACATTACTGTAGTTATATATAAACACATTACAGTAGTTTATGATACAAACACATAGCTGTGTATGATAATAAACACTTACGGTAGTTATGATAATAAACACATTACTGTACTTTGGGATAATAGACACATAACTATTTTATGATAATAAACACATTACTGTAGTTATGATAAACATATTACTGTAGTTATGATAATAAACATATTACTTAGTTATATAATACACATTACTGTAGTTATGATAAACACATTACTGTAGTATGATAATAACACATTACTGTAGTTATGATAACAAATTACTGTAGTTCTGATAACACATTATGTAGTTAGATAATAAACACATTAATGTAGTTAGAAATAAACACATTATGTAGTTGTAATAACACTTACTGTAGCTATGATAATAAACACATTAATGTAGTTATCAATAATAAACACTTTACTGTAGTTATGATAATAAACACATTACGTAGTTATTATAATAAACACATTACTGTAGTTATGATAAACAAATACTAGTTTATGATAAACACATTACTGTAGTTATGATAAACAATTACTGTAGTTATAGATAATAAACACATTAAGTAGTTTATGATAATAAACACATAATGTAGTTGTAATAACACATTAGGAGCTATGATAATAACACATTAATGTAGTTATGATAATAAACACATTACTGTAGTTATGATAATAAACACATTACTGTAGTTATGATAATAAACACATTTCTGTAGTTATGATAATAAACACATTAATGTAGTAATGATAATAAATACATTAATGTAGTAATGATAATAAACACATTACTGTTGTTATGATAATAAACACATTACTGTAGTTATAACAATAAACATATTACTGTAGTTATGATAATAAACACATTACTGTAGTTATGATAATAAACACATTACTGTAGTTATGATAATAAACATATTACTGTAGATATGATAATAATCACATTACTGTAGTTATGATAATAATCACATTACAGTAGTTATGATAACAAACACATTACTGTAGTTATGATAATAAACACATTACTGTAGTTATGATAACAAACACATTACTGTAGTTATGATAATAAACACATTACTGTAGTTATGATAATAAACACATTACAGTATTATATAACAAACACATAGCTGTAGTTATGATAATAAACACATTACTTGTAGTTATGATAATAAACACATTACGTACTGGGATAATAGACACATAACTAGTTATGATAATAAACACATTACTGTAGTTATGATAAACATATTACTGTAGTTAGTATATAAACATTTATTACTCTAGTTTATGATAATAAACACATTACTGTAGTTATGATAAACACATTACTGTAGTTATGATAATAAACACATTACTGTAGTTATTGAATAACAAATTACTGTGAGTTATGATAAACACATTACTGTAGTTATGATAATAACCACTTAATGTATTATGATAATAAACACATTATTATGTATTGTAATAAACACTTACTGTAGCTATGATAATAAACACATTAATGTAGTTTATCATAATAAACACATTACTGTAGTTATGATAATAAACCACATTAACGTGTTATATAATAACACATTACTGTAGTTTATGATAAACAAATACTAGTTATGATAACACATTACTGTAGTTATGATAAACACATTACTGTAGTATGATAATAACCATTAATGTGTTATGATAATAACACATTAATGTAGTTAGTAATACACATTACTGTAGCTATGATAATAAACACATTAATGTAGTTATGATAATAACACACTTACATTACTATGATAATAAACACATTAATGTAGTTATGATAATAACACATTACTGTAGTTATGATAATAAACACATTAATGATAGTTATGATAATAACACTTAATGTAGTTAATAAACACATTACTGTAAAATTTTTATAAATAAACCTTACTGTAGTTATGATAATAAACACATTACTGTAGTTATGATAAACAAATTACTAGTTATGATAAACACATTACTGTAGTTATGATAAACACATTACTGTAGTTATGATAATAAACACATTAATGTAGTTATGATAATAAACACATTAATGTAGTTGTAATAAACACATTACTGTAGCTATGATAATAAACACATTAATGTAGTTATGATAATAAACACATTAATGTAGTTGTAATAAACACATTACTGTAGCTATGATAATAAACACATTAATGTAGTTATGATAATAAACACATTACTGTAGCTATGATGATAAACACATTAATGTAGTTATGATAATAAACCATTACTGGTATTTATGATAATAAAACACATTAATATAGTTATGATATAAACCATTAATGTAGTTTATGAATAACAAACTTAGCTGTATTATAATAACACATTACTGTAGTTATGATAATAAACACATTACTGTAGTTATGATAACAAACACATTACTGTAGTTATGATAATAAACACATTACTGTAGTTATGATAATAAACACATTACTGTAGTTATGATAATAAACACATTACAGTAGTTATGATAACAAACACATAGCTGTAGTTATGATAATAAACACATTACTGTAGTTATGATAATAAACACATTACTGTACTTGGGATAATAGACACATAACTAGTTATGATAATAAACACATTACTGTAGTTATGATAAACATATTACTGTAGTTATGATAATAAACATATTACTCTAGTTATGATAATAAACACATTACTGTAGTTATGATAAACACATTACTGTAGTTATGATAATAAACACATTACTGTAGTTATGATAAACAAATTACTGTAGTTATGATAATAAACACATTAATGTAGTTATGATAATAAACACATTACTGTAGTTATGATAATAAACACATTACTGTAGTTATGATAATAAACACATTACTGTAGATATGATAATAAACACATTACTGTAGTTTTGATAATAAACACATTACTGTAGTTATGATAATAAACACATTACCATAGTTATGATAATAAACACATTACTGTAGTTATGATAAAACAAATTACTGTGTTATGATAAAACACATTAATGTAGTTATGATAAAACACAGTACTACTGTAGTTATGATAATAAACACATTTAAGGTAGTTTGATGATAATAAACACATTAATGTAGTGTAATAAACACATTACTGTAGCTACTTATGATAATAAACACATTAATGTAGTTATGATAATAAAACACATTAATGTAGTTTGTAATAAACACATTACTGTAGCTATGATAATAAACACATTATGTAGTTATGATAATAAACAATTACTGAGCTATGATGATAAACACATTAGTAGTTATGATATAAACACATTACTGTAGTTATGATAATAACACATTAATATAGGTATGATAATAAACACATTAATGTAGTATGATAAAACACATTACTGTAGTGATAAAAACACATTACTGTAGTGATAATAAACAAATTACTGTAGTTATGATAAACAAATTATGTTGTTATGATAATAAACACATAATGTAGTTATGATAATAAACACATTAATGTAGTTGTAATAACACATTACTGTAGCTATGATAATAAAACAATAATGTAGTTATGATAATAAAACACATTAATGTAGTTGTAATAAACACATTACTGTAGCTATGATAAAAACACATTAATGGAGTTATGATAATAAACACATTACTGTAGCTATGATGATAAACACATTAATGTAGTTATGATAATAAACACATTACTGTAGTTATGATAATAAACACATTAATATAGTTATGATAATAAAACATTAATGTAGTTATGATAAACACATTACTGTAGTTATAATAAACACATTACTGTAGTTATGATAATAAAAAACATACTTGTTATGATAAACAAATTACTGTAGTTATGATAATAAACACATTAATGTAGTTATGATAATAAACACATTACTGTAGTTATTGATATAAAAACACATTACTGTAGTTATGATAATAAACACATTACTGTAGCTATGATAATAAACACATTACTGTAGTTATGATAATATATTACTGTAGTTATGATAATAAACACATTAATATAGTTATGATAATAAACACATTACTGTAGCTATGATAATAAACACATTACTGTAGTTATCTGTAGTTATGATAATAAACACATTACTGTAGTTATGATAATAAACATATTACTGTAGATATGATAATAATCACATTACTGTAGTTATGATAATAATCACATTACAGTAGTTATGATAGATCTAGTAGCTATTCGGTCCCTCTGCTTTTCGGTTCCTCAGCTGCAAGGACACTAATATTTTTGCCGCAAGCTGTACAGTTAATGGAAAAACATCCGTCTGCGTTGGGCTTTCCTCATTACTATTACATCACCCTAGTTCACACATTGAGGCCTCCTTTTCCTTACATTGTGTTTGCTAAGGTGATTTTATCACTTTTACCTCCTAAGGTTAGTGTAATATTAATCAGTGGATGGGAAATCAATAACTCATTCCTGCGTTCCCAATGTGCCGTATGGTATCTGTGTGCTTGCCAGCTTTTATATTTCCGGGAACGTGCGGGCTGGAGACATTTTGTGTACGTCTTTCTTGACATATTGATTGTCTTAAAAAATGTCACGGAATTAAAATGTGTACCGTTCGCCTAAAGAAACCTCTCATGAGCACATTAGAAACCAATGGTATTGCCGCAGTAAGATATACCTCAGACATTTTTCCACATTTTGGAATTAGTGCTATACACTAATGCAGAGGGTATATCAAATGGAATATATGGTAAATATTTCTTATTAAAGGGCAACTGTATTCTGTGAACAAGTTAGGGTTAAATAAAAGCCTGCAGTCTTTTATTTAAAATGAGCCGACAATCACATCTCTGGCTGCAGCCTGTGAGAAATGATATTGCAGTGAATGTTCAAATTTCCTGCTTCCAGTAGGAAGTTATGTGGCATCACCGACCCTCTGCTCCTCCCCTCTGCCCCATTGGAAAAGCATGCACAGTCAAGACTTATGGCTAGGCGACACATGCGCTTTTGTGCGTTTGCGCACGGGATTGTACATGCGATTGTTTAAAATGGAATCGCGGAAACGCAAAATTCCTGTGATTTCTAATGCGCGTGCGATTGTGCATACATTTCGTTTTGTTAACGCATGTGTTTGCCATTTTTTGTGCGTTAAAAGGGCATGTCCACCCCCAAAACTTTAATCCCCCCAACTACTGGCCCACCATGTAGTGTAGTTTAATCCTTACCTTACATCCCATCCTGTAGTCCCCCCCCAAAGTCCCAAAAACTGCCCACCAGGAGGATAGCAGAGTCCATATAGGACTCTCGCTCCTACCTGGCCTCCGGAGAAGTTGGCATGCGTACTGCAGCCCTTCTCCCGCTACCTCCCCCTCCCTTCTCCGATTCCTCCCCCTAGCTTTAACCTTAAGTGGTAAGATTCCCCTGGTCTCCCAGCCCCAACTGCTATATTTATATTAAGAAAGCTCCCCAAACTTACTTACCTCTCTCTTCTCTTCCCCGCCGAAGTGAGCTGCGCCGTCCCGCCCCTTGCTTGCATTTTCTCGCAAGCAGAGGGCCGGGAGCGCTGCGGAGGAAAGAGGGGAGGTAAGTAGAGTTTGGGAGCTTTCTTAAAATATAAATATAGCAGTTGGGGCTGGGAGACCAGGGGGAATCTATATCAAAATTTTTTTTTAGGGTGGACATACCCTTTAATGCATACGTTTCCATAATGGAAAATGCACAAGAATTCTGGTGTGTGTGCATGCAGTGTGCCCTCAGCCCTAGTGCGGAAAAACTGCAAGTGCAACTGCATGGACATAAAAACAGAACATTTTGCTACTTACCGCAGTTTTCTTTTCCTGGGCCGTAGCACGGCAGTGGTTAGCTTGAGTACACCACTGGCGTGTAGGACCATGGGAAAATAAACTGACAGTTAAGAAGGGAGAGGTGGTCACAGACTACACGCTGGTCACATGGCTAAGAACAGGAAGTGTTGTTGTAGCAGGAAAAAATATGGCTGAAACTTTCCAGAAATAACTTCTAACAAATTTACTAGAGATGTGATTTATGGTTTTTCGAAGGGTTTTATATAACCCTAACTAGTTTGGAAAAATTGGAGAAACAGTTACCCTTTAAAATTAGTGGCAGTGGGTGTCGGGTTCATCTACTCCTCAGAGGTTGTCTGAGTGCTGCAATCTTTAGTAAGGATTTTACCAGGTTCTACATAGTTTGCCCTCTTTTGGTTAAGGCCAATTTCACTTACTTCCCCTTTTTTCCATTAAAAGTACCCAGAGCGCATCTTACCTTAGCTCTTGTCCCGACACGATCAGTAGGTTGAGCCTGACCGGAACGGTGATGGATATTTAGTGGTGCCAGTAAACATGATGGTTTAGGTCCTCACCCTCAGTTATTTTAATTGGAGAGGAGGTGGTGAACATTAGAGTTCAATCACATTGTATAGACTTATCTGTATGTTATGCTACATTAGCTATCCTCTTGTCTGCCTCATTAATAAGGTTGCCATTGACAATCTTTGGCAAATCTTATTGCCAATATTGGTAAAGTATATGGGCTTAAAATGACCAACAAAGATGCCAACAAACTGCCATTGTTGGCTTGTGGTCATTTCGCAATGACGGAAAATTTCAAACTGTCGGCAATTCTAATGCCTGACCAACTTATCCCTATATAGGGTATGGGGAGGATCATTTGGGATATTCATGTACTTGCACTGCATATTGCCAATAGGTGAGCCGGCTTTTGCATGTTTTTGTGGGCCATTACATACCCGTATAAATTTTCTCCACCTCACAATGAGTAAGTTTGCACATTCAGCCACAGTTGCAGAGAAGCACAGGAAAAGAAAAAGGGGCGTGACTTTTATTTCGTTGACAGGGAATGTGGTTTAACCAAACGTCTGACTATCATTTGGTCAGTCAAGTGTGATCATTGAGGGGGGTGGAGTGGGGTGGGGTGGAGACACATGCCTGTATGAGTCTTAGAAAAATGTGCTGAAATTGCAGGGGTTAAGGTGAAATCATCTGTAGGTTCCGTCATTGAAGGAGAAGAGATTTTTTTTAGCCCTTTCAAGCAGAATAATGGATCAGAAGATAAAATGTCTTAATCCCCATCAGTCCGCTTTTTTCTCCTGAGATGATAGAAACAATTCATGCCTAGCAGAAAGCATTGTAGATTCGTGGAGATTACCAGCAGAAGTAACAAACAGCTCTTGGGTTAATGTCAGACTGAATAGAAAGTAACATCAACCAAGTCTCAAACAAGGTCTTAACTGTACAGTACAGGCTAAGACTAATAGGTCTTTGGTGAATCCAGTAATATTCTGTATCACTGGTGTCTCTCGCCAATAATGTCTTTTATGGTTTTTCTGTTTTTGTTCTCTGAAGATGCGAAAGGATTAATTCATGCAGGTTTTAATAGCTGTAGGTCAATGTTTTTGCATAGTTTAGTTCAGTTCAGACATTCCACAGATGGGGGGTGCTGCATCTTTGAGTCTTGTCTTTGTTTTGTTGTCAAGGCTTAAAAAAACTGCTGTGTAATGGTGTGAGAAAATTGACGTTTCACCCGATCAATCAGTAGTCAAAAAATGATCACGGTATATGGCCGACCTAGCCTTAATCTGCAGCAAACAATCACATATGAAAGTAACTACAGTAAAGGCCTGTACAGACACTTCATTTGTTGCTGGCAGTATGACTGCGGTCGTGGTCATTCGTTAATCTACCAGACGCATGTGTATGGACACTCGGTCGGTGGTCATTCATTAATCGCCCAGGACGCACCTGTATGGACGTTCGGTCGATGGTCGTTCGTCAATCGGCCAGGACGCACATGTATGGGGCTCTGTCGGTGGTTGTTCATTAATCGGCCAGGACGCACATGTATGGGTGTCATTTGTTGATCACCAGAATGCTCAGTCGATGTGTTCTACTGGTGTTCTTCCTGAGCGAAATTCAGAGTGTGTTTAGGCTAAAAATCTAACATCTGATGTTAGCTGCAGGTATAAGTCTCAGTAAACTTTTGCACCTTTTTATAGCATAGCCCCCATAGCATCACTTGATATTTTGGTTATTTACTTATTTATTTTGGAGGATTTCTCATTCAGTGGGAGGATTTACAGCATTTGTGTCCTGGTCTTAGGTTGCTTTTACTAATTGAATCTGGCAGGTGAGGTATGGGAGGAAGGAGGGAGCATGTGACTAAACTAGGGTCACCCGTTCCTTTAGTGTCAGTGCAGTAATGGGATGCGACACCTCTATTCTGCCCATCTGCATTCTAGCCTCAACCAGTGATAATTGCATTTATTCGCCACTTTTCACCGATTTGTCTGTTTAGTGAGGAGCCAATAGGGATAAATGGATGTCAGGACCTATTCTGTATTGTAAACACCCCATTCTATTAAAAAAGGGGGGGGATTTTTAACTCTTTGGGTACTGGTAATTGCTTTTGAGATTCATTAAATGTCTTTTTTGCTGTGGATATTAACCATTTTAGAACAGCATCTTTCCTGTTAATATACAATCACAAAACAAATCAAACTATGCATACTTGCAGACATGGACATTGATGGATTGCTAAGTCTTAAACGCTCTATGAGCTATTGGTTTTGAGGGGTGTGGAGTTGAGTCATTGAAGATCTTTTATTAAATTTAAAGGACTTTTCACTATAGATTTCATGGTTTTATAATTTAAGACCATATTATATATTTTTTCATTGCTGTGAATTTTCTTTCCTTTGCAGGGGAATTGTTGAAAATATAAAAGCATGAATATAAAACATAGTGAGAAAATAGTGGAAATAAAGGCATTTTAAAATACAGCTTAACTACTGACGAAGTCAGAAAGTAATTAATGACTGTAAAACCCCCCAAGCACATTACAGTAGTTATGATAATAAACACATTACAGTAGTTATGATAATAAACACATTACTGTAGTTATGATACAAACACATTACTGTAGTTATGATAACAACAATTACTGTATATAGATAACAAAATTACTGTAGTTATGATAATAAACAAATTAATTAGTTATGATAATAAACACATTACAGTAGTTATGATAACAAATACATTACTGTAGTTGATAATAAACACATTACTGTAGTTGGTAATAAAACAAATGACTGTAGTTATGATAACAAACACATTACTGTAGTTATGATAATAAACACATTACTGTAGTTATGATAATAAAAACATACTGTAGTTATGATAATAAACAAATTACTGTAGTTATGATAACAAACACATTACTGTAGTTATGATAATAAACACATTTTCTGTATATGATAATAACACATTAATGTAGTAATGTAATAAATACATTAATGTAGTAAGTAATGATAATAAACCATTACGTTTTATGATATAAACACATACTGTTTATAACAATAAACATATTACTGTAGTTATGATAATAAACACATTACTGTAGTATGTAATAAACACATTACTGTAGTTATGATATAAAACATATTACTGTAGATATGATAATAATCACATTACTGTAGTTATGATAATAATCACATTACAGTAGTTATGATAACAACACATTACTGTAGTATTATGAGAATAAAACACATTACTGTAGTATGAAAAAACAAATTACTGTAGTTATGATATAAAACACATTACTGTAGTATGATAATAAAAACATACAGTAGTTATGATAACAAACACATAGCTGTAGTTATGATAATAAACACACTACTGTAGTTATGATAATAAACACATTACTGTACTTGGGATAATAGACACATAACTAGTTATGATAATAACACATTACTGTAGTTATGATAAACATATTACTGTAGTTATGATAATAAACATATTACTCTAGTTATGTAATAAAAACATTACTGTAGTTATGATAAACACATTACTGTAGTTATGATAATAACACATTACTGTTGTTATGATAACAAATTACTGTAGTTATGATAAACACATTACTGTAGTTATGATAATAAACACATTAATGTAGTTATGATAATAAACACATTAATGTAGTTGTAATAAACACATTACTGTAGCTATGATAATAAACACATTAATGTAGTTATCATAATAAACACATTACTGTAGTTATGATAATAAACACATTAACGTAGTTATGATAATAAACACATTACTGTAGTTATGATAAACAAATTACTAGTTATGATAAACACATTACTGTAGTTATGATAAACACATACTGTAGTTATGATAATAAACAATAATGTAGTTATGATAATAAACACATTAATGTAGTTGTTAATAACACATTACTGTAGCTATGATAATAAACACATTAATGTAGTTATGATATAATAAACACATTACTGTAGCTATTGATAATAAACACATTAATGTAGTTATGATAATAAACACATTACTGTAGTTATGATAATAACACATTAATATAGTTATGATAATAAACCATTAATGATGTTATGATAAACACATTACTGTAGTTATAATAAACACATTACTGTAGTTATGAATAAACACATTACTGTAGTTATGTAAAAACATTACTGTAGTTATGATAAACACATTACTGTAGTTATGATAAACACATTACTGTAGTATGATCTTATGATTATGATAATAAACACATTAATGTAGTTAATAAACACATTACTGTAGCTATGATAAATAACAACATTAATGTAGTATGATAATAAACACATTAATGTGTTGTAATAAACACATTACTGTAGCTATGATAATAAACACATTAATGTAGTTATGATAATAAACATTACTGTAGCTATGATGATAAACACATTAATGTAGTTTGATAATAAACACATTACTGTTAGTTATGATAATAAACACATTAATATGTTATGATAATAAAACAATTATGTAGTTATGATAAACACATACTGAGTTAAATAAAACATTACTGTAGTTATGATAATAAACACATTACTGTAGTTAGATAAACAAATTACTGTTGTTATGATAATAAAACATTAATGTAGTTATGATAAAACACATTAATGTAGTTGTAATAAACAAATTACTGTACTATGATAATAAACACATTAATGTAGTTATGATAATAAAACACATTATGTAGTGTAATAAAAAAAATTACTGTAGCTATGATAAAAACACATTAATGTAGTATGATATAAACACATTACTGTAGTATGATGATAAACACATTAATGTAGTTATGATAATAAACACATTACTGTAGTTATGATAATAAAAACATAATATAGTTATGATAATAAAAACATATAATGTAGTTATGATAAACACATTACTGTAGGTATAATAAACACATTACTTGTAGTATGATAATAAACACATTACTGTAGTTATGATAAACAAATTACTGTAGTTATGATGATAATAAAACAATTAATGTAGTTATGATAATAAACACATTACTGTAGTTATGATAATAAAACAATTACTGTAGTTATGATAATAAACACATTACTGTAGATATGATAATAAAAACATTACTGTAGTTTTGATAATAAACACATTACTGTAGTTATGATAATAAACACTTACCATAGTTAGATAATAAACACATTACTGTAGTTATGATAATTATTTATGTAGTTATGATAATAAACACATTAATATAGTTATGTAATAAACACATTACTGTAGCTATGATAATAAACACATGTAGTTATGATAATATATTACTGTAGTTATGATAATAAACACATTAATATAGTTATGATAATAAACACATTACTGTAGCTATGATAATAAACACATTACTGTAGTTATAATAAACACATTACTGTAGCTATGATAATTGTTTTTCCACCTCTTAAGGGGAAATGTTTTCACGAAAAATAGTTACGCACCCCCCTGCATACTAGAGATGGACTAGAACTCAAACCCGAGTTTGAGACGAACTATTTGAGTTTGAATGGACTCGGACTTCTCGAACTATCCCGGACCCGGATTTCTATTTTTTTAACATTAATATATAAATGACACAAAAGTCCATTTACTCCATCCCAGACCTGGCAAACAGTTTTAAGTATAAATTACAGCAAACAAAACACTTTATACTGCAACTTACGTTACTGGTTACTGATGCTCTGCTAAAATTTTGTGCAGCTTCTATAACAGAGACCAGAGAACAGCAGAAATGCGTACCGGTAATATGTACGTAATTTGTTAATTTATTGTTTGTTACAGTAGGCTACATTATTTTCTTTAAAATTAATCTTTGAACAAATTTGACCAACCCGTGGTACTTACTTAGGGCCACTTACTGCCCTAACTCTACCTGGATCCAATGCCCCCATGACAATCCTCATTTATATAAGCCCCTATATATAGCCCAAGGATCTGGGTCTTATTGCAGATCCTTCTGAACTGCCTGCAAGCTTAGTGTTGTATGGGTGTTAGTGCACAGATGCTGGTAACATTGCCCTAGACGTGTAACACCAAATTAATGCAGATTTCCCATGACTTTCCTTGAGTTTTAGATTATGCGCTATAGAGAAGAGGAAATTAGTAACTTAATTCACTGAGTAAAGAAAGCAATGACCAGTATTTAATAGGGTTCATTTTACACTACACTGCTCTATTATTTCATTCATAAAATGTAATTTCTGTCAACGAAGCTGCAATACATTGCATATTAAAATAGAGTTACACTTGCCGCACACAGTACACTACACAGTATGTGCTAAAGTTGGTTTGTGAGGAAACCATAGGCCAGTGGTGGCAAACCTATGGCATGTGTGCCAGAGGTGGCACTCAGAGCCCTTTCTGTGAATGCACAGCTGAATTCACCAGAGTTTGTTAGCAGAAAGGCAGAGACGTCAAAGAGAAATCAAAACAAGTATAGATTCACTCTAGCACACTAAGTTTGATCCAACCTCAAATCAAAGTACCGGTAAGAGCAGTACACTACATCAGTGTATCAAAATGTATTGTGTAGACAACAATTCATTTTAATCTATTATCAATTCTATCTACTGTATCTGTCTGTTTTGTGTTGTTTTTTTCTGAAGTAAAACGTCAGTCAGTATTCATGATGAACTATCCTGTTGCCATTTTGCAATATACTAGTGGGTTTTGGGCTGCAGTTTGGGCACTCAGTCTCTAAAAGGTTCACCATCAATGTGAAACATTATACACAAAGCTATACCCACTAATTAGTTTCTGGTATTAAAGGGTATCTCTACTGCTAAAATAAAAGTTTTTGCTATTCACTTTTATTGTATAACAGGAGGTAAAGGAGCTGTGTCTTACCTCCCGTTCTTCAATAAAACCTGCAGGAGTCGGGAGAGAAAGTAAGGTACTTACCCGAGCGATCGCCCCTCCGCTGCATAGTCCAACAGGTCCCAACGGACTTGCTCTAGGCACATGCGCAAGTGCATAGAATACAGAGTCCGTCGGGACCTGTCAGACTACACGGCCAAAGGAGCGATCGATTGGATAAGTACACAGATCCTTTACCTCCTGTTCTTAGCAGTGGAGGCTTTAACCTTTAAGACTTCAACCTGTACATACAGGGCCATGTACTGAGTACCGTTATCACAAACTTACGTCTTAAAGTTCCTTCACTGTGTTAACGTGGATTCAAAAATACTTCACTTGACTCTAATTCGCGACTCACTTAAGTTGGTGAGTCTAGACAGTGCAAGCAATGTACCAAATGTTTAGATCACAAATGCGTGTTCGTAAAAAGAGACTGTTAAGGGAGAATCATATTGTGGTTCTAATTTACCACTGTTCAAAACAGCGTATACATGTTAATAATTGTATTCACTAAAAAAAATTGTGTCCCTATAGGCAAAATAGCGTGTTCATATGTAGCAATGTTTTACAACTCATACCCGACAACCTGTTTGCATCCTTATACAGATATTTATGCTTTCAATTCCATGTAAATATACAGTAGAAAACCATGGCAGAAAAATAAACCGCAATGTATAAAATCACACGCAACTGTAGCACTAAAAATCACGTTTAGTTTTGAACGTGACTTTCTGACACAAACTGTTATGTAACATACGTCGCAAAGGCTTTATTGAATACGTTCAACGGACGTTAAGTTTACACCATCTACACTACAGTTTACGTAATCTGGCTACATTTAAAATCAGTGTGCATTGCAGTTCAACATGTACTGGACAGGCCTTGGTTTACATGACCCTACAATATCTAGGCATTAATACAGGGACTCCAGAATGAAAAAATCCTGACTGTGTTCCTCAGCAAGCCAATTTTTAACCTTAGGCTATTTACGTTTTTCTCCAGCACCTCAGACAGGGAATTAGATTATAAGCTCTGCTGAGCAGACGCTTGCTGTGTCCGAGAAAAAGTCCCCGTGTTGAAATAGCAGTAAATAAAAATAAAGATTATTACTGTTAGGTGTCTCCGGGACCTGGGGCTAGAATGACAACATTAGAATGGTTAGGAATTCCCTGTGGAGTGTAATGCAGAGCTGATTCCCGCAGGCACAAAAGGGTTAAGACAAGCTCCCCGCGGCTGTCAACATTAATTTCTCTTCGACTCTGTAAACATCAAGAACATAAAAGGCCAATTTCACAACTAAATATAGCAGCGTATTTTGGCCTGATATAAATGGCAGATCACTGCTGTAGAACACGACAGACTGAGTGTCCCAATGATACGCGGCTCGGAGGCATGAGGAATATCGCTAGCTAAAAAAAAAAAAAGACATGCAGCTTGGCACCTATGGGTCTAGGTGTCACTTTCTGTTACTAAGTCACATCATAGCCAGGCACTGGATCTGTTACTCTTTGGGTGCTTCCCCTAGTAGTAGGCTAATGTCTGTCACTGAACAGCGGTGGCCCTGTTTGTAAACATGACAATTCACCAATATCTTTGTACTTCTACGTTTACATTATACATCATTTACTATTATTAGTTTAGTACAGTAAATTCAGTGTAACATTTAGGGTCGCTAATGTGCTCAGGTAGCATTTGGTAACATCTCTGTTTGGGAACATTAAAGGGTATCTCCACCTTCATATTGAACTTTTTCAGTAGTGTTGGGGACCCTAGCCCACCCCTATGCGCCATTTTTGTTTGCAAAAAACTCATTGGTAATGTAAATACAGAGCTTTGTTCCCCGGCGTTCTGATACGGCCCTCTGCTTGCAGGAAACTGCAAGTAGGGGGCTGGACTGGCAGCAACGTCTGTGATTGGCTGAGAGGCAGTGCAGAACGGAGAGGGGAGCGAAGCTCTTTAAGTACATTATTGATGATTTTTTTTGCAAACAAAACAGTGGTTCGGGTGAGCTAGGGTCCCCTACACTACAGAAAAGTTTTTTTTATGGTAGGGCATAGAGAGAGGGAGGAAGGGGGTGAGTGCTCCACTGGGCATGCCAGAATCCTCTCAGAGGAAAGGTAAAGGGCAGAAACCTTTTTACACGCAGGAAGGCTCCTACTCTTCACTTTCTGGGACTTTGGCTAGATACTGCAGGACAAATATTTGGAGAGGAGTAAGGTACAGATTTTTTAACACTACACAGTGGGGCCAGTAGTGGGGAAAATTTTAGTTTTGGGTGTGGACATGCCCTTAAAAGAATGTCTTTTTATTGCAGCGTGGGAAATTAACAAGCCACCATTTTACCACACACTTTATGTGCTTTCACAGAAAATAATGCTTAATAACTTTCCCTTTTTTGTGACTTGCTCACAGAGCGCCACCTCAACCCACTGGGTGCAGTTGCCACAATCTTTTTTTATAATCAGCAACTATAACTTACAAAGAAAGGTAAATAGTACAATGCAATTCTCACCGTAAAAATTAATGGGTTGATATCCTCATTTCAAGAGTCAAAAAAGTCATATTTATGCCTCTAGGGCAGTTCACGTGGCAAACCCAATACCCAATGAACAAAAAATGTATTTTAATCTTGGTTTTTCCAATGCAGAGCCTTTCATCTGAGATATTTCAGACTAATAGCTTTACTTTGTAGCCTTTGCGACTGTGAGAGGTATTTAATTTGAGAAGTAGCATGGGATTTCCCAAAGGTACCAATGTTGGCTCCTTTTGTGCTTGTTCTCTTGTAAGATGCCAAGATGCTGTGCGTGTTAGAACAACGATACTATTACAGAGGGCCAGGGTGGAGAAGAACGAGCAAAGCCTCTGATCGCTAGACATTGAAACATGAGAGGTGAAGGGAAGCCTTCAAAGCTGCAAAGCTCTGGCCTTTTGATGAATTTTTGATAGGGCTACTAGGAGATGCTGAGCAACCTGCACTTCTCGTGGGCCAAAGTAATTGATTAACAGAAGGTGTGTATAAGAAAATCTATAAAGAAATGTGCCTGCTTTAGACATACTTTGCGAAGAGAAAAAACGGTATCGGAAGAGATAAAGTGAATTAACCCATATAATGTTGATTGCTTCTTGCATGGTGCAGATGCAATAATAGGTTCAAAAGTTTGCCCATGATATTAATTTGCTGCAACCAATCATATGTAAGCTTAAAGGGACACTATACTGAAAAAATTACTTTGCCTCATCTTAATCTATTATTGAATACATGTAAGTAGCACTTTCTCTGATTTGTGTGTGTTGCTGCATGCCTTCAATCCAGCACACATTTTGTTAAGGAGCAGTATCCCCCCTCCCTATTTTAACCACTCCCACTTCCATCCGACCTGACTTTTTTCCCACAAACCAACTGTCAAGCCTACACACAGCATACAGCATTCCAACTGTCAAAACTCTGTCACCATTCAAGCTACAGTAAACTACTCACAGAAGAATAGTTTTTGATTAACTGCTGAAGTTTTAGATTGGATATCTTAACATATAGGGGGCAGATCAACAAAAATACAATGATACAGTGGGGGTTGGGAAGAATTACAGTTTCCAGTTATGGTCAATTTAAAATAACCTATTTTTCGATATAGATGCCCTTTAATACTGATTGGTTGCAGCAGATTAATAGCACAGACAAACTTTTGTACCAGTCACAGAGTCTCTGTAGGTATGGGGATTCTAAAATTTCCTACCTGGTGAATGAGACGGCAGTAGGTAGTGGGGGAGACTTTACAAGATTTTAATAGCACATCACTACATGTCGTTCTTACCTCAGATTTGTGCCCTTAGCTATATCCCTTGTGTCAAGGCAAAGTTGCCGCTTATGATTGACATGTTTGTGTTCATTTTTCGTATGTGCCTGTCAGTTATGTCTACAGAGATAAAGAAAGATTATTTGCTGATAAAAATGGACTTCCGTCTCTCTAGCTTTTCATATTTAGCTCCTGTGATGTTATATTCAGAAACCAATAGTCCTAATTGAATAACAGAATGACATGTTATATGTCTGTGAGTTCTAATTGAATTTTTTATGTATGCCTGTCTATTTCTACCTGAAAGGCAAATACATATTTATAGCTACTTTGCGACAGCCTTCTGTTTCCATACAGTTAGGGCACTGTGACATGATCAATGGAAGGTGACAATATTAACCTGTTTTAACCTGCAAACTTCAGCTGGGAGGCTAAAGTAGACTGTGAGGGAAAAAAATGCTTGGGAGGTTTATGCAAAAACAGAAACAAATAGTTTCCAGAGGTGATGAACGATGGGATAAATGTTTTTAAATGTAAATGCTCACAGATTTCAATGAACACTTCTGTCTGTGAGGAGTGGAAGCGCGATAACACTAATATGCTGTCACATTTAGCATGCTAGTTGTCATTTTAAAATTGACACTGTCAGTCAGGGTATCAAAATTTCATAGGTTTCGTGCTGAAGTTTAATTAGTTTAACAAAAGATGTTGTTCTCTGTGTGTTAGTTTTTTTTAGACTTAATTATATATATATATATATATATACACCGGAAGGCTCACACAGCAACCTTTCGGGGTCTCCGCTACTTTATCAAGCTGTGAATTCTGGGATTTTTAATACAACAAGTAGTATTTAATTTATATTCTAAAACTATGACTAATAGTGATTTATCCTTGCTATCTAGGGGTCTGAATTATACACCAACAAACAGGGCGTGAACAGACTGTGAACTGTACAAGCTATATAGGACTTGTCTAAGTCTATTTTAATAACAAGGTAGAAACTACACATAATGATAACGACAGTGGATCTCAATGTTTACAATTAAATAAGTATGGGTTGTGAAATAAAAGTAATTATTGCCCTCCTACAACATATTCTGTAGTTGAAACTTTTATTAATTTTGTGGAAAGAAAAATATTGGTCAACTTAACTGTTGAGGAGAAAAGAGCACTGGATAGGCTCGTTACAAATGGTGAGCTCACGGTTAGGCCTGCCAACAAAGGTGGCTCCATTGTTGTAATGGATACCCAGTTGTACATAGAGGAGGTTATGTCACAGTTAAATAATACCCATATATATAAACCATTGCATTGAGATCCATTGTTTGATATACAAAGGAGGTTGTATTGATTTATTGACAATGCGTTTCTAAGTAAAATCATTGATGAACAACTTATGTGCTATTTAAAGGGCATGTCCACCCCTTTTGACAATTTTTGCCATATAGTAGGGCTAGTTCCCCCAGCCCCAACCTCTATATTATATTTTCCAGAGACTCCCCCGATCTTTACTTACCTTCCCTCTTTCCTCCGCTGCACTGCCTGGCCCTCTGCTTGCATGGAGCTGTAAGCAGGGGGCAGGACCAGCAGCCGTGTCCCTGATTGGCTGAGAGGCAGCCAATCACGGACGTAGCTGCTGGCAGTTCAGAACGCCTGAGGAGAGAGGAAAATTAAGTAGAGAGGAGTCTCTTGAAAATATAATATAGCGGTTGGGGTTGGGGGAAAAAGCCTTACTATATGGAAAAGGGATTTTACACTAGGGGGAGGGAGAGCAAAACGGGAAGGAGGGGGGGGGAGTGAAGGGCTGCTCTGAGCAAGCTAAACACCTCTGAGAGGACAACAATTTCCCTGGTGGCCAGGCTCCTGGTGGTCAGTTTTCTGGACTTTGGGGGGACTTTACAGGAGAACCATTTGGAGCAGGGATGTAAGGATTTTTATGCTGTACACAGTGGGCCCAGTAGTGGGGGAAATTATAATTTTGGGGGTGCACATGCCCTTTAAAGGTACAGAGTCCACTGACCCCGTTATTTTATGTCTTACCAAAGATTCATAATGATCCCATAAATCCGCCGGGGCGACCAGTTGTGGTGGCACCTGATTTGTATTCGAATGGGCGGCGATCTTTTTGGATCATTTTATGAACCCATTGATAGCAGAGAGTAAATCCTATATTAAGGATACGAATTACTTAATTTATTGAAAAAATGAATACCTTAGATATTGATACTAATGATATTACTATGGCCAGTTGTGACATTGCTAGCCTCTACACCTCCATTCTACATGAGGCAGGTGTAGAGGCTACCAGATCACTTCTGTATGACTCTAAATTGTACAATGATTCCCAACTGGATTTCATTATTGGTCTATTAAAGTTCATATTATATGACAACTACTTTAAATTTCAGGAGCACTATTATCTACAAGTCAATGGGACCGCGATGGGTAACAGAGATGGGCATCTCCATACAGACTTACATACGAAATTGACAGACTGCAATACATTATTGAGTTACACAAGATTCCATCCAGGACATAAAAAGAAATCGATAACCCATAGTCAAATGATGAGGGTAAAACAAATATTCTCTGACAAAGGGGTATACGATCTAAGGATACAAGAGATGAAAAACAAGTTCACCGGGGATACTCTGACAAATTAATGAATCAAGTGATCCGAGATATTGATAGTAAACCTCTGGGTAATCGTAAGCAAAAAAGTAAATGGATATCTTTTGTCTCCAAATATTCTACATGCAGTGACCAATTATCTTGAATTATTAACAAACATTGGAATTTATTAAAAGGTTGTTATCCTGAGATATTGTAGTTCCAACAAAAGCCTCTTTTTTCCTACAAAAAGGGATATACCCTGAGGAATAGATTAGCGAGAGCTTCAAATGTGTCACAGTACTCAGGTAGTTAGTACAGCAGTAAAAAGAGGGGTATGTTTCCCTGTTATCCTGTGTTCAGTGTAAATATGTTAACAAAATTAGCCAATTTGAGGCACCTACGACAGGGGAAGTTATTAAGTTACAGGGATTTTTTTCTTGTAACACTGACTTTTGTGTTTATCTCTTATGTTTTCCTTGTGGGATGTACTATGTTGGGGAAACGACCCAAAAAATTAAGGATCGAAATTCCCAACATAGGTCCCACATATGTACTAATCAGAAAATGTTATTAGTCCCACAACACTACTGTGAAAAGGGACATAAGTGGATATATCGGTTACAGACCTTATATCCCCAAGGTTTAAACCGGGACTAATTTATATCTGTTTTTGTAACTCGATCTTGCATAAAAATGTATGTAAAATGTTACCTCTGTGATTCTGTATTGGAGTGTGTTAGAATGTTGTTTGCTACATTTTTGTGATGGATAGCCTGCTACGGTGAATACTATAGGACTACATCCTATTAGGCATAACATCTTTTTATTGGATGAAAACATGTGATGTCATCTTTTGATTTGTTATATAAAGTTGTATTAAAAATCCCAGAATTCACAGCTTGATAAAGGGGCGGATACCCAGAAACGTTGCTGTGTGAGCCATCTGATAATATTAATATTGGGGTGCTGTACCCCCGTATATATATATATATATATATATATATACCTTTGTATTAAGAGTAATTACCACCCCCTTTCCCTCTGGCACTTCTAAGTCTAAATATCTTACCTTAAACTCTTCCGTACCCTCAATGCCTCCTTTATGGCTTTGTGAGCTGTAAGTGAGCTTGTGCAGCTGTAATGTAGGCAAGCAGGGCAGCCATCTTTCAAGGCACCACCAATGCTCGACAATGACTGCTACTTGGATGTTATGCAGGGAGTGGAGGAGTTCAATGTAAGATATCTTCATTAAGGAATGGGGAGAAAGGTAAGTATTGCAAAAACTGGTTTGGGGGGTAGATTAGTTGGAATACAAACATTTGTGTGGGGAGTGAACATGCAATTTAAGTTATTCCTACACAAAGATATGCTAGTATGTTTTTCACTACTGCAAGCCCTGTTTTCTACTCACCATAGTAAAGAAAGATATAGAGAAGCTTGTTGGAGGTAAAATCCCTCTCCCCTTAGTTGATTTACACTCAGCATGCCAGTGGTAGCGGGGAGAAGGGGTTGAGAAATAAGTAGATATTACTGACTAAATCCAGGTGTATTTTGTGTATATACAATACTACTGTTATAAAATCACTCCTCATGTTGTTATTGGCAAGCTTTGTTTACATTTGCAGTTTATATGCATTGTAATGATTTCATTCTTTTGTCATCTCTAGTTTACAAGCCCTGCGGAAAGAGAAGTCGAGGGACGCCGCCCGTTCCCGACGCGGGAAGGAGAACTTCGAATTTTATGAACTGGCCAAACTCCTTCCTCTCCCTGCAGCCATCACTAGCCAACTGGACAAGGCATCCATCATCCGGCTGACCATCAGTTATCTAAAGATGAGAGATTTTGCCAACCAGGGAGACCCACCATGGAACCTTTGTATAGAAGGTCCTCCTCCAAACACCTCTGTCAAAGGTGGGTTCCTGCCTGTGTAGCAAATGTTAAGCTGAATCTTGCTTATACAGTATGTTTTTTATTGGGATTACAAATAAAAACAGCACTTTCTAATTATTAATAATTAGTGTTTGTTACAAGGAAGAGGCAAATTCACACCAGAAATCCCTTTCCAATTATTTTATGGTAGGTAGGAACATCTATCCCTACTTTCTGATGAGTGGTAATTATTAAGGTATGAGCAGTCAAACCGCCATTTGCTCGTGTTTTCTTGGATTATGCAATAGAAGGAGCATCCAGGCTTTGTACGCAAGCAGTTCGAAATGCATGGGCAGGAGAATCACAAAAAAAATAATTTTTGATCCCATATATTTTAAGAGAACTTTGATTCCTTCGGACAGTGAACCGTCCATATTCCCTTGCATGCAGGTGATATTACTGTCTCCAGGAGAAGCCAAAGAATCACAGGCTCTACAAAAACACATTAAACATACAATGTTAAAGGGCATGTCCACCCCTTTTTGCCACTTTATATATATAATGTAGATATTGGTCCCCCAGCCCCAACCGCCATAATAGATTTTTTAGAAAGTGCCCCAATTTTTACTTACCTTTCCTTTCTCCTCTGCCGCACTCTCCTGGCCCTCTGCTTGCACGGAACTGGCAGCCACGTCTCTGATTGGCTGAGAGGCAGACAATCAGGGACGCGGCTGCTCAGAAAGAGAGTGGTAAGGTAAGTAACTATCAGGGGACTCTCTCTAAATTCTATTATAGCGGTTGGGGCTGGGGGACCTATACCTACATTATGACCAAGGGGTTTAGAGCTAGGGGGAGGGACAGCAAAACGGGAGGGAGAGGGGGGGGAGGACTCTCCTGCGCATGCCTCAAACCTTGTCGAGGTTGAGGTAGACACAGGAGCAAGATGAGTCACACAGAGCTCCTACACTGCAGTTTCCTGGACTTTGTAGGGGCACAGCAGGAGAACCATTTGGAGCAGAAATGTAAGGTAAGGCTTTTATTAAAATACAGAGTGGGGCCAGTATGGGGTTACATTTTGGGGGTGGACATGCCCTTTAAGCTGTTATGATTTCTTTGAAGTTGCAGTTAAACACCAATAGAAAGTATCTAAGATGTCCTACCCCATCTTATAATTTATCAAATTGCAGTCCCATCAGAAAAGTTGATAATTTGTGTTGCTATTCAGCAATTCACAATCACTGCACGTTTACGTCTATTGACAGGGTGCAGCAGGCTTTTAATTTGTGGCAATATGCAGATGGATACCTACCTGAGGACATGAAGCAGTTAAACTTAATTGTTTCTTTATTTTCACTCATTAGCAAACCTTGTGCAGAGAAGTTATTCCTTAGGGCTTGGTCTGGGACATCTAGATCAGCTATTAGGTCTCCTGCTAATAAAATAATAAAGGGCAGAGCAGAGCGGAGCATCCTAGGGGCCTTAGTGCTCCGCTGCACAGTCTAGAAACCACCTGACTGCATCACACACTAAGGTGTTGTTAAGGTTTAGTGAGATCTAAATTGACAATGTTTAGACTTTTCACTCCTATTTGTAGATTCCTTTCTCTCAACACAATATCTTATGTGTACCCGACAGAAGCTTTGTCCGTCTGTACCCATCTGCTCTACCTACTGCTCTAACCGCCCATTAATTGCGCAGTATAAAGCATTAGCTGATGTTTGCTTTTGTGAAACACAGCATACTCTTGCAATCCATCTGGCATAGGATAGAAAGGGGCTTCTGTTTAAAGTGTTAATATTCATTCTGTTAATAAGTTTATCTTAAATGGCCAGGGCTACTTTAAACAATATCATATTAATGTTGTGTTAGGGGAATATTCTTACAGGATAATGGTAAACATTCACCAGAATTAGGATATTTTAATCCCACAATGCTCTGTGCTCTAGAGTCAGACAACCCCCTGGCAGCTCGCTTAATGTTGCGAATTTAACAGCCAGACGCAATTGGACTATTTACTTTGTCCTTGATTGCTGTTGGTTTGGCTGACCGCAGTCTGTCAATGCTAACTATAGCCCCTGCTAAATACTAAAACAGAGCTGTCTTTTACTCGGCCTGTAGTTCGCTGGCAAACTTACTGATGGCCTTACAGGTTTCATGGGATTGGTAGACAGAGACTCATATTCCAGCAGCCAACAACAAGTCATTCCAGGTTCCAATTGGCAATGTGATCTTGGGGGACCTGTCTCTCTACATTCTATTTGCATGACATTACCCTGGCAGTGACAGCTTTATGCATGTGTTCCTTATTATTATGTTGGTGGGCATTGATGGGCAGAGTCAATATCTTTCCACAGGATGCACAAATCCATTATTAATTTGCCTAAACACAGGGATAGCCAAATTGAACCGTTGGCAAGTAACTATTCATTGGTTGGCCATTCGAGATGACCCCAGCTTTCCATGTACTGTTATGTCCTGCACATTGGGTAATATTCGGAATAACACTTAAATTCACAACCTGAAATGGAAGCTCACTACCAACCACCACAAGGCATAACAATCAATGAGATCAATTGATTTTACAAAAATGAAAGGAATATGTAAAATACCTAGTAAAATACCTGTGTAATATAAATAACTATTTTAAAAAATATTTTTTTCCTACTTAACTTCCCCTTTTAGGAGTGTGATATTGTAGGGGCGGCTGTACTTCCACACAGAAATTTAAATAGTCCAAATAAGAAGTTTAAATAATCCAAATAAGTTACTGGGTGACTGCAATGGAAAATGAAAATATTCCCATGTACGGTAGTATTGTTGCTCAGATCCCTGGTACGCCAGTGTAAACATGCACAGTTTCCTTGCTTTAGGGGGAGACAGTATTAAAATGTAAAATGCTGCACAGGGTGATAATACAGATAATGTTACACTAACCTGTACATGTAACGTATTTAATTACTGCTAAACAGACACTTGTTAATATTTCCGGTTTTATTGGTTCGATGGAGATCTATACTGAGCTTTGCATGGACATCTGTTCAATAGATTGCCTGGCGATATTGGATCAATCAGAAGGGGATGGGACAATCCCATTCTTGGGTGCAATATCTTGGGTAGATTTCAAGTTAAGAGATGATGGTGCAAGACGGTGTAGTTCTATCACAAATGTAGGGCCAGCTTTAGTGATTTTAAAATTGTAATCTAAAATGCCAGGTTTGAATATCCAGAAGAAACTGGTCAAAATACTTGAAACACAAGCTGCTTCTTATTATACCCCACAAAGCTGGACCAAAATAGCTGTTATTAAATGTAATTAAAACATGCTGTACATTAAAGAACGCACCTAGAGGGATTTTCAATAGCAGAAATGCAACATTCTGAAAACAAAAGGATCCGACGGTTTAGACCAAGATTCCGTCAATCTGTAGATATCACACAGTGCATCCATACAATTTGCTGCAACCCCTAACAGCCATTATCGTACGTTTGGATGTAAAACAGCAAGTGAATGTGTCACACGGCAGATGGTATAAAACATGGACAATAAAAAGGGTTTGCAGTGCAATGGTGTGTAGCTGTGCAACAAATTTGCAATGATTAACACTGTCAGTGGCTCCCATGCCTGACTAGTGTTATATTATCATATTCCTGAAATCCGATCACATACTGTACTTAATATCTCTGGATTGCTCAGTGCTACAGCATCCCAGCCTCTCCTTCTAAAATGTATACTGCCTACTGCTCTTCATTGCACATCCACTTCCTGATATCCATTCCTAATTAATACTGCCAAAACTTCCAACATTCTATAGATGGACAAGGAAGAGAGGCAGAAGTCGGACACAAAAGGGGCAGTAAGATATGTCCATTTCATTCATGTAAATTCTAAATTCAACTGATACAACTTTATAATAATCCCCTTTTTATTTACCTTCCACTTATCTCTCTGTACAATTCCTTTCTCCACAGTATTTAATTAGTTTTCTTTCTATTACACCTTTTTATCCCATCTCCTTTCTTATCTTGTTCCATTCATCCTAACTTTATTCTATTCAGTTTACTCTTCTCCCTCTTATTTTATTTCCATCCCTATCTTCCTTCTCCAATTACCTTATTTTACCCCCCTAGTTACCTTCATTGCTACCCTTTATTTTTCTACTTCCTTCCTCCTCTCTATTTACCCTTCTGGATCTTTCGGCCTTCCCTTGGTGGCTTCTCATCTGTACTCCACTTTCTATATTTGTGCTTTTTTTTTGCCATCTTTTCTCATCATAAGCAAGTTGATTGGTTGGGCGGAAATATCGCCTGGCACACTTTCACTCTAACTGATAGGCTGAAGTTGGACCACATGGCCTTATATGGAGTCTTTATTTTTGTTACTGTGGTTAATATTTGAATTGAAAACTTGAGATCTTCATTTCTTTAGTCCAACTGTGCTGGTGGTAATGGTAATTTGTAATTGGCTTGTTCAGAGGAATAGTTAGCCAGCGAAACAGGAAAATGCATACAGAAGCCAAAACAGTCCCACTCAAGTCAAATGTATTGAACTTGGGAGGCTTATACTGGCCAATGATTTTTTTTATCATACTCACTTCCTGTCCCAATTTGTATTGGCTAGTACTGTACACAATGTTTCAAACCCTACTAGTTTCAGCCTCACACCATCATACCCAATGCACTGACGTGTTTGGCCTATTGAGGTTTCTAGCTTTAGCCACTCACAGCCATTCCTCATTCTTTTGTATTGACAGACGGAAGTAAGATACTCATTGCTCTTAGTCTCATACTCCCTGTGACACTAAACTGTTCTTTGCTGGCAAGGAATACACAATAAAAATTCAGAGAGCTGTCAGCAATCATTCATTTAATCAGTCTGTGCGATGAGGTAAACAAAGATGGCAGATTAATGAGTCCGGTGTGTTTGCTGACTGACAGCATGGCAAACATAGACTTTCTGAGGTTAACCCTGTCTTTGCCAACTTAGCAGTCTACATAGCATATAAAATCTTTCCCAGTTTTACGTTAATCTTACAACAATGTTTCCTTTGATTTTATTCCGGCTGTGTGAGCAAATGTGTGTTTTCTGTGCACTTGCAAAATAAAATGTTGTGCGCTACACACAGTGCTTACATTTCAGCAGGTTTTTGCGTGTGCACCACTTTAATCCTGTGTGTGCTGGTCTGCCGAGTTGTGTGAGTGCATGAACTCTCACACACCTTAGGTGGAACATGGGTTACTAACACCTTAAGTTTCTTTCAGAACAAAAATGTCTATTTTATGTGCTTAGGTATATGTTCAGTTCATGGCATATAAAAATAGTCTTTAAATTGGTGCCTGATTTAGAAATAAATAATCATTAATTATTAGTTTTTTTATTTTTTTTTGTCATATTGATGCTTTAGCTATCATTACTGCTACTGCTAGTTTTGGGAGCTGTCCGCTTTCAGTGGTGCTGAACTCAAAACTTATGTTTCACCTGTTGTTAATGATCCTAGTGACAAAAGTGCTGTAAAACTGACAAAATGATTGGAACTGGAAAAACCTTTGTTGGAATTTCATGAAGTTTTGTATTGTAAATCATATTTAAGCTTTTAGTGCTTTAAATGAGAATTCTACCCTAATTTTATGTGCAGATTTTTTGACTGCTCATAAAAATGATGTATCAGCAAGTCCTAACGAAATGTATACATTAAAAACGTTCAGTAGAGGAATCTTTGCATCTGCTACTCACTCCCTTAGCTCGGTGAGTTCAGGCATGCTCAGTGTGGTTAACCCAGGAAAAGAGAGGAATTCTTTAATCAGCTCTTTATCCCAGTACTAAAGGGAGAGACTCTTCTGTAGTAAACTATTGTATTAATTTCATACAGGTATATCATTAGTTTGAATTACATGGAAAGCAGTTGATTTATTATTTTCATTAAGTTTGTGGACTACAAGTGAGGGGAAATGTGTTTTCATCTTTAAACAACAGTTGGTATGTGTTATGTATTTAAAGAAGTTCTGAAGGGCTCCTAAATTCAAACCTGACTGTTAAAACTTAAATAAATATTTGTAAAAGATCAGTGAAAGTTCCAAATTCACCTTTAAGATAAAACAACCTGTATTTTAAAGGGAAAATTCAATAACTTTTTAATGTCTTGCACATCAAAGAATCCTCAACTACTTTTCATCTAGTCTTTATTGTTGTATGTTCTTCTTAAATTATTTGCTTTTGTTTTCTTATCTCTCCAACCTGAAGACTCTACAAATACCCTGGCAACTGTAACGTAGAAGAATTGTGCGATAAGCTGACCCTAGCAACTAGATAGAAATTTAAATTAAAGAAACAATATAACCACCTGAACAAAATAGTAAATATTTCATAAACCCTAAAGAAAGATTATCAGTTGGTTATGCTTGTGAAGGTTCTCATTCATCCAGGTCATGGTATATCTGTTGTATTCAATTAGATCAACTGGACTTGAAATGTAGTTCTTGAAGACGTTTCGCTAGTCATCCGACTGGCTTTCTCAATTCAGAATGACTTGTACAAGAATCTGTGGCAATTATGTACCCTGGAAAATCCCAATTAGCATATCACAGCCAGGTGTTAAGGTGCGGATTTAGATAGTGGCTAAGAGGTGTTATAGGAACGCCCAGAGTAAGGTGTTAAAACAGCATTGTACATAGCAGACAGTTGGTGTCGAACCCCCCCACCTCTATTTAGGCTTGGTTCTGCATCTTAAGGATAATGGACATACCTTTGAAGATTGTAATGTTAACATACTGGCGAAGGAACGTGACTGGTTCAAGAGAGGTGTTAAGGAGGCCATTTATGTGAAAATAAAGAAACCAAGCCTAAATAGAGGTGGGGGGGTTCGACACCAACTGTCTGCCATGTACAATGCTGTTTTAACACCTTACTCTGGGCGTTCCTATAACACCTCTTAGCCACTATCTAATCACACCCTTAACACCTGGCTGTGATATGCTAATTGGGATTTTCCTTAAATGTTAGTATGGATTGGGATGTGCAGGGGAAGAATAATTATTGGTAAATGTTAGTATGGATTGTGATGTGCAGGGGAAGAATAATTATTGGTAAATATTAGTATGGATTGGGATGTGCAGGGGAAAGAATAATTATTGGTAAATGTTAGTATGGATTGGGATGTGTAAGGGAAGAATAATTATTGGTAAATGTTAGTATGGATTGGGATGTGTAGGGGAAGAATAATTATTGGTAAATGTTAGTATGGATTGGGATGTGTAGGGGAAGAATAATTATTGGTAAATGTTAGTTTGGATTGGGATGTGTAAGGGAAGAATATTATTGGTAAATGTTATTATGGATTGGGGATGTGTAGGGGAAGAATATTTATTGGTAAATGTTAGTATGGATTGGGATGTGTAGGGGAAGAATAATTATTGGTAAATATTGTATGGATTGGATGTGCAGGGGAAATATAATTATTGGTAAATGTTAGTATGGATTGGGATGTGCAGGGAAGAATAATTATTGGTAAATGTTAGTATGGATTGAGATGTGTAAGGGAAGAATAATTATTGGTAAATGTTAGTATGGATTGGGATGTGTAGGGGAAGAATAATTATGGTAAATATTAGTATGGATTGGAATGTGTAGGGGAAGAATAATTATTGGTAAATGTTAGTATGGATTGGGATGTGTAGGAGAAGAATAATTATTGGTAAATGTTAGTATGGATTGGGATGTGTAAGGAAGAATAATTATGGTAATGTTAGTATGGATTGGGATGTGTGTAGGGGAAGAATATATTGGTAAATATTAGTATGGATTGGAATGTGTAGGGGAAGAATAATTATTGGTAAATAGTTAGTGGATTGGGATGTGTAGGGGAAGAATATTATGGTAAATGTTAGTATGGATTGGGATGTGCAGGGGAAGAATAATTATTGGTAAATGTTAGTATGGATGGGATGTGCAGGGGAAAAAATAATTATTGGTAAATGTTAGTATGGATTGGGATGTGCAGGGGAAGAATAAATTATTGGTAAATGTTAGTATGGATTGGGATGTGAGGGGAAGAATAATATTGGTAAATGTTAGTATGGATTGGGGTGTGCAGGGGAAGAATAATTATTGGTAAATGTTAGTATGGATTGGGATGTGCAGGGGAAGAATAATTATGGTAAATGTTAGTATGGATTGGGATGTGTAGGGAAGAAATTATTGGTAAAGTTAGTGGTTGTTGGGAGTGTAGGGGAGAAGATAATTATTGGTAAATGTTAGTGTGGATTGGGGGATGTGTAGGGGAAGAATAATTATTGGTAAATGTTAGTGTGGATTGGGATGTGTGGGGAAGAATAATGTATTGGTAAATGTTAGTAGTGGATTGGGATGTGGTAGGGGAAGAATAATTATTGGTAAATGTTAGTATGGATTGGGATGTGCAGGGGAAGAATAATTATTGGTAAATGTTAGTATGGATGGGATGTGCAGGGGAAGAATAATTATTGGTAAATGTTAGTATGGATTGGGATGTGCAGGGGAAGAATAATTATTGGTAAATGTTAGTATGGATTGGGATGTAGGGGAAGAATAATATGTTGGTAAATGTTAGTATGGATTGGAATGTGTAGGGGAAGAATAATTATTGGTAAATGTTAGTGTGGATTGGGATGTGTAGGGGAAGAATAATTATTGGTAAATGTTAGTACTCTATTTAGGCTTGGTTTCTTTATTTTCACATAAATGGCCTCTTAACACCTCTCTTGAACCAGTCACGTTTCTCGCCAGTATGTTAACATTACAATCTTCAAAGGTATGTCCATATCCTTAAGATGCAGAACCAAGCCTAAATAGGGTGGGGGGGGTTCGACACCAACTGTCTGCTATGTACAATGCTGTTTTAACACCTTACTCTGGGCGTTCCTATAACACCTCTTAGCCACTATCTAATCACGCCCTTAACACCTGGCTGTGGATATGCTAATTGGGATTTTCCAGGGTACATAATTGCCACAGATTCTTGTACAAGTCATCTGAATTGAGAAAGCCAAACGAAACGTCTTCAAGAACTACATTTCAAGTCCAGTTGATCAATTGAATACAACAGATATACATGACCTGGATGATGAGATGAGAACCTTCACAAGCATAACCAACTGATAATCTTTTTTAGGGTTAATGAAATATTTATATTTTGTTCAGGTGGTTATATTGTTTCTTTAATTTAAATTTCTATCTAGTTGCTAGGGTCAGCTTATCGCACAATTCTTCTAGTTACAGTTGCCAGGGTATTTGTAGAGTCTTCAGGTTGGAGAGATAAGAAAAACAAAGCAAATAATTAAAGAGAAACATACAACAATAAAGACTAGATGAAAAGTAGTTGAGGATTCTTTGATGTGCAAGACATTAAAAGTTATTGAATTTTCCCTTTAAAATACAGGTTGTTTATCTTAAAGGTGAATTTGGAACTTTCACTGATCTTTTACAAATATTTATTTAAGTTTTAACAGTCAGGTTTGAATTTAGGAGCCCTTCAGAACTCTTTTAAATACATAACACATACCACTGTGTGTTAAAGATGAAAACACATTCCCCTCACTTGTAGTCCACAAACTTAATGAAAATAATAAATCAACTGCTTTCCATGTAATTCAAACTAATGATATACCTGTATGAAATTAATACAATAGTTACTACAAGAAGAGTCTCTCCTTTAGTACTGGGATAAAGAGCTGATTAAAGAATTCCTCTCTTTCCTGGGTTAACCACACTGAGCATGCCTGAACTCACCGAGCTAAGGGAGTGAGTAGCAGATGCAAAGATTCCTTACGAACGTTTTTACGTATACATTTCGTTAGGACTTGCTGATACATCATTTTTATGAGCAGTCAAAAATCTGCACATAAAATTAGGGTAGAATTCTCATTTAAAGCACTAAAAGCTTAAATATGATTTACAATACAAAACTCATGAAATTTCAACAAAGGTTTTTCAGTTCCAATCATTTTGTCAGTTTTACAGCACTTTTTACTAGGATCATTAACAACAGGTGAAACATAAGTTTTGAGTTCAGCACCACTGAAAGCGGACAGCTCCCAAAATAGCAGTAGCAGTAATGATAGCTAAAGCGTCAATATGACAAAAAAAAATTAAAAAAACTAATAATTAATGATTATTTATTTCTAAATCAGGCACCAATTTAAAGACTATTTTTATATGCATGAAATGAACATATACCTAAGCACAATAAAATAGTCATTTTGTTTCTGAAAGAAACTTAAGGTGTTAGTAACCCATGTTCCACCTAAGGTGTGTGAGAGTTCATGCACTCACACAAACGGCAGACCAGCACACACACAGGATTAAAGTGGTGCACACGCAAAAACCTGCTGAAATGTAAGCACTGTGTGTAGCGCACAACATTTTATTTTGCAAGTGCAAAGAAACACACATTTGCTCACACAGCCGGTATAAAACAAAGGAAACATTTTGTAAGATTAACGTAAAACTGGGAAAGATTTATATGCTATGTAGACTGCTAAGTTGGCAAAGACAGGGTTAACCTCAGAAAGTCTATGTTTGCCATGCTGTCAGTCAGCAAACACACCGGACTCATTAATCTGCCATCTTTGTTTACCTCATCGCACAGACTGATTAAATGAATGATTGCTGACAGCTCTCTGAATTTATTGTGTATTCCTTGCCAGCAAAGAACAGTTTAGTGTCACAGGGAGTATGAGACTAAGAGCAAGAGTATCTTACTTCCGTCTGTCAATACAAAAGAATGAGAGAATGGCTGTGAGGGCTAAAGCTAGAAACCCAATAGCCAAACACGTCAGTGCATTGGGTATGATGGTGTGAGGCTGAAACTAGTAGGGTTTGAAACGTTGTGTACAGTACTAGCCAATACAAATTGGGACAGGAAGTGAGTATGATAAAAAAAATCATTGGCCAGTATAAGCCTCCCAAGTTCAATACATTTGACTTGAGTGGGACTGTTTGGCTTCTGTGCATTTTCCTGGTTCGCTGGCTAACTATTCCTTGAACAAGCCAATTAACAAATTACCATTACCACCAGCACAGTTGGACTAAAGAAATGAAGATCTCAAGTTTTCAATTCAAATATTAACCACATAACAAAAATAAAGACTCCATATAAGGCCATGTGGTCCAACTTCAGCCTATCAGTTAGAGTGAAAGTGTGCCAGGCGATATTTCGCCCAACCAATCAACTGGCTTATGATGAGAAAAGATGGCAAAAAAAAAAAGCACAAATTAGAAAGGGGAGTACAGATGAGAAGCCACCAAGGGAAGGCTATTTACCCAGAAGGGTAAATAGAAGGAGGAAGGAAGTAGAAAAATAAAGGGTAGCAATGAAGGTAACTAGGGGGGTAAAATAAGGTAATTGGAGAAGGAAGATAGGGATGGAAATAAATAAGAGGAGAAGAGTAAACTGAAGAATAAAGTTAGGATGAATGGAACAAGATAAGAAGGAGATGGGATAAAAGGGTGTAATAGAAAGAAAACTAATTAAATACTGTGGAGAAAGGAATTGACAGAGAGATAAGTGGAAGGTAAATAAAAAGGGGATTATTATAAAGTTGTATCAGTTGAATTTAGATTACATGAATGAAATGGACATATCTACTGCCCCTTTTGTGTCCGACTTCTGCCTCTCTTCCTTGTCATCTATAGAATGTTGGAAAGTTTGGCAGTATTAATTAGGAATGGATATCAGGAAGTGGATGTGCAATGAAGAGCAGTAGGCAGTATACATTTTAGAAGGAGAGGCTGGGATGCTGTAGCACTGAGCAATCCAGAGATATTAAGTACAGTATGTGATCGGATTTCAGGAATATGATAATATAACATCGTCGGCATGGGAGCCACTGACAGTGTTAATCATTGCAAATTTGTTGCACAGCTACACCCATTGCACTGCAAACCCTTTTATTGTCCAGTTTTATACCATCTGCCGTGTGACACATTCACTGCTGGTTTACATCCAAACGTACGATAATGGCTGTTAGGGGTTGCAGCAAATTGTATGGATGCACTGTGTGATATCTACAGATTGACGGAATCTTGTCTAAAACCGTCGGATCCTTTTGTTTTCAGAATGTTGCATTTCTGCTATTGAAAATCCCTCTAGGTGCGTTCTTTAATGTACAGAATGTTTTAATTACATTTAATAAACAGCTATTTTGGTCCAGCTTGTGGGGTATAATAAGAAGCAGCTTGTGTTTCAAGTATTTGACCAGTTTCTTCTGGATATTCAAACCTGGCATTTTAGATTACAATTTTAAAATCCATAAGGGGCAATTTATAAAGGTTCGTTATGACCTTTTCGGGCGTTTCGCGGCCATTACGCTAGAATCGCGTTTACCGCGATTTATAAAGGCCCGAAAACGGCCGCGAAAAGTTAAGAAGCGTTAACCTTTCGCGCCGATACTTACCCGGTTACCGCCGTTCTATTTATAAAGCGGCGGTAACTGGTTTCGCTCGGCTAGTACGGCGTTTTACTTCGCCACCTTGAAGGTGGCGAAGTCAGCCGATACTAACCTCCCGCGGCGGGGATGGGCAGGCAACCCGCGGCGGGTTGGTCGACCCGCCCCGGGGACACGCCCCACCCGCCACACCCTCGCGGTCGGCAGCGGCGACCACCCGCCGCCGCCGCCACCACTTCCCAGCAGCCCCTCCCAACCGTTCCACGTTCGCGGCAATCTCGGAAAGGGAGGCTAGAAGGGGCTGCCGGGAAGGGGCCGCAGCGGTGGTCGCGACCACCCGCCGCGCACCCCTCCCCGCACCCCCTCAAGCCCCCGCCCCCGGCGCTCCGGGTGGGGACGGGAGGGAGCCGCTGGGGGGGTGGAGGCTCCCTCCAGCGGGGCCCTGAGAAGGGCCTTTTGGGGCTTGGGGGTCCGCAGCTCGAACCGGGACCCCCTCCCCGGCCTTACAAGGGCCCTTGCGGCAATGACAAGTGCCTTTGGCGGGGTCCCGCAGCTGAACCGGGACCCCAGTGCGGCTCTTAAAAGAGCCCTTGGCGACGTCTTCTTTCTTCCAGTCCCGGCGACACCAGCTCCGCCGAGCCGCCGAACCCCGAGAGGTACCCCTGCGCCGCCAGGGGTACCCCGGGGGCCGGCGACCTCAACGAGGCCGATGTTGCGGCGTCTTGATCCGACGCGACGTCTTCGGGCTGGCGACACCAACCCAATCAGGTCGCCGATGCCAGGCAGGCTCACTGCGGCCGCAGTGAGCCCCGTGGCACCGCCGGCCTCAGCGGAGCCGATGTTGCCAGCCGCTTCTTTCTTTTTCTTCAGCCATCTACTGCGATGGCATCTGAGTTCCGCGGCGGAAAGCTCCTCTTTATATGGTTTGCAGAAATCCATAATCCGTTTCTGATTGGTCAATTTTAATACTTGTTTACATTAACCAATCAGATTCAGAACTTTACCAGAAATCGATTGGTTAATGTAAAGCAAGTATTAAAAATTGACCAATCAGAAACGGATTATGGATTTCTGCAAACCTATATAAAGAGGAGCTTTCCGCCGCGGAACTCAGATGCCATCGCAGTAGATGGGGAGAAAGAAGAAAGAAGCGGCTGGCAACATGGCTCCGCTGAGGCCGGCGGTGCCAGCGGGCTCACTGGCGGCCGCAGGAGCCTGCCTGGCATCGGCGACCTGAGTGGGGTTGGTGTCGCCAGCCCGAAGACGTCGCGTCGGATCAAGACGCCGGCAACATCGGCCTCGTTGAGGTCGCGGCGCCGCCCGGGGTACCCCTGGGGCCGCAGGGGTACTCTCGGGGGTCGGCGGCCTCGGCGGAGCTGGTGTGCGGGACTGGAAGAAAGAAGACGTCGCCAAGGCTCTTTTAAGAGCCGCCACTGGGGGTCCCGGTTCAGCTGCGGGACCCCCCGCCAAAGGCACTTGTCAGTGCCGCAAGGGCCCTTGTAAGGGCCGGGAGGGGGGTCCCGGTTCGAGCTGCGGGACCCCCTAAGCCCCAAAGGCCTTCTCAGGCCCCGCTGGGAGGAGCCTCCACCCCCCCAGCGGCCCTCCCGTCCCTCCCCGGGAGCGGCCGGGGCGGGGGGCTTGGAGGGGTTGCCGGGGAGGGGGCGGCGGGTGGTCGCGACACCTGCTGCGGCCCCTTCCGGCAGCCCTCTCTAGCCTCCCGTTCCGAGATTGCGCGAACGGGGGAACGGGTTGGGAGGGGCTGCTGGGAAGTGGGCGGCGGCGGCGGGTGGTCGCCGCTGCCGCCGCGGGGGGGTGGGTGGGGCGGGGCGGCGGCGGCGGGTGGTCGCCGCTGCCGCCGCGGGGGGTGGTGGGCGTGGTGCCCCGCCCCTTAGGAGCGGCGTCGGGAAGGGATTTTAAGTCCCTCGCGCGCGATACTATATAGTATCGCCGCGAAGGGGCTTAAAATACCGCAGCACATCGCCGGCGGATAGGTATCGCGGGAATAGCGCTCGCCGTTATAAATACGGCGATAGCGCTATTTTCGCGGCCGCGATGTGCGGCGGTAATTTTTTTGCGCTAAATCGTTCCTTTATAAATTGCCCTAAAGCTGGCCCTACATTTGTGATAGACTAAACCGTCTTGCACCATCATCTCTTAACTTGAAATCTACCCCAAGATATTGCAGCCAAGAAGGGATTGTCCATCCCCTTCTGATTGATCCAATATCGCCAGGCAATCTATTGAACAGATGTCCATGCACAGCTCTATATAGATCTCCATCGAACCAATAAAACCGAATGGAAATATTAACAAGTGTCTGGTAGCAGTAATTAAATACGTTACATGTACAGTGTAGTGTAACATTATCTGTATTATCACCTGTGCAGCATTTTACATTTTTATACTGTCTCCCCCTAAAGCAAGGAAACTGTGCATGTTCAACTGGCGTACCAGGGATCTGAGCAACCATACTACCGTACATGGGAATATTTTTATTCCATTGCAGTCACCCAGTAACTTATTGGATTATTTAAACTTCTTATTTGGACTATTTAAATTTCTGTGTGGATAGTACAGCCGCCCCTACAATATCACACTCCTAAAAGGGGAAGTTAAGTAGGAAAAAAATAATTTTTAAAATAGTTATTATATTAACAGGTATTTTACTAGGTATTTTACACATTCCTTTCATTTTGTAAATCAATTGATCTCATTGATTGTTATGCCTTGTGGTGGTTGTGTAGTGAGCTTCCATTTCAGGTGTTGAATTTAAGTGTTCTTCCGAATATTACCCAATGGGCAGGACATAACAGACATGGAAAGCTGGGGTCATTCGAATGGCCAACAATGAATAGTTACTTGCCAACGTTCAATTTGGCTATCCCTGTGTTTAGGCAAATTAAAATGGATTGTGCATCCGTGTGGAAGATATTGACTCTGCCATCAATGCCCAACAACATAATAATAAGGAAACATGCATAAAGTGTCACTGCCGGGTAATGTCATGCAAATAGAATGTTAGAGAGACAGGTCCCCCAAGATCACATTGCCAATTGGAACTGGAATGACTTGTTGTTGGCTGCGATATGGAATATGAGTCTCTGTCTACCAATCCCATGAAACCTGTAAGGCCATCAGTAAGTTTGCCAGCGAACTACAGGCCGGGTAAAAGACAGCTCTGTTTTAGTATTTAGCAGGGGCTATAGTTAGCATTGACAGTGCGGTCAGCCAAACCAACAGCAATCAAGGACAAAGTAAATAGTCCAACTGCGTCTGGCTGTTAAATTCGCAACATTAAGCGAGCTGCCAGGGGGTTGTCTGACTCTAGAGCACAGAGCATTATGGGATTAAAAATCCTAATTCTGGTGAATGTTACCATTAGCCTGTAGAATATTCCTAACACAACATTAAATATGATATGTTTAAAGTAGCCCTGGCCATTTAAGATAAACTTATTAAAAGAATGAATATTAACACTTTAAACAGAAGCCCTTTCTATCTATGCAGATGGATTGACAGAGTATGCTGTGTTTCACAAAAGCAAACATCAGCTAATGCTTTATACTGCGCAATTAATGGGCGGGTAGAGCAGTAGGTAGAGCAGATGGGTACAGACGGACAAAGCTTCTGTCGGGTACACATAAGATATTGTGTGGAGAGAAAGGAATCTACAAATAGGAGTGAAAAGTCTAAACATTGTCAATTTAGATCTCACTAAACTTAACAACACCTTAGTTGTGTGATGCAGTAGGTGGTTTCTAGACTGTGCAGCGGAGCACTAAGGCCCCTAGATGCTCCGCTCTGCTCTGCCCTTTTTATTTTATTAGCAGGGACCTAATAGCTGATCTAGATGTCCCAGACCAACCCTAGGAATAATTCTCTGCAAAGGTTTGCTAATGAGTGAAATAAAGAAACAATAAGTTTAACTGCTTCATGTCCTCAGGTAGGTATCATCTGCATATTGCCAACAAATTAAAAGCCTGCTGCACCCTGTCAATAGACGTAAACGTGCAGTGATTGTGAATTGCTGAATAGCAACACAAATTATCAAATTTTCTGATGGGACTGCAATTTGATAAATTATAAGATGGGGTAGGACATCTTAGATACTTTCTATTGGTGTTTAACTGCAACTTCAAAGAAATCATAACAGCTTAAAGGGCAGTCCACCCCCAAAATGTAACCCCATACTGGCCCCACTCTGTATTTTAATAAAAGCCTACCGTACAATTTCTGCTCCAAATGTGTTCTCCTGCTGTGCCCCTACAAAGTCCAGGAAACTGCAGTGTAGGAGTCTGTGTGACTCATCTGCTCCTGTGTCACCTCAACCTCGACAAGGTTGAGGCATGCGCAGGAGGTCTCCCCCCCTCTCCCTCCCGTTTTGCTGTCCCTCCCCCTAGCTCTAAAACCCTTGGTCATAATGTAGGTATAGTCCCCCAGCCCCAACGCTATAATAGAATTTAGAGAGAGTCCCTGATAGTTACTTACCTTACCACTCTCTTTCTGAGCAGCGCGTCCCTGATTGTCTGCCTCTCAGGCAATCAGAGACGTGGCTGCCAGTTCCGTGCAAGCAGAGGGCCAGGGGAGTGCGGCAGAGGGAAAGGAAAGGTAAGTAAAAATTGGGGCACTTCTAAAAAATCTTTATGGCGGTTGGGGCTGGGGGACCAATATCTACCTTATATATATAAAGTGGCAAAAAAGGGGTGGACAGCCCTTTAAATTGTATGTTTAATGTGTTTTGTAGAGCCTGTGATTCTTTGGCTTCTCCTGGAGACAGTAATATCACTGCATGCAAGGGAATATGGACGGTTCACTGTCCGAAGGAATCAAAGTTCTCTTAAATATATGGGATCAAAAATTATTTTTTTGTGATTCTCCTGCCCATGCATTTCGAAACTGTTGCGTACAAAGCTGGATGGCCTTCTATTGCATAATCCAAGAAAACACGAGCAAATGGCGGTTTGAATGCTCATACCTTAATAATTACCACTCATCAGAAAGTGGATAGATGTTCCTACCTACATAAAATAATTGGAAGGAGAAAGGGATTTTCTGGTGTGAATTGCCTCTCCTTGTAACAAACACTAATTATTAATAATTAGAAAGTGCTGTTTTTATTTGTAATCCCAATAAAAAACATACTATAAGCAAGATTCAGCTTAACATTTGCTACACAGCAGGAACCCACCTTTGACAAGGTGTTTGGAGGAGGACCTCTATACAAAGGTTCCATGGTGGGTCTCCCGGTTGGCAAAATCTCTCATTTAGATAACTGATGGTCAGCCGGATGATGGATGCCTTGTCCAGTGGCTAGTGATGGCTGCAGGGAGAGAAGGAGTTTGGCCAGTTCATAAAATTCGAAGTTCTCCTTCCGCGGCGGGAACGGGCGGCGTCCCTCGACTTCTCTTTCCGAGGGCTTGTAAACTAGAGATGACAAAAGAAGAATCATTACAATGCATATAACTGCAAATGTAAACAAAGCTTGCCAATAACAACATGAGGAGTGATTTTATAACAGTAGTATTGTATATACACAAAATACACCTGGATTTAGTCAGTAATATCTACTATTTCTCAACCCTTTCTCCCGCTACCACTGGCATGCTGAGTGTAAATCAACTAAGGGGAGAGGGATTTTACCTCCAACAAGCTTCTCAATCTTTCTTTACTATGGTGAGTAGAAAACAGGGTTGCAGTAGTGAAAAAACATACTAGCATATTCTTGTGTAGGAAAACTTAAATTGCATGTTCACTCCCCACACAAATGTTTGTATCCAACTAATCTACCCCCCAAACCCGTTTTTGCAATACTTACCTTTCTCCCCTCCTTAATGAAGATATCTTACATTGAACTCCTCCACTCCCTGCAAACATCCAAGTAGCAGTCATTGTCGAGCATGGTGGTGCCTTGAAAGATGGCTGCCCTGCTTGCCTACATTACAGCTGCACAAGCTCACTTACAGCTCACAAAGCCATAAAGGAGGCATTGAGGGTACGGAAGAGTTTAAGGTAAGATATTTAGACTATAGAAGTGCCAGAGGGAAAGGGGGTGGTAATTACTCTTAATACAAAGGTATATATATATATATATATATATATACGGGGTTACAGCACCCCATATTAATATTATCAGATGGCTACACAGCAACGTTTCTGGGTATCCGCCCTTTATCAAGCTGTGAATTCTGGGATTTTTAATACAACTTTATATAACAAATCAAAAGATGACATCACATGTTTCATCCAATTAAAAGATGTTATGCTAAAGGATGTAGTCCTATAGTATTCACCGTAGCAGGCTATCATCACAAAAATGTAGCAAACAACATTCTAACACACTCCAATACAGAATCACAGGGTAACATTTTACATACATTTTTATGCAAGATCGAGTACAAAAAAAAGAATAAATTAGTCCCGGTTAAAACTTGGGGATATAAGGTCTGTAACCGATATATCCACTTATGTCCCTTTTCACAGTAGTGTTGTGGGACTAATAACATTTTTTGATTAGTACATATGTGGGACCTATGTTGGGAATTTCGATCCTTAATTTTTTGGGTCGTTTCCCAACATAGTACATCCCACAAGGAAAACATAAGAGATAAACACAAAAGTCAGGTTTACAAGAAAAAAATCCCTGTAACTTAATAACTTCCCTGTCGTAGGTGCCTCAATTGGCTAATTTTGTAACATATTTACACTGAACACAGGATAACAGGGGAAACATACCCTCTTTTTACTGCTGTACTAACATACCTGAGTACTGTGACACATTGAAGCTCTCGCTAATCTATTCCTCAGGGTGGTATATCCCTTTTTGTAGGAAAAAAGAGGCTTTGTTGGAACTAAAATATCTCAGGATAACAACCTTTTAATAAATTCCAATGTTTGTTAATAATTACAGATAATTGGTCACTGACATGTAGAATATTTGGAGACAAAAGATACCATTATTTTTGCTTACGATTACCCAGAGGTTACTATCAATATCTCGGATCACTTGATTCATTAATTTGTCAGAGTATCCCGGTGAACTTGTTTTCATCTCTTGTATCCTTAGATCGTATACCCCTTGTCAGAGAATATTTGTTGTTACCCTCATCATTTGACTAGGGTTATCGATTTCTTTTTATGTCTGGATGGAATCTTGTGTAACTCAATAATGTATTGCAGTCTGTCAATTCGTATGTAAGTCTGTATGGAGATGGCCATCTCTGTTACCCATCGCGGTCCCATTGACTTGTAGATAATAGTGCTCCTGAAATTTAAAGTAGGTGTCATATAATATGAACTTTAATAGACCAATATGAAATCCAGTTGGGAATCATTGTACAATTTAGAGTCATACACAGAAGTGATCTGGTAGCCTCTACACCTGCCTCATGTAGAATGGAGGTGTAGAGGCTAGCAATGTCCACAACTGGCCATAGTAATATCATTAGTATCAATATCTAAGGTATTCATTTTTTCAATAAATTAAGTAATTGTATCCTTAATATAGGATTTACTCTCTGCTATCAATGGGTGCATTAAAATGATCCAAAAAGATCGCCGCCATTCGAATACAAATCAGGTGCCACCACAATGGTCGCGCCCGGCGGATTTATGGGATCATTATGAATCTTTGGTAAGACATAAATAACGGGGGGTCAGTGGACCTGTACCTTTAAAGGTGCACCCCCAAAATTATAATTTCCCCCACTACTGGGCCCACCGTGTACAGCATAAAAATCCTTACATCCCTGCTCCAAATGGTTCTCCTGTAAAGTCCCCCCAAAGTCCAGAAAACTGACCACCAGGAGCCTGGCCACCAGGGAAATTGTTGTTCCTCTCAGAGGTGTTAGATGATCAGAGCAGCCCTTCACTCCCCCCCTCCCCTTCCCGTTTTGCTCTCCCTCCCCCTAGTGTAAATCCCTTTCCATATAGTAAGGCTTTTTTCCCCCAACCCAACCGCTATATTGATTTTCAGAGAGACTCCTCTCTACTTAATTTTCTCTCTCCTCAGGGTTCTGAACTCCAGCAGCTACGTCCGTGATTGGTGCCTCTCAGCCAATCAGGACACGGCTGGTGTGGTCCTGCCCCCTGCTTACAGCTCCATGCAAGCAGAGGGCCAGGCAGTGCAGCGGAGGAAAGAGGGAAGGTAAGTAAAGATCGGGGGAGTCTCGGAAAATATAATATAGAGTTGGGGCTGGGGGAACTAGCCCTTACTATATGGCAAAAATTGTCAAAAGGGGTGGACATGCCCTTTAAATAGCACATAAGTTGTTCATCAATGATTTTACTTAGAAACGCATGCAATAAATCAATACAACTCCTTTGTATTCAAACAATGGATCTCAATGCAATGGGTTTATATATTGGGTATTATTAACTGTGACATAACCCTCTATGTACAAAATGGGTATCCATTACAACAAATGGAGCCACCTTTGTTGGCAGGCCTAACCGTGAGCTCACCATTTGTAACGAGCCTATCCAGTGCTCTTTTCTCCTCAACAGTTAAGTTGACCAATATTTTTCTTTCCACAAAATTATAAAAGTTTCAACTACAGAATATGTTGTAGGAGGGCAATAATTACTTTATTTCACAACCATACTTATTTAATTGTAAACATTGAGATCCACTGTCGTTATCATTATGTGTAGTTTCTACTTGTTATTAAAATAGACTTAGACAAGTCCTATATAGCTTGTACAGTTCACAGTCTGTTCACGCCCTGTTTGTTGGTGGATAATTCAGACCCTAGATAGCAAGGATAAATCACTATTAGTCATAGTTTTAGAATATAAATTAAATACTACTTGTTGTATTAAAAATCCCAGAATTCACAGCTTGATAAGTAGCGGAGACCCCGAAAGGTTGCTGTGTGAGCCTTCCGGTGTATATATATATACTATATAATATAATTAAGTCTAAAAAAAACTAACACACAGAGAACAACATCTTTTGTAAATAATTAAACTTCGCACGAAACCTATGAAATTTTGATACCCTGACTGACAGTGTCAATTTTAAAATGACAACTAGCATGCTAAATGTGACAGCATATTAGTGTATCGGCTTTCCACTCCTCACAGACAGAAGTGTTCATTGAAATCTGTGAGCATTACATTTAAAAACATTATCCCATCGTTCATCACCTCTGGAAACTATTTGTTTCTGTTTTTGCATAAAACCTCCCAAGCATTTTTTTCCCTCACAGTCTATTTAGCCCTCCAGCTGAAGTTTGCAGTGTTAAAACAGGTTAATATGTCACCCTTCCATTGATATGTCACAGTGCCCTAACTTGTATGGAACAGAAGGGCTGTCGCAAAGTAGCTAAAATATGTATTTGCCTTTCAGGTAGAAATAGACAGGATACATAAAAAATTCAATTAGAACTCACAGACATATAACATGTTCATTCGTTATTCAATTAGGACTATTGGTTTCTGAATATAACATCACAGGAGCTAAATATGAAAAGCTAGAGAGACGGAAGTCCATTTTTATCAGCAAATAATCTTTCTTATCTCTGTAGACATAACTGACAGGCACATACGAAAAATGAAAAAACAAACATGTCAATCATAAGCGGCAACTTTGCCTTGACACAAGGGATATAGCTAAGGGCACAAATCTGAGGTAAAACGACATGTAGTGATGTGCTTTTATTAAAAATCTTGTAAAGTCTCCCCCACATACTACTGCCGTCATTCCACCAGGTGGAAATTTTAGAATCCCATACCTACAGAGACTCGTGGACTGGTACAAAGTTTGTCTGTGCTATTAATCTGCTGCAACCAATCAGTATTAAAGGGCATCTATATCGAAAAATAGGTTATTTTAAATTGACCATAACTGGAAACTGTAATTCTTCCCAACCCCCCACGTATTATTGTATTTTTGTTGATCTGCCCCCTATAGGTAAGATATCCAATCTAAAACTTCAGCAGTTAATCAAAAACTATTCTTCGTGAGTAGTTTACTGTAGCTTGAATGGTGACAGAGTTTTGACAGTTGGAATGCTGTATGCTGTGTGTAGGCTTGACAGTTGGTTTGTGGGAAAAAAGTCAGGTGGATGGAAGTGGGAGTGGTTAAATAGGGAGGGGGGGGATACTGCTCCTTAAACAAAATGTGTGCTGGATTGAAGGCATGCAGCAACACACACAAATCAGAGAAGTGCTACTTACATGTATTCAATAATGATTAAGATGAGGCAAAGTAATTTTCGTAAGTGTCCCTTTAAGCTTCACATATGTGGGTTGCAGCAAATTAATATCATGGCAAACTTTTGAACCTATTATTGCATCTGCACCCTGCAAGAAGCAATCAACATTATATGGGTTAATTCACTATCTCTTCCGATACCGTTTTTCTCTTCGCAAAGAGTCTAAAGCAGGCACATTTCTTTATAGATTTTCTTATACACACCTTCTGTAATCAATTACTTTGGCCCACGAGAAGTGCAGGTTGCTCAGCATTCCTAGTAGCCCTATCAAAAATTCATCAAAAGGCCAGAGCTTTGCAGCTTTGAAGGCTTCCCTTCACCTCTCATGTTTCAATGTCTAGCGTCAGAGGCTTTGCTCGTTCTTCTCCACCCGGCCCTCTGTAATAGTATCGTGTTTCTAACACGCACAGCATATCTGGCATCTTACAAGAGAAAAGCACAAAAAGGAGCCACACTTGGTACCTTTGGGAAATCCATGCTACTTCTCAAATTAAATACCTCTCACAGTCGCAAAGGCTACAAAGTAAGATAGTCTGAAATATTCAGATGAAAGGCTCTGCATTGGAAAAACCAAGATTAAAATACATTTTTTGTTCATTGGGTATTGGGTTTGCCACGTGAACTGCCCTAGAGGCATAAATATGACTTTTTTGACTCTTGAAATGAGGATATCAACCCATTAATTTTACGGTGAGAATTGCATTGTACTATTTACCTTTCTTAGTTATAGTTGTGATTATAAAAAAAGTTGTGGCAACTGCGCACCCAGTGGGTTGAGGGGCGCTCTGTGAGCAAGTCACAAAAAAGGGAAAGTTATTAAGCATTATTTTCTGTGAAAGCACATAAAGTGTGTGGTAAAATGGTTGGCTTGTTATTTCCCACGCTGCAATAAAAAGACATTTTTTAAGGGATGTCCACACCAAAACAAAATTTTTCCCCACTACATGGCCCCACTGGGTAGTGTAAAAAATCTGTACCTTACTCCTCTCCAAATATTTGTCCTGCAGTATTAGCCAAAGTCCCAGAAAGTGAAGAGTAGGAGCCTTCCTGGTGTAAAAGGTTTTGCCCTTTACTTTCCTCTGAGAGGATTCTGGCATGCCCAGTGGAGCACTCACCCCCTCCTCCCTCTCTCTATGCCCTACCATAAAAAAAAACTTTTCTGTAGTGTAGGGGACCCTAGCTCACCCGAACACTGTTTTGTTTGCAAAAAAAATCATCAATAATGTACTAAAGAGCTTCGCTCCCCTCTCCGTTCTGCACTGCCTCTCAGCCAATCACAGACGTTGCTGCCAGTCCAGCCCCCTACTTGCAGTTTCCTGCAAGCAGAGGGCCGTATCAGAACGCCGGGGAACAAAGCTCTGTATTTACATTACCAATGAGTTTTTTGCAAACAAAAATGGCCAAGGGGTGGGCTAGGGTCCCCAACATAATGAAAAGGTCAATATGAAGGTGGAGATACCCTTTAATGTTCCCAAACAGAGATGTTACCAAATGTACCTGAGCACATTAGCGACCCTAAATGTTACACTGAATTTACTGTACTAAACTAATAATAGTAACATGAGTGTATAATGTAAACGTAGAAGTACAAAGATATTGGTGTGAATTGTCATGTTTACAAACAGGGCCACCGCTGTTCAGTGACAGACATTAGCGCTACTACTAGGGAAGCACCCAAAGAGTAACAGATCCAGTGCTGGCATGATGGTGACTAGTAACAGAAAGTGACACCTAGACCCATAGGTGCCAAGCTGCATGTCTTTTTTTTTTTTTAGCGCGATATTCCTCATGCCTCCGAGCCGCGTATCATTGGGACACTCAGTCTGTCGTGTTCTACAGCGAGTGATCTGCCATTTATATATAGGCCAAAATACGCTGCTATATTTAGTTGTTGAAATTGCCTTTTATGTTCTTGATGTTTACAGAGTCGGAGAGAAATAATGTTGACAGCCGCGGGGAGCTTGTCTTACACCCTTTGTGCCTGCGGGAATCAGCTCTGCTTACACTCCACAGGAATTCCTAACCATTAATGTTGTCATTTAGCCCCCGGTCCGGAGACACCTAACAGTAATAATCTTTATTTTTATTACTGCTATTTCAACACGGGAATTTTCTCTGAACAGCAAGCGTCTGCCTCAGCGCTATAATCTAATTCCCTGTCTGAGGTGCTGGAGAAAAACGTAAATAGCCTAAGGTTAAAAATTGGCTTGCTGAGGAAACAGTCCGGATTTTTCATTCTGGGAGTCCCTGTATTAATGCCTAGATATTGTAGGGTCATGTAAACACCAGGGCCTGTCCAGTACATGTTGAACTGCAATGCACACTGATTTTAAATGTAGCCAGATTACGTAAACTGTAGTGTAGATGGTGTAAACTTAACGTCCGTTGAACGTATTCAATAAAGCCTTTGCGACGTATGTTACATAACAGTTTGTGTCAGAAAGTCAACGTTCCAAAACTAAACGTGATTTTAGTGCTACAGTTGCGTTGTAGTGATTTATACATTGCGGTTTATTTTTCTGCCATGGTTTTCTACTGATATTTACATGGAATTGAAAGCATAAATATCTGTATAAGGTGCAAACAGTTGTCGGGTATGAGTTTGTTAAAACATTGCTAAATATGAACACGCTATTTTGGCCATAGGGACACAATTTTAGTGAATACAATTATTAACAGATACGCTGTTTTGAACAGTGGTTATTAGAACCACAATAGATTCTCCCTTAACAGTCTCTTTTTACGAAACGCATTTGGATCAAACATTTGGTACATTGCTTGCACTGTCTAGACTCACCAACTTAAGTTAGTCGCGAATTAGAGTCAAGTGAAGTATTTTTGATCCACGTTAACACAGTGAAGGAACTTTAAGACGTAAGTTTGTGATAACGGTATCAGTACATGGCCCTGTATGTACAGGTTGAAGTCTTAAAGGTTAAAGCCCTACATGTAAGAACAGGAGGTAAAGGATCTGTGTACTTATCCAATCGATCGCTCCTTTGGCGTTGTAGTCTGACAGGTCCCGACGGACTCTGTTTCTATGCACTGTGCGCATGGGCCTAGAGCAAGTCCGTTGGGACCTGTTGGACTATGCAGCGGAGGGGCGATCGTCGGTAAGTAAACTTACTTTCTCTCCTGACTCCTGCAGGTTTTATTGAAGACGGGAGGGTAAGACACAGCTCCTTTACCTCCTGTTATACAATAAAAGTGAATACAAAAACTTTTATTTAGCAGTAGAGATACCCTTTAATACCAGAAACTAATTAGTGGGGTATAGCTTTGTGTATATGTTTCCATTGATGGTGTGAACCTTTTAGAGACTGAGTGCCCAAACTGCAGCCCAAAACCCACTAGATATTGCAAAATGGCAACAGGATAGTTCATCATGAATAGACTGACGTTTTACTTCAGAAAAAAAACAACACAAAAAGACAGATACAGTAGATAGAATTGATAATAGAATTAAAATGAATTGTTGGCTACACAAACATTTTGATACACTGATGTAGTGTACGCTCTTACGTTTTGATTTGGGTGGATCAAACTTAGTGTGCTAGAGGAATATATGACTGTTTGATTTCTCTTTGACGTCTCTGCCTTTCTGCTAACAAACTCTGGTGAATTCAGCTGTGCATTCACAGAAAGGGCTCTGAGTGCCACCTCTGCACACATGCCATAGGTTTGCCACCACTGCCTATGGTTCCTACAAAACCAACTTAGCACATACTGTGTAGTGACTGTGTGCGGCAGTGGTAACTCTATTTTTAATATGCAATGTATTGCAGCTTCGTTGACAGAAAATACATTTATGAATGAATAATAGAGCATAGTGTAGGTAAAATGAACCCTATTAAATAATGGTCATGCTTTTCTTACTCAGTGAATTAAGTATAATTCCTCTGCTTAATAGCGCATAGATACTAAAACAATCAAGGAAAGTCATGGGAAATCTGCATTAATTTGGTGTTACACGTCTAGGGCAATGTTACCAGCATCTGTGCACTAACACCCATACAACACTAAGTGTGCAGGCAGTTCAGAGGAATCTGCAATAGAACAGATCTTGGGCTATATATAGGGGCTTATATAAATGAGGATTGTCATGGGGGCATTGGATCCAGGTAGGTTGGCAGTAAGGGCCCTAAGTAAGTACCACGGGTGGTCAAATTTGTTCAAAGATTAATTTTAAAGATAAAGAAATAATGTAGCCTACTGTAACAAACAATAATAACCAATTACGTTACTATAGTACCGGGGTACGATTCTGTGTTCTCTGGTCTCTGTTATAGAAGCTGCAACAATTTTAGCAGAGCATCAGTAACAGTAACGTAAGTTGCAGTTAATAAAGTGTTTGTTTGCTGTAATTTAACTTAAAACGTTTGCAGGTCGGGATGGAGTAAATGGACTTTTGTGTCATTTATATATTAATGTTAAAAAATAGAAATCCGGGTCGCCGGATAGTTCGAGAAGTCCGAGTCCATTCAAACTCAAATAGTTCGTCTCAAACTCGGTTGAGTTCTAGTCCATCTCTAGTATGGCAGGGGGGTGCGTAAACTATTTTTCGTGAAAACATTTCCCTTAAGAGGTGGAAAAATACAATTATCCATAGCTACAGTTAATGAGTGTTATGTGTTATTATATATCTACAGTAATGGTTTATTATCATAACATATTAATGTGTTATTATCATAACTACGTAATATATATCATAACTACAGTAATGTGTTTTTTATCATAGCTACAGTAATGTGTTTATATAATAACATATTAATGTGTTTATTATCCTAGACTACAGTAATATATTATCATAACTACAGTAATGTGTTTATTATCATAACTCATGTAATGTTTATTATATCTAGATTGGTATTATCCAAAACTACAGTAATGTGTTTATTATCATATCTACGTAATGTGTTATTATCATACTACAGTGAATGTGTTTATTATCATAACTACAGTAATGTGTTTATTATCATAACTACAGTAATGTGTTAGTTATCATAACTACAGTAATGTGTTATATCATAAACTACAGTAATGTGTTATTATATAATACAGTAATGTGTATAACTACAGTATGTGTTTATCATAACTACATAATGTTTTATTATCATAACTAGATTAATGTGTTTATTATCATAACTACAGTACATGTTGTTTTTATCATACCTAAATTAAATCGTGTTTATCATCATAGCTACCGTAATGTGTTTATTATCATAAACTACATTAATGTGTTTATTATCATAGCTCAGTAATGTGTTTATTACAACTACATCAAGGTTTATTCAAACACATTAATGTGTTTATTATCATAGCATAAGTAATGTGTGTTATTACAACTAATTAATGGTTTATATCATAACTACATTAATGTGTTTATTATCATTAACAACAGTAATTTGTTTACTTAACGCAGTAATGTGTTTATTATCATACACACAGTAATGTGTTTATTATAACTACAGTAATGTGTTTATCATAACTAAATTAATGTGTTTATTATCATAACTATATTAATGTGTTTATTATCAAACACAGTAATTGTTTATTATCATAACTACATTTAATGGGTTTATCATCATAGCTACAGTAATGTGTTTTTTTCATAACTACATTAATGGTTTAATTATTCATTAGGCTACAGTACCATGTGTTTATTACAACTACATTAATGGTTTTATTATTCTAACACATTAATGTGTTTAGTATCATAGCTACAGTAATGTTTTATTACAACTACATTAATGTGTGTACTATCAGATACTACAGTTAATGTGTTTATTATCATACTACAGTACTGTGTTTATCATAACTACTAATGTGTTTCTAACTACAGTAATTTGGTTATCATACGCTACAGTAATGTGTTTATTATCATAACTAGTAATGGTTTTATAACTACAGTAATGTGTTTATTCATAACTCACATTATGTGTTTATTATCATAGCTATATTAATTGTGTTTATTATCTAACTACAGTAAGGTGTTATTATCATAACTAACTTAATGTGTTAATCCTGTCTACAGTAATGTGGTTTATACATAACTAAATTAATGTGTTTATTATCATAGCTACAGTAATGTGTTATTACAACTACATTATGTGTTATTATCATTAACGACATTAATGTGTTATATCATACTACAGTAATGTGTTATCATAATACAGTAATGTGTTTTTCATAAACTAGTAATTTGTTTATCATAACTACAGTAAGTGTGTTTATACATACTACGTTAATGTGTTATATTCATTAACTACAGTAATGTGTTTAGATAAACTACATTATGTGTTTATTATCTAGCTACAGTAATGTGTTATTACAACTACATTAATGTGTTTAATTATCATATAACTACATTAAGTGTGTTTATTATCATAACTACAGGAATGTGTTTATCTAGACTACATAATTGTTTTCATATCATAACTACAGTAATGTGTTTATTATCATAACTAAGTAAGTGGTTTATCATAACTACAGTAATGTGTGTATTATCATAACTATGACGTAACGTAAGTTTATTATAAATACTAGAGTAAGATGTTTATATATAACTACAGTAATAGTTTGTATCATAACTACAGTAATGTGTTTATTATCATAACTAGTTATGTGTTATTATCCCAATTAAGTAATGTGTTATTATCATACTACAGTAATGTGTTTATTACAATCATAACTACAGCTAAGTGTTTGTTATCATAACTACTGGAATGTTCCTGTGTTTATTAATCATAACTACAGAATGTGTTTATTATAGTAACTACAGTAATGTGTTTGTTATCATAACTACAGTAATGTGTTATTATCTAACTACAGGAATGTTGTTTGTATCATAAACTACTGTAATGTGATTATTATCAATAACTACAGTAATGTGATTATATCATATACAGTTAATATGTTTATTGATATAACTACAGTAAATGTGTTTATTATCATACTACAGTAATGTGTTTATTATTCATAACTACAGTAATATGTTTATTTCATAACTACAGTAAATGTGTTTTTATCATAACACAGTAATGTGTTTAGTTATCATACTACAGTAATGTTTTATTTTACCTACTCATTAATGTTTATTATCACATACAGAAAGTGTTTATTATCTAACTACAGTAATGTTTGTATCATAACTACAGATTTGTTAGAACTACAGTAATGTGTTATTATACATAACTCAGTAATGTGTTTTATTATCATAACTACAGTAATGTTGTTGTCATAACTACAGTCTTGTTTTACCATAACTACAGTAATGTGTGTTTTATCATAACTTACAGTAATATTGTGATCATACATGTAATGTGTTATTATCATAACACAGTACATTATGTTTATATCATAACTACAGTAATGTTTGTTATCATAACTACAGTTATGTGTTTGTTATCATAAAATACTATGTTGATAATGGTTGGTTATTATCATAACCTACGTAGTGGTGTATTATCATAATATGAATGTGCTTGGGGGTTTTACAGTATTAATTACTTTTGACTCTGTCAGTAAGTTAAGCTGTATTTTAAAATGCCTTTATTTCCACTATTTTCTCACTATGTTTTAATTCATGCTTTATATTTTTCAACAATTCCCCTGCAAAGGGAAAGAAAATTCACAGCATGAAAAATATATTAATATGGTCTTTAAATTATTATATAAAACATGAAAAATCTATAGTGAAAGTCCTTTAATTAATAAAGATCTTCAATGACTCAACTCCACACCCCTCAAAACCAATTAGCTCAATAGATCGTTTAAGAACTAGCAATCCATCCAATGTCCATGTCTGCAAGTATGCATAGTTTGATTTGTTATGTGATTGATATAAACAGGAAAGATGCTGTTCTAAAATGGTTAAATATCCACAGCAAAAAAAGACATTTAATGAGATCTCAAAAAGCAATATCACCAGTACCCAAAGAGTTAAAAATCCCCCCCTTTTTTAATAGAATGGGGTGTTTACCATACAGAATAGGTCTGACATCCATTTATCTATTGGCTCCTCACTAAACAGAACAAATCGGTGAAAAGTGGCGAATAAATGCCATTATCATGGTTGAGGCTTAGAATGCAGGATGGGGCAGAATGAGGTGTCGCATTACCATTACTGCACTGACCCTAAAGGAACGGGTGACCTAGTTTGGTCTCACATGTCCCCCTCCTTCCTCCCATACCTCCACCTGCCAGATTCAATTAGTAAAAGCAAAAGCCTAAGACCAGGAACACAAATGCCTGTAAAACATCCCATGAAGAGAAATCCTCCTCAAAATAAAAAGTAATAACCAAAATATCAGGTGATGCTATGGGGGCTGATGCTATAAAGGTGCACAAGTTACTTGAGCTATTAAACTGCAGCTAAAAATCAGATGTTAGATTTTTAGGCCTAAACACACTCTGAATTCGCTCAGGAAGAACACCTGGGTTAGGAAGACACATAGACTGAGCATTGCTGGTGGATCAAACAAATGAACCCATACATGTGGTCTGTGCCGATTAATGAACAACCACCGACAGAGCCCCCACACATGTGGGTCCTGGCCGATTGACGAACGACCATCGACCGAACGTCCATACAGGTGCGTCCTGGGCGATTAATGAATGACCACCGATACCGAGTGTCCATAAACAGCGTCCTGGTAGATAACGAATGACCCCGGACCGGCAGTCTATACTGCCCAAGCAAAATATGGAAGTGTCTGGACAGGCCTTTACTGTAGTTACTTTCATATGTGATTGTTTGCTGCAGATTAAGGCTAGGTCGGCCATATACCGTGATAATCATTTTTTGACTACTGATGTGTCGTGTGTGAAACGTCAATTTTTCTCATCACCATTACACAGCAGTTATTTTAAGCCTTGAACAAAACAAAGACGTAAGATCTCAACAGTGCACCCCCATCTGTGAATGTCTGAACTGGAAAAAAAAACTATGCAAAAACATTGACCTACAGCTATTAAACCTGCATGAAATTAATCTTTCGCATCGTAGCAGAACAAAACAGAATAACCATAAAAGACATTATTGGCGAGAGACACCAGTGATACAGAAATACTTGGATTCACCAAAAGACCCTATTAGTCTATAGCCTGTTACTGTACATTTAAGACTTGTTTGAAGACTTGGTTGATGTTACTTCTATTCAGTCGACACTTAACCCAGAGATGTTTAGTTAATTCTGCTGGTAGATCTCCCGAATCTACAATGGCTTCTGCTAGGCATGAATTGTTCTATCATCTCAGGAGAAGAAAAAGCGGACTGATGGGGATTAAGACATTTTATCTTTGATCCATTATTCTGCTTGAAAGGGCTAAAAAAAATCTCTTCTCCTGTCAATGAGCGGAACCTACAGATGATTTCACTTAACCCCTGCAATGTTTAGCACATTTTTCTAAGACTCATACAGGCATGTGTCTCACCCCACCCCACTCCACCCCCTCAATGATCCACTTGACTGACCAAATGATAGTCAGACGTTGGTTTAAACCACATTCCTGTCAACGAAATAAAAAGTCAGACGCCCCTTTTATATTTTCTCCTGTCTGCTTCTCTGCAATGTTGGCTGAATATGCAAATAACTCATTGTGATTGTGGAGAAAATTAGACGGGGTATTGTAATGGGCCCACAAAAACATGCAAAATGCACGGCTCACCTATTGGCAATATCGTAGGTGGCAAGTACATGAAATATCCCAAATGATCTCCACCATACCTATATAGGGATCAGTGGTCAGGCATTCGATATTGCCGACAGTTTGACAAGTTTTCGTCATTCGAAATGACCACATATCCAACATGGCCAGTTGTGTGGCATCTTGGTGGTCATTTTAAGCCCCATATACTTTACCGAATAGCCAATAAAAGATTTGCAAAGATTGTCAAGGGCAAACCTTATAATGAGGCCAGACAAACTGAGTTAGCTAATGTAGCATAGAACATACAAGATAAGTCTAAACCAATGTGATTGACTTAATGTTACCACTTTACTCCCTCACAATTAAAATAACTGAGGGTGAGGACACGAAACCATCATGTTTATGCAACCTCTAAAATATCCATCACCGTTCGGTCAGGTCAACCTACTGATCTGGTCGGGGAACAAGAGCTAAGGTAAGTGCGCTCTGGGTACTTAATGGAAAGAAGAGGGAAGTAAGTAAGTGAAATTGGGCCTTACACAGAAATGGGCAAATATGTCTCCCCCCCCCCCCCCCCCAGCACACCTGGTAATAAAATCCTTACTAAGATTGCATGCACTCAGACAAGGACCTTCGAGTGTAGACAATGAACACGACACATCCACGTGGCACAATTTAAATGGTAAAGTGTGTTCCCATTTTTCAAACTAGTTTAGGTTATATAAAAAACCCTTCGAAAAACCATTAAATCACATCTACTAGGTAAAATTTGTTTAGAAGTTTTCTGGGAAGGTCCACCATATTTTCCTGCTACAAACACTTCCTGTCTTAGCAATGTGGACCAGCGTTAGTTCATGTGACCACCTCGCCCGTGCGTTGTTTTCTAAAGCTGGTTTATTTATTTTTTCCCAATTGGTCCTACACGCCATGGTTGTATCAAGCTAACCACTACGCCCGTGCTACGGACCAGGAAACAGAAAACTGCTGGGGATAGTAGCAAAAATGTTCTGTTTTTATGTCATGCAGTTGCACTTGCAGTATTTCTCCGCACTAGATGGATGGGCACACTGCATGCACACACCAGAAGTCTGCTTGTGCATTTTCCATTATGGAAACGTATGCATTAAAGGGTATGGTCCACCTAAAAAAAACATTTTGATATAAGATTCCCTCTGTGTCTCCCAGCCAACTGCTATATTTATATTTTAGGAAAGCTCCCAAGATCTACTTACCTACCCCCTCTTCCTCGCAGTCCGGCTCCCGGCCCTCTGCTTGCGAGAAAAATGCAAGCAGAGGGGCGGGACCGGCCAGTCCCACTTCGGGGAGGAAGGAAGGAAAGAGGTAGAGGTAGTAAAGTTTGGGGGCTTTTTAAAATATAAATATAGCAGATGGGGCTGGAGACAAGGGGAATCTTAACATTAAGGTTAAAGCTAGGGGGAGGGATCTGGGAGAGGGAGGGGGAGGTAGGGAGGGGAGAAGGTCCGCAGGTACGCATGCCAAACTTCTCCCGGAGGCCAGGTAGGCAGGCACGAGTCCTATAATTGGACTTGCTACCTCCTGGTTGGCAAGTTTTTGGGACTGTGGGGGGGATCAGAGATGGGAGTAAGGTAGGATTAAACTACACTACTATGGTGGCGGCAAGTAGTGGGGGGGGGGATTAAAGTTTGGGGTGACATGCCACTTTTTGTTTCCTTTTTTCTTTGTTTTAACGTCACAAAAAATGGCAAAAATCACAGCGTTAAACAAAAACGAGAAATGTAGCAACAACGCAGTTAACGCGCATTAGAAATCATCAGGAATTTGCGTTTCGCGATTTCCAATTTTAACCAAATGCTGTACAATCCGAGCGAAAACGCAACAAGGCTGCAGTGTGCCTAGCCACTACAAGTCTTGACTGTGGCATGCTTTCCAATGGGCGAGGGGAGGAAGCAGAGGGTCAGGTGATAGCACATAACCGTCCTACTTTTTCGACAGCAGGAAATGTGTTGAACATTCACTGCAATATTCATTTCTCACAGGCGGCTAGCCAGAGCATTGTGCTTGTGGCTCATTTGTAACTAAAAGGACTGCAGGTTGTATGTAACCCTAAATTGTTCACGACTACATGGGGGGGTTCGACACCAACTGTCTGCCATGTACAATGCTGTTTTAACACCTTACTCTGGGCGTTCCTATAACACCTCTTAGCCACTATCCAATCACACCCTTAACACCTGGCTGTGATATGCTAATTGGGATTTTCCAGGGTACATAATTGCCACAGATTCTTGTACAAGTCATTCTGAATTGAGAAAGCCAGTCGGATGACTAGCGAAACGTCTTCAAGAACTACATTTCAAGTCCAGTTGATCTAATTGAATACAACAGATATATCAGTTGGTTACATCATACACAAGTTAATTTTTATTCTACCTATAATTGAAAAACTGAATAGGTCATGTCCTCAGTTCAAATCCTCCATCTGCGCAGAGTCTACGTGTTCTAATGAAGGCATACTGATAGCTTGTGTGAGCTTAGATTGTTAGCTCTTTGGTACATGGCCTCATTTAAATCGATTCAAATAATTGTAAACACTGTGTAAATATGTTCAGTGCTATATAAGAAAAATTAACATGTACATTCCTGCACGTGGAGTATCAAAATCTTAACAATTTTTCATAACTTAATTTAATGGGCACCTATTCTGAAAAAATGCTTTTTTAAAATTACTGTAAACTTTAATTATTTCCAACTATCACGGTACAGTTTTTTTTTTATTTTTCTGATCTGTCTCCTATTTCTTTAGATATCCCATCTAAAGCATCTTATATTTCAGCTGTCAATCAGCTGTCAATCATTCTAATAAACACTGCTGCTGTATGCAGTTTTGCTGTAACCGGGATAGTGAATGTTAGTTTGTGTGAATTGCAGTGTGGGAAATTTACTGTCCCAGTGCTGACTCCTAGTGATTACTGAGCATGCTTGACTTCACAGAAAGTCATGTCAGATGTAAGGATACAGTTAATATTGGGAGGGGTATACTAAGTTTGAGAAAGACAAGTACTGGATTGAAAGCATGCAGAATGCATTTATTTATAGATTAATATGTCATTTTTTCCAGTATAGTTTCCCTTCAAATGTTACTTAATTTTTACCATAACATTAGATTATGCCCATGTACTGTTAGCCTTAAACACATGGACTTGTAGCAGGTATCATGTGACTGAACACAGTTAGCTGAATTTTCAAATTGATACTTGCTTGGCACTTCTAAGATGTTGCCAGCTTAATGGGCTTCCGGCTTATAGACTTGTAAGAGTGGCATAATGACAGATTAACTGCCGGAGGTTCTGTCCCTTGTAGCCATTTAGGGTATCAGTAAAATGATTCATCTGCTGTCTACCACCTGTTCATAATCTTCCACACAGCAGAGCACTCACTTGTGAGTAGTTACTATACTACCAATTTGACTACAGATTTACAAGTCGGAATTGGAAATCATTATTGGATCCAATATAACAAAATAGTTATTGAATCAGGCTTAATGTTAAAGGAAAACTCCACCTTTCCAATTAAAGGTGAGGATCTGAACATCTTTTACCCTGGGTTCTGAAATTTTAAAAAGAAATACTTACCCAAAGGTAAGCTTGCTATGTCCAACAACCATCTGCTCGTGTCTGTGGCCTGGCCTATCGGAAGGCATGCTCTACAAGATGCGCATCTTCCCATTGGCCATGTCTTGGTGGGCAGGTGTGGAATGGACTTAGCAAAGGTAAACGTTCTATTTAACTATTGTGAACCCAGGGGTCATAAGTACCCACAAAGACAGGTAAATATAAGTGCCTACAGACAGATAGTTCCCCAGTAACAAAAAGTGCTTGCTTACACCAGGAGCCAAGATTACATGAGAGGACAGAGGCTGGAGGCCAAGGAGAGATAAAGGAAAACACAGGAGAGGACAGAGATGATTAATAGAGCTGATACAGAATATACTTTTCAGAACATTTTGGCATGCTAATGCTGAGTGAGAATTCTCATGATTGCGTTGCCCCTTAGCAGTTAGCGGTACCTCCTCTAATTGAAATTGTAAATGGACCGGGAAATACCCTCAAGTCGTTGAAAAGTGAAAAGTTTTGGTTTAAGCTTGAGTATAATTCTGGAGCTGCTTTCAAGTATGTAGTAGAAACATCCTTCCATTGCAATGGTAACATTAATAGCTCAATGAAAAATGGCCTGCTGCATTTACCAGTGGCTTTACAACAGGAGACCTACACAAGCTTTATCTTGTAAGAGAAAACAAAGCAAATATGCATTCTATAGAACTTCAACCCAAGAGGCTGGAAATATATTCTTGCCATGGTTTGTTTTGTTTGTTTTTTTAATCCCTGTACTATTGGTCATTTTAGATTAGCGTTTGAATTCTTTTTTCCTTGCCAAATATGACAAGAAGAAAAAGACGCGCTGCCAAGAAAGTTTTTAAACTGCTGCCCAATAGGTTCCATCTTAGTTAGACCTAAAAGGGTTAAACACAGTGGGCAAAACTTGGCATCACATCTTACCCAACAAAGGCTGTTGCTGTTCTTTATCTCTACCCCCCCCCCCCCCCCCCCCTCTTTTTTTTCCCTTTTTTTTTTGCTTTCTAATCATAGAGCAATTTCCACAGCTGTGGGCAAGAGACATTGCATTCCCGGGCTGGGCTGTAAGAAAAATTGAATGACAGCGAGCAAAACAGCAGTAATTATAAAACTAATTACTAAACGCTCATGATGCCCGCAGGCTTGTGCATAACTAAAATTAGAAAAAGAAATTGCTTTTGGCTGAGGAGGAGGAGGAGAGCTGTTTTGGTCTCTGCTCTTATAACGCATCCTTTTTTTTTTCCTTAAGTCATGGCGGAAGGCATATCTGTGTATGTATGTGTGTGTGTGTGTGGGTTCCAGTCCTTCCATAATAACGATTGTTTCGAACAGATATGAACTTGCTGGAGCAGTTTATTGAATACCTGTACAGTCCTGCCAGATCTTTGACCTTATTTTCTGTTAAGGGAGCCATAGGTCCTATTAGGAATTTTCCTAGTTTATTGATTTATTCCATTTCTTGTGAAAGGTCATTCTGAGAATCCACTAGCCTTTATGTAAAATCATGTTTTTAAAACCACTGTACCCAATACATGTTCATCATATTTCTACATAGTGTGACCTTTTTCAAAGCGCCTTTTTTATTGTGTTTTGTCCAATTTTTCCCAGTGTGTCAATATATCAGTTCTGCCCTTCCTTAATCGAAACAGGATCCAATTCTATATTGCCGCGCAGAGAGTGGATTACGTATGGATTGTAAATGGTACTACAATAGACAATATGCTGTTTTATTGATCACCATTCCATGCATTCAAATATAGAACACCCCAAAGGAAAATTTAGGGCCATATCTATATAGGAGCAGAAATCATTTAGCAAAATTCCTGTTGTATTTGTAATAGGGCTATTTTATGACGCATTATGACAAATATCGTAAAGGCCCATATAAATTCAACACGAGTTGAATTAAAAGCGTTCAAAGTAAATAATGACTGTAAGTCTAGGTACCCATGGGCAGATTTATCAGAATGTCACGCAGAAATTTCTGCTGCATCTGATATATATTGGTGTCTTTATGATTATAAACACATTACTGTTCTTATGATAATAAACACATTACTGTAGTTATGATAATAAACGCATTACTGTAGTTATGATAACAAACACATTACTGTAGTTATGATAATAAACACATTACTGTAGTTATGATAATAAACACATTACTGTAGCTATGATAATAAACACATTAATGTAGTTATGATAATAAACACATTACTGTAGCTATGATAATAAACACATTAATGTAGTTATGATAATAAACACATTAATGTAGTTATGATAACAAACACATTACTGTAGTTATGATAATAAACACATTACTGTAGTTATGATAACAAACACATTACTGTAGTTATGATAATAAACACACTACTGTAGCTATGATAATAAACACATTAATGTAGTTATGATAACAAACACATTACTGTAGTTATGATAACAAACACATTACTGTAGTTAGGATAATAAACGCATTACTGTAGTTATGATAATAAACACATTACTGTAGTTATGATAATAACACATTAATGGTAGTTATATAAAAACACTTTACTGTAGTTATGATTATAAACACATTACTGTAGTTATGAATAACAAACACATACTGTAGTTATGATATAAACCACTGTAGCTATGATAATAACACATTAATGAGTTATGATACCAAACACATTACTGTAGTTATGATAACACACATTACTGTAGTTAGGATAATAAAAACGCATACTTGTAGTTATGATAATAAACGCATTACTGTAGTTATGATAACAAACACATTCTGTAGTTATGATAATAACACACTTACTGTAGTTATGATATAACACATTACTGTAGCTATGATATAAACACATAATGTAGTTATGATAATTAACACATTAATGTAGTTATGATAACAAACACATTACTGTAGTTAGATAATAAACCATTACTGTAGTTATATAATTAACACATTACTGTAGTTATGGAATAACCATTACTGTAGTTAGGTATAAACACATTACTGTAGTTATGATAACAAACACATTACTGTAGTTATGATATACAATCACATACGTGTAGTTATAATAAACACATTACTGTAGTGTATGTAATAAACACTTACGGTAGTTTTGATAATAAACACATTACTGTGTTATGATATAAAACACTTACTGTAGTTATGATAATAATCACATTACTGTGTAATGTAATAAAACACATTACTGTATTATGATAATAAACACCATTATTGTAGTTATAATAATTAACACATTACTGTAGTTATGATAAAACACATTACTGTAGTTATGGATAAACACATTAATGTAGTTTGATAAAACACAATTACTGTAGTTATGATAATAAACACATTACTGTAGTTATAAATAATAACACATTACTGTAGTATTGTAATAACACATTACTGTAGTTTTTGATAATAAACACATTACTGTAGTTTATGATAATAAAACACATTACTGTAGTTATGATATAATCACATACTGTAGTAATGGTAATAACACATTACTGTAGTTATGGTAATAAACACTTATTGTAGTTATGATAAAACACATTACTGTAGTTATGATAATAAACACATTACTGTTTATGATATATCACATTTACTGTGTTATATAAATAATAAACACATTACTGTAGTTATGTAATAAACACATTACTGTAGTTATGTAATAAACCATTACTGTAGTTATGTAATATAAACACATTACTGTAGTATGATAATAAACACATACTGTAGTTATGATAATAACACATTACTGTAGTTATGATAATAACACATACTGTTATATACATTACTGTATTTAGATAATAAACACATTACTGTAGTGTATAAATAAACAAACCATTACTGTAGTTATGATAATAAACACATTACTGTATTATGATAATAATCACATTACTGTAGTTATTATAACACATTACTGATTTTGATAATAAACAGATTACTGTAGTTATGATAAACACATTACTGTAGTATGATATAAACACATTACTGTAGGTATATAAGCATATACTGTAGTTTTAGATAATAAACACTTAATGTAGTTTATATAAACACATTATGTAGTTATGATAATAACACATTACTGTAGTTATGATATAAACACATTACTGTAGTTGTAATAATAAACACATTGTAGTTATTATAATAAATACATTACTGTAGTTTGATAATAATCACATAATGTAGTTATAATAAGCACATTACTGTAGTTATGATAATACACATTCTGTATTATGATAATTACATTACTGTTTTATGATAATAACAACATTACTGTAGTTTAGTGTTATATAAACACATTACTGGTAGTTATGATAATAAACACATTAACTGTAGTTGAATAATAAACCTTACTATTATGTAGTTATGATAATAAACACATTACTGTAGTAGGATAATAAACACATTATGTAGTTTAATGATAATAAACACATTACTGTAGTTATGATAATAAACACATTACTGTAGCTATGATAATAAACACATTACTGTAGCTATGATAATAAACACATTACTGTATTAGGATAATAGAAAAAATACACGCATGACTTGCTAGTTATGATAATAAACGCATTAACTATAGTTATGATAACAAACACATTCTGTAGTTATGATAGATAACACACTTACTGTAGTTATGATATAACCACATTACTGTAGCTATGATATAAACACATAATGTAGTTATGATAATTAACACATTAATGTAGTTATGATACAAACACATTACTGTAGTTAGGATAATAAACACATTACATGTAGTTATACATAATTAACACATTACTGTAGTTATGGGAATAACCATTACTGTAGTTATGGTATAACACACATTACTGTAGTTATGATACAAACACATTACTGTAGTTATGATAACAATCACAGTACGTAGTTATAATAAACACATTACTGTAGTGTATGATAATAAACACTTACGGTAGTTTTGATAATAAACACATTACTGTAGTTATGATATAAAACACTTACTGTAGTTATGATAATAATCACATTACTGTGTATGGTAATAAAACCCATTACTGTATTATGATAATAAACACCATTATGTAGTTATAATACATTAACAACATTACTGTAGTTATGATAGAAACACATTACTGTAGTATGGATAAACACATTATGTAGTTTGATAAAACACAATTACTGTAGTTATGATAATAAACACATTACTGTAGTTATAAATATAACACATTACTGTAGTATTGTAATAAACACATTACTGTAGTTTTTGATAATAAACACATACTGTAGTTTTGATAATAAAACACATTACTGTAGTTATGATATAATCACATACTGTAGTAATGTAATAACACATTACTGTAGTTATGGTAATAAACACCTTATTGTAGTTATGATAAAACACATTACTGTAGTTATGATAATAAACACATTACTGTGTTATGATATACACATTACTGTAGTTATAATACAAAATAATAAACACATTACTGTAGTTATGTAATAAACACATTACTGTAGTTATGATAATAAACCATTACTGTAGTTATGTAATATAAACACATTACTGTAGTTATGATAATAAACACATACTGTAGTTATGATAATAACACATTACTGTAGTTATGATAATAACACATACTGTTTATATACATTACTGTAGTTTAGATAATAAACACATTACTGTAGTGTATAAATAAACAACCATTACTGTAGTTATGATAATAAACACATTACTGTATTATGATAATAATCCATTACTGTAGTTATTATAACACATTACTGTAGTTTTGATAATAAACAATTACTTAGTTATGATACACATTACTGTAGTATGATATAAACACATTACTGTAGGTATATAAGCATATACTGTAGTTAGATAATAAACACTACTGTAGTTATGATAAACACATTATGTAGTTATGATAATAACACATTACTGTAGTTATGATAATAAACACATTACTGTAGTTGTAATAATAAACACATTGTAGTTATTATAATAAATAACATTACTGTAGTTTGATAATAATCACATAATGTAGTTATAATAACACATTACTGTAGTTATGATAATACACATTCCTGTAGTTATGATAATCATCACATTACTGTTTTATGATAATAAAACATTTGTATTTAGATATAAACACATTACTGTAGTTATGAATACACATACTGTAGTTAATAATCAACACTTATATTATGTAGTTATGATAATACACATTACTGTAGATAGATAATAAACACATTACTGTAGTTTAATAGATAATAAACACATTACTGTATTTATGATAATAAACACATTACTGTAGTTTATATAAACCATTACTGTAGTTATGATAACACATTACTGTAGTTATGATATAACACATTACTTAGTTATGATAATAAACCATTACTGTAGATATGATAATAAACACATGTACTGTAGTATGATAAACATTACTGTAGTATGAATCAACACTTACTGTAATATGACTATAAAACACATTACTGTAGTTATGATAATAAACACATTACTGTAGATATGTTAATAAACACATTACTGTAGTTATGATAAATATATTACTGTAGTTATGATAATAAACACATTAATGTAGTTATGATAATAAACACATTACTGTAGCTATGATAATAAACGCATTATTGTAGTTATGATAATAAACACATTACTGTAGTTATGATAATAAACACCTTACTGTAGTTATGATAATAAACACCTTACTATAGTGATAATAAACCCTTTACTGTAGTAATGATACTGAAGTGATAATAAATACAAATAAACAAATTACTGATTTATATAGCGCCAACATCTTCCATGGTGATTTACATTAACATAACTGTACATTACATACAAGGGTAATACATATTAGACAGTCATACAGTCATACATATTATAACAAGTTATTTACAGCAATACCATGATACAATAGGAACAAGGACCCAGCCCAAAGAGATTACAGTTTAGAGCAAATAGGGGAGAGACATAAGGTGACGTGAATTGGTAGGCTGTATCAGATTGGCAGTGGAGTTTGATTAGGGGGCCAGGTTAGATGCTTGCCTGAAGAGGTGGGTTTGAAGTTACGTTTAAAGATATTAAAGGGCATGTACACTGTAATAACAAGTTAGGCTTGTTGTATAGGTTTGCTTTTATATATGTGTTGTTGTTTTTTGCTTTTTTTATAGTAACCTTACAGACCTAACCTGTTACTGTGATCTTGCTGGCCTCTCTCCTCCACTATATTACCGGTTTTAGCTCCACCACTCGATATTTGCAAGTCAGCAACACACTGTTGGTCAGAGAACCCCGAGGGTGTGTGATGCGCGTGTGTGACATCAATGCGTGCTTGTGTCCCATAACGTTGCCGTGATCATGTGCCCCTATGACATCATTGCACCATGGCCAATATAAGCGTGGTACAATGACATGACAGGGGTGCACGCTCACTACAGCGTCACAGGTTACTATAAAAAAAACAAAAAAAACACCACCTTATATTTAAAGGAAAACCTAAACAATAAGCCTAACTTGTTATTACAGTGTACTGTACATGCCCTTTATGGGATGAGAAATGACGGACAGACGGAGGAAGGGAGTTCCAGAGCAGAGGAATGAATGCTGGCCTTTGGAAGAGGTGACAAGGGTGGACAAGAGAGGATATTGTTAGCAGAGCGGAGGTTGTGCCTGGCATGGTATCTGTGGATCAGCTCTGAGATGCATATAGTTAACACCTTACTGTAGTTATGATAATAAACAATTGACTTTAGTTATAATAATAAACACCTTACTGTAGTTATGATAATAAACAATTGGCTTTAGTTAAACTGGTAATAATAAACACATTACTGCCGTTGTGATAATAAACACCTTACATAAAATAAATAAATACAAGAAATAATATAGTAATGAAATAAAGACTGTTAGAGGAAGATTGTTGTATTTTTTTTTAGTGCTGGGCATAGCGTGTGTGACTCCCAAGGAGATTAAATTTTGAAGATTACACTGATTTCCCCCCCCCATGACTTTTAAATGTTAACAATCATATATTTTAATTAGCATTCGCATGAGATCAAATGCCAAATACATATTGTGACGCACTGGGCTACAAGGTTTAAATGCTAATTGGAGCTACCCAGATATTGAACTGTATCTTTCTAGAAAGCAAGACACACGAGCAGATGTCTACTGTAACATCTCGGGATGGTGATCTTAATAACATTCAAAGATTCAACCAGTAAAATTAGCATTTTGGAATGTACCAGGGCTGATTTCTTTTAATCATATGATTGAATTTAGTATACACGGGATATTTTCACCCCTTGACCGTCAAATGTACAGGTTGGTATGACCGCCCAAAAAAGCAACCTCTGTGCTCCTAAACCTACATATTACAAATATACCAAGACTAGAAAGAAAGAACATGGGATACTTTGACACATAGACATTGAAACCATGATCAATGTCTATGTCTAATTTTCTTTCTAATGTGAGTGGAAGTGCTGGAATGTCAATTTTATATATCAAAGTGATAATCCCGTGTATATTTCTCATAGTAATTAGAGGCTCAATGCCCTAAAATGCTTTCACTGTAATTTAATCTTAAGACAAATATCATTCTATGTCCACATAACAAGCCAAGTTGGCCTACAAGAAAGGTTTTGACAGGACAGGTGAATTATGTCGTATGCCTCTAATCAGATTAAGGGGCCTGTTTATCAAGCTGTGAAATCCACTTTGAGGATCAAAATATTCTGTGGTTCTGGCAATTTTTATTGCAGTGCTAGAGCAGGAATCTTATGGAGGGCTGAATGAAGTAGATAGGACCAAATAAGGGGGAAGGGAGGGCACACTCTCCATTGGAGAAATGCTGTTTTATTTAAACACACAATCAGTCCTTGTCTGAATTTAATGATGATTAAAATTAGATTTAAATGACTGAATTTTATATTCAGATTGTTAACGTTTGCCAGATTTTAACCCATTAAAACATCCAGAGGTTATAATGAAAGTTTTGGAAATGGTGCAGGCCCCACAGAATGAGGAAAAATGATTGAAAACCCAATTTTACATCCAGTAACATGTGTTTTACACTTATTTGGACAGTAGCCATCTTTACTTCATTGCCCTGTATGATGAGGGACACTTGCAGGTTTGATCAGATTGTTTGACCTGATCTGCTGTTGAATTTTAGAAACTCAATTTAACTGGACTTGTTTAGTAAGGCTGGATTTACACTAGGAGACAGCTAACGCTGCGGGGAACATTGTACTGCGATGTTGTTTGATGTTCCCCTGCATTATTGCATAGCAGGGTCCGTTGATTTCAAGGGCACCTCTATGCGATAACGCCACAAACTTCTACATACAGTGCGTTCCACACAACACACCACAGCTCATAGGTGTGAGCTCGGTACATAGAGATATGTTGCTAATTGTCCAAGTTACTTAAAGCTGGGTACACACCATCCAATAATTCGGCCTGACTGGCATTTTAGTGTTTTGGACGAATGGACGTGTGTGAAAATCATGGCTGATCGTTCATTCCTCTATGGACCACATACAACCAGTCGGAAGAGCCAAATGGTCAGTCAGGAGGAAGGATATAACCATGTGTACCCAGCTTAAGTGAAGGAGTAAATACCAAATTAACATAATATAATCTCTCTGTTTATATAACTACTGTTGAACTCTTTATTATTTATATAGTATAGTATTTGAGGTTGAATAAAGATATACGTCCATCCAGTCCAACCCATCTAGCAATATCCTCATTTCCTGCCTAACTGTTGATCCAGAGGAAGGCAAAAAAAACCACCAAATTTATGAAGGGGAAAAAACTCCTTCCTGACTCAAAGTGGCAATCGGAAATTTCCCTGGATCAACTCTACTTTATGTATGAATACCAGTAACTTGTAACTTTCCTTGTTTGCAGAAACTCATCCAGCTTTTTTTTTAAACTGACCAGTGAACCTGCCATAACAATGTCCACTGGAAGTATCTGTATATCTGTCTTTCCATCCATCCAAGTAATCTATCATCTGTCTATATGTACATATAATCAGTCTATCATCTGTCTATATATACATATAATCAATCTATCATCTGTCTATATCTATATACATATAATCAATCCATCTGTCTATATCTATATACATATAATCAATCCATCTGTCTGTCTTCTGTATAATCTATCTATTTGGCTCCCATCCTGTGTGCTTCACTAAGGCAACCAATAATTCTGTAAACTCCACTGCTCTGTTTCACGCTGCTTGACCACTAACCTTGTGGACCAACAATTACTTTTATAGATTTTTCTACTCTTTGTTATCTTGAATATTCCCTTCACGTTGATCCAGCATCTTTCCAATCATAGGTTTGTGTTTTTCACCCTCTCGCACACACCTGCTCATTATGAGTTGATCTCTGCATTTGTTGCCCCTCCAGGATCTGTGTTTATATTTTCATCCTTGCCACCGGTAACCTGATCTTATAATTTAGATTTACTTATCACCCATATACAAATTTTCAAACTCTTGGAATCTTTCTGTCCTTCTACTCGTAGCAGGATGTTTGTCTGTGTTATCATGACGTTATGTTGCCATTCACTTTATTACATTAAAGGGACACTAATAATCCGATTTTTTAAGTACATGAAAATCTGTATCTATTATTCACAGGGAGGGGTGAATAATAGAACGCCTGGGGAACAGTGCAACACCTTACCTTATCAGTGCTCCACTCGTGGCTCCTCTCAACTGTCAGAAGGGCTGTCCCAATCTCGCACCTATCTTTTGTATTGGTGTGCATGCGCCCGAAGATAGGCGCTGGGTCGGGACATGCGCTGACAGCTGAGAAGGAGCCACAAGTGGAGCGCCGGTAAGGTAAGTGTTGCACTGTTACCCGGGTGTTCTATATTCACAGGGAAGTGGGGATAAGCGTTCTCACCTCCCTGTGAATAATAGATACACTATTTAGTGTCCCTTTAAAGGGCAACTATGGTCTCCATACAAGTGCCTTTTATTAAAAACCTTTAAAATGACTCTGAGATCATGCTTCAAACTACTCTATCCAAAGTCCATTGCTCCTCCCCCACTGCCACAGTTCCTGAGCATGCCCAGTTGAATCCTACTGCTGTAACACATCATCTGCTCATCATAAATCCTGCCCCCCAAACTTCTTAATCATTTTAAAGCTAGCCCCAAGCCTGAAAAGAAAAATAGGTAGAGGAATGGACAGAGAATGGTTGCAGGTCTTTAAATAGCATCAGAAAAAAAACACCTTCGTGTTTATCTGGACAGTCTAATGTAAAATTTTAAAACCTATAACTTAAAGGGCATGTCCACCCCCAAAACTATAAATCCCCCCAACTACTGGCCCCACCATGTAGTGTAGTTTAATCCTTACCTCACATCCCAACTCCATCTGGTTCTCCTGTAGTCCCCCCCCAAAGTTCCAAAACTGCCCCCAGAGGCCAGCAGGTCCATATAGGACACTGCCTGCTAGCTGGCCTCAGGTAGATTTTTGCCATGCGTACTGCGCCCTTCTCCCCCCTCCCTCCCCCTCCCTCTCCCCTCCTCTCCCTCCCGTTCTACTATCCTCCCCCTAGCGAAAATCCCCTTAATATTGTGCTCCCCCATGTCCCCCAGCCCCAACCGCATGTTTTTTTTTTAAAAAAAGCTCCCCAAACTCTTACTACCTCTCCCTTTCCTCCGCTCATTGAATGACCGGCAGCCGCGTCCGTGATGGGCTGCCGCTCAGCCAATCACAGACCGACTGCCGTCCCGCCCCTCTGCTTGCATTCTCGCAACAGAGGCCCACAGTGCGGCGGAGGATCGAGGGGAGGTAAGTAAGAGTTGGGGGCTTTTTAAAAAAAAAAACATGCGGTTGGGGCTGGGGGATAGGGGGAGCATAATATTAAAAGTGTAATTTAGGGTGGACATAGCCTTTAAGACCCAGAGGAGCTAGATACATCATCCTAGGTTTGTTTGAAAGGTATGAGAGATCTATGTTAAAGAGTATTTCCACTGGGAAAAAAAATTGATCATTTATTTTTATTGAAGAACCGGGGGGATAAAACCTGCAGGAGCAAGGAGAGGAGGTAAGGTACTTACCTGATCGCTCGCTCCTCCACCACGTTGTCTAACAGGTCCCGACGGACTCTGTATTCTATGTGCATTGCACATGCACATAGAAGACAGACTCCGTCGGGACCTGTCAGACTACGTGGCAGAGGAGCAAGCAAGAGATTGTGTAAGTACCTTACCTTCTCTCCCAGCTCCTGCATGTTTTATTGAAGAACGGGAGGTAAGACACAGCTCCTTTACCTCCCGTTCTTCAATAAAACTAAATGCCAATGGAGATACCCTTTAAAGGGCATGTCCACCCCCAAAACTATAATCCCTCCAACTACTGGCCCCACCATGTAGTGTAGTTTAATCCTTACATCCCAGCTCCATAGGGTTCTCCTGTAGTCCTCCCCCAAAGTCCCAAAAACTGCCCACCAGGAGGATCGCAGAGTCCATATAGGACTCTGCTCCTAACCTGGCCTCCGAGAAGTTTGGCATGCTGTACTGCAGCCCTTCTCCCCCTCCCTCTCCCTCCCTCTCCGGATTGCCCCCCCTAGCATTTATCCCCTTTAATATAGCCTTCCCCCTGGTCCCCCAGCCCCAACCGCATAATTTTTATTTTTAGAAAGCTCCCCAAACTCTTACTTACCTCCCCTCTTTCCTCCGCTGCACTGAATGACAGGCAGCTGCGTCCGTGATTGGCTGCCGCTCAGCCAATCACAGACGCGACTGCCGGTCCCGCCCCTCTGCTTGCATTTTCTCGCAAGCAGAGGGCCGGGAGCGCAACGGAGGAAAGAGGGGAGGTAAGTAAAAGTTTGGGGCACTTTCTAAAGATAATAATGATGCGGTTGGGGCTGGGGGACCAGGGGGAAGGCTATATTAAAAATTAGATTTAAGGGTGGACATACCTTTTAAATACTTGTATGGAGACCACAGTTACTTATTAAGAGCTTGTGCAGCTAAACATTAGCTTCTCCTTATTTTACCGTAGGGCTAAACCCCTTATGATCTGAAACAGAACCCACTGTATTTTATTTGCACTGAAGTTCTCTGTAAAACTGGTCTCTTCATTTTGAGCTTAGTATATGAATGAAACCAGTTATACAAGGATAAGTGTCCAGTACATGCTATTATCCAATTATTTAGATGCTCGCAAGCTGTGTTAATTGCACTCCATACCATTAAGGCTGATTAAAAATAAAATGTATTGAGAATTTGCATTTAAAAAGTTTATTGCGCCATTGAAAAAAATGACCTTTAAACTGTGCAAAGGACTCGGAAATCTGGTCCAAATGCTTTCCATTTTGTGTAAAGATACTTTTCTTTCCATACGAAATACAACAACATTATTGTATATTATCGATAGTTCAAGATTTAATGTTAATTTGAAGCCTACTTGTCAGTTGATAAATAAAACAATGCAAGTTTAACAGTCTCAATTAACTTTGTTTTCATATAATTGACCATGATACTGTGTTATCCAATGGAAGAGATAGCCAGTGACTTCGGTCACACACCCAAAATTACATTAGGGATGTCATTGGGGTCCCTGGTGTTATGGAGTTTCTGCATTGGTCCCCACTACCAAGTAATCTGACCTAGTAGGAGCCTTGTCCTTTATGTACCATAACATTTACCCATAACTACTAGTTCAAGCTGGGATTTATTTAATGAAATAGCTGTTTAGTTGAGATGCGTCCAGAGAAGCCCCCCATACATCAATATTTCAGGCAAATTCTAACGAATCAATCAAAATATCGATAATGTGCATGCACTTTTTCCGTTTGTCAATATTGAGCTCTAAAAAAGTCATCTAAAAGGGCTAGGCCACACTGCTGCGCTTTTTTTGCGCTTGCGTTTTTTTTATATCATTGAAAACGCGGCATTTGTGTTTTTGGGTGCGTTGCGATTATAATTTGCGTTCCGCATTTTAAATCGCAATTGCATACTTAGTGAAAAAACACATGCGCAAACGCAACGAAATTGCACATGAAATCACATGCGTTTGCGTTGCAGTGTGGCCGTGCTCAAAGTCTCCATCTCCTGCAGATTTCAAGGGGAATTCTGGGAAAAGAAACTTCTTCCGATCATTGTATTGTATGGGTAGCTTATGTGGATAAGTGACTCTATACATCCAGACTGTATTGCATTGAAATTCCCATGATTCTATTTGCTGCCTATCCGTTGTATCCACAAGCGAAAGTTCTCATAGTTTCACAAGTCCCTTCTTGTGCATTCACATTTTTACATAAAGTTATGATGCACACATTGCCAAATGGTAAAAACCCAATTAACCATTCATTTACTTATTGCACATTGTTCACCAAAAAGTTGTCCCATTCCCATATACCTTTCAGCATTGCAGCCAAATTGCTCAGACAATCAACCTTAGCACAGTGTCTACCTGCACTCCTATGTATGTACAGGCTCGGATTTATACTTTTTTCTCCCCTAGGCCTGCTAACTTGTGGGGCCATTTAAATCTCCAGCAAATGAAAGTTTTGTTTGAGACATCTACACACACCAGGAAATTGATGGGGTCAAAAGTAAAAGACACCAAGGTTTGTAAAATTCTCAGCCGTCACAGTATAATAAGGCGAAGGTAACCACATCATCCAATAAATCACAGGAACATAAAAATGCAAGTAGGTGGCCAGTAATAACTTCAAATTAATTGCACTTGTTTTATTGGCAATCAATTTTTAATCAGGGCAGAATTATATTTGCATTCTTCTAAGTGTCCCTTATTTATCATATGATCCGGTGACCTTATTTTGAAGAGTAAAGGTCAGTTCTCCATAGAGATCCCCAATTATTAAACAGATTCCCCATTTCATTCATTATCTGCCATCTCTCTGTTTCTTCCTTTTCATTTACGGCTTCCTGCAATGTCTACTAAAAAACTCTTCAGCTGGAACACACAGTACGAATCTGTAAGATTCTGTCATCTTTCAAACATGTGGCTACGAACAGTCACAAGCGTTCTCTATATATAAAGGGGCATATTTATAAACAATCGTTATTTTCGCCATTTCGCTATTGCAGGACATTGCAATGGAAAAGAGTGTTATTTTCGCCTTATGTATAAAACCACTAGCGTTGGGCATTACCAGACCAGGGCTGCAAGCAAAAATTTGCTAACATTGGGGGGGGGGGGTCTAATGTAAATGTTGACTTTAGAAGCATATTTATAAAGCAGAGAAGGTGAAATTTCTTTGACATTTCTTATTTAACGCTTTTTATAAATAGTTGAAAGTTCACCTTTTTGTTTTTTGTTATTTGACTCTGAACTTAGATTTTCGACACATTTTCAACATTATTCGTGCTACATTTTGCCTTTGATGAAAATTTCGCCTTTTTAATAACTATGACGAAAAGAATAGTTGAAGGTTTAAAAAACTGTGGTGAAGTTTGGTGGAATGCCCCTTTATAAATATGTCCTTTAGACCCCCATTTAACTTTATTGGTAAATAAAGTAAATCAGAACCTTAAAAAAGTGATCTTAGGAAAATCGGAAATTGGCTGAACATAACGCAATAAAACACTTTTCAATTATATATAAATATAATTGGGCAGTTACCACAGCAAAAAGCGAAATGGCAAACGGTGGTATTAATGACTTTTCGCTTTATAATTTGCGAAAAGTCAATATTTGGTGAAAAGGCGACGATTATGGTGGCTAAAATGTAACCTTTATAAATATGCCCCATAGTATAGGGAGATCATTGGTGATTGCCACACAGCTAACAATCGGGGGAAATTTTACAACCTGTAATGACCGTTTATGATGCCAATGATGAACGTTCATCACATACACACACTGCCGAAAAAGCATCGGTTGGCCTTTTATCGGTAATGAGCATACCCAGCGTTAAGCTGGATACACATGGTCAGATCCTTCCTCCTGACCGACAGTTCGGCACATTCTACCAGTCGACCAGGACGAAGGACTGGCAATGAACGGTTGGTCGAACCCTCCAATATTTTGCCCTGATTGACCGTTACACTGAAATGTCTGTCGGTTTTCTCATTATTTCCTATTCTGTTTGTGTATTTAGATAACTGTGAAATGATTAGAGCATCTAGATAACAGATTCATAATTTACTGAGCACATTTCTAATTACTAGTTAAACCTTGTACAATAATGTAGTCTGACCTCCATAGGGCAGATATTTCATATAGCGAAAAATCCTCTTAAAATACTACGCCGTTCAGAACTTTCTAATTTGCTTATAAAAAATATTACTTTGCTTCTCTTTTTCACTATAGAGTCAGTGTGCCATGTACATGTGTTGTTTGATGGCATTAAAGATGATTTAAAATGCAATGCAAGTTAGGGTGAGTTGCAAAAACACAGACTGAATATAAATTCTGGCACATGGATCTGACATATGCTGTATACAATTCACAGTGTCTGTAAACATACTGCAGACTGACAGTTTTTCTAGGTCCTTCTCACTCACTCTCTTTAAATATATACGGGGAGAGGATAACCGTATTACAGTGTATGTGCTACTAAAAGATACTGAGATATTGTTCCAGTACTGTAATCCTTAACAGCCAATCAGAAATTAGCTTTTATCAGAATAATACAAAAGCAAATCTGTTGTATTCAATTAGATCAACTGGACTTGAAATGTAGTTCTTGAAGACGTTTCGCTAGTCATCCGACTGGCTTTCTCAATTCAGAATGACTTGTACAAGAATCTGTGGCTATTATGTACCGTGGAAAATCCCAATTAGCATATCACAGTCAAGTGTTAAGGGTGTGATTAGATAGTGGCTAAGAGGTGTTATAGGAACGTTAATACAGGACATGAAACTGGCAGAAAAAATTATATTGAAAGGTAGGAATGACCAATCCCACTGTTCACTGTAATTTTTTTTTATACAAATAGAAATCATGGAAGAGTGATTACTGAATGTCACTTTTTCCATTAGTATTTAGTGAACCAGGGATTGTCCCATACACAGTTTATTCTGATTGTGTGCCTTTATTTTCAGTTTGGGATAGTAAGTGTTAAATTAAATAATGGAAGGAAAGGATAATGCCAAATGTGTAGGGGAAGAATAATTATTGGTAAATGTTAGTATGGATTGTGATGTGCAGGGGAAGAATAATTATTGGTAAATGTTAGTATGGATTGGGATGTGTAGGGTAAGAATAATTATTGGTAAATGTTAGTATGGATTGTGATGTGCAGGGGAAGAATTATTATTGGTAAATGTTAGTATGGATTGGGATGTGTAGGGGAAGAATAATTATTGGTAAATGTTAGTATGGATTGTGATGTGTAGGGGAAGAATAATTATTGGTAAATGTTAGTATGGATTTTGCGAATGGGTAGGGGAAAGAAAGAATGAATATGGGTGAATGGTTAGTATGGATTGGGATGTGTAGGGGAAGAATAATTATTGGTAAATGTTAGTATGGATTGGGATGTGTAGGGGAAGAATAATTATTGGTAAATGTTAGTATGGATTGGGATGTGTAGGGGAAGAATAATTATTGGTAAATGTTAGTATGGATTGTGATGTGCAGGGGAAGAATAATTATTGGTAATGTTAGTATTGGATGTGTAAGGGAAGAATAATATTGGTAAATGTTAGTATGGATTGGGATGTGTAGGGGAAGAATAATTATTGGTAAATGTGTAGGTTTGGATTGGATGGTAGAGGGAAGAATTATTGGTAAATGTTAGTATGGATTGGGATGTGTAGGGGAAGAATAATTATTGGTAAATGTTAGTATGGATTGGGATGTGTAGGGGAAGAATAATTATTGGTAAATGTTAGTATGGATTGGGATGTGCAGGGGAAGAATAATTATTGGTAAATGTTAGTATGGATTGGGATGTGCAGGGGAAGAATAATTATTGGTAAATAGTAGAGGGATTGGAGTGTAGAAGAAGAATAATTATTGGTAAATGTAGTTAGTATGGATTGGGATGTGGTAGGGGAAGAATAATTATTGGTAAATGTTAGTATGGATTGGGATGTGTAGGGGAAGAATGAAGAATAATATTGGTAAATGTTAGTATGGATTGGGATGTGAGGGGAAGAATAATATTGGTAAATGTTAGTATGGATTGGGATGTGGTAGGGAAGAATAATTATTGTAAATGTAGTATGGAATTGGATGTGTAGGGAAGAATAATTATTGGTAAATTGTTAGTATGGATTGAGATGTGTAGGGGAAGAATAATTATTGGTAAATGTTAGTATGGATTGGGATGTGTAGGGGAAGAATAATTATTGGTAAATGTTAGTATGGACTGGGATGTGTAGGGGAAGAATAATTATTGGTAAATGTTAGTATGGATTGGGATGTGTAGGGGAAGAATAATTATTGGTAGATGGATCATGCAGACACTAGCCCCTGATTATCTGCCTCCCAAACCATTTGGGTAAATTACCATATATTAATCCCTTCCACTTTCAGAGCACTCTGTATTGGAGCTGTGCACATTGCACTCTGGTGCCCTCACTGTTAATAATTCCTTAGCTGCCCCAAGAGTACTGCATACTAATCTCAACACTGCCAGAGTACTTTCTGCAATACTCTCCCCTGCTGGATCACTAAATGCTAATCCTTTCACTGCCAGATCACTGCAAATTAATAGCTTCTACGCTACGAACTTCCTGCTAATCCATTCATTCTCAAATCACTGCATGCTAACCCATTTACTGCCAGAACACAGCTATTCATCATCATTTTTATGCCACAGTGCTATATACTATTACTAAATACTAATTCTTCCAGCAGAGCACTGTATGGTAATCCCATTATGGAAAGTAATCCCTTCAGTGCTATGGCATTGCATTTGATCTTTCAGTGCAAAAAAACCCCCTTTACCTTCTAAATCAATCAGATTCTATTCATCACCCAAAACACCGGCCTGTAACTCTTTCATTGCCAGGCACTGCTTGCCTACTACAAAGCAGTGATTACAAATCCTTGGTAATCCCTTCACAGCTGGAACAAGTAAACTAATCGTGTTATGCCTGTGCATGATACAGATACCTCCATACTTACACATTGCATGCTAATTCCCTTGGCAGCATTCCTGATAACCCCGTGAAAAGCCTGGGCACTGCATACTAATCCTCCAGGGAAATCCCTTCAATTCCACAAGCCAACGGCTAATCCATTGAATCTGATTTTTCATGTATGCTAAATCACCTCAAGTTAACCTCTTCCTTCCAGACTATTGTACGCTAATCTAAGACAATGTTTGTTTATATCTTTAACTGTAGTTAACTACTTTACTGTCCAATCATTGCCAGAATATGAAATAGTAAACCCTTTACCGCCAAAGGATCTTAAATTAATGTGTGTGATCCCCGCGTATTATATTATTTTCTTATTTCCTAAAGCAATAATAATCCAATATGTTTTGCTCACCCTTTAACTGAATGTCGGTAGTATAACTGCTAGGACTTTATCACAGTTCTATGACTGCCTGTAGATCCATTCGCCATCACTCTATAACCACCCCCCACCCCCTTATTCCACAACAGTTCCATAAAAGCCAAGGTTCAATCCTACGTCATACCAAATAGCATTCGTTTATTTCCTGCAATATATTGTGCACTGTGATAATCAACAGGGGTATTGACCAAGAGCCTCACAGAGGAGTTACATTAATTATAGGCTTCCATTTGGCACATTAACATACCTACTGTAGTCTAGGTCACAAACATGGCTTGCCAAACCAGTTTGTCCTCAGAGCCCTTACAATTGCTTTTAAATGTTAACCAAGAGCATTGTTACTGCTGCACCAGAAACGGTTAAATTCCATACAGTCTATTGAAGAATGCGGAATTTTTCTGGTGGGAAAGTTTTTGTCGTATCTAATGCTATTTGCAGAATTTCCATAAAGAGTTACAATTAAAGATAAAAAGAAAAAACTTGAAAGTAAGCCAGAATCTTTCTTAAAACATTAAAGAGTTAGAGGGCCTTCACCTGTGAGCAAATGGGAAAAGGAAGGGGATGTGTCTGATCCCCCTGGGAGGTGCAGGGAGAGCGGCTTAGCTTTTCCCTGCCTGCTTTTAAAGGTTAATAGCCATTTAAGGTTATTATCTATTTCAGCTTCACGGCAAGGGTCATAGTTCACGGCTGGCGGACATCATCTTACCTCCTCCTCACCAACACCCTAGCTCCTGACTGACAGCAATCAGTCAGCCTCTAGCCTCTAGAGGAGGGGAGATGAGGGAGGGAGGTGGGTCCAGAGGTCGGCAGCGGGCAAGATTCAGCTGTCATTTTTAATTATCTAAATGATATTCAGAGAGCAGAGCATCTTGTCTGTCAGCACAGCCACATTAGCATGGCGGTGTTTGTGTAAAGAAAACGGTGTGTGTGGGGGGGGGGATATAAGTAGAATTAGGAATTCAGACAAGGAGCGTGAATAGCTGCATAATTATAAACTCCCTCTACGTTCCCTACTAGACCCCCCCCTACCTCTTTATGGACGACAAGTAGTTATTAGTGAACACAGTAGATTACACCTAAACTCACTGTGTCAGTTCCACAGTGGGTGTTATCCCTTCACCATATCTCCCTGTATGGGCCCATGTGTTTTTTTTAGCTGGAACCTCTTTGAAACTTGAAAATTATTTCTCCCCACAAGCTGTGGCTCCATGTATATTTATATAAATCCATGTATTTATTGGCAGTAATATTTTGATTTGTGTTGTGACTTTATTCATTTTGGGATATTATATGGTTATTCATACATATTCATACATATGTATGTTGGAGAAGAGGGTTGACCTGATAACCTGTAAGTACAATCTCCCACAAAGGAGAGTTCTAACTCTCCTCCCCATTACGCCCCCTTTTTGCGGCCATTCCCCCGGACTGCCCCGCCACACCCATAACTCTGCCTCCCCACCCCCTTGTGTACATGCCCCGCCCACTGCATGACATCACACAGCGTCGCCATGCCCCCTCTCCCACTCTGCCTGGAAGCACAAATTGGCAGGGTGGGATGTCTGGCAATTGCTTTTGATTTGCAGTTGAATAGACGGCGAATCCAGGACTGGCCTTAGGTTTAATAGCACCCTTTGGCACCTGGCACCCCTCCAAATCACCCCCAGGACACACACAATATGCTGCTGAATGCTGCTTGCCTTGTCCTGCTTTAAATCAAGTCCCCCACCTGCACTTACTGTCTTTCAGTATCTGTAGTGCATGTATATATTGTGTGTTCATCATTATGTAACACGTAACGCACTAAATGCACAGACAGAACAGCACAGCATATAGACATCTTAAGTAAGGCTTACGTGTGTTGGGGCTTAGTATGTGGGGTGGTGCTCATACGTATATTTAATCTGCAGGACTGGGGGACTGTGGCACTGATACACCACTTTGACCTACAGGTCCATGACTAAAACTCCGGTGGTGCCTCCCTGGTAGTGCAACATGTGCGGTCACACAGGTCGCCCATATCACAGGCCGCCCCTTTGCGAATCAGTGAAAATGTCACTCGCCCTACAACTCCCCAAGACTATAGGCTACAAGTACAGGTTTGTAGACTTAACCTAACTGATCACTGAGTAACATATAGAACGATATTCCATAATAATCTTTGGCACTGGAAATATTCTTGTAAATGGAGGTAATGACATAAGAGGAGGGCCATGTTTTAAAATATCCACGATAAGTTAAGTAGCCAAGAGCTTTATATTTGTTACACGGAGGGGTGGGAGATCTAGGAACGTATGGAACACTCTCTGTTCACAAACATGTTTTTGTAGCTAGTTGACTTTTTATATGTTAAGTAGAAATTAAGATTGCAACACACTAACACCTGCTTGGTGTTAAAAGGCAGGTATAAAAAAACGTGTGTGCAGTCCTCATTTCTTCTTATTGTAGTCTACAAGTTTGAGCGTAGACCAAACATACAAGAGACTTGCACCACAGGGAACAGTGGCACCAGAGACTTCTAGGAGTGCAGGGTACATCTATGACTTTTTATATGTACACTGTGACTTGTTTAAAAACAGAAAAGACTAGCAGGGAGATGCAACATCTGATTGGTTGAGGCAAATCAACACCATTTTTAACAATAAGAACTTTTTTTTTTTTTCATCTCCCTGTAGGTTGCAATAAGCCTCAATGATGGTCCTGATAAAATGATGGTAAGTTAAAAGTGGAAAACCCCTCTACTGATGTGATAATGGGTTACTGGGAGTTTTACACCACCTTTACAGGCTGTGTGGAAGTTTTGGACTTTGTGTGCCTTGCAAAATGAAACTTGCAATGGATCGGAGTTTAACCTGACACACACCATTGCTCCTTACCTGACGTGATCCCGTGATGCACTAAAGTTGTGGTTAGTGCATTGCAGAATCTTGGGCAGGTAAGTAGCAGGATGTAAGATGTCTATGCAGGAGCACGTACAGTGCCCATGGTAAGCTGTCAGGAGTTTATACATCATACCTCTAACAGGGCTGTCAGACATGAAACTACAGTCAGCGGTATTGAATTGATGTTGTACAGAGGGTTTGATAGAAATAGAAAAATATCCAGCAGTATGCTTGTGTTTCCTAACAACCTAATCTTTATGCAATACAGCACACCGTACATCACTGTTGTACAAATACCCATTTGTGCTGCAAATTATGCATTCCTATAATTTCCTGTGTCTCATTATGGGTTTTCATTTGTAGAACTGGACAAGATAGTTGTGTATACTGTAAAAACTGTTGCAGTGATTTTGTTGCCAATCTTAGCTTACCCAACCGAAACTACCGGTACGTTTTAACGCACATGAATATTCATGCGTTTTGCTAATTTTTTCCTTGGTTTTTCCTGAACTTTCTCTGGAGGACTAGAGGTAGTTTACTTCTCCTGTCAATGCAGGTTTTTCAAAATGGGAATGTTCTGTTCCTCCTTAGAAATTTCTGTATCTGTCACTTATTTTAATGGTCATTCTCCAATGTGATGTATATTTACTTATGTGAGGGTTAGGCCACACCAAGTGTTTTGAGACACAATCTGATCGCAATCCCATCGCGTGTTAAAAAGCGCAACCTAGGAGTGCTTCGATTCCATAATCGGAGCGCGCACGATCATCATTTTTTTTCACAAACGCAGCGTGCAGGAGTTCACCAGAAACACCGGCTTGCGTGTGCATTTCTGGAGTACTTGGAGGCGTTGTAATGTGGCCTCGGCCTAATAGTGTGCAGGGTTATTTGTGGAAGTAATTGGGGGGTTATCTGTGTGTGCTGAATTCAAATTCATAATGGACTGATAAAATTATTCTTTGTTCCTGCTATTAATCTGCACCAACCAATCAGATGTTATCTAACTGCAGTAACCCAGTAATAAGCTAACATCTGATTGGATGCTGCAAATAAAAAACAAAGGTTAACTTTTCCACCTATTATTGCATCAGCCCCATTGAATAGACATCATGCAGGCAATACATAAAAGATTAAACCATATCTGCTGTCCATGGTCCTGAAGATTCACACTAAACACAATAAAAATGCAAAAAGTACATCTAAGAGAGCTTTGGTAAGCAATCTCACCCACACAACCTACTGCAATTTAAAGGGAAAGTCCAGCCCTAAAATGAAAAACTTAATACAGGTAAAATCACCCCCCAAAACCCTAAACGGTAATAGTTTGAAATCTGAAATATATAATTCTAACCGAAATCCTGCACAATGTACTGTTTTCCACTGTTTCTGCTTCCTGGTTCTTCCAGTTAGTAAAACTGTCAGTTATGGATTTGACATTGACATCAAGCCAATGACTAATGTTAATTCCCTGTCTGCCTCTTCTGAGAATGCCAGGCTCAGTACAGGTTTCTAAATTGCTCAGTTTTCATGAGGCATCCAGAAGCATAGCAGGCATACAGTAATGAATTATAGGGACAACAACTGATATATCAACATATTTTAAAGAGGCCATTCTTCTAAAGATGTCCTTTGATGGTGGAGTTGTCCTTAAGTGCCTTTTCAATTAATTCAGTGTGTGCTTGTGATGGGATTTGGTTGGCTGAGTTTGTATTGAAAAAAGTAGCCACCATGGTTCCACATGATTGCACGTATTGCAGTGCAACACTTTTGCTTGTGAACTTTTAAGCTGACAAATATCTGGAGTTAAAATATCATGCAAAGGTTTAGATGACATTGCAATTACCAAGAGTCTTAATCTCTATATTAAAGGTGGACCTATATAGAACTTAATGTTAAAAAACATTAAACTGAAAAGTACCTGGGGCAGGGAGGTGGATTGGTGATTCCTACCTCCTAATAGTGTTTCGGTGAGGAGCCCCAGTGAGAGAATGCTGCTTCTGCCAGGCTTTCACAGTGATCGGTATCATTAATACAGGACATGAAACTGGCAGAAAAAATTTATTGAAAGGTAGGAATGACCAATCACACTGTTCACTGTAAATTTTTTTTTTATACAAATAGAATCATGGAAGAGTGATTACTGAATGTCACTTTTTCCATTGTATTTAGAGTGAACCAGGGATTGTCCCATACACAGTTTATTCTGATTGTGTGCCTTTATTTAGTTTGGGATAGTAAGTGTTAAATTTAAATAATGGAAGAAAAGGATTAATGCAAATGGTGTAGGGGAAGAATAATTATTGGTAATGTTAGTAGGATTTGATGTGCAGGGGAGAAGATAATTATTGGTAAATGTTAGTATGGATTGGGATGTGTAGGTGTAAGAATAATTATTGGTAAATGTTAGTGGATTGTGATGTGCAGGGGAGAATTATTATTGGTAAATGTTAGTATGATTGGGATGTGTAGGAGAAGAATAATTATGGTAAATGTTAGTATGGGATTGTGATGTGTAGGGAAGCATACATTATGGTAAATGTTAGTATGGATTGGGATTGTGCAGGGGAAGTAAATAATTAGGTAAATGTTAGTATGGATTGTGATTGTGTGCAGGGGGAAAAATAATTATGGTAAATGTTAGTATGGATTGGGATGTGCAGGGGAAGAATAAATTATTGGTAAATATTAGTTGGATTGGAGTGGTAGGGGAAGAATAATTATGGTAACTGTTAGTATGGATTGGGTGGAGGGAAGAATATTATGGTAAATTTAGTTGGAGTGGATGGTAGGGGAGATAATTATTGGTAAATGTAGTATGGATTGGGATGTGCAGGGAAAGAATAATTATTGGTAAATGTTAGTATGGATTGGATGTGCAGGGGAAGAATAATTATTGGTAAATATAGTATGGATTGGGATGTGAGGGAGAATATTATGGTAAATGTTAGTATGGATTGGGATGTGTAGGGGGAGAAATATATGGTAAATGTTAGTATGGATTGGGTGGTGTAGGGAAGAATAATTATTGGTAAATGTTAGTATGGATTGGGATGTGTAGGGGAAGAATAATTATTGGTAAATGTTTAGTTTGGATTGGGATGTGTAAGGGAAGAAATATTAGGTAAATGTATTATGGATTGGGATGTGTAGGGAGAAGAATATTATTGGTAAATGTTAGTATGGATTGGGTGTAGGGGAAGAATAATTATTGGTAAATGTTAGTTGGATTGGGATGTGCAGGGGAAATATTATAATTATTGGTAAATGTTAGTATGGATTGGGATGTTGCAGGGGAAGAATAATTATTGGTAAATGTTAGTATGGATTGAGATGTTAAGGGAAGGAAATATTGGTAAATGGTAGTATGGATTGGGATGTGTAGGGGAAGAAATAATTATTGGTAAAATATAGTATGGAATTGGAATGTGTAGGGTAAGAATAATAGTATTGTAAATGTTAGTATGGATTGGGATGTGTGTAGGAGAGAATAATATTGGTAAATGTTAGTATGGTTGGGATGGTAAGGGAAGAATAATTATGGTAAATGTTAGTATGGATTGGGATGTTGGGGGAAGAATAATTATTGGTAAATATTAGTATGGATTGGAATGTGTAGGGAGAGGAAGAATAATTATTGGTAAATGTTAGTGTGGATTGGGATGTGTAGGGGAAGAATAATATTGGAAATGTTAGTAGGATTGGGATGTGCAGGGGAAGAATAATTATTGGTAAATGTTAGTATGGATTGGGATGTTGCAGGGGAAAAATAATTATTGGTAAATGTTAGTATGGATTGGGATGTGCAGGGGAAGAATAATTATTGGTAAAATGTTAGTATGGATTGGGATGTGAGGGAAGAATAATTATTGGTAAAATGTTAGTATGGATTGTGGATGTGCAGGGAAGGAAGAATTATTATTGGTAAATGTTAGTATGGATTGGGATGTGAGGAGAAGAATAATTATTGGTAAATGTTAGTATGGATTGGATGTGTAGGGGAAGAAATAATATTGGTAAATGTTAGTATGGATTGGGATGTGAGGGGAAGAATAATTATTGGTAAATGTTAGTATTGGATGTGATGTGAGGGGAAAAATAATTATTGGTAAATGTTAGTATGGATTGGATGTGTGAGGGGAAAAAATATTATTGGTAAATTTAGTATGGATTGTGTGGATGTTAGGGAAGAATAATTATTGGTAAATGTTAGTTATTGATGGGAGTGAGGGGAAGATATTATTGGTAAATATTAGTATGGATTGTGATGTTAGGGAAGGGAAGAATAATTATTGGTAAATGTTAGTATGGATTGGGATGTGCAGGGGAAGAATAATTATTGGTAAATGTTAGTATGGATTGATGATGTGCAGGGGAAGAATAATTATTGGTAAATATAGTATGGATTGGGATGTGAGGGGAAGAATAATTATTGGTAAATGTTAGTATGGATTGGGATGTGTAAGGAAGAAAATTATGGTAAATGTTAGTATGGATTGGGATGTGTAGGGGAAGAATAATTATGGTAAATGTTAGTGATGGATTGGGATGTGTAGGGAAGAATAATTATTGTAAATGTTAGTTGGATTGGGATGTGTAGGGAAGAATATTATTGGTAAATTGTATTGGATTGGGATGGTGGGGAAAGAATATTATTGGTAAATGTTAGTATGGATTGGGATTGTGTAGGGGAAGAATAATTATTGGTAAATAGTATGGATTGGATGTGCAGGGGAAAAATAATTATTGGTAAATGTTAGTATGGATTGGGATGTGCAGGGGAAGAATAATTATGGTAAATGTTAGTATGGATTGGATGTGAAGGGAAGAATAATTATTGGTAAATGTTAGTATGGATTGGGATGTGTAGGGGAAAATAATTATGGTAAATATTAGTATGGATTGGAATGTGTAGGGGAAGAATAATTATTGGTAAAATGTTAGTATGGATTGGGATGTGTAGGGAGAAGAATATTATTGGTAAATGTTAGTATGGATTGGGATGTGTAAGGGAAGAATAATTATTGGTAAATGTTAGTATGGATTGGGATGTGTAGGGGAAGAATAATTATTGGTAAATATTAGTATGGATGTGGAATGTGTAGGGGAAGAATAATTATTGGTAAATGTTAGTGTGGATTGGGATGTGTAGGGGAAGAATAATTATTGGTAAATGTTAGTATGGATTGGGATGTGCAGGGGAAGAATAATTATTGGTAAATGTTAGTATGGATTGGGATGTGCAGGGGAAAAATAATTATTGGTAAATGTTAGTATGGATTGGGATGTGCAGGGGAAGAATAATTATTGGTAAATGTTAGTATGGATTGGGATGTGCAGGGGAAGAATAATTATTGGTAAATGTTAGTATGGATTGGGATGTGTAGGGGAAGAATAATTATTGGTAAATGTTAGTATGGATTGGGATGTGAGGGGAAGAATAATTATTGGTAAATGTTAGTATGGATTGGGATGTGTAGGGGAAGAATAATATTTGGAAATGTTAGTATGGATGTGGGATGTGTAGGGGAAGAATAATTATTGGTAAATGTGTAGTTGGATGGGTAGTAGGGGAAGAATAATTATTGGTTAAATGTAGTGTGGATTGGGAGTGTAGGGAAAGAATAAGTATTGGTAAAGTTATGGGATGTGGATGTTGTAGGGGAAGAATAATTATTGGTAAATGTTAGTATGGATTGGGATGTGTAAGGGAAGAATAATTATTGGTAAATGTTAGTATGGATTGGGATGTGTAGGGGAAGAATAATTATTGGTAAATATTAGTATGGATTGGAATGTGTAGGGGAAGAATAATTATTGGTAAATGTTAGTATGGATTGGGATGTGCAGGGGAAGAATAATTATTGGTAAATGTTAGTATGGATTGTGATGTGCAGGGGAAGAATAATATTGGTAAATATTAGTATGGATTGGGATGTGCAGGGGAAGAATAATTATTGGTAAATGTTAGTATGGATTGGGATGTGGAGGGAAGAAATTATTGGTAAATGTTAGATGGATTGGGATGTGTAGGGGAAGAATAATTATTGGTAAATGTTAGTATGGATTGGGATGTGTAGGGGAAGAATAATTATTGGTAAATGTTAGTTTGGATTGGGATGTGTAAGGGAAGAAATATTATTGGTAAATGTTATTATGGATTGGGATGTGTAGGGGAAGAATATTATTGGTAAATGTTAGTATGGATTGGGATGTGTAGGGGAAGAATAATTATTGGTAAATATTGTATGGATTGGATGTGCAGGGGAAATATAATATTGGTAAATGTTAGTATGGATTGGGATGTGCAGGGAAGAATAATTATTGGTAAAGTTAGTATGGATTGAGATGTGTAAGGGAAGAATATTATTGGTAAATGTTAGTATGGATTGGGATGTGTAGGGGAAGAATAATTATGGTAAATATTAGTATGGATTGGAATGTGTAGGGGAAGAATAATTATTGGTAAATGTTAGTATGGATTGGGATGTGTAGGAGAAGAATAAATTATGGTAAATGTTAGTATGGATTGGGATGTGTAAGGAAGAATAATTATGGTAAATGTTAGTATGGATTGGAGTGTGTAGGGGAAGAATAATTATTGGTAAATATTAGTATGGATTGGAATGTGTAGGGGAAGAATAATTATTGGTAAATAGTTAGTGGATTGGGATGTGTAGGGGAAGAATATTATGGTAAATGTTAGTATGGATTGGGATGTGCAGGGGAAGAATAATTATTGGTAAATGTTAGTATGGATGGGATGTGCAGGGGAAAAAAATAATTATTGGTAAATGTTAGTATGGATTGGGATGTGCAGGGGAAGAATAAATTATTGGTAAATGTTTAGTATGGATTGGGATGTGAGGGGAAGAATAATATTGGTAAATGTTAGTATGGATTGGGGTGTGCAGGGGAAGAATAATTATTGGTAAATGTTAGTATGGATTGGGATGTGCAGGGGAAGAATAATTATGGTAAATGTTAGTATGGATTGGGATGTGTAGGGAAGAAAATATTGGTAAATGTTAGTGTGGTTGGGATGTGTAGGGGAGAAGATAATTATTGGTAAATGTTAGTGTGGATTGGGATGTGTAGGGGAAGAATAATTATTGGTAAATGTTAGTGTGGATTGGGATGTGTAGGGGAAGAATAAGTATTGGTAAATGTTAGTGTGGATTGGGATGTGTAGGGGAAGAATAATTATTGGTAAATGTTAGTATGGATTGGGATGTGCAGGGAAGAATAATTATTGGTAAATGTTAGTATGGATGGGATGTGCAGGGGAAAATAATTATTGGTAAATGTTAGTATGGATTGGGATGTGCAGGGGAAGAATAATTATTGGTAAATGTTAGTATGGATTGGGATGTGCGGGAAGAATAATATTGTATGGTAAATGTTAGTATGGATTGGATGTGCAGGGGAAGAATAATTATGGTAAATTGTAGTATGGATTGATGTGTAGGGGAAGAATAATTATTGGTAAATGTTTAGATGGGAGTGTAGGGGAAGAAAATTATTGGTAGTAGTATGGATTGGGATGTGTAGGGGAAGAATAATTATTGGTTAAATGTTAGTATGGATTGGGATGTGTAGGGGAAGAATAATTATTGGTAAATGTTAGTATGGATTGGAATGTGTAGGGGAAGAATAATTATTGGTAGATGGATCATGCAGACACTTGCAATACAGACGTTACACATTATGCTGGGTAATGTGGTTCACAACTGACAGAAGGTCGAGGACTTGCCATTCCAGATCATCTGAACAATAGGGCACTAAGGTTTTTTTCAAGGTTATCACCTTGGTTGTAAAGCTAAAGAGTTAGCGATATGTTCTGCAGGCCCCTACGCTAGAGAATGGGATAACACTTTACCTTCTTGTCTGAAGCACAGCATTAATGTCTGGAAGTGCCTGTTTGCATTCAACTTCACAGCCAAGTGAGGCCATTTTTTCTCCCCCGCGCAGCTGCCTGACAGCCCCTAATAATAACACACGAGGACAGTCAGAGAGAATGAAGACAAATACGGCAACTTCTCTTGGAATCCTAATGCCTCAGAGCTCGTGGGAACCTCTCATTTGCAGGCAGTACTATGTATAGGCAAATGGCAGTATTTTAGTAGTAATCATGTGTCTTAAAGCTACGTTAAATATGGCTGCTTCTGTTAACCCTTTTAGCACCCAGCCAGACAGGCTTTTGTTACATGTGTACTCTGATGACGTATATATAATACTGAAATAGGAAATTCCCAAACAATATGGCGGTTTTATATTAGTCATTGGTTCTAGTTATTAGAAGACGTCCTAGTATTGATTTAAAGGAACCCTTGCAGAATTAGGATTTAAATATAATGTAGCCATGATGCATATTGCTGTTTTTGTGAATTGTTTTGCAGCCCCCTACAGCTATAATATTGTGTGCGCTTTTCTCCTGTAAATGGGTCTTTATGGTCCACACACGCAACAGTAGCAATCGTACAACCCGGTATTGTACAATCTGTGGAAAAAATAATAATTGATAATGAGAAGTTTTCCTTTTAATTTAGGATCAGAATTAGGAAATGTTCTGATTGTGTGATTTGTTTTTGGTCAGACTGTAGCCTCTTAGAGCTTTTTCGTCCATAATATAAACCAGGCTTAATATGAGGTGCAAAAATTTGCCTTTATACACCCTGTGTTTTCTTTATAATGTAAGGAGATGTGAATTGCAAAAACCACATCATTTAACCATTGTGTGTTTTTCCTGTACGCTTGCATTCTCTAGAGTGAACAGAGTAGCCCTATGCCCCTTCTCTGTGGCAGTCTAGTGGCATTGCTGCAATGTTGTGCATTTTGCAGTCTTAAAGCAGTAGCCAGACTTTGCTCCACAAGTAATAACTGGATTAACCAATCTGCAGAAAACCGTATGTTATTAACTGTAACGATGGGCTTCAGTAGTCCGGACCCGATATATGATTGTTTCACCTATGAGGAAGTAACTGTAACTCATCTGATCATTCAAGACCAAGATCGAATCCTAGCAAGACCCCCCTCCTGCAAGTGGGGTGTCTTTAACCACCCCCACTTAGCACTGTGCTCTCTGTGCCTAATGACAGCAGATTAGCATGCATTACAAATAACCTAAATAATGAATTATTCAGCTCTGTGTAATTATCACCTCACCCTCTAATGCAATTACTTGATGCCTTATGTGGTTATTTCAGTGCAGTGACTTTACCTGCTGGGCGCCATTTAAAGGTGCCTGTGCCTCCTAATTGCTTGAAGAGGAAAAAATACAGTTTAATCTGCTGGGTAAAGTACATTTAGACCTTTCTGCTGTCCTGGATTTCAAACATCTGTTCAATGTATAATCTAGAGTGGAGGTCTGGGGGAAAAAAGTTGTTGTATGACTATTTATATAGTTATCGCTATTATGTTCCTATAAACCCTTGTGCTGCTAGCTCCACTGTCACTCACTGACCTGTAGTTTATTTTCCAGCCCTGTTTGGCTGCAAAAGGATAAGGGAAGGGGACGGAAAGATGCCAGTATACCTAAATGACAAGGACGCTTTCTGTTGGCAAGAATCATCAAAAAGAGCAGCGGAGATAGGAATGTCATAACAAGAAAACTGCAGTGTGATTAATCCCTTTAATCACAAATAGTGCATGCTGGGAGTCACTGTAGGGAAGTGCTTTGATAAACTGATGTCAGGATGTACAATAACGCTATGAAGAGTTTTACACAGAATTATTTTTATTCATAGTAGAGACCTGTATGCCTCAGGGAAAATAAATAGAATTTTTAGTTTACAACTGTACGCCTAACTTTCCCCCATGGATGTCTTTATAATGCACTAGAGCATTATATATCCTTGTAAACAGTGATGTCATCAGTTCAGTTATAATTGATGCTTAGTGATGTTGTGTATCACGTGACTTATTAAACCATTCATCCTATACACATGGGCGTAAAGTTAAAGGAATCGTGGATGATGTCAGGACTTGTCAGTCGAAGCAGCGGAGGAACGTGATAGCGGGTAAGTTTGCTTCCTTCTGTCCTGGCTCATTTTGATATAATTGAAGAACAGGAGGTAAGACATAGCTCATTTACCTCCCGTTCTTCAATTAAAGGTAATAAAGGTAGGTAAGTTATATTTTTAGATGGAGATACCCATAAATCTTCACCAACCAATCAGATGTCATATAACTCCAATAACACCTGTAAATTAATAGCTTGGACAAACCTGCACGTCTTATTGGACCAACCCTTGAATACGTCTGCACAGGCCCCTGAATGTTTAGAAACATCACAGTTTCAATATAAGTCATGCCTTTACTGCTACACAGCTTGCGTTGTGTTTTCCAATGCTACTCCAACACTAGGAGGCTGCATGTGTTGTACGTTTATATAAATGTAATTGTTTCTACACTGCCTCCCCTGACCATCTTATAAGACCTTCCTTTTATTGCTTCCTTACTGGCTCTCTGAAGGGACCAATTACACTCCCCCCAAAATAAAGGTTTTTTTGTTTTTGCTCTATAAACTGGGTCAGAACATATGGATCACAGGTCGCTTAGATTGTGAATGAACAGGTAGTTCTCGGATCCCGCTCTGCAGACAATAGCTGTGCTCTGTTCTACACTTACATTAATCTGCTTCTCATTGATTTTCCGTTCTCCGAGTCTCAGAACTGCAAAACGGATTCTTTAAGAGAGAAATAGCATCTTCTTGCTTGCTCACGCTTTAATCAGAGAAATAGCTTTTCTTTATCACAATGGCCGAGTGGTGGGATGGAAGAATTAAAGGGGGGAGTAAAAGTGAAGGTGAATTAACCTGTTGGGTGCCTTATGGCTGGCTAAAATTCATGACAACCATTATTTTTATTACTTTTTCTTTCACATAGATATTTTGTAAATGCAGTAAAGGTTTATATAGCCACAGTGTGCTCTAAACCAATTGAGTGTAAAATATGGTCCACAGGTTACTAAATGTAACTAGTCTAGCCCTACCCCATTATCACTCCTAATAACAGATCCAGTTTTAGGGTACAAAGGGCGTTACCCTTGGGCCCTAACATAGATAAATATATACAAGAGCCGCTCCGCAATAATGTGTAATTGTAAAAAGTGCACTTTAATATTGGTCTGTGTTAATTGTGTTATATTTATTATGTAGCGCTGAATACAATTGGCTTATGCATTCACAATCTAAGTTAACTTAAACTAGCCATATGTGGGCAGATGTTTTTCTGACTGAAATCCGATCAGAAGAACTGCTCGAAGTTCCCATCCTTGAGCCGCTGATATTTCCCCTTGAAGTGTGCGGAGTGACATGGGGACTTAAGATAACCGTGATCGGAAAAATGGAAATTGGTTTTCGATACTTTGAATGATTCTATTGAATTTGCTGAATCGCTCAAAATATTGACCCTGTGTGTGAGGTGCTTTAACCACCCACAAGAGAAACCAAGATGCGGGGAACCAGAGTAACCAAGGTGTACTCCTTGCAGACTTAGCATAGGGGGGATTTGAACTCAGGACTCTACGCATCAGTACAACTTCTGGGCCACCATGTTTCCCAAACAAGAGCTGGGAGGCTGAAGGCTTGAAAACTGAATCATTTTATATTTAGGTAAAATTTTCTTAATTGTACAATTAGCCCTTCCTTTTCTTTAACTCTGCCCAGCATAGCGACATTTGTTTCTTTATATCAATTACTGTCTAGCCCACATGTGGCAGTGCAATCCCTCTGTCTATACTAAATCTATAGTTTACTCTCACTTAACTGGTGGACTTTCATAATTCAATCCGCTTTCAGCTTTTACCTGACCTTTTGCCTCCAATCCAATCTAGTTAGATACCTACACTGTGACCTTTTATAGACAGAATGTCAGCAGCCCCTCACACCCCCCCCTCCACCTGTACGGCTGTCACCACTACCCCTCCCCATTTTCCCAGCATTTAATCTGTAGGAACCGGCAACAGGCTGTGAGGCGGTTTCCCATCAAGGTTATTATTGAGGTTAAATGTCAAAGCACCACCTTGCAGGAGGGACAGTGCAACATAATCCTACTCTGATGGGAAATGGTAGGTGAAGTCCCGGGTGTCAGTTTTTTGTAACACAGAAATTACACACAGTTTACAAACACTGTAACCTGTATAAAAATCAAGTTGATGGAAAAAGTGCTATTAATCTGCTTCAACCAATCAGATGGTTGGTTGCCAGCCCCCGATAGAATGTTACTATAATCTGGACCTGCAGCTTCTCCATATTTACTACCAAAATCTCATCACCCACAGGTAGACAGCGGTCTCTAATTTACACACTGTATTACTCTGCTGTCACTGGATCACCGTCGCATTGTATCTGCGGTTACAAAACCAATTTGCCATCGATTGCTTCTGTCACCGTGTCATCTTGTGCAGACAGACAAAGAAGCCACAGGTCCTAGCCATCAAGACGTCTGGAACCAGATGTGGGAGTGACAGTTGCCATACATCATTGTAAAAGGATAAAATGTAAAACTCTGCTAAGGGTTTCAAATGACATAGAAAACCCAGGCAGAGGGGGGGGGGGGAGAGACAAGTGATTAGCGCAGTGGGAGAAGGGAAATTGCTGGAGATCCTATCAGTGAGGCCGCTCAGTGTGCTGTGCTGTCGTTAGCCTTCAAGGTGCTTTTGAGATTCCAGAGAGATGTATGGGCCACTTAACCTGTATCAAACCCAAGACAAAGAGTACTCAGCTCCGCTGCTAGAGGATGTGTCAAGAGCGGTTCGCAGAACAGACAAATGCCTCTCTGGGCCACTAAGTACTGCATTTCTATGATCCCTATCTTCAGCCTGATACTGAGCACTAACCCTTTCTCCACCTGTAAAAAGATTCACTCAGAGCAGCATTCTGTGTGTTTGCTCAGTAAATTCAATAATAAGAGTTGAATTCGGAGTTAGGCTACATACAGGTAATTGTCCTTTCTGGAGCCAATTTTTTTTCTAGGGAGGAGGAAAACAAGCAGATTTTGAAATCAACAGATCTGTGTATCTATAAATAAATATATACATACATAAATTTACCAGAGAACCCAATAGAACCTGATTTAGAAGTTTACTATTGTCCCAGGCTAAATTGGTGACTACTATCCAATCAGATCCCAGGATGTGGGTTTAATAACTAGAAGGGGGGATTATAATGACTAATGATAGTGAGAGAAACTATGCACCCACATTTACGAGTCCAATTCCCCGTCTCTTGATTATTGAGCGCTGTCCCAATGCATTTATAATTTGGTGCATAATAAAGGGAACCTGGTTACTGCTGGATCCTTTAGCAGAAGATAATAAAGAAACAGAATGACTAAGCTGCCTATCCCTGGAACAAAGTGATATGTTTTAAGCAATTACCTATGAATCTCCCAAGCCATCTGACTTTTGCCTTATCATTTCTTCATTGTGCTACTTCATTGTGACCCTGCGGCAGATGCTGGGTTGTAAAACCTGACTTTCCATAACAGTAAATCAGCATGCAATGGCAATACGTATGTTTGTTTTCTTTTCAGTTCCAGGCTCACACATAATTGCAATAGCCACTGCCTAGACACATGCAATAGAGCCGCCAACATTTCACACTTCCCGCGGTGCTAACTCTTTGTCTCTGATCAGTTGGAAGCAACTGAGCTGTCGTACATTAGGAGCAATTACTTACAGCGGAGTGAGCTAAACCTCTAGTCATGTACTGAAATGTTCTATGTATGTGCTAATATCTATTGACAAAGCAGACAAAGAGAAGAAAATCCAGGTTCTGCCTATTAAAAGACATAATGGAATATTTACAGCAGTGTAGGCCTGGCCCAAAAACAGCCTTGACTTATTATAGCAAAACTCTAAACCATTATCTGCACTGAGCAGAATGGCTATACACACAGCTGTCTGAATTACAACTTGTGTTTAGCTTTAGGCTGTTTGTGGTTGGTACCAGTGGTTTATATGGAGGTCCCTGGCCATGCCTTGGGTTACACAATTTGGGTCTCCAAACACCTCTGTCAAGTGTCAGGAATCACCTCCTCATTCATACACCTGCTCTTCAGGTGAATGCCCATTGCAACCCTCATCATGCCTCTAGAAGGCATTAGGACTCCACTTTGTTGGTGTACTGTATGTTTTAATACAGGGGTGGACAATTAAATTTCACCGGGGGCTGCATGAGAAACTTGGATGGTTATGAAGTGCCGGACTAATAGATTCAACTCATTATAGAGATTGAAAATTTGGATTTTATAAAAAGATTAAATTAATATACCTGGTTCATTGTATTTTTTTTAATATTAAGGGTATGTCCACCCTTATAAATATTTTTTTGATATATGATTCCCCGTCCCCCCAGCCCCAACCGCTCAATTTTTATTCTTAGAAAGTGCCCCAAACTTTATTTACCTCCCCTGTTTCCTCCGCCGTGCTGCCGGCCCTCTGCTTGAGAGAAAATGCAAGCAGAGGGGCGGGACCGGCAGTCGCGTCTGTGATTGGCTGAGTTGCAGCCAATCGCGGACGCGGCTGCCGGGAGTTCTTTGCAGCGGGGGAAAGAGGGAAGGTAAGTAGAGTTTGGAGCACTTTCTAAGAATACAAATAGAGCGGTTGGGGCTGGGGGGACAGGGGGAATCATATATCTAAAGGGATTTACACTAGGGGGAGGGAATCCTAAGAGAGAGGGAGGGGGAGAAGGGCTGCAGTACGCATGCCAAACTTCTCCCAGAGGCCAGGTAGGAGGCAGAGTCCTATATGGACTCTGCTATCCTCCTGGTGGGCAGTTTTTGGGACTTTGGGGGGGGACTACAGGAGAACCAGATGGAGCTGGGATGTAAGGTAAGGATTAAACTACACTACACAATTGGGCCAGTAGTGGGGGGATTATAGTTTTGGGGGTGGACATGCCCTTTTAATAGAAGGTATGTAATATATTTGCATCAAATTCAATTAATCAACTAATTAGGCCATCGTTTTTTTTTAAATAAAATAAACTTAATAAAAATAAATCAATGAGACCATTAATTAATATTAGATTTTTTGGGGTACTTTGCCCTGGTCTGTTTTAGTAGCATGTAAATAAACATTCATTCATCTGCCTTAAATGCTCCTCAATGCAGGTGCAGAAATTTCCCCTCCCCAGTTGATTCCTAATTTGTTTATGTGCTGTCACATCAAGAAAGGTTTCCACTATATCTACTGTTAACTGCTGTGAGCAACGTACATCTCCTAGTTGGAACAATGATCTTAGCGAACCAGGCACTGTTATGTAAACACGATCCAATCTTCGGTCCTACAATATCATGATAACTTACGATCGTCAGAAAGAGTATGGGTGAATTGTTGCCCAATTGTCTGCCTTATTAGGAAATAGGGAAAAAAATGATCGGACCAATACCAATTGTATGATTGCCCATCAGTATTGTTCGGTGTATGGCCTGCTTAAGTCCTTTCTCTTGGATTAGTTGAGACTTGAGCGAATTCTCAGTGCATAATGTTGTTGCACATTCAGTTTTTGAAAACAGCCTTGCCAGTAGATAAAGTTGCAATCCTGCACCTTGGATTGCTGCTTCATTTTGTTTAAAGTTACAAATGTTATGAGATATTGAGCTCCATCGAACTGATGTCACCCATCCCAATTGTCAGTGTGTTGCCCACCTGTAGCCAGACTGTTGCACATGTAAACAACTGCTCCCTTGGCTACTACCCATATTATTAGTGAGGATATAGTGCACAATTAGGATGGGACTAAAATATCTGCAGTCATTTGCTCCAACAATCCCCTGAATCAGATGAACAGACAGGCAATCCTGCGGTCTTCAATGTATCACACAAATGATCACAGCATATTGCTGCCCTTAGTCAAGCACTTACACGCATAATCGTCCCTTAGCACTGCAATCCGCGGTCTGTCCAGATTTAGAACCCTTTGATCTGCACCAAAATGGTGATCGCAGCGCATGCAATGTAGCGACCCACATTGACATGTACTGCTCTGTGCTTGCGATCGGTTAGCTTGTGAGAAAGCGCTGCAGTGTGGACTAGCGATTTTGGGTCCTGGATCACTGCCTTATTATTGGCTAATTTGAGGGGTTTTACATTTGCCTCTTCTCTAAATAGAGGCATCTTATCATTTCTGACAGTCTAACTCTTACCCAGTATTATCCATGTCACAAAACAGTTTAATTATAAAGGCAGACAGACCCCAGTGTCCCCCGGCTGTACAGGCGTACAAATAAGTGTGCAATCAAAATCAGCAATTACCTTAGGAATTTAGTGTAAACAGACCTATAATCAGACAACAAACAGAGCTGTTTGGCATTCCTCTCACGTTGCACCATGTGCGGGGCAATTTCTCTTTATTTATCTTCAGCTGCTCTGGAAAAACTGTGCAAGGGCATTCGTACAATTAGCATAATTACTGCACATAGGCCAGATCCTGAGTGGATTCTCTATGGACCTCCCCGGATTCATTCTCCAAGCTGTTTTACAGCCCCTCCTTCCAAATTGTTCATCCTTTGCAGCATCAGCTCCAGGGTACAACGCTGTTTGTGTTTAGGTAAAAGGTGATCAATGCACATTGCAGGGCTCCATATAGCATCATAGAATCTGTGGTAGGGCACAGATTAAAAACACAGGGGTTAATGATCATAAAAATGAAAGGCTTGTACAGTTATATTGACATGGTTTGAATGCTTTTCATTTCATTTGATCATATACATGTAACTAAAACCCATATTTTTGCACTAAAGGCCCTGGAATGTGTATATATCATCTTTTTTTCTTTGTACTAATGTTTTGGTTAGAGCATCAGCACTTCATGTAGTACCACTATATTTGCCTAAGGAGTGCTTTTGACTGGGAACTAAGTGCAGGGACTGAGTGTGTATTAATGTCCAGTAGAAGGCGCTGATTAGACCTTAACAGTTAGACAGTCCCACTTTACTAGACCACATTTTTTAAGGAAGTAGAGATATGCTTTATGTTAGGTTATTGGGGCTTTGTAGTTTTATGTCAAGTATTCCCAGCCTGGAGCCCTTTGGTGTCTGTGAACCACAACTTCCAGCATTCCTCCTACCGTGGTATAGCATAACTAGATGTTAACCCTCTACAAATTAACCGAACCAGTATAGTTCAACATTAAACTTGTTGTTAGAAGCGAATGTTAGCTCCTTTAGTGTCCAGGTCAGATGTACATTTTCTATCTCTATTGTTAAGCTGGGTACACATAGGCAGATGTTTCGGCCTGGCCAACCAATGATGCTTCCGACCGACATTACCAGTCGTGGCAAAATTTGCTACTTCCGATAAATTAATGAGACCGATCACGTGGTTTATAGAATACGGACTGAACAAAGTAAGTATCTGCTCATGTGTACACAGCCTTAAGCACCCTATACACTGGCTTGACGTTTGGAACAATTTTGACATTTTGATCGGATGGATCAAAATAACAAAACCCGTTTTCCATTTTTCCAATCAACAATGTCGAGCAGTTTATCGGAAAAACAAAGATTGGGCCAGGTGGCAAAATTTCCGCTGACCCCATCTTCTGTCCCAATCTCTCTGCATCTTTCAAGCTCCTCAAAGTAGGGAACTACGAGCTGTTCTTCCGATCGGATTTCCTAATGTTGCCCTCAAACATAAATCTGATCGGAAGAAAGTCTGCCCATGCTTTACATACCTGCTATCAGATCGGATTGAGGGACTAGTCAATAAACAGGTTTACAGAGTGGGCAGTGTATGTGTTTACTCTGGAAATGTAAACTTTGTTGTATCAGGAGTGAAGTGTTACAGACACGAAGGGAGGGGAAGTTTTATCACGTGAAGAGTTATTATGGGGAAGGGGGGTTGTACTATGCTGAATGCTGCATAACATTGGACTTCAGACTGAGCTTGGCCTCTGCGTTCAATACTTGCATCTTGGTCAGTAATGTGTTTTGTTCCTGAGAAATACTGTAATATTTTCTTTTGTTCTTTTTCCCTTTCTGATGTTTATCAGGAGTGAAAAGATTGCCTAAGCGCTCTCTGCTTCCCCCCTCCTTTCCCCAACCATAGATAGATTAAGGCCTCCATTCCTCCTGCCTCCTGATTACCTCCACATTACTGGTCAGTACAGCCACCCAAGGTGACTGTTATCACTTAATTAAATCCTAGCACGCTGAGATGAAAAAACAACAGTGCTCATTCATTCATAACCTGAGGAGAGAGGCCTGTCCACCCTCCCCCTTTCTGTCTTCATCCCTCCCTTCATCCCTCTCCGTCCCTTGCCACTTCTCTCACTACCTCTTATTTTGCCCTGGCAGGGAGTCTGGAGCAAGCCTGGTACTACTAAAGTGTTCCTGGAGCATCTCTTATCTTCATCTGTCCCTCATCTTCATACACTCTTCCTCTTTATCTGTATTTCCCATCAGGCAGTCATATTCCTGCACTATACGAAGAGTCTTGTATAAACATGCTATTGAAGTAAAGCTTCACTGTGTTTCTGTTCCTTGCCTCTTTTGGGTTTGTTGTTGTTTATTTTCATATAAATGAAGTTGTTGCTATAAGAACTAGAAGGGGTGCACACCTTTCTTGCCATTGAGTCCTAGTTCCTCTTTAATACTCCTGTTCTTTGTAAGGGATAGATTAAAAATTTAATATGGATACGTTGGGATGCAAGGAAACAGTCCATGTGTCCAATGGTGCTTTGCAGGTGCCTTGTAGTGGTGCAGCAAATTTGCTGCACCAATAAAAAGCACCTGCAAAGCACCATTGGATCCATGGTTTGTTGCCTTGCATCCCAACGTATCCATATTAAATTTTTAAGTTGTTGCTCAGTCCAAGTGTAAGGAACATTTAGAAGAGGGATGGAAGAGAAATTCTTCCTCATGAACATTAGAGGGCAGTAAACTGTTGCAGTGCATTTTCCCTTTAAATTTTGTTGCATACATTTTTGTTTGCTATGTATCTTTAAAAAAAGGAAATTAGTGAATATCATATAGTTCACACCCCATGGCCATTTGTGTAGACTAAACGGCGGATCAGACGAATAGGAGAGAAAAACGTTTTTGTTTTTGGTAAAAAGACAGGGTTAAACAATCTACGACGAATGACGATTATTGGAAATGTTTCAAAAATAGTTCAATATAATTTAACATTTCCCTAATCAGAGAATTTCTCATCCCTACATCAAACACTAAGATAAAGGGCTGATGCTATAAAACGTGTAAAGGTTTGCCCTTGCTATTGATCTGAATCAGCCAATCAGATGTTTGGTTGCTGCAAATAAATTGCATGGGCAAATTGTTGTACATCGTATTGCATCAGCCCCTTAAAAGAAATTATACTTACCTTCCTTGTTACCTTCCTCTGTACATTAAAACTAAAATTAAAGAACTTAAACCTCACCCCTGAGTACAGTCTAGCAACTCAATGCTGCTCAAGATCTGACCAATGTGAAGATGCAGTAAGTATATCTGGAGATATGTCATCACACTGGATACTTTTAAAGGGCATGTCCAACCCAAAAACTATATTTTAACCCACCACTGGCCACACTGTGTAATGTAGAAAAATCCTTACCTTACATCCCTGCTCCAAATCGTTCTCCAAAGTCCAGAAAACTGACCACCTGACTCTTCCTCCTGTCTCTCCTCTGGGAGAATTTGCACATGTTCAGTGCAGCCCTCCCGTTTTACTCTCCCTCCCCCTAGTGTAAAACCCCTTTTCTGTAGTGCAGGGCTCCCAACCCCAACCGCTATAGTAATTTGTCTAAAAACTCCCCCGATCTATACTTACTTTGCCTCTTTTCCACGGCGTTCTGTATAGCTGGAAACCACGTGATTGGCTGCCTCTCAGCTAATCACGGACGTGGCTGCTGGTCTGGCCCCCTGCTTGCAGTTTCATGCAAGCAGAGGGCCAAGACTGAACATCGAAGGAGAGAGGCAAAGTAAGTAATGATCGGGGGAGTTTTTAGACAAAGTACTATAGTGGTTGGGGGTGGGGGAGGGAGCCCTACACTACAGAAAAAAAGTAAAGCGGTGGACATGCCCTTTAAGGGAAATGGGTCCTTTTTAAGACTATAATTGTCCACCAAATATCCATCACTGGATTTAAAAGTACAAATTAAAGACTGGGTGTATGAAATGTTTGATCACCTGTAAAAAAAAGAATGCACAGTGAAATGCAAAGCAAATGCATTTCTATGTCTGATGTGGTGTGCCTTACTTTTCTGTTCCTTGCCCCGTACCTTCGGCCAGAAATCTTGGGGATGTAACAGAATGTGCTTCTTACAGAGCATATGCTCCCAATGCCTGGCCACCCACCCTGTGAAGTGGGGGTTCCGAACATAAGGCTCCTTAACATTCTTCAGTCTGGTATTAGAGCCTAATGTCCTAAATCACATTAATTCTAAACATTTTTTTTTCTAACTAAAGTTATAATGTACTAAATCAAATTAATTCTAAACTCATTTTTTTACTAACTAAATTTATAATGTGAAATAAGTAAAAGTACAAAAGGATACAAAGCAGATTATTGGGCAGCACCTCACTCTATGCCTGGATGAAGCATACTAAGCATGTCTGTACCATTGAGAGAGCGGAGGAGGATGGAGGAAGGATCTTTACACTGATGAATATCATTTTATTTCAACTATACAATAGCATAAGAACGGTTGAATTTAGCTGGTGCAGGATGTGTATTGCTGCTCATATGTCTAAAAATATACTATTTTCACGGCTATCTCCCCAACTCACCCTCATTAACACCAAACAGACAATCCAACCCAAAGACAGCCATTGGCAGAGCAGGATTTCCTCTAGGCAGATTCATTTAGTTTTGTATGAGAGTCTATAACAGGTAATTAGCATCTTAAAGATTCCATTGTACCACATGCCATATATAATGCAAGTATTGTGCACTCTTGACTGCTATGGGACATCTGAGATCATAGGTACACTAATAATCTCCTGAAAATGGTGCATTATGGGATGCTCAAATTTGTAGTGCTACAGTGAATTATTACATTTTATCTAAAGTATAATAATATATATAATATATTTTTATATTAAGTATATTTTTTACTCAAAGGAGAACTCAATACAAGCAATATATATTAAAAGGGGCACAATCCTACCTTTAAAATTACTTCAGGATCATGCTTCTAGCTGCCGTCTATGCAAACTTACAGCCGTATAAAGGGTGGTACACAGTGAGTCATGATATCACCAGCACCAGCAGGCCCCTGGCTTGAGCATGCCCACTTGTATCCTACTGCTGGAATATTGATTCCAAACTTGTAACTATCTTAAAAATAGCTGAATTGCCACCCGACTCGAAAATCATTGGCCCTACTTTGTTCTCATGCTCTGTACCATTGTTAGCAGTTTATTACTGATCATTCTCCTGAGTGGGATTTAAAAACATGCAACACAATGGGCCGTGACACTGAACAGCCAACGGGTTAACAAATGAACTGTTTTCAGCAGAGGAGAGGACAGTAAATTAATTTACAGAACTGTTTTGTTGTAGCAGTTCAATAACTGTAATAGTAATGGGGGATCTGTGATTAATAATACTGTTAGGATGGGAGAGAGACACATACAGAATGGGCTGTTGGCTTTGTGACTGTCTTTTCATACTCCTTCCTATTCTATGCTTTTCCATACATCCCCTTCTCGTTTGGGCTGTCTCTTCTTCTGTCTTCTTCTATAGATCTGTCTATGACTGTCTAACACAATGTTCTCTTTCTAAAGGAAATAAAGGGCAGACGAACAAATTGTCCAATTTTCTATTTAATTTGATGAATTCAGTCGTATTACAGCAGCTCTCGTATTGTTTTTCTATAGGCTTCGGGCCTGTAACCTCACCCCAAGTGCACTAGTTATTTTAGGTTTTTATGGGCTTGATTACCACTTGTAACTCTCCCTACTCTCTGTTCTTCCTCTGTCTTCTGCTGCTCTCTCGTTTTCCATTTGATTGTCCTTCCTCCCTACCTCTCCGTTTGTGACTGTCTCTTGTTCTTTTCCCTGCAGTCTCTGGACGGATTTGTATTTGCACTAAACCAAGAAGGAAAATTTTTGTACATTTCGGAGACTGTATCCATCTACCTTGGCTTGTCTCAGGTGAGTGTCCCTCATCTGTCACCTCACGTTGACTCTCCATTGGAAATGTATCACACGGTGACAGGAATCATTATGGGAACAAGGATGTCTCGTGTAGAACTTGCAGAACCTGCAGATTTACTGTATTACACCATGCTAGGAAAACTTCTACAGACCCATTAATGCCCATTACAGTCCTGTCGTCTCTCATAAATGTTTATTCACATTTTCATGTACAGAAAGAAATCTACACAGTCCCCCTGTCTCCTGTCCCTTTGTGCAATGTTGCCTTGTCTGCATAGTACTGGTGCATTAGTTAGGAGTTAGTGGGTATTATCCTGCTACATATGTAAAGTTTTCTGCTTCCCATTGGGCCCTTGCGCTGTGCCCAGGGTGACCTGTTTGGACCAGCACAGTGTCAGTTGGTGTTCCCCGGTGCCCCATTATCGCTGCTCTTGGCAAGACACTGTACCATGGGACCTGACACTGTCACTGCTTTTTGCCCATTAAATAAGGCCCAGCAGAATTATATCTACAGCGCATTTTAATGTACAGCAAAATGGGGGGTGGGGGATGTGGCTGAAATCTAGAGACCCCTCTCCCTATCCCTGTGTATATAGAAAATACTGTTCATCCTTAAGGTTAACAGGTTAACGTTTAATACATATCTAATTTGTAATAATGTCAAGCCTTAGCTTGCTTAACTTTCTGGTTACTCCTGCAGTGAATCAAACATGGTTAAAGGGTCTGCGGCTGAGTGTCCATGAATATATACAGTAATATGTAATTTGTTTAGTTAATGAGGGGCATATTCCTTCTCTACTCTGCTCTGGCTTTGAACTTTATTATGGTTGAACGATGAGAAGAGTTCATATTCGGCAGGAAGGTAATGTGCTTTCAGAAAATTTTTAATAATATTACAGCAATGCTACTTGCTCAGAACATGTTTCATTGGGCCAAGCACATTGGAATGTTAGTAGTTAAATATTCTATGAAAGCAATAATAACAGTAGTGCCCCATTATGACATTAGGGACAGGGGTCACATATTCCTCATTTAATAGACGACTGGCGAAGCAATGCAGTGGATCGGGATAATAATGGGAGTGAAGAGTCCGGCATTGTTATTTCTGGTGAGATTAAATCTCAACCATCCAAATGTCATGTCAATCTAATGGAGTTAGAAAATAATCCAACAAGTTGGTGGAGTGTGGCAGAGGATAGTGATGGTAGATGTCGGTGTGCAGGGTAATAAAGCATTTCTTTCTTACGCCCCAGCTGCAGACGCCAATCTGCTTGTCAGTGCAGTGGCATTTGCCTGTAATTGAGATATGTGTGTTTTTCTTGTTGAACAGATGGTGGAGCATGTGTACTAAGGGAGCCTGTTAAACTATCACTGCCATCCCTGGGCCAGCTTAGAAACAGCTCCTGGGTCTCTGCCATGGGAAGGGGATCCCGTGCCAAGAAAGCATATGCCCTGAGATAGGTTGGAACTTTTAGGGAATTGACACATCTGGAGAAAAGAACGTAAAAGCAGAGTAAGATTTGTGGGGAGGTGCAGTGCCAGAGGCCTTGCAAGCACACAACAATGGTACTCCTCCTCGTATGAAGTTGTGCTTTGTTAGCCATTGATGAAAGCCATTGGAATTACAGTAATAGTTTTGATTGGCTGATTAGAAATACAAGCTTTCAAAAAAACGACAACCCATAGGTTTCTTGAGCAGCGCAGTGGGCTCACTCTGGACATATAGGTGATGGACAGATATAGAAAACATTTATAAAAACGAGTCTGTATTCTGAAGAAGAAGGAAAGTCGGCTAGTGTAGCCACCCACATTACATATTGATGTGGCCCCTTGCTTAAATCTTTGCTGGAAACATTTCATAATGCTGCTAGTTATAGGGCAGGGATGTGAAACTTGCGTTCCTCCAGATGTTTAAAGCATTACTGCTGACAGGGAATGCTGGGAGTTGTAGTTTTCAAACATCGGGAGGAACGCAAATTTGACATCCCTGTTATAGGGCATGTGGATGGGACAATACTTTATACCATGGTCATGTAATGGATGTATCTTTGCTCTGACACAGACTTATACTGGGCTAGTTTTAGGGTTAGCACTCCAAGGTGCCCAGTGCCCAGGGTATTACTGTGTGTTTTCAGCATTTGGATATTTTTACTGTACATCATCCAAAAGGAAATTTTGTTGTCTTGTTGAACTAGAACTTCCTGCATCCCTTTAATCCAGACATTAGAAGGGCATGCTGGGAGTTGTAGTTTTACTACATATAATATTATTACACCTACAAGGATTCCCAAGTAATCTCCTATATTAGAGCCTTATATGCCGTGCCTGTATCTCCATATAATAATACCCTGACATTGGCAGGTGAACAGCAATGCATCCTGCTCTTTCGCTTTAAATGAAATTCCCTTACAAACGCTAATACAATAGAGCAGGTCTGGGAAATGCAGGAGAGGGAGCGACAAGCAGATTTGCGGCAGGAGAGGGTAAATTGTACGATTCCGAGAGGAGGGCTGTAGAATTCCCAGGACACAGTTCACTGGCTGTATTATCAGCGAGCCGCGTTCAGATGTCTCACTGCGCGTCCGACAAGGGCATTCTGAAAAGCAAATAGGGGGCCAAGCGAGGAAATTGATTTCTCAGGGGCTGTGTGACTCCCCTCCCCGCAAGAAACGGTCGGGCCCATGGCAGCCAACGGCTGGGAGCTGTCCAAGTGCTGAAGAGAGATAATGCCAGTGATCCCAGGGGAATCTTATCACTCCGCACAGGGTCTGACTTTCAGAGTCAAGGTTCCAGTGCTTGTGTTGCTTTAGGGAGGAGACAGGTGGTTTATGGCACAAACCCTCTATAGGGTGTAATTACCAGTAGGGGTGTTAACTCTTTGATGTTTGTGGGCTACCATTTTGATAACCACGTGTGACAGTGATTTCTGTATTGAGGTAACATCCTCAAAGGGGAACCCTAGGAGATTAATGTTTTAAACTTTTAAATTTTTTTGCAAGGAAGTTGCCCTCTTTTATATGAATATGGTTATCTATTATCTTTCTGCATTGCCTTTAAATATTACTGCCCTTCACTGGCATTGTCTATTCTGCTCACTAGTGATAGATAAGGGGAAGCTGGTATATGTCATATTGTATCCCTTCATATTCCCTTTTAATGTAAACTGCTGTAATTAGGCCCCACAATGCATTGCAATCAGGCCCTAGTTTACAAATGCACATGCAATTTATGTTATTTGCACTGTTTCTGTCTGCATGTGAATTGTATTGGAGTTAGGAAACGCAAATGCTCAATAAAACAGAGCAGGCACAAAAATTCTTGCAAACTGTTGTCTTTTTGCGTGAAGGGAAGTAGGGCTTACTTACTAAAAACCTCATGTAAAGATTTTATGGCTCATTAACCCCGAGCCGCTGGGCAGTTTTATGGCGTTAAAGTCCCACTAACCGATTTAATATTGTTTAATGCGACTGTCTCCATCTTAGAGAAAGATGTGTGGGTTTCACTATAGACATCCGCGCATCCAGCTACTAGCTGCCATTTACTCACAGTCGTAAACGTGATATTGAATCGCTGAGGGGGATTTACTCAGAGCGATGGCGGTTCTAGGTTGATCTTCCCCTTTGTTCTTTTTGCTGCAGTACAACTCCCAGCATCCTCATTCAAGTTTCTTCTGGTACCCACTGTCATTATATTACTAGTAATACACTAGGTTGCATCATATGGGCTGTTTTAAATAAGTTTTATTTCAGCACTACAGAAAGTTTACAGAAAGACATGTATGCAGAGAGGCCTTAAACCATTGTGTATTTATTGTATATTTATTGTTTACTGGTGGCTCTGACTGTATGAACTTGCCCTTTTATTAACAGCTGCTTAGCACAATCTGTGACCTAAAGGAAGCAGCATGGAACATTAACTGGCCACATATTGACACAATTCTACATTTACACAATGTAGACAGTTTTTAAGAAAAGATCCAATGGAATTCTCAAAACATTTTCCAGTTCATTGTATTGCAGAATCATTTGTTATCATTATTTATTACGGTATTTAAAAATTCAAGGGCTTGTAACATCCCCAAACATACTTCCTTTTAAAAACTTAACCCATTATGTATATACATATAGGATAGTGGGTCATAATGTTTTAATGCTTTGTGATAGTTCATGGGCTATACCTTCTAGGGGGATCTATTTACCCAGTACTCTAATTACCATTTCTTGTTTAAATTTTAACGGTTTGTTTATCAGACTTTGTTTAAGGGCCACGGTATATGATTGATTTTTAGGTGTTAATACTGATTATCAGGTTAATTAACCGCAAATGTCAGGTAAGGTGTGATGCAGCCCAAGTGAAGCACAGTTTATTCTCTGACAACCCCTTGCCCTGGATATGCACATTCGTATCTGCACTGAGGAGTCAAGGTTCCAGCATTAAATGCAAGTATAGCCAGAAAGCTGTCATTAGAAGTCTTATGGTCTTTGGTCCCTTGCCTTCCCATGGGACCTGCCCGTGTGCCTTCTGCGCCTCTACAAACTGTAATTTATTTTTTTTCCTTAGTCCGCGTTGCCCCAAGCAGTGCCTCCCGCTTGCTGAATGAATGATGTGCTAATCCATTCTGTGCCTGAGACAAGTGTATCGACCTGCTCTAAACAGACCGCAGGGCTCCCACTGAAATGAAAAACTCAGTTGTGCTCATTCAATGGCAAAGGCAGAGTTCCTCCCACCTCCTCACTGATGCATTCAACTTCCTTTTCACTTGCACTTTTGTCCACCTACTGTTGCCTTTTAATATTTACTCATTTGTACCTGTTTTTGCATGTTGCCGATAGTAAACCACTACATTAGGTTTAGACTAATTCTCATTTTCCCAGCATTACCCTCTAGATTTCCCAACACTTTTTCTTTTATTGAGTTTCAACCTCATACTGTAGTTCACCTTTTTTAGATGTCTTGCTCACTATTATCCATAGCCAAGCCACTTGTTGTCTCATTTGGCCTTAGACAGTTAACTTTAAACTCCTTTAAGCCAGAGCCCAAATGATTAAAAAAATCCCACATTATTATGCTTTGTATATTGTGCACTAAGGGATGTTAAACCTACAACCAGAGCTGTATTTACCCTCTCTGATATTAGTCATAACTTATATGGTCTTCTCCTTCACAGGGAAATGTTCTGCCTGGTCACCCTGTCTCATCTGTTGGTTCCCCGCATCTTGCATTCTCCCCAGTCTGCATGCCAAACAGATTGTGTAGCTTTTAGAAAGATGCTCAGTCATCTGCTGTTGCTCACTATCAACAGTAGTGGTCACTGTGGTTTATACAGCCATACTATAGACCCAAATCTGCTGTTGGTCTATGATTCTCTCTGTCTATACCACACCAATTAAGTTGCTGTATCTACATGCTGGACGTCTCCTTTTTTGATTTGGGGGCTCTGGAACAGATAGAGCTGTGTACCCCTAGTGGTTGTTGCATGAATGCTTCAATGCATTGGTTATAACGAATCACTCTCAGGGTTATTCAATAAAAGTTCTTATCGTTAAAAATGGTGCTAATTTTGACTCAACCAATCAGATGTTATTTAACATTTGAAAGCTAACATCTGAGTGGTTGGGGCAAAATTAGCACAATTTTTAATGAACTTTTATAACCCTGTCTAACAGTTTCCTAGACATAGTTTATCCTCCTTGTTGCCCCGAAGACAGGACCCACCCCGGGCCACCGCCAGAGGTCCCCGGCCACGCCAGAGGGCCCGGGCCACCACCAGAGGGCCCGGCAACCGCCACAGGGCCGGCCACCGCCACAGGGCCCGGCCACCACCAGAGGGCCCGGCAACAGCCACAAGGGCCCGGCACCGCCAGAGGGCCCGGCACACCGCCACAGGGCCGGGCCACCGCAGAGGGCCCGGCCACCGCCAGAGGGCCCGGCCTACGCCACAGGGCCCGGCCACGGCACAGGGCCCGGCCACCACCAGAGGGCCCGGCAACCGCCACAGGGCCGGCCACCGCCAGAGGGCCCGGCCACGCCACAGGGCCGGCCACCACCAGAGGGCCCGGCACCGCCACAGGGCCCGGCCACCGCCACAGGGCCCGGCCACCACCAGAGGCCCGGCAACCGCCAGAGGGCCCGGCCACCGCCAGAGGGCCCGGCCACCACCAGAGGGCCCGGCAACCGCCACAGGGCCGGCAACCGCCACAGGGCCCGGCCACCGCCAGAGGGCCGGCCACGCACAGGGCCCGGCCACACAACAGGGCCCGGCCACACCACAGGGCGGGCCACCACCAGAGGGCCGGCACACCCAGAGGGCCGGCCACACACCAGAGGGCCCGGCAACCGCCACAGGCCGCCACCGCCAGAGGGCCGAGCCAACGCACACAGCCAGGACAACACCAGGCCCGCACCCACCACAGGCCGGCACCACCAGGAGGCCCGGCCACCGCCAGAGGGTCCCGGGGCCCCACACAGGGCCCGGCCACAGCAAGGCCGCGCCACCGGCCAGAGGGCCGGACGCCAACGCCAACCAGAGGGCCCGGCCACAACAAGAGGGGCCCGGCCACGCCGCATTTCCCTTCCACCTCCATATTTCCCTTCCACCCCATATTTCCCTGCCACCACCATATTCCCTTCCACCACCATATTTCCCTCCACCACACATTCCCTTCCACATCATATTTCCCTTCCACCCCAATTCCCTTCCACCGCCATATTCCCTTCACCGCCATATTTCCTTCCACACCCCCTCATTTCCTTACCACCACCATATTTCCCTTCCACTTCCTCATTTCCCTTCCACCTCCATATTTCCCTTCCACCTCCATATTTCCCTTCCACCTCCATATTTCCCTTCCACCTTCATATTTCCCTTTCCACCTCCTTATTTTACTAACATCCTGTTTCATCCATTCCTTGGATGTGGGATTTCACATGGTAATTTTTATTCTCCATGGTAAAAGGTTCCTGGCGTAGTTGGGACCATTGCACTTACTTTCTCATTTTCCTTACATTCCTATTACTATTTCTTTCTCCTGCTTGTTTTCTTGCCCCACTGACCCCTTTGTTCCTGTCTTTTCTAATTGCTTTTTTAGTTGTTATTTTTCTTTGCAGTCCTCACTATCTCCTGTCCTCATCAGCAATATCTTCATTATTGTTGTTCCCTTGCCATCACATTTTAAGTTGTTTTCCCGGCTATTGTTTTCTCCCATGTTGCTGTTTGCATCTCACCTTGCACCCTCCTTTTCAACCCTCACATACTGGGTCCCTCTGTGGCAGCTCTTAACATCTAGCTGCTGAGGGTGCCCTTAGCTCCTGTGCAGTGAATGTTCAGCCCTGATATTTGTTTCAGTAAATAGAATGAATGATACCAAGCGCGGGCTGTGCCAGATGGGTAATAAAGATTCAAGCCGAGAATATTATACCCAGCTCAGCATGTGAAAACAAACAGTTAGACTGCCAGCCAGAGTCGGCTCTGTACACACATATATCATCCAATGAAACATGCGCACACGCACACGCTTTGAAAAAGACATATATAATCTTTGTGACTTAAATTTACGCATAAATTTACAAAGTGAGAACATGTTGTGCCTTCTCTGCCTTGAGTTAACAGTATTCTGTGCAATGCTTATGCAGTCGTACACTGAAATTGAATAACGGCCTGCAAATCTGAGGGGCTTATTTAATAAGAGGTGCAAAGTTTTTCTATTAATATGCATCAATCAATCAGATGCTATCAAATGTTTCTAACTGCAGCAGACCAGAAACTGTATAGTCTGATTGGTTGTTTTTCGTTTTTTTAAATAAGCCTAGTAGGGCAGTATATGGCTTTTAATGGTCACTGACATTGAAGTTCTAGTCAACTGCTAGGGGCGTAACTACCAAGCAAGATAATTACCAGTATCAGGCGAGATCAGTCAATAATGGGGGCAACAAGCAGGGATGCGTGGAATAAAAAGGCCTTTATTAGAAGTGCATTGGCATACAGAACCCCCTACCTGGAGGTTACTGCTTTACGTGTTTTGTGGGGGGACCCCACTTCATCAGAAGCTAAGTAAGGGGGGTAACTACCAAGGGAGCAGGGGGGCCCCCATCTTCTTATTTTTCCTATGACAGATATAGCCTCCTCCCAGAAAACCACTGTGGATGAAGCACGGATAGGGGCCCCATCATAGTTTTGTTGGGGGGCCCAGTGATCCCTTGTTACGCCACTGTCAACTGCCAATGTCATCAGTAAAACATTATTATTAAGTAAACAAAAGCATTTCAAAAAACGCACTATAAAAATCTCCTGATAAAAACATGACATGCTGACACCTTACACTTAAGGTATTGATCAACCTGCCAATAGGATGTTAACAATTCAACTGTCTTCCATGTGACCTTACTGAGACAATCACATTGAACTAGATATTGTCAGAGAAAACATGTTTTACTGACCTAGAGCACTGTAAATACGTTATGTATTTTTCTTTCAGGAAATAAAGCAAGGATATTTTTTTTAATCAGAAATGGTTGCTCAGGAAAGCAATCAAACACTAGGGGGCAATGTTGTATTGGATCTGTATTTGACCCTTGAATTGGCCCTTTATCGGAATTATGTATAGGGGTGGAACAATCGTTTCCAGCGCCGATGAACGTTCCGCATCACTGTCGGAATCGATCATTACAAACGGTAAATTCTGAACTTAGTTGTGTGCGCAGTTAAAGGGAAATACAGCCAGATTAGATCCCTGTCACAACCTTTTATTACTTAAGTCATATAGGACAGAATGCTAAAAAGTGATAAACTATAAAGGGCAAAATACAAAAACTGGTAACTTGTCAGTTATCTTCTCGCAACTCCAACTGCTATTTTGACTAGTTTATTATATACATTTGTAACCAGATAATTAATGATAAGTTATATTACATTCTGTTAAAGGTATCTGCCTCCTCCCTGTGCCCAAAGAGCTTTTAATAAGCTTGAGCATGTGCAGAGGATGAAGCAGGTGAAACAGCAGTCAGTCATTGGTTGTGATGTCAGCAATCACAGCTTTGATTGACTGCATGGAGGGAGGGGCAGCTTGCTCTGCAAGAATGGGGACAATAGTTAGCAGGTTAGTAGTGCAGGTAATAAGTTGCAAAATATATAGCAGATAACTGACAATTGATCATTTTTTTGTTTTAAAGGGTGAACATGCCCTTTAAAGATTTTATGGACTTGCTATATGTCATAAAATGGATTGAGTGTGGTTTTGTTGTTAATGGGCAGCATGAAGAAAAGTGAATTATTGGTGTCAGCGTACAACACAATTTTCTCCCAACATCCCCGAGACTTTCTCTTTCCTCTGAAACATCTGAATTTATAATCCAACAAGATGAACAGATGTAAAAAGTTGTAATTCAATGATTATGTTGCTATCTTTGTCTCTTTTTGAGGAATTAGGTATTGCCCTCGTGGGAAGTCACATTTTATGCCTTGTTGGGATAATGAATATTATGGTAATATGCAGAGAATGTGAATTTTGGAAAGTTGGAGGGGAGAGAAGGCAGCAAGCAGGTCCCTCGTGTATGGTAATAAATAGGAAGTAAATTTGTCATTATAGCCTGAATCGCCGTGTGCTGGGGGGGGGGGAGTGTTCTAGGCTCCAGATTTAATTAAATCCTTTTTTAATATTCAGACATCTAAACTGCATAATTCCCCTGTACTGCAAAACGGAGAGCAATATTAAGACAAACAGTCAGCGTGGATTACTAAACGTCTCTGAGAGGAGAGTCAATACTCACTGTCTACGGAGCATTCAATGGGGAAATTGTTAACCCCTTCTTAACCAGTGGAAACTGTAGTTATGATGACAGGGATTAGCTAAAGTGCTTTACAGGTGAGATCCCCAACCATGTGCTTCTGTGTGGAATCTTCCCCATTCGCACAAGTAACTACACGTATGACGTAGTTGCATCAACCCACATAAAAAACAGTTCGGAACAGTTCAACCAAACCTGGTCAAACTGCAGCCAGATTTTTAAAGGGCACGTCCACCCTTAAACCACTCAAAGATGCTCCCAGGCTCGGATATTCTGCTTACAAAACCCGGATCCCTTGCTGGTGTCACAACACCTCCTCTGCTGCTGTTGCAAGCTGGTTAGTTATGAGTGTGTACAGCAGCAGAGTAGGCTCGTTCTGTAACAGCCACAAGCCATTGGTCATAACTTCACCACTGACAGCAATTACCAGGATGAAGTCGAGGTTTTGTAAGTAGATTAGGGCTGAACCACATTGTGGATTTTTCTTAGGAGGGTGGACATGCCTGCATGTGATCTGGTAGGGCCATCTTTGGCTCCGGGCCCCATAGCAACCGCTATGGTGATTCCTACACCCCTGCTCAGTGATTTTTTTAGTATTGTTAATCCACATTATAAATGTTCTTAAGTAAATGGAGAAAAATAGATTTGGAAAAGATTGTTTTGGGCTGTCCCACGGTGCAATGGTCGGCCAATTTCATGTGACACGCAATTTCATCGTAGATACTTATGTATTCTGCCAAAATTCTGCTTCTCTTAAGGCATGCACATAAAGCCCTACCTTAGCCCGACAAAATGTTCTCCCCCTTCCTGCCCACCTCCTCTCCATGCTCTACAAGCTCTTTTACAAGCTCGGACATGCTCAGGGGAGGCGGCTAAGAGAATAGCATCCAGTGATTGGCTGTGATGTCAAGTGTCACATCCATGACTGACAGCTGCTAACTAGAAGAACCAGGAAGCAAAAATATAGGTAACAGAACATTGGGCAGCATTTTGTGTTAGTTTTACATCTCTCAGCTTACTAACTATTGCAATTTTGAGGTTTAGCGGATTATTTATCTGTATAGAATTTTTCATTTGAAGGTTGGACATGCCCTTTAAACATACTTACGATCCCAAAAGAATGCCCTTGAAACCTGTTGGCATTCATGTCCATTCACTGGCAGCAATAAAAAAGGCATTTTGTACTAAATACGATTTGAGCTGTAAATTGAGAGACGATTGTGTTTTTGTTTTAAATCCAATCACTCTTTTTAAACCGCACAATAGTGTTGAGTTATGGGGCTGGCCCATCCCCATTGGTGTCCGCTTATCCACTTATCGGAACGCATGGGATCAGCATTTTTGTTGAATATTCGCATGCGCTCCAATAAGGGCAAATTGCCATAATTGCACGCGGGTGTGCGATTGTGCATGTGATTGCACAATTGCGTGCGTTGTAGTGTGGCCTCAGCCTTAATAAGCTGATATAGGTCTTGGTGTAGTTTTAATTCTTCCCAGTTTAATGTACATACAGTCAGGAACTTCTCACCTTTTCCTAGACAACCTCAGAGAGAAACATTTGTCACCATCTCCTAATATACAGATGACAGAAGACAAACTCTTCTCATAGCTGCTCCATCTTTTCTACTCATATCCGTTTGTTTTTATTCTCTCTCAGTAAAGAGCTATGAGAAATCATTGTTCCTCCTTATAATAAGGATGTCAGGAATAGGAACCTCTTATATAAATCTGCAAGTAACTTGCTTCTTTTTTACCACATAGATATACAAACAAAAGATTGCTATTTCTTAGCATCCATTGAATTAAGATCTACAAACAGAGGTATTGCCCCCTGGATACACACTGGGTCTGATTTATGGAGCTGTGTCTTCATGTGACTAGCCTGCTCTCTCTGGCCAGTGTTGCTCTTATTAAACTTGACTTCCTGATTTAATTCTCCATTTGATTAATTGTACCCCAGTCTCTGCTTTGATCAGATGACAGTCCGACCTTACACCAACCACTCCACAGCCAAAATGTAGGCAGGAACAGTAAATGGGATGCATTATAGGAGGAATGGGCGCTGTGCCAGAGTCCGTCCATTTCAGCACAAAGATCAATGTTGGTATCTTCTTCCTATCTTGGAAATTACCTACTTGGTGTATACGAGTACATCCTTATTCCTTCGTAATACACGTATGTGCCATACATATCTCCCTTCATCTTCTGGCTGGGAACAATCTCATTTCTTTTCATAAAAACCAGTTGTGTATTTATCTTGGGGCAGGATCCTGTGATTAAAAAAAAAAGCGAAAAATCTTTATTCCACATAATGTAGAGATTCCAGTGATAAGTACACTTTCCCCTTCTTAAAGGGACCCTACAGCTCAAATAACAGCTGGGATCTTTGAAAACAGTGTCATGTAATTTCCTCATTTTGGTAATTTACAAACCAATATTTAGATGATTTCAATGTCCATATTAGGGCATTAAACTGTCAATCAAACACATGGAAAATATATGATAAAATAATATATTCTGGGAAATACATATATATTTTTCACAAAGGGAATCTTGGTTTGTAATTCGACAACCCAACCTCCCTACACATTGTTCAGGTACTCTACACTACTAGGTTTACTGCACCTGTATGGCGGGAACGCCTCCCAATGAGTCAGTCCGATGCTCCGAAGGCGGGCAACCGGACTAGAGTTAAAACATCCTTATGTATTTATTCGAAAATCTTTAAAAGCACATGGTAGCAGCCGCTACAAACTGGTACAAACAAACATTTGTTAGGGGCCCTGAGGAAGGGGCTATTTTCCACGAAACGCGTTGGCCGGAGCCTGTGGAGTTCCCATGAATGTTTTAACTCTAGTCTGGTTGCCCGCTTTCTTTTCACCCGTTAGGGTTTCTTTGGAGTGATACTCTACACTACTGCAGTTGTTATATAAAGAAAGCCACAATGGCAAACAATACAAGTTTTCATTTTAAAACAACCAATCCTGTGACTAACAAAGATGGACCAATGGATGTAGGACCAGTCATGTTATATCTGCCATATATCTTTGAATTTTATTGTATTTACCAAATACCATAAAGAATATTAGTAATTAGGTATGTTGCCCTGCTCTGAGTTTATTTGGTGCACCACAAGTATCTAATCCCCGAATACACAGAAAGTACCTTTATCTGCTAATTCAATAGGGGCTCTTGACTTTTCAGCTACAAACATAGGATGCCATGGACACATACCCCTGGCAATAAAGGCATAATTGGAGAGAGGGAGTGGAAGTGCCTGTCACCAAGCCTTAAATCCCCCAGTCACAGGCAGGGCCCCTCATATGTCAATGTCTATCTGGAGTGAAAGATGACTGCTGCCACGCTTTGACACCCCATGATTCCTTTGTCTTCACATAAGGTTCCATCCCTCTTGGATATAAATCATCTTTCAACAAGAGATTTCTAATGAAACTACACTTCTGAAATATGTATGTTTCCCTTTGGTCACATTCCAATTCCTTCCTCTTGACATCTCTCATAAAGAGGAGGAGAGATGCCAGCTGACATTAAAGGGGGGTAGGTAGAATACTCGACGTCAAGGCCATATTACCTTGGGAGTTACATCTTATGATATTAAGTTGATTTAGGCCCTTGAAGTTTGATAGCTAACACTATTAACACTTTTCTCACCAAACAGGCGCACCGCTGCTACTGGTAATAATTATCTATACCATGAAGGTCAAGCAATGCTGCTCTCCGTGGGGGGAATTATTGCAATTGAAGTTTTCTTTACAGCAATTATGTCACATGTAAAGGCTTATTTAATAAGAGGTGCAAAATGTTCCTTGTGCTTTTACTCTGCAGCAATTAGATGTTACTGGTTAGCCTCAGAAAACGTGTGATTGGTTGCAGATTAAAAACATTGAAACTTTTCTTAAATAAGCCAGTTGTGTTTTTAGGTACTGTGCAACCTTAAGAGAAAATCGCAACCTCCAAACTGAGGAACAGTGAGAAAGTTTGAGAAAACAGAGGCAAAAAATACAACAAAGAACAACACTTTATCTCCAACTTGGATAGGAAGAGACTGCCTTCCCATGTCTAAATAGTATACCTTTCCCCATTAGTGTGATGTCTGGCACAGCAGTGGTCAGTCCTTTATTAGGAATATAGTCTTCCCTCGTTCAATCTGCATGCAAGCTTTTTGTTTCCTTTCAATATGTATATTTACTAATTGGCAAATTGAAGGAAACTGGCTTATTTTTCCTATAAATGTCTACGTGTATAAATGAATATATGCAGAAAGTGCTGGTATAAGCAAGACAATGTAAGAAAATGCAAATGGTGCTGAATGTTGAACAGACTAATCAAATTTCAATACACAAAGCAAGCAAAGGCAGTTCCATTGGGGGAATAAAGGGTTGTGGATTATAGGGTTAATTTGACTTGAAATTACGTTGAGGTTTTATAGCTCTGTGTGTTTTACATTTTGTGTTATATTACTACTATCTATACTAGGAATCATTTGTTGAAAGGGTTTCTCAACTGAAAAAAAATACTTTGACTGTATAGTTAACTAGCTTGCATTAACTAAAGAAAATATGTAGTAATGTAATACATTTTCTTGTATAGACTGATAAAACCCCTTTATCCTACAAAATCTGACAAATAAGGGCTGACACCACAATCACAAAAACCTGTAACTATGGGTATCACCTCTTTTTTTCCAAGCCAACGAATGGGGGTTTATTTAATAAGAGGTGTAAACGTTTGCCTGTGCTATTATTCTGCCACAACCAATCAGGGGGTTTTCTACTGCAGGCGACCAGTAAAAAGATACAAGCTAAATGGTTGTTCCAAATAAATAGACTTTTGCTCCTGTTATTACCTAAAATCAAGCACCTGACCAAACAAATACAGGTAGGGAAGCTCTAGTTAAAATGTTTAAAATGAATTCTGGATTTATTCATTGAAACCCACACACACTAGTATATAATTGTTCGTGTGCTAAAAGGAACATGTGAATAGTCCTATTGAACAGTTTAAATAAGGTTAAAGAGCCAGGACACTGCACTTTCTTGGCTATCCTCCTATCTCTCTGGTAGGACCTTTAAGTGTTTTTCACTCTGAAATTAGTTCCACTCCTCGCCCCCTCCCTGTGGGGGTCTCGCAGGGCTCAGTACTCGGTCCTCTTCTTTTCTCCATCTACACCTAAGGCCTTGGACTGCTCATTAGTTCATTTGGGTTCCAGTATCACCTGTATGCGGACGATACCCAAATTTACATCTCTATCCCAGATCTCCCTCCAGTGACATCCCAGGTCCCCGACTGCCTTAGTGCCATCTCTGCCTTCTTGTCCTCCCGCTTCCTCAAACTAAACATGGACAAGACTGAACTTGTCCTTTTCCCACCCTCACGATCTGTTCCCCTCCCTAGTCTTACTATTAATATTAACAACAAAGCCATATTCCCATCTCCTCATGTCCGCTGCCTGGGAATAACGCTCTAGTCTGATCTTTGCTTTAAACCTCAAGTCAATTCGCTTGCCAACTCCTGTCGGCTCCAACTCAAAAACATCTCCCGCATTCAACCCTTCCTCTCAAAGGAAGCTACAAAAATCCTAGTCCATGCCCTAATCATATCCCGGCTAGACTACTGCAACACACTCCTGTGTGGTTTACCAAACAACCACCTGGCACCGCTTCAATCCATTCTCAACTCTGCTGCCCGGCTCATTCATTTCTCCTCTCTAATGCCTCTCCTCTCTGTCAGTCCCTCCACTGGTTGCCCATCACGCAAAGGATCCAGTTCAAACTGCTTACCTTATCCTATAAAGCACTATCCAACACAGCCCCTCCATATATCTCAGAGCTGATCCAGCGATACCGTCCCAGGCGTAACCTCCACTCCGCAAACGATACCCTCCTCTCATCCACTCTGGTCACCTCTTCCCATGCCCGCATTCAGGACTTTACTCGTGCTGCCCCTCTGCTGTGGAACTCCCTCCATCTGTCCATCACTCACCGTCCCTTAACACCTTCAAACGTAACCTTAAAACCCACCTCTTTAGGCTAGCATATAACCTGGCCTAAACATTACCCCTCTTACTATCCAATATGATCCAACCCGCCTTTCACACTCCACTGCCAATCTATTTACAGCCTACTGATTCCCGTCACCTTATGTCTCACCCCCATATCCTCTAGTCTGTAAGCTCTGGGCAGGGTCCTCTCTCCTATTGTATCACGGTATTGATGTAAGAAACTCCTCACTCTGTTTACTTATATTATGTATTACCTGTGTATGTAATATGTATGACTTTGTATAACATGTATTACCTTGTATGAAATGTATGACTATGTAATTGTAAAGCACCACGAAAGATGTTGGCGCTATATAAATCAATAATAATAATAATAAAAAAGGGCATCTATAGTGAAATGTATACATTGCTCCAATCCAGACATAAAAAAGGTTATTGTATGCTGTCTTATTCCCACCTTCCTCTGTGGCTCCATGTTTGCCCACTTTCTGATTTACAGCAGAGCTCCCCCCTCCCCTCTCAGGCTGTGAACCAAGCCGCTTATGCGCATTAATCCTCCTACATGTCACGCTAACCTTTGTAAAAAAAAAAAAAAACGCGGTATGTAAGCATGTAGAGAGAAAATGTCTCTGTTCTAGAAATACTTGCAACATAAGGAATGGGAGGGGGGTGCATTAGAAGAGACCCAGTTCTGCCTTATCAGTGCAGCCCATCTCCCTTTGACAGGCAATAAATTAGTGAAAGCTGCTTCATTCTCCTTCCCTTTATTTCTGTTTTTAACCCAGTATTTACCAAGCATTTTAGTGAGCAGAAAGGAGTCATTGGGAGACTTGATGTAAAACTTGTGTAAGCCTACATACTACACCGTCATGGTGTATTGAAATCTTGACTTCTTTTAAATTATATTTAGCATGACAGAGGAGGAAACTGAAGAAAATAAAGGTACGCTGGGGGTTGGGGGGAATTATAGAACACATAGAAAGAAAAAACATTACATTTTCCCACTATAGATGCCCTTTAAAAAATAGTGAGAAGATACCTGGGCTTTGTTTTTCCTTGTAGTGTCAGTTAGAGGGAGGCCTGTTTGCCAGCCTGATAATGATCTAGTAGATTAAGGAAAACTATAGTGCGTATAAAGTTTTTTTCAAAAACAGTTAAAATAAAAAGCACCTTCTGCCAGGCTCCCTGAGTGCTTCAGCACTATCTTTAATACAGGAAGGCCCAGGGCACTAAACTGGCAGGTAAAAACTGAATGTGCTGCAGCTCCTAGACAAAACAAAATTGGGAGGTACGCATAATCAATCCTACCTCCCTGTCCCACGTAATTTTTATTTCTAAAAAGTTGATTTTTACAGTATAGTTGTCCTTTAAGGAGAATGCTGGCACCGGATAGTTGGAGGAAAAGTCTAGAATAGCAAGTATTGGAAGTTTCAGACCCTGATAAAGTCCCGTGGCTTGGGATAAAATGTAAGTCAAAGCTTTTTGTTGAGCTGCGGAATGGGGGTATGCCCTACCAGTGGATTCAATATAGTTTATGAAGGAAGCAAGATCATAACCACGTTATAAGAGGGGTACCAGGTGAAGTATTAGCAGCTCGTTGGATATACTGGTATTTAATATACATTCAGGGTTATTCAATAAAAGTTCTTATCGTTTAAAATGGTGCTAATTTTGCCCCAACCAATCAGATGTTAGCTTTTAAATATTAAATAAGATCTGATTGGTTTGGGCAAAATTAGCACCATTTTAAACGATAAGAACTTTTATTGAATCTCCTTGATTGTATCTTGTTTTTATATGGAAGGATTGTTGCAATAAAGGTTTGATACTTTTTTTATTGGTTTTCCCATTTTGGGATTTTTTAAACAGAACTCTCTTGCCCTGTGTGGTTACAAGTATTTTAAGTTGTATTAATGCTATTCTTATTTTGCATGGCAGTGTGAAGGATGTGGCAGGTTTGTGCAGGGATAAAGAACAAACGCTGTAGCTTCCAGTGTCATTGTCCCCCTGACTGCTCATTATAAACTTCATCAATCTCTACCCCTGTCTGTATCAATGACCTCAGCGCAAACCCAGCTCAAACTTCTTTTCCAGCAAGAAAAAAAAGGGTTTAGGAATTCATGCAAATCACATTAATTCCAGCATCTCCCCTGTGAACCAGCTATAAACTGCAGCCTAATTAAATATTTTTTAACGATGTGAGTAATTTTTGCCACAGGGTGGATTCGGGGGGAAACTTAATATGAAATCAAAAAAGCTGTTCCCAGCGTTGATTCTGTAAATTAATAACTAAGAGCCGAGTTAGGAAAGCTGCATAGGGAATTACAGAGGCTAGAGACAGAGGCATCATTCTGGCCTGTCATTCTACCTCCAACCCAAGTCCCTGCACAATGTGCTAACAGCTTAATCACTGCACCCTACTGCCATACTCAGCTCCACTAGTGCCAATGCTGGACTTTCCATTACACTACCTGACAGTACAGACACACTCATATCCATCATGGTTCTTCTCCAAGCAATTCATTGCTATTAAAGTGGTTTCCCGGATTGTGGCTAACAGATTTGAAATATAATCACTATCTTGACATTATATTACAATATATACAGACTTCACAGACATAGGTTTCTGCGCACCCCTCCTTCCTCCATATATAATGCCCCGGTGCTGCCTGATAGTATATATACAAAAAGGCACGTACAACAGCGCACTCGCAGATCTTTCTTTTAATTCCAATATTTAATACATGTGTATGACAAACATCGACACGTTTCGGCAAAGTGTAGCTGTCCTCAAGATATGATGTCATAATAAAGTGCATACCTATAACAACAGGTAAGTGATCTCCCACTCCCAAACTCTGCCCATCAAGCCCTTTACCCTTTCCATCTAAAATCCAACAATCCCCACCAAGTGCAGGAAAAACAATCCCAGTTTAAAATTATATATATATATATATATATATATATATATATATATATATACACACACTGTATATATAGTGAGGCACAACGGACATTTTAATTACACTTACAAAAACATTATAGCTTGGGCAGCAAAAAAATTGCAAAAATATGCCTGTGCTATAACTTTCTAACAGGTGATTCGTTGCTGAAGATTGTTAGTCCTGGCTAACTTGCCCAAGATTCTGGAAACTAACAAATCGGTAGAGATTTGAAATATACTTATATTTATACTGTTCTCTTTCCAAAACTCTCTTCACAGGTGGAACTGACTGGAAGCAGTGTTTTTGACTATGTACACCCAGGGGATCACGTGGAGATGGCAGAACAGCTTGGTATGAAACTTCCCCCTGGCCGAGGGCTTCTCTCTCAGAGTGCCAATGACGATGGAGCCAGCTCTGCATCCTCATCTTCCCAGTCAGAGACCCCCGAGCCGGGTGAGTGGAAGATCCAGAGAGCTTATTGGTAAGGTATTACCAGTAAGAAAGGCAAAAGCAGGAGTTACACTGTTTAAAGACACACCATCATTTTGTTATGGCCCATATTAAAAAAAAAACTGGGCTATAGACGGGTCTATATATTGTTAATGGAGGAGTTGTAATCAAATCATATATGAATGTCTGTTTGTGTGTGAGGATGTTCTCTAAGTGTGGGAAGTAGCAATTGCTCATGTCCTTTTATCCATTCTAAACCCCTTTTGTGAGTGCTAACTTATTGGTTTCTGAGACAACACGCAGATCAGCAAAGGTGACGCTTAGAGAATATTTATCTTGATAGGCATGTCTGAGAACATGAACCCCAAAAGTGTGTTTTTACAGTTTATTTGGGGGATGTATTTAGCAGAGGATGAATTAAAGGGGAGAAAGTCTAAAAACTAGATCCATGTCTTATCTCAGCCATTGCAACTCTCTACTCTCTAGTGGTAAAAATAAGCGTTCGTTACCCAGAGTGCTACAGGTCATACACAGCTGATGTACCGTATATACTCGAGTATAAGTCAAGGTTTTTAGGCTTTAAAAAAAAGCTAAAAATCCAGCCTCGACTTATACTCGAGTCACTAACCTCTTATCCAGTAATCCGGTGGCCGATCACTCCGATCCAGTGTTCTGACGGGTGACGTCACTACTCTCCGCCGGTCTCACTTCCCGAGTCTGGCGTCAGAGCAGTGGATTGGAGCGAGAGGCAGGCGGCTTACTGGATAAGAGGCGAGAGTATACATACAGTATCTTCTCTGCACTGCTCCGATCCTTCATTCTGTACCTTCGCTCAGGGGGTGGGGGGGAGGGTGCAATAGTCCCATGCAGTAAGCCCAATTCCTTGCCACTGAAGATGTTTGGAAACTACAACTCCCAGCAACTAAAGTTGTGGTTTTTTAAACATCTTCAGTCGCAAGGAATGGGGGTTACTGCATGAGATTACTGTCCATTTAAAGGGCAACTAATGACTCAAAACAATACAGAATTTGGTGGATGGTATCTATTGTTAAAAGGATGCCTTCTGATTCTGTATTGTTTTGAGGGTTTAAGTTGCCCTTTAAATGGACAGCAGAATTCCCATACAGTAGCCCCATGCAGTAATAGCTATACTGGATATGACTATTATTGTATGGGACTACTGTATGGGAATTTTGCTGTCCATTTAAAGGGCAACTAAAGCCTCAAAACAATACAGAATCAGAAAGTAGTGGTCATATATTCTACCCTAGACTTATACTCGAGTCAAACATGTTTTACTCATTTTCCAGGTAAAAATAGGTACTGTACCTCCACTTATACCCGGATCGACTTATACTTGAGTATATACGGGTAAATGGAATTCTGTAGATTGCACAATAACTAAATATGTGAATTGTGCATCTATCAAAGATACTAACCTGGCAAAATGCCCCCTATTATAGCCTGCGAAAAAAAGAGGCAATAAGTGTAGAGATATGTACCATATCCAGACCATACACAAACAGTAATTAGACACTAACACAATGCAATTGTGACCAGCCTTTATACCAAGGTCATGCGCTGCCCACCGCTTATTCCAGGAAAGCAAGATAAAGTCATGGCTTAGATCCCCTGCAGAATGGGGACACCAACAGAATAAAAAAAATGTCAAGTTTCCTTTCAGAGTCTGAGATTTACAGCAAGAATCAATGGGAAAGATGAGCAAAAAAGTAATTTATCTGGTGTCACGTTTTATATATCTATATATATAGTTAAGTTCTGTTTGGGCATCAGGGGCTGAAACTCCTTTGTAAATCAATCCTTTTACTGTCTATGTGCATTTAGGATTCACTAGCCAGAGCTCCTCGCAGCTTCTCCGTAAGGCAGTAAAGGGGGGGTCCATCCGCAGCTCTGTGCTCCCCCTCTTCTCCATTGTACTCCAACGATAATTCAAGCATTAGGGGAAAATCCATTTATAAATTAAACAAAATGACTTGATATCATCGCTCCCCAGTTCATCACGCTGTTCAAACAGCCACGAGATTGGCGTCTTGTCCTCGGCCTTCCGAGAGCCTTAGTAATTAGATCTGTGACGGATTTATCCTTTACTGATTGAAGCTTTAAATTAATTGAAGTTCCACATTTGTGGTTTTGTGTGGTTTTTTTTTCTTACATTGCGATTTTTTTTTCTTTCTGCTTCTGCCGATTCTCTGCGGTTCCGTCTCCAGGGGAAAGCTGGAAATCTTTTTGTATTTTTTCCCCTGTTGTACTCTTGTGTGTATTTTGGCACAAAAGCGACAGGGCTTTGGAATTGATAGCGATTTTGAGCCTCTGTGTGTTATTCAGTGTTCACCCCTAAAAGCCCCAGTGCTCAGAACATTTATTTCCTTTTGTTCTTGTGTGGATTTCAAACGTTACCCATTTTATAGGGGGGGGGGGTGTTGGGGATGTTAGAAGTTAAATAAAAATAATCTGTAGTGTGGTATCACTAATAGACTCTTGTCCTTACATATATTTATATACGGTATCTGGCCTCCTGATATCCAATATCTTGCCCCAAAGCAGGAATCTTCCACCTCTATGGTAATCCCTACATCCCTCTCCTCTCCCAGTCTGGGACTCATTTGCTAACATAAGTTCCATTTTGCACCAGAGTGCTTACCCTTAACAGGCAATCAGCAAATGATTTTGATCAGTCTAGTGCACAGAAATAATGAGAACAAATGGATGAAGGTTGCTATGGGTTACTGCACAGGTTTAGATCCAAACCAATAATATTTGAGGTATAGAGAGAATAAGAACTTACTGGTCACCCCCATTCAAACATAGTGTACAGTTCTACAGGGATCTAGATGTTATCCACATCTACACATATGGGGAGATTCTTATCTGGAAAGTGATCGCAAAAAATCTACTCCTAGTTAGCTGCAAGTAGCGTTTTATATACAGGGTAATAATTATATCCTTATAAACTGTGCTAAGCTATGTCCACAGTTATAATTGTTTTAGGACTAGGCCACACTTGTTTGTTTTAACACGTGTTACGATTGTGATCGGATTGCATGTTAAAAAGAGTACCCTAGTTTTAGCCAATTGTTGAGGCCACACTAGGTGCACCACACTGTTAATGGGAGTGCATGCGATCCGCAATCTCAGCACATATATTTTGTATTCTCGAACAAACAAACTGCAGTAGGATATACCAAAGTCTGTTGCAAAAAATTGTTCCTCTTTATTCACCCAATATGTGAGATAAAGGCAACGTTTCAGGTGGACCTCCACCCTTTATCAAGCCAAGAGTGGAGATCCACCCGAAACGTTGCCTGTATCTCACATACTGGGTGAATAAAGAGGAACAATTTTTAGCAACAGACTTTGGTGTATCCTACTGCAGTTTGTTTGTTCATGATTATTGACTGGTGAGCAGCCCAGGTGGCAGAGGAACCAATTTGGAGGAGTTATTCAATACCTTGTGAGTTTCTGTCATATTTTGTATTCTGTTAGCTATGTAAATCACACTTATTATAAGTGTGCACATAAAAATGTGGACACAAATTAATAGGCCCAATGCAAGCGCACGGCAAACGTGCACAGAAACACACAATACTTTTTTTGTATGTTGCAGCAGGGCCTTAGCCTTACTGTGAAATATATAGTGAATATTACACTCAATATTACAAGGGTGTATATATAAGGATATAAAAACTTACTAAGAAGTTCTATGACCGTAAGTACGTACGAGGCCACAGAATACGTTTAATACTCCAAGGTGATCTCTTAGATCCTTACATTTTAAAGTTGGGGGAGTTTTATTTCTTATAATACAAAAGTTTCAGTGTGTCATGTGACAACAATGACAAAGCTAAGCACCAATTATAACTGTGGGCATAGCTTAGCACAGTTTATAAGGATATAACTATTACCCTGTATATAAAATGCTACTTGCAGCTAACTAGGAATAGATTTTATTATTTTAACTGGTGGCAACAAGCCAATCTGTCCCCTGAGCATATAATAGAAAGCCATATTTGAAGTAATAGCACCAAACCCCCTGATGTGACATGGGCCTCAGCCATTGAGACTTAATAAAAGCCCAGCAGCGAGGGGAAGGCGGCCTGCTTTGCTGGTATCAGGTACAAATGACTCAGACTTGTGCAGCAATGAGCGATAGATGGCATCTCACTTTTACTGATATTCACAAACAACCTCCTAGACAGAAAAATAGAGTGCACGTCCCTGCTGGATGTCTGGGGAGCGAGAGCGAAGAGCCCAAAGGCTAATTTGACAGTATAAAAGAACAGACATGTACACAGACGGCAGTGCAGTTTTCCTCTGCTATGGCAGACAATAAAGACAGATAAGGTGAGGACTATAAAGATCTCGAGAATGTTATCAATAAGAGCAGAGAAGCAATCTCCCTGATAATGCAGCACAGCGTTTGTAGCCAGTTCTGTTCCCGATCTCTCCCCGGCCCTTGTTCTCCATCTTTCTTTTTGGAATTTCTATGTTATTTTTATTTCTCTTGCTGATGTTTCTGCTTTTATACCTCTCCCCCTTTCTATTCCCTTCATCTCTCCTCTTTCCTCTTCCCCCCATCTCTTAAACCGTTCTCCTCTCTCCTCCTCTCAGAGTGTTGCGGGCTGTTCTCTCGTGGCTTGCTAGCAATTCAATTACAGAGGCGAGAGATAGCGAGTCTCTGGCGGAGAGAGGGCCCCGGCTGACAAGAAATATGACAGCCTACTTACAGGGTGTTTATGCAATTAAACTCACCCTCACCATACCTGCTGAATGATAAATGACCGGGCCAATGGGCTTAACAGTGTGTGTACCTGTGAGCGTACGTATAGGTTATGTGTGCAAGATGGGAAATGTCTATCTGTGCAGCTGCAGGTATCTGCATCACAGGAGTTTATAAATCACATATGCATTTCATTGATTTTATTATCCCGAGTGCACTCAACTCCCTGTGTGAATATCTCTTTATAGCTGGTTTCTGCATATAGAACTTACATGCCAACACTTTAAGCTGGGAGCGTGTTAGGGGGTGGTTTATGAAATAATGGCAATTTATAGTTTGCCAAATGTCAATCAGGATATGTGGATGTGCAAGAAATTATGGAAAGTTGTACGTAAACGTGTGCTTATGGCAGAGAGAGCACTTGCCTTATACACCCAGCTATAGAGGGTCTCTTCGCAGCAATAGAGGAGCTAGATAACCCTGGCTCACTGGCTCACCCTGGCTCACACTATTATTTGTGCTGTACTTTTCATCAGATAAAATGTGAATTTACACAAAAAAAATTAAAATAGATTGATGCATTGGTGTTTAATACGTAGAAGTGTAATGGAAGTCTTTTATATGATTTTGTTTGTTCACAGTGTATTTCGCCTTCACTAATTAAGTTAAACCATGTGTATGGAGTGGATCCAAGGCTTGCTTTATAAAAACATTGAGGCCATCTTTTGAAATTACCAATTTCGGTAACAAAATATTGCCTTCTTGGCCTAAGATATTATTTTAATGGTAATTCCAAAAGCATTAAATACACTCTGTGATATATCTTTATGAAAGAGATCCCTGATCCCTAACACCTTGCTGTTATACTGTATACTGATTGGGACACATTCCAGGGTATTTACTATCAACAGATTCTTGTACAAGTCATTCTAAATTGAGAAATCCAGTCGGATGACTAGTGTAACGTCTTCAAGAACTAAACTTCAAGTCCAGTCGATCTAACTGAATACAACAGAAATACCATGACCTGGATGAATGAGAACCTTCACAAGCATCTTTATAAGGCTGGGTACACACCATCTAATTTTTCAGACCAAGTGACCGATATTACCGTGTATAAGTCAAATTGGATGTGTATTTGCGGATGGCAGCGACCATATCCAGATCAAAGTAAGGACTATCAGGTTTGTTGGAAAATCACTGCCAATCGTGCGGTGAACTGTTGGCTGCGACTACTTTTGCCGTAACTGACAGTGATTCGCCCTGGCCAACTGCTCGCTAGTGGTAGCCAGTCGGTCAAGATGAAAAATTTGCGGTTGTGTACCCGGCCTAAAAGAAACAAAAAATTTTGCTGATATGCTCCACTTTTGTAACATGATGACTGATATAAATATGTTTTGTGTTAGCATTGTACCTCCCATAATCCATTAGTCGAAGGATAATCACAATGCTTACAGGCTTTTTCTTAATTCCTGATGTATGGGTCCCTGGTAGTTATAAATAAATGGTACATTTCCTAAAAAAGGGCAACTATACACTAAAAACAACTCCCCCACCTATAATTATATGGGAGGTAGGAGCAATTGTTTACACCCATTGTTTTACTTTCATTTTAAAGCCATTAAATTTTTAATGTAAAATATTGTTACAAATATAATTCAAGAGTCAGGTAGGCCAATGAATTGTAATGATATTTCTAATCGGACACAGCAACCAGGTGCTGCAAGCAGTCAGTGACAAAACTTCTAAACCAAACTACTTTCAAACTAAAGTAGAATGGGAGGTAAAACGAAAATGGGGATTGTGGGGCTGAACTTCATGAGGTAAAATTTTTCTTAGGAGGGTGGACATGCCTGCAGGGGACCTGGACGGGGCCACAAAATAATACAGAGTCCTCTGCACTCGCACCAAGTGTGGGTGCTCACTCCTCAAAGTAATCCAACCCTTAATGGATATATTATACAGGAATAACGAATGGCAAGGGTGGCACTCCAAATAATAACTTTATTGATACAGACCACACGACATCTCACAACGTTTCGGGGGGTAATAAATGTGCCCCCTTACTCAGGTTTGGCTCAGGGCCCCATAACAACTGCTATGTTTGCTATAGTGATTCCTACGCCCCTGTTTGTAGGGTGTAGACAATCCAGACAAACTTCTCGTCCTTCCATCTGCTTACTTACAGCCGATGTAACCTGTTGATTTTGTTAATGAATTGTGAGTACAAAATCCTTACAGCCACTCAGGTGTTAACCTCTCGCCATTAATCCCGTTAATTCTTTGTGAATAGCAAGTAGCTGAGACCTTGTGAGAAGCCGAACCATTTATTCAGAGCGAGCACTTTTTTTTTTCTTTATCATAATTATTTCCAAGTCAGATCTCCTCCCTGATTTCCTAACGGGCCTCTCTCTCGCCTAACAACATCCCGGATCCAGAGGCCGTGATAATTCAAACCCCAAGCCTCTCGGGTCCTGTACCTTTTCTTTTTCTTATATTTTTTTTTTCTCTTTTTTTATTCAGCTTTTTTTTTCCAAGGACATTTTTTATTACAAAGCTGCTGAAATTTGCATATTAATTTGTTCCTTTCAATTTCTCTTTTTTTTAAGATTAGACGTGACAGCCGGGTATCAGAGCTTGCGTTTGTCAGAGCGAATAAAACAGGGAAACACACCGGAATTGTTATGAGGAGGAGACTAGAGGGAGACTAAATCCACTCAATCTCTGCCATGTAACCCTTTCCCTTACTGTTATACAGCAATAGGCAGTGCGTGTGACAGGAGACGCCTTACTTGGAAGCGTTGGTAATGTTAGCTTTAAGATCAGGGTGCCAGCTAAAGAATAGGAGACCAGACAATCAGGGATGTAATTTCAACTTTCTGGTATTTATAGGCAGCCATTGAGCAGGGGCATTCTAAGGTCGGTACAGTACATATGGGCCTGTGTTTAACCAGATGGAATTAAAATGACACAAATGATATCTTAAACTGACCAATCATGTGGTATATTGAACTTAACATCTAGGAAACTGACATGTCTGATCTTTTTCGGACTATTTTGACAAAAAGTCACCTGACAGTGATTAGCCTACCAGCCTATCTGCTGATCCCAGATGATGGGAAATGTCAACCTACACCAGCCCTAGGAGTTGTTTTTAATCAATAGATGCAGTTCTTTGGGATTGTATTTAGTCATGGCCATTTTATTTCCCTAAGCAAGTCTCTCCTGGTCCCATTCCGCTTCCCCACTCAAATTTCCCCCAAACCAACTCTTTCATTCGTCTTTGGGTAGATTAAAAAACCTGAAGAAATTGACAGAGATAGGGGGAGATTTAATCGGCTATCTTTAGTTGACTTTTTCAGACACATTCAGGCTTATTAAAGGTTCATACATTATAACTCGCCTCCCGATTGATCCCGCAACATTCAATCAGTTCTTCCAGTTTTTCTTTGAGCCTGACAAACGATGGCAAAATGAATGGGTTAGGCGGGACTTTCACAATCGTATGTTGTGAAGACGAACGGTTAGGGCTAGCACGTTTTTCACGCGTTTGCGCTCACATTTCGTGATTGCGCCCATGATTTTCGCTAAAATGGAAATCGCGGGAATGCAAAAATTCACGCGATTTCGCATCCGTTCGCGTTTTGGTAACGCATGCGTTCACCATTTTTGCTGTGTTAACGCATGCGTTTCCATAACGCAAAATATCGAAAACGCACAAGAATCGCGCACACAATTGCGTGCGATAACGCTCGTGATTTTGTGCGCAATTCCTGTGCGTTGCAGTGTGGCCTCACCCTTAAAGGCGAATCTAGAAGAATTGATTAAATGTTGTGAGATCTGTGAGGTGGTGTATGGGCACCTTTAGAGTTGCAAAAAATTGCCCGTGCTATTAATTTGTTTCAACCAATCAGATGATACCTTTCCACTGGTCCACTGGAAAATATTTAATAACATCTAATTGGTTGAGGAAAATGTAAAGCACCTTTTTTTAAATAATACCAAATTATAGTCACGCTTAGAAAAGGCTGAACATAGCCCAGATGATTATACTGTACACAGGGAGGCAACGGGGAACTAGATCAGCAACATTATGGCTAATAAGAATCCCTGTCTTCAAAACTAAATATATGTATATATATGGCACCCTCCAAACTCTCAGTGCCCTAGCAGTTCACCTGGGTCACTTATGGCTAGAAATGACCCTGTGTTCAGTTATGTCAATACTAAGAAATTATTATTATGCAATAATAATGTGTTTATTACTTGATTTTCCAGGAACCTTGTTGGGCATTGGGGTCCCTCCTGCACTGGGTATCACATGACCTGAGCATCAAAGTTGCCTAACTCTACTGTAGAACCTGCATAATACAGTAGCTGTCTTGAGGCAATGCTGCAATTATAAAGAAACCACTTTATACATTGAGTCAGAGGGGTAACTACACAGGGGGAAGCCCCTACAACCCCGGAGCGTCTTACTCTTCCTCCCACATAATACATAGCTCCCCCAAGTACACCACTCTAGATAAAGCAGGTAGGGGGCCCAATTATAGTTTTGCTGAGGGCCCAGTAATTTCTAGATGTCCAGTTCATAGGTACAGTTTCTCTTACCTGTGTGTGTATATATATATTATAAAGTGTGTAACACAGTGAGACATATTGCACATTTTGTTCCAGTGTTAATATAAAGGGGCTAAAACAGAGAATATTTCTTTACTAATCAAAGTACATTGAGCTTACATGACACAATTAGTGAGTTAGTATTTCTCAGTAACCCTCAACATAGACCGTTGAACCTTCAGAGCCCTAAAGGGATTCTAATAGGGACTGAGGCTTTGCTGAGATTTAGAACATAAGCACAGAGTGGGCAATGCATCGGATATTATACGGCCCTAGCAACATGACCCTAATCACAGAGTCTGCTTGCAAATCGGTGAAGCAGACAGTAAATGAGGTGCAAAGGCTCTGCATTATGGAAGTTAGCCCCAAACCTGTAGATTTAATGGGCTGCTGTTATCGGAGGCGCTGTGATCAAATCTGCAGGAGTTGATCCTCTGATGTAGAAAATCAGACCTGACAGGTCAGAAAGTGCAGAAAATGTGTATATCCTACAATTGGCATTGGGCTTGTCAGTCAATGGAACACTTACTGGTCTTGTCACACGTTTTGCAATGATTCTATGGTGGTTAAGTAGAGGCTGCAGATTGCCAAAGGACTCATCACAATGGCAGGAATGGAAAGAGATGCAAATAGCAATGTAATAGCCATGATCACTTGTGGAATAGTCACTGGGATAAATCTATTAGCACCATTTCCCCTTCACATCAGAGGAACTAACCAGTGTTGTTCTATAGCCTTGATTTTACCTTTACAGTGTGACATATATTTACTATAGTTTAGTGTATAGGAGATATGGCTGAAACTTATGGAGTTGTCACAAGGTTTATATAATTAAAAGAAAGACAGGACTATATAGAGAGCAGTATGTGTGCCTGTGTATAAGGAATATATAGAGAGCAGTATGTGTGCCTGTGTATAAGGAATATATAGAGAGCAGTATGTGTGCCTGTGTATAAGGAATATATAGAGAGCAGTATGTGTGTTGTGTACGTATAAGGAATATATAGAGAGCAGTATGTGTGTCTGTGTACCGTATAAGGAATATATAGAGAGCAGTAGGTGTGCCTGTGTATAAGGAATATATAGAGAGCAGTATGTGTACTTGTGTGTAAGGAATATATAGAGAGCAGTATGTGTGTCTGTGTACCGTATAAGAAATATATAGAGAGCAGTATGTGTGTCTGTGTACCGTATAAGGAATATATAGAGAGCAGTATGTGTGTCCTGTGTATAAGGAATATATAGAGAGCAGTATGTGTACTGTGGTGTAAGGAATATAGAGAGCAGATATGTGTGTCTGTGTACCGTATAAAATATATAGAGAGCAGTATGTGTGTCTGTGTACCGTATAAGGAATATATAGAGAGCAGTATGTGTGTCTGTGTACCGTATAAGGAATATATAGAGAGCAGTATGTGTGCCTGTGTACCGTATAAGAAATATATAGAGAGCAGTATGTGTGTCTGTGTACCGTATAAGAAATATATAGAGAGCAGTATGTGTGTCTGTGTACCGGATAAGAAATATATAGAGAGCAGTATGTGTGTCTGTGTACCGTAATAAGGAATATATAGAGAGCAGTATGTGTGTCTGTGTACCGTATAAGGAATATATAGAGAGCAGTATGTGTGCCTGTGTACCGTATAAGAATATATAGAGAGCGTATGTGTTCTGTGTACCGTATAAGAAATATATAGAGAGCAGTATGTGTGTCTGTGTACCGATAAGAAATATTAAGAGGCAGTATGTGTGTCTGTGTACCGTATAAGGAATATATAGAGAGCAGTATGTGTGCCTGTGTATAAGGAATATATAGAGAGCAGTATGTGTGCTTGTGTATAAGGAATATATAGAAAGCAGTATGGTGCCTGTGTATAAGGAATATATAGAGAGCAGTATGTGTGCCTGTGTTTAAGGAATATATAGAACAATATGTGTGCCTGTGTATAAGTAGATATCTAGTTGTTCATTCATTTCCAGATAGCAATCAAACTCTTCTAAAATGCATAGCAGTTAATACAGAACAGTAACTTTGTGCAATATTCTGTACAGAGCCAATGGATTGCACAGAACCTACACCCAGCTGTCTCCTCCCAGTGGCTCTGGGCTTAATAGAAAATGGATCAGTGGATCAGCATATATCACCTGGCATACCCACCAACTGCCATCAAAAAGGAACTGGAAAGTAGATGGTTTTAGAGTAAATACAGGTATAGTGTAATAGACAAAATAGAGAGAGTCTATATGGTGTGGGCAAAATGTCCCAATGTCACATGGGAAGGATATTTTAAAACTTTTAATATATTGAAAAGTGCTGATACAGAAAACAATAGGCTGAGCAGGGCGTTAAAAAGGACACTTTATTAATAGTACAATAGGTAAGAAATAATTAAAGGGTATCTCCACAGCTTAAAATTATTTTTGATATTTAGTTTTATTGGAAAATGGGAGGTAAAGGAGCTGTGTCTTACCTCCTGTTCTTCAATAAAACCTGCAGGAGCCAGCAGAGAATAAGGTACTTACGCGATTGCTCAGGCGAAATACCTTACCTTCTCTCTCAGCTCCTGCACAGGACACAGTTCCTTTACCTCCCATTTTTCAATTAAACTTAAATAGCAAAAAAAAAATGTAAGCAGTGGAGATACCCTTTAAGGATACACTATTATCGTACCATTATTATTCATGCCATTAAAAAATTCCAGCCTGTCTGAAAAGGAGCAATTTTCTTATTCACCACAAATGATACAATTATGATACGATAATCAAATACTATCTGATTGTATTGCTACATGCATGGGATCGTTTGTAAAGAGAGTTGTTTTGCCTCAAAATTGCGGAAGTTTGGGAATGAATTACAGATAATGTGCATAATGGAGAGCAGCAGAAGATTAATCAAATGACCACAAAAATCAACAAATAATAAAACCAAAGGCAGCAAACCATTGCTGTTCCAAGTATAAGAAACCCAAACACCTGAGGGCACTAATATGCAGCAGAGGTCAACAGAGAAAAACTTACAAAACAATTCAACAAAAATGGAGTCTGGGGCATTGGTTGTGCTTCTATGTGTCTGTACCTACCTTTCTGTGCTCTAAAGTGTTTAATGGCAGAACTGTGGGTTATAAAAATTCACATATTCTCTGGAACTTTTATAATTGTGATGGCGCATTTAGTGAAAATTTTGTAACCAAAAAGTTGAAAAGTTAAAAATTGTGATGAAATTCGATGTTGAAAATTAAAAATTTTACTTGGTTCAATCGGGATTTTCACATTCCGTGAAACTGCCAGATGGAAAAAAACTCACTGGTTTCATTTCTCTTCAGTCGTGTGGGAAGGGCAGATCCGTGACATAAGGTTACTGAACACATCCATGGCTTCTAATCTATCTGATATGTTTGAATAAGTGCTCACATTACAGGGATTGTTGCAGTTTGATGTGGGTTTAATACTAAGCATTAGTAGTAGCCAAGAGAAAGCATTAGAGAAAGGAGATCATTTAGAGAAGTAGGAGGACCCTGGCACGGAGTATCCAATACACATAACCCCATGACCTGTAGTGAACATCTATTTTTACAGCAGGTTGTATGAGAAGAAATCTTCCAGCCCGGTGGGAAAGGGGCTTGTGTGTAGCTTACAATGTCTGGCCCTTGGTTTCACATCAAAGACCAAGCTCCAGTGCAACACACCCACAGCGTTCTCTGCCACTCCAACCTGTTCATTAGATATGTGCCTCATCCATTATTAGCAGTCCTCGCTGTGACACAGGGACAATTTCTGTTTTGAAATATTGAACGCATTTCCAGGCTCACGCTGTGCGTGTGGAGAAGAGTAGAAGAGGGGGGGGGCCACAGAGCCAACCCCCCCTTCATCTCTTTGCCGCCTTTAACAATCCATCTCTCTCCTCTCATAGCTGTGAGGCCTCATTGGGGATACATACATTAAGCCCTTTAAATCGTTTATAATAAATCTTTGTCTAAGGCTCATTTTGACAGTCTCTCTCCCTCTTGCTCGCTCGCTCGCTCTCTCTCTTTATCTGACCCTTTTAAAAGAGCTTCTTTTAAAAGAGAATCCTCAATAGTCTGCTAATCCACTGGGTGTACTGACAGAGAGAGACAAGAAAGGGAAAAGATACAGCCCCAGGAAATATACACACACAACACTGCGCGTTTACACAGAGCTCATGCCTGCAGCCCACTGGTTAACCCCTTCTCTGTCACCGAAATCGCCCGCTCCATTTATCACTCTTTGACGTGCTTGACCCTTTTTTATTTACCGGTTGCATTGGCAATGAAAGGGTTAAACAAACTGAGCTTTTTGCAGTCCGCTGGGTAATTATAATGTAGTATCTACCCCTAGCAATAAAAATGTTAATTTTCCAGCTAGGGTGTAAACCTATTAATAATAATAGTAATTTCATCTGCTTGTTCATTTTGATTAACACACTTGTCTTGTGTTTATCTACCCTTAGAAAGAAAAATGCAAGAACACAGATTGGGTACATAGAACATTCTTTACATCTGCATTTATACCATTAAGTAGGAGTTGCCATATCACGTATCATTTCACCATAAGTGCTAAGCCACCCATATGTGCTGTAGAATTTACACAGACTTGTAAAAAGGGATTTATTACTAAGGGGCATATTTATAAAAAATCGAAATTAGCGCAAAAAAATTACTGCAGCACATCGCGGCCACGAAAATAGCGCTATCGCCGTATTTATAACGGCGAGCGCCATTGCCGCGATATGTATCGCGGCCGCGATGTGTTGCGGTAATTTTAAGTCCCTTAAAATCCCTTCCCGACGCCTCTGCTAAGGGGGCGGGGCATACGCCCACCCCGCCCACAACCCCCCCGCAGCGGCGGAGACCACCCACCGCCACTTCCCAGCAGATTACTGGAACGTTCTGAAATCTGATTGGTTAATGTAAAGCATGCAAACCAAGCATTAAAAAATTGACCAATCAGAAATGAATTAGGGTTTTCTGCAAACCTATATAAAGTGGTGCACTCTGCTGCGGAACTAAGATGCCATCGCAGTAGATGGCTGAAGAAAGAAGCGGTTGGCAACATAGGCTCCGCTGAGGCCGGCGGTGCCAGCGGGCTCACTGGCGGCCGCAGTGAGTCTGCCTGGCATCGGCGACCTGAGTGGTGTTGGTGTCGCCAGCCCGAAGACGTCGCGTCGAATCAAGACGCCGGCAACATCGGCCTCGTTGAGTTCGCCGGCACCCGCCGGGGGTACCCCTGGCGGCCGCAGGGGTACCTCTCGGAGGTCGGCGGCCTCGGCGGAGCTGGTGTCGTCGGGACTGGAAGAAAGAAGATGCCGCCCAAGGGCTCTTAAGTGCCGCACACTGGGGGTGACCCTGCAAAAGGCACTTGTAAGTGCTGCCAAAGGCCCTGATAGGGCCGGGGAGGGGGGTCCCGGTTCGCGCTGCGGGACCCCTTAAGCCCCAAAAGGCCTCCACCCCTCCCAGTGGCTCCCTCCCTTCCCCTCCCCGGGAGCAGCCGGGGCGATTGGAGGGGTTGCTGGGGAGGGGGTGCGCGGCGGGTGGTCGCGACCACCTGCTGCGGCCCCTTCCCGGCAGCCCCTCCTAGCCTCCCGTTCCGAGATTGCCGCGAGCGGGGAAGGGGTTGGGAGGGGCTACTGGGAAGCGGCGGCGGGTGGTCTCCGCCGCCGCGGGGGGTTGTGGGTGGGGTGGGCGTGCCTCCCGGGGCGGGTGCGACCACCCGTCGCGGGTTGCCTGCCCATCCCCGCCGTGGGGAGGCTAGTATCGGCTGTTTTCGAAGTAAAACAGCCGATACTAGCACTGCGATACACATACCGCCGCTTTATAAATAGAAGCGGCGGTAACAGGTAAGTATCGCCGTGAAGGGTTAACGATTCGTTAACTTTTCGCGGCCGTTTTTGGACATTTATAAATCGCGTTAAACACGATTTATGCGTTAATGTCAGTGAAAACGGCCACGAAAACTTAACGAAGCTTTATAAATATGCCCTTAAGTGTCGTAATATAGTTTATCCGCACTCCATAATGTGACTTACTCCGAATTTGCACATTGGTATTTAGAAAGCACTTTTATTGTCTGGAAATAGTTTTTTATTTAGTAAAAGGAATCATTTATATATGACTATATATAAAAAAATGGCCATTTAAAAGCAGAAAAGTGTTCAGGGGGGTATATGACTGCCAAATTTTTGTCTCTGAGGCAATAACATTCACATTAAGAAGCTTGAAATAATATGGGCAGTAGGAGTCAGTATTCCTACCTCCTATTATGCTTTCAGCACAGAGCAGCAATATCTTATAGCACGTTTTGTGCACTTTTGAGACCTATTGAGAGGGAAGCAGCACATAAGGCAAACTGCTACTAGAGATGAACCAGAACGCAGATCAGTACCCAGTTCAGAGGTGGTTTTCCGAGATCTGCGGATCGTGGACTTAACTGATCTTCCAGAATTCCGTTTTTTGGTTTTTACCTAACGACGTTGAGAAATTTTTGAAAATTGCAAAACAGTCGAGGATTTAAAATTTTCCCTTTTTTTCTCAGATTTTTTAAAACAATCCAGCAACATGTCCCAAATTCACCAATGACAGCTATTTTTATCAGTGCCAAATATTTGAAAAATCCATAACATTTTGAAATGACTAGAAATCTTAAAAATCTTAAAAATACTATGCGAAATGACAAAACAGGAAGTGTGTAAACCCCCTTTTTAAAGATTTTGGGCATTGATACTTGGCCCCCAGACCATTTCCCAGGTCCCTGAGCCATTAACAGTAAGTAACCATCGCTATTTATACCTTAAATGCAGGCAGAATGTTTGGATTTTTAATACCCATTGACTCTAGTGGGTCTGCTCGAAAAAATTTTTTCGAAAACCTGTGAGGGGAACGGGTTTTTGCAAGTTTGGCCATCTCTAAAGTTGCTACATGCACCACTCCTACTAGTAGTGCTACTGGATGCCACAGATGAATAAAGTAATATAGCAGCTCAAACCCATGCAGAAGTATAAGCATGCAGAGAAATATTGCTCTTTACTGAAACAACTGTCCATTAAATATATTTCAATTGTAAATATGCTGAGGAAGAACGTCAGAATACAGAATGAAAGTGTAATTTCTTACAAAATAATAAAAATAATGTTAACCCCTATCTCAAAAAAAACATCCTAGAATGTTCCAAACCACCAGTGTGCAATGGTACAGTAATGGCAATTGGATAAAAGCCAGGGGAAGATACTATAGTTTTGAAGATTAAATCGCTGAATACCAAGGCCAGACAATTAATGTTTTATTATGGATGCCTCTAGAAGCTGAGTTTATTACAGAATCCACAAATCTCCAGGCAATTGTTTCCAAACCAGTAATACACACATGCAGAGACACAAAACACTCAGCCGCAGGAATAATTTTCCATGTATTTTGATAGACAAGTATATATTTTTCCTTAATTTGAATGATTTATTTTGTACAGTGGAAATAAAGGTTTCCATAATGCAATGGGGTGTATAGACCGGTGTTTCTCGATCTTTATACCCATGGGGAACTCTTGACACCATTTTTAATGCCTCGGGGAACCCTTACATAAAATATTATTATATGTTTTTCATATAATCCAAAAACATAATTTATACAAATATAACAGATAGAATTTATATATATATAAATTAAAGGACAATTACACTGTAAAAATCAACTTTTTAAAAAAACCTGGGGCAGGGAGGTAGGAATGATTAATCCTTTCCAATTTTCATCTGCCTGGTTAGTGTCCTGGACCTTCCTATAAACATATTGCTGAAGCCAGTAGGAAACCTGCTGACTTGCTGACGCTCCTCCCAGAAATTATATTGGGAGGTAGGAATTATCAATCCTACCTTCCTGTACCAGGTACTTTTCATTTTGGTTGTTTTTTTTTATTTACTTTATGAGCAATAAAGTTCTCCTTTAATATATCTTGCAATTAAATTCATTGGAAAGGTGTATTTTTACAATACCTATCACTGTTTCTAGAGAAGCTCCTAGCCAACCTACTTCCTAATCTGAATCCATGCCAAACAAGAATACGCAAAAAAAAATTTAAATAAATATTGCCACATATTGTGGCCTTTTAAATAGTCATCCATTTGACAGCAGGGTAATTTTTTTATACTTTCTAAAGGATTTATAGCGTGTTGTCCTGATATGCGGGAACTAAAGGATTAAGGTGATACAGTTGAGCACCTTTACAGCTCGGGTGATAGGCGAGACTGGCCTATAAACATGTCACTGATATCCGTATACTTTTGTCCTATGATAAACTGACCAATAAACATGTCTCTACCATTAGTATACTCTGCACCGTGGAGACAATTGCACATAAATTTGTCACAACCTACAGTCCATACTGAGCCATAACCATGTCACTACTCTTAGTACATTTTAGATTAAGGTAAATGGACTCATAAATATGTCACTGGCATGAGTATACTTTGCTGTCCAATAAATACAGAACTGCCTATAGTAAGCCCACTTACAGACTCGGCTTGACCTGCCATTAGTATAATTGGGATACTGGAGAGTTTCTGACCTATCAGGATAAAGCTTTCAATTGAATTACTTTGTCCTTATGTGAACTGGGATTAGGTGATCAATTCACATGTTGATGTCATTTTTTGCATTTTAATTCTGTAGTATGTAGGCCAGTTGTGATTGGTTACACACATACAACACTGTTGTAATGGTCACTGGTTACAAGATCTTATGTTCATTTGATTTTTAATGTGATATCGTTTTACCAATCAAGCCTTGTGCTTTAAATTTCCTTCTGCTCTCATTGTAACAGTATAGTTCTGCATGTATTCCATTTACACAAAATGCAAGTAGAGTTTTAGCTTGACTGAGCAGATGTGTCTACCGTAGACTCCAATGCAATATTACCATCTAGTGGACATTAATAGATGGCGCTGCACCTGTTTTTATTCTTAATGAATTCCTTATATCTGACAAACAATATGGCAGCTGTCACTCATGTGATTATATGCAAAAATGCAGATAAGCCATGTTTTATGTGCCTAATGAGTCATGTCCTCATAATGTTCTGTCTGTTAAGCCAAAATACATAAAAAAAATAATCCCTACTTATTAATATTTATATATCATTTAAAAAATGGCACTGTTGTTTATGTAGTTAGGTCATTTTGACGGCTCTCCCATAAATATAATACCCCAGTTAGGCCCTAGGTATATAGTGTGAACTGCAAATCAAATGTATTGTGATTGCTACAAACACACACATAGAGTATGTGTAAAGGCTTTGTTATTAGAGGGAAGATTCCATGCTACATTACTCGGCATTACCTTATATAGGGTAACACTTTTTATTGCACAGTGTCAACATGATCATTTAACCTGAATACAGAGTTTTTACTTTAGAAAAAACAACTTAAATAGACACAGACCAATACAGTAGATAGAATCAATTATAGATTACTATTAACCTCTACATTACCACACAGGGGTTTGAGATATAAAACAGTGACCATTAACCCTACATTATCAGACAGGAGTTTGAGATTTAAAACAGGGACTCAAGCAGAACTGATTGTTACAGCACGTCACCTCTCTCTGCTACAGACAGCCACTACACTTTCTCTCTGGCTTTCTGGTAACAAACTCTGGTGAACTCTGCTATGCATGAGTGTCCACAGAGAGGGCTCTGAGTGCCACCTATGGCATGCGTGCCAAAGGTTCGCCAGTCGCTACCACTGACCTAGAAAGTTAGTTTATGTATCCAGTCTGGTGACAGTTATAGTTACAATTTTTTAGCCACACAAATCACAAAAATTGTTACTGTAACAGAAGTGAGGCTGGATACATCTATTAACCAATCAGAAAAGGGACTACTAGAAGATTTTGTGTCAGAAAAATCGGCATCTTGGAAACCTTATGGAATGTAAAGTTATACCAAGTAATTTAAAGCTTCATGAGATTGTGTAAATTGTATCTATTGCCATAAAACAATTCTCCAAAGAAAGGTGTTTGTCTCCAAATACACCAAGGGGAAATTCAGCCAGTAAAGATTCCATGTAGTCCACCCTACCACTATCTGCTGTGATCCCACTCCGTGATAATAAACCAGCCAGATCACTCACAAGTGGAAACTTTTTGATCAGTTTTGGTCCTGCAGCTCTAATGAGCTTCTATAAGTTAGATCAGGAAGCCTGTGATAAAGGGAAAAAAGGAGAATTGCTAGTCAGAGAGCTGGACCCTTATATTTGCCTGTCAGCATCTCAGGTGTGTGGCATATGTACTATAGGACAGTTAGTCCTTAGACTGCTATGACTTTGTGTGACCCCTTATTTTGTTCTGCAGTGGAATCTACCAGCCCCGGGATTCTCCCTCAGGATAACTCTCTGGAACGGTCCTTTTTTATCAGGATGAAATCCACTCTTACCAAGAGAGGCGTGCACATCAAATCCTCGGGGTACAAGGTAAGTGCTGTACAAAGCCAGGGCCAATATAATAAAATGTTAAACTATACTCTGTATTGCAATGTAAAGGGTTCTGGGTAGCCGAGCATCAGGCTTTGTGCCCTAATGCTTACTTTGCCCCTTCCCTGTGCCCTTGCAGTGTTTACTGTCCTCTGTTTGTGATGTGCTATATCTTTGTTCCTGTTGCCCCTTTGAGCACCCAATCTCCTGTTCGCTGTTATCTCTGTTTCTCTCTTGGAGGAAGGGGAATAGTTTAGGTTTTAGTCTCTGTCCCACAAGCCCTCTTTTCTTTCTCTCTGCTCCCTCTTGCTTTGCTTTTCAACATCAAGGTCTTCTTGTTGCTTCCAAAATGTGTCTGGGAGAGAATTCCCCCCCAGGCTTCCTACATTCTAAAGGTGTCTTTGAAGAGCATCACTTTATAAAGAATCTAGATGGATTCACTCTCTTGAGGCAGAAAGGGGGACTGGGAGAGAGTGAGAATCCAATAAGACCAGAGGTGGTGAAGGGGAGGCCAGCTGCGCTGCCTGATTGCCTGAGACTTGCTTAGTGCATGGGCAACAGGGAATGCAGGGATCTGCAGTTCAATGACATCTGGAAGGGCACAAACTGATAGATAGATAGATAGATAGATAGATAGATGATAGATAGATAGATAGATAGATAGATAGATAGATAGATAGAGAGAAAGATAGATCAGACAGACAGGCAGATAGATGATAGATAGATTAGACAGACAGACAGACAGATAGACAGACAGACAGACAGACAGATAGATAGATAGATCAGACAGACAGAAAAGATGAGAAGATAGATCGAATCGATCGATCGATCGATAGATAGATAGATAGATAGATAGAGAGAAAAGATAGATCAGACAGACAGGCAGATAGATGATAGATAGATTAGACAGACAGATAGATAGATAGATAGATTAGACAGACAGACAGACAGACAGACAGACAGACAGACAGACAGACAGACAGACAGACAGACAGACAGACAGACAGACAGACAGACAGACAGACAGACAGACAGACAGACGAAGATAGATAGATAGATAGATAGATAGATAGATCAGACAGACAGAAAGATAGATGATAGATAGATAGATAAGATAGATGATAGATAGATAGATAGATAGATAGATAGATAGATAGATGATTAGATAAGATTAGAGGAGAGAGATTGATCGATAAGACAGACAGATATATGATAGATAGATTAGACAGACAGATAGATAGATAGATAGATAGATAGATAGATAGATAGATAGATAGATAGATAGAGAGAAATAAATAGATAGATCAGACAGACAGATAGATGATAGATAGATAGATCAGATAGATAGATAGATCAGATAGATAGATAGACAGACAGATAGATAGATCAGACAGACAGAAATATAGATAGATAGATAGATAGATAGATAGATAAGACGGACAGACAGATAGATAGATAGATAGATAGATAGATAGATAGATAGATAGATAGATAGATAGATAGATAGATAGATAGATAGATAGATTGGACAGACATACAGACAGACAGATAGATTAGACAGACAGACAGACAGATAGATAGATCAGACAGACAGAAAGATAGATGATAGATAGATAGATCAGACAGAAAGATAGATGATAGATAGATAGATGATTAGATAAGATTAGAGAGAGAGAGATTGATCAATAAGACACAGACAGACAGATAGATGATAGATAGATTAGACAGACAGACAGATAGATAGATCATAGATAGATAGATAGATCAGACAGACAGAAAGATAGATGATAGACAGATAGATAGATAGATTAGACAGACTGATAGACAGACAGGTTAACTTGAAGGTACAGAGCTTTTTCTCTTTAACAGACTTTAAAGTTTGTTAAAGATAAAAAGACCTACGAGTCTTAACCTATACATATACTGTAAAACATCTAACTGTATTTAAAGTAATTTCTTGTTTCACTGTTCTACTTGTGATAACCCACAGGTGTTTGAGCAGGGGTAAGAGACAGTGAGAATGCGGGGGAAATCAAAGAGCACGCTAGTCTTGCCTGGCTATGAAAGGGTTAACTTGTCAGGCTGGTGTTCTAGAGGTTAAGGTCATAGGAAGGAGTTGGGCTTTGTCGCACTGTGCACCTCCCCTTCCAGTGTCACTTTGGATTTAGCTGCTGAAATATATAAAAGTACCACAGGAGCCTCTGATGTGTTTCTTGCCACAAGCGATCCGGCAGCAAAACTCCCTGCATTTGTCAGAGAAGAGCTGCTCGCTCTCTTGTGCTTTTTTTTCCTTTTTCCTGGATTATTTGGTTTGTTCCGTATCCACCAAGCATGTACTTTATTTGCATAACTTTATACCATTATTACATAGTCATAGCTGCTTCTCCTGCTATTGATGTTTATTGCCAGTTCCACAACTCAGCCTTGGTCTAATTATATCTATAGAGTTATTGGAATGGATTAAAATGATTGGATATCATTAGGAAACATCCTAAGCCCCAGCATTGCATAAATGGGTTTAAAGGACGCCTGTGTGTTCAGTTTACAATTGTGATACCCTTTAAAGGTATGTCAGTGGTAAGAATTTCAACTTCAAAAATCATACGTTCGTCGTCCGATCCGATAATCGTACAATATCGGAATATCCTGCAATATGCCCCCCATAAATCGGCCATCTCTATACCAGCATTTAAACTGTTAAAATTGTTCCCCGAAGTTAGTGCTGTTGGTACCTGTACAAGGCAGTGTCTCTGTAGTGTAGGTATAGTTACCTGTGCAGGGCTGGACTGTAGCAGTGCCCTGACACCTAGAGTTTAGGAACACTGCCTTACAGATCTATATTGTATAAGCTCATCCCTGTTTCTTCGCTTCCACCTTTCCAATTGTTTCACATTTGTGCTCCCAGCATGACAGCAACCTCCTTATTTTGCAGGCAGGTGACATTTTGTTTTTTCCTTATGTATGCAGGTTATCCATGTCACTGGAAGACTTCGTCTCCGCATGTCTCTGTCTCACGGGCGACCGGGGGCTGGGCAAGTGATGGGTCTTGTCGTGGTGGCTCACGCTCTCCCTCCCCCAACCATCAACGAAGTTCGCATCGACTGCCACATGTTTGTTACACGTGTCAACATGGACCTCAATATTATATACTGTGAAAATAGGTACGTTAAATGAAAAGATTCAGAGGGAATGAGCTCAAGCAGGCGTTGCCTTTTGTTCTGCAATCAGACCGGTAATTACCAGGCGATGACCTGGCTTTGCTGTAGGTCAGTGCAGGTTTCCAGTCATTTTTCTGTAGAGTAGTGCAGAGTGAGGCATATTCTAGTAATCCGCTCCAGAAGTCATTGAATCCTGAAATTAAAAGTTCAATGCGAGTCCAAATGTAAACAAAGCTCAGAGACTGGTTGTACCGTCTCTGAGCTTTCCTTTCATCCCTGTATTATGCTTGGTCAAGTTTTACTAATCTGTAAAATAATAGTGGAATGTGGGGCTCACTAGAACAATCAATGTGGCAGATCAAACTCAGGAGACTCAGTGTCGTGTCAACCACGTGTGATCCAATCTTTCAGTCTGTCAATCTAAATCACAAGGTCCAGTCTTTCCCTCTCCAACAGTTCAGCCTTTTGGTCCACAGGGGGATGATTCAGATTATTTCTTATCGTAGAACATTAGTCTGGATGGTTAAGACCTGTCTGTGTAAGTGGTGGTACATATTAGCCAACCCTAGTCCAATATTCCTGATTGGTTAGCCAGTAAATATTATAATTATGCATAACCGATTGTGTGGTCTATTAAAGACCTTGTGATTGTATGGAAATTACAGTCATGTCTGATAATCTGCCACACGATTTTATGACAGTAAATTGTGGTTGAAATTGGTCACAGGGAAAATTCCATTCCTGTTGACATCTTGACCCAATCATGCGAATTATAGTTCTGGGCATACAATTTTCCATAAAAGGTGTGTACATGGACACTAGTGAGCTGTCGACCAGAAGGAAGCACTGTCGTTTGCGACAAAAGGAGCTGTGGCCGACAGTTCCCACAATCGAGCGTGCGGTCCAAAGAGTACTGCGCTGTCTGCATTGGTTTTCCATCACATCCGATCACCTGTTCATCCAATCCTGATGAATGAGCAGTCGGACACCGGTCACTGCAGCCTCCCAAAAACAACATCCAATAGTTCTGGCCAATCAAACAATACACCAATGTCGGTTGGTTGGCCCAAATTATTGGATGGTGTGTAGAACTTAAGATGGCCATACACATGTGATTCCGATTCTTCAACACATTAGGTGAACCTTGTAGCTTTGTCTAATTGTCTTTAGTAGTGTGTCTTCATATCATGATTGAACAAGCATAGCAATTAACAGCAGATCTTACAGAAATATAATGGAACATAAAAACTATGCTTAGACCTGATTACAACTGGAGGCCCATCAGAATTTTCAGAGGGAGCATTGCAAAAGTATTTAAAAAGAAAAATGCAATCGATTCAGGGTATGGAACTGCTGCCTTATCTTTTCTTTTATATTTAACCCATCATTCTCCTATAAATGATTGTCTTTAATGAAACCCAGTTCCACTCCCACATTATGTGATAAAGTCTCCCTAATAACCCAACAAGAGCAAGATCAAAATAACCCCCCTGTAAAATTATCACCATCAAATCAAGCGATCCTATAATAGCAATAGACCCTTTGCTCTCTCCAGGGTCTACCACAATGACTGTCCTCCATACTACAACTGCCAGTATTCCCTCTAAGGGGTTGCAGGCAGAGTTGTAGCTGGGAGTTGTAGTTTTTTTAAACATCTGATGGGCTGCAGGTTGAACATCACTAGATAGCTCTGGGGGTCAGCACATTTAGTGCAGAGCTGTACGGATCCATCCCCTGTTAAGTGTGAGTTGATTACACTTATCTGCGTTATCTGCATTCACAATATCAAGCATCACTTAAAGGAATTGTACACTGAAAAAAAGACTTTGCCTCATTTCAATCTATAAATAAATACATGTAAGCAGCACTTAACTCTGATGTGTTTGTGTTGCTGCATAACTTCAATCCAGTGCTTGAAGTTTTTGTTTTTGTTTTTGGGCGAGATAATTTCCCACCATGCTGTTCTCTTACCAACTGTCACCATTCCAGCAACAGCAAAACTATAACAGAAAAGATTATGAAACTAAGGCACTTGATTGACAGCTGAAATATAAGATGTTTGACTGGATATCTAAAAAAAATAAGGGACAGATCATCAAAAAAATGATACAGTGATAGTTGGGAAGAATTATAGTTTCCATTAATGAGCAATTTAAAAAATCTAATTTCCTAGTGTACCGTACATATTTTTAATAGAAATGTTTTACCGTTAATATTTTCCTAGACAATGTGCAGCCAGTCTCCTATCTTACTTTAGACAGAAGTGCAGCCCTGTAGTATGATCTGTATAATCTGCATTCAGTTTGCTGTCCAGTGTTGAATAGAAAGTCTACGCTGTGTGAAGTTGGGAGAAGACAATGCTAAATTGGTTAGGACAGCGGCACAGTTTCAACCTGTCCTGATAATTAGAAAGTGGAATTAAACGAGAAATGTTAAATGGAAACTCACCAACAGTTTGAACTTTACTGTTTGCAGTCAGTCTCTCTGCATTAGATAGAAGTCAACAACTTCTGAACCGCTATCTTAAATCTGTGTAGCTAAAAACGTTATTCAGTAGTGACTGCACCTGTCCTGGTACCAAATGGAAAAAGAGCGCTGGGCGAATTGGGATTCAGGCACACGCTCCTCTGTCACTAATACTCCATTTGGGAGGCAGATTACATAAGGCAGTGTCTGGACCTGGTAATTAATGTGCTGTTATGAGGTTACACTTCATTAGATAAAATGTAGAAACATTTATGGCTGTGCACTCTCCAAATGGAAAAGGCTATGCACACACCAAATGGAAAAGGCTGTGCACACACCAAATGGAAAAGGCTGTGCACACACCAAATGGAAAAGGATGTGCACACACCAAATGGAAAAGGATGTGCACACACCAAATGGAAAAGGCTGTGCACACACCAAATGGAAAAGGCTGTTGTGCACACACCAAATGGAAAAGGCTGTGCACACACAGGCCGACACTTCAGCCTAATCAAGCAAAATTGCAGTTGTAGCAAAAATTTGGTCTGATTGACTAACACGGCTAAATTTTTTTTTTTAAACAAATAATGGATTGGAGGAAGTGTAAATTGTTACCAATCACGTGGTTTTAAGTGGGCCATGGAAGAAACATTGGCAGTGATGCTTAAATACAAACCAGACAGACTACTAATTGTGTTTGATAATCAGATAGGAAAAATATTGTCTGGTGTGTAAACATCCTAAAGGTTATGGTCACAGACTTTATACAGCAGTATAAAGGGTGTTTTTTTTTCTTGCTAGTACTGTGATCTGTGACATCACCAAAATTTTGGGGTGTGCCTCTAAGTGTAAGTAAGGTTGGAGCATGCCCATTGCTGGGACAGAGCATCATCAGACATAAGCTGTACATAAGCCCTACCTCAGGACTTCTAAATCATTAAAGCTAGTCAGAACAAGCCTGAAAAGAAAACCCTTTCTTTCCTTAAGGTGCCCATAGGTACAGGGAGTATAGAGAATGGTTTTGAAAATAGCTTCAGGAAAGATTTTTTGGGGGGTGGGGCTTCTTACACAGAACATCATGTGATTGTCACAGACTCAGACAGACCAGGAACTGTAACTTTACAAGGCAATAACTCCAGAGATCCAGAGAAGCTGGAGCACTTGTATGGAGACCACAGTTACTGAAGTAAAAGGACTATAGAGTGCTCTGTGGCAGTCCTATATAATGAAATCGTTGGTACATTATTAATGCGCATGCACAATGGGAGAACGTGCACGACTATTACGTTTTTGCACACAAAGAATGCAGCAGCAATGCCCGTGTCCCTGTATGCGAGGGCCGTCATAGTCCTATTATTGTGAATAACAAAACCCTTATCGCTGAGGAAGTTGGGAAATTTTAGTTAATGTGAGCAGTGCAGACCCGGACAGTGTGTTAAGCGTGTGCAGGTTGGTGTGGGGTTGCAGTATACACAGCGATGTACAGTTCCTTCTTTTGTTCTGTGCTGCTTCATTAGCTGTTTCATTATTCATGGGATCTAATGATGATCATTGTTATTACTGCCATCCTTATTATTACCATTATTAGGGCTATTACAGGTTATTACACGCTTTGTCATTTATATCATTCACCAAGTAATATCCGCTGATTATTATAATTCCGATAGAGCCGCACGGAAAGCGTTGTGTCGCTCGCACTCTGGGTAATTAGTGGCCTCGTTGTTTTCCGCCTTCGCGATCCGACAGAAATAATTGCTCGTTAATTACTTCCAGTTACATTCACTTTTGAAAAAGTCTTCGCAAAGGACAAAAGGGGGATGTTTAACCCCCTGCGAGCCGAGGGATGGTGGTGACTTCGGGGGATTTCTTACCACTATTGTCAAGCTCTGTTAATGCGCAAAGGGTTACGGCTACCAGACCGATTATAGCAAAACACAAGGCGGCCTCTCATTGTTCATTTTCACAAATTTAATAACTCATTGGATGCCAAGGGGCTGTCAGCATCTGTCTTTGCTTGTGCTGCCCCCTGGAATGCAATGCCACGTTTGTAGGTTTGCAGCCAAGACAAACAGTGTGGGGTATAGTTACAGCATTGAAGGGTATATGGCCATTGTATTCTAGGCTTTTGCAACATGTTAAATACAAAAGCCTCCTTCCCCTTACATCCAAATGATTTCCTTTGTGATTAACCCCCTGCAGTGAATTGTAGCATCAGTCTTAAGTAATTTACATCTTGTTTTTACAGGATCCTTCAGTGTGACATGAAATGGTTAAATCAGTAATAACTTTTAAGATCCTCTATTCACAGTATGTTCTATCAGGCTGGTTCTCTGACAAGTCTTTTTTCTCTTTCTCATTTGGATATTGCAGGATCAGCGATTACATGGACCTCAATGCTGTGGATCTTATGGGTAAACGATGCTATCACTTTATCCATGCCGAGGATGTGGAAGGCATCAGGCACAGCCATCTAGACTGTAAGTATCCTTTACTATAGAGCTGCCCTGGTCATACACTCTTATCCCTTAGATAAGGGGCCCATACACGCAACAATCTTCATCATGCCACTGTACATGTGTACGATTGTCTAACGAGTGTTCCAATATTATTCTTGGTGGTGGACCATACCGGGATCGTACAATTATGATTGTTGCAGGTATGGGCCCCTTTAGAGATGTTAGAAAGTTTCTGCCAGTGCACAGTCAGAGAATGTATAAAGCTTAGAGGTGCATATAGTAACATAGTCCATCTCTATCCCCAACCTATCACCCAGCCCATCTCTATCCCCCACCTATCACCCAGCCCATCTCTATCCCCCACCTATCACCCAGCCCATCTCTATCCCCCAGCTATCACCCAGCCCATCTCTACCCCCACCTATCACTCAGCCCATCTCTATCCCCCACCTATCACCCAGCCCATCTCTATCACCCACCTATCACCCAGCCCATCTCTATCCCCCAGCTATCACCCAGCCCATCTCTACCCCCACCTATCACTCAGCCCATCTCTATCCCCCACCTGTCACCCAGCCCATCTCTATCCACCACCTATCACCCACCCATCTTTATCCCCCCCTATCACCCCATCCCATCTCTATCCCCACCTATCACCCATCTCTATCCCCCACCTATCACCCAGCCCATCTTTATCCCCCCCTATCACCCATCCCATCTCTATCCCCCACCCATCTCTATCCCCCACCTATCACCCAGCCCATCTTTATCCCCCACCTGTCACCCAGCCCATCTCTATCCCCCCCCTATCACCCATCTCTATCCCCCACCTATCACCCATCCCATCTCTATCCCCCACCTATCACCCAGCCCATCTCTACCCCCCACCTATCACTCAGCCCATCTCTATCCCCCACCTGTCACCCAGCCATCTCTATCCACCACCTATCACCCATCCCATCTCTATCCCCCACCTATCACCAGCCCATCTCTATCCCCCACCTATCACCCATCCCATCTCTTCACCCCACCTGTCACCCATCCAATCTCTATCCCCCACCTATCACCCAGCCATCTCTATCCCCCACCTATCACCCATCCCATCTCTATCCCCCAGCTATCACCCACCCATCTCTATCCCCCACCTATCACCCATCCCATCTCTATCCCCACCTATCACCCAGCCCATCTCTATCCCCCACCTATCACTCAGCCCATCTCTATCCCCAACCTATCCCCCAGCCCATCTCTATCCCCCACCTGTCACCCATCCCATCTCTATCCCCCACCTTCATCCAGCCCATCTCTTCCCCCACCTATCACCCATCCCATCCCTATCCCCCACCTATCACCCTCCATCTCTATCCCCCACCTATCACCCATCCCATCTCATCCCCCATCCCCCCCTGTCACCCATCCCATCTCTATCCCCCACCTGTCACCCATCCCATCTCTATCCCCCACCTATCATCCAGCCCTCTCTATCCCCCACCTATCACCCATCCATCCCTTCCCCCACCTATCACCCAGCCCATCTCTATCCACCACCTATCACCCCCCCTCTTTATCCCCCACCTATCCCACCCATCCCATCTCTATCCCCCACCTATCACCCACCCCATCTCTATCCCCCACCTATCACCCGCCCATCTTTATCCCCCACCTATCACCATCCCATCTCTATCCCCCATCTATCACCCATCTCTATCCCCCACCTATCACCCAGCCCATCTTATCCCCCACCTGTCACCCCCCATCTCTATCCCCCACCTATCACCCATCTCTATCCCCCACCTATCACCCCATCCCATCTCTATCCCCCACCTCTCACCCATCCCATCTCTATCCCCCACCTATCACCCAGCCCATCTCTATCCCCCACCTATCACCCAGCCCATCTCTAAGGGTAGTGTCAGGTTTGTTATTTTAATAGCGGGAGTATGGGGATATACAGTGGCTTATAACTTGCTGGATCAATGACGGTGTTCATTTAGCAATTTAGCTCAGTGTAAGTATCCATGTTGTATAAAGTACAAATATATGCCCCTCCTAAAGCTATTCAGGTTCCTCTTCCAACAGACTGTTGGTAAATATGTTATTCCAGAAGGTGATGCTACGGATTGTCATCCTTAGAAGGACAAAGTTGCCTATCCCTAGTAAAAGGCTCTACAACCCTGTTTAATGGGGCTTGATTTGTTTAATGGGGCTTGGGGTACAGGGGTACACCATGTAAACCAACAGTCCTGGCATTATCAGTAGTGACCTGTTACGTTTGCCTGGAATATAATCTTAATACAATTGTACGCGGAGCAGGCAGTGTACGGATTGATCGTCTCTTCACTGGCCTCTCCATGTTTTTCTTTTCTCTTTGGCTATATGTGACATTTGTATTCACATGCATTGCATTAGATTAATTACATTTCATAAAAATAGGAATTCCATTTGGGAGAGAGAATTAAATTTTAAATACTGTGACATTGTCATAGATAGATGAGACAAACAGATTATTGTGTAATTTGAATCTGGGGTTGTAGCAGTGATCAGACTGTGGTCTTATTGTGTTCCAAACACTGTTGTGTCTGTTAGATGACTGTGTTATTGTAGCAGCGTAGATTTTAAATAAAGCTCTGCTCATCAGGGTTCTAATCTCTTGCCCGTGATTGCGAGAACTGATTCAGGAACCAAACCCGAGGTTTCCACAAATTCCATTAAGATCAGTATCCTAGATACTAGGCCTGTTTTAATGACTGGGTCTTGTGTTAACAAAGTCAAGGCAACTTTACCACTTCAAATTTCGCCTACAGAGAATGGTTGCTGTGTTATGTATCGTTAGGAAATAAATTCTATTTCTTACATTTGCCTTGTGAGATCTGCCTGTAATTGTGTCTGTGAGGGACTAGCTTTACTGTGTATTTATTAAGCTGCACTGTTCATACTGTAGCAGTACACATTCTTAATTATCGTCTTGGTAAGGTTCAAAACCCATTAGTTCAGTATCTGTAGATTAAAGGGTAAGTCCATCCTTAAAAACAAAACAGTGCCTACTAGTTCCCTGAAAAGTTGTGTTTGATGAACACCTGCCCAGTGCTACATTGATTTGATGTTTATTAGACATTACTGGACAGGTAATGCTTTGCAACCAACAGACATTCTGCAGAGTATTTGGTCTGGGTGGTTTTCTGGAACGTTGAATAAATGTATGGGCAACTTTACTCGGTTCTGAAAGATGTAAATGCCTTCTCCCTGCATGCAGTCAATCATGGCCATGACAGCTGGCATGATGGAAAATCATTTATTGCTCTTTGTCTTACTGACTCCTGCACATGCTCAAGCTTGTTAAAAGCTTGTAGAGAACAGGGAGGAGTATCTACCTCTGTTGGAATGGGGCAATATTTGTCATTACGAATCTGCAACATCCATGGAGCTAAAGATAGCATTTGGGATCAGAGGCAAGTATCAAATGATCAGGCACATTATTATCAAGAGTATGCATACCCTGTTGCATGCCCACTGCAAAAGGTAGAGTTATGAGCAAGCATGGTTGTGTAAAAACTTGCTGAATTATTTTGTTCCACTATTAGATGTAAAGAAACATATTCTTTCTATACCTACTCATAGAGAAATGTATTATATACACTCACACTGAATGAAGGGGAGAATAGACTAAGGGGTTGGTATAATCCTTTAGTGCTAGCCCTAAAGAATCAAAACTGACCATTGAATGAGATTAGACATTTGGAGACACCTTAACATTGAAACAAAGTCTTACAGCTGTATTTACCTGCAACATTGGTATTAGAATTCTACAGATCTCTCGGCTTCTGTCACTGTCTCTGGGACACGTTTTCCTGCAACATCTGATAAATGGAATATGGATGTTCCAGCCATTTTATGGCTGTTTCCTTCAATGTTTAAAGACCTAATTGAGCCCTAAATTATGTAGAGCAGAAGCTGCCAGGAGCAGGCGGATATCATTTGGATCTCAGAAAGGTTATCCTGTCTGTCTCAGATGTGTGCTCAACTGATAAAATCTCCCGTACCATAGAAGGACATAAGAGAACATCCTGCCACCTGTTAAAATATTTGAGACCTCTTATTGGCAGGAACAATCCAATTGTATTAACAGGTTAAGTGGCTATAACACCTACTATATTAAAGTGTTGGAACGAAAAAAAACACAATGTGGAAGTCTAATCTATGATGCATTGATGTGATGATGTTTAAACTAAAATGATGATGGTAACTTGTTCGAATGACTACAAATAGTTGTTATGCCATAAGATGCTATGGTTATATACTTCAACACCTGGTAGTGTCATCAAGGAGACGTCACCGGCAGAGATACTAATTTTAGGATGTAGTGTGTACATATATTAGAAATAATAGTAGATTGGGTTACTTCCGCGCTATGGTGTGGTAGGGAATGTCTCCTTAAATAGGGTGGCTGCACTGCAAGTTGTCCACTGAATTGTTTATAAAATCTTTAAAAGTATCTTGCTTGCGCTTGGGGGTATGGGTAGGGGAAGGGTTAAAACAAGAAGTAAAAAATAAATAGGTTAAGATCAAGATCTCTGTAAAAAAACAGTTTAAAATGATTCTTCCATATATTAAAATTCAACCACTCACTTGTGTCTATCCACCACTAGGGGTAATGTAGGCTTCACTCTGTGCTGTTCTGATGCTTGTTTGGATACCTGATGAAGCTGTAAGGATTAAAACAGCGAAACGCGTAGGAACCACCTCACAAGCCACGACTTAAAGGGGCCACACCATAGCAGAGAGGTGCAACTTCAAAAACTGCTAATGGACATTTTCTGCAAGGTTTTTTAGTGCTTTTTATTGTTTTTAATTGCTATAATAAAGTTTGTTGGCAACCTTATTCCTGTGTGCAGAGGTTTTTGGGAACTATACAGACCAAGCAAGCATCAGAACAGCACAGAGTGAAGCCTACATTACCCCTAGTGGTGGATAGACACAAGTGAGTGGTTGAATTTTAATATATGGAAGTGTCATTTTAAACTGTTTTTTTACAGAGATCTTGATCTTAACCTATTTATTTTTTATCTTTTACTTCTTGTTTTAACCCTTCCCCTACCCATACCCCCAAGCGCAAGCAAGATACTTTTAAAGATTGTGTACATATATTAGTTTATGTAAAACTTTAGGAGATTAGTAATATGTAGTGGTCTACTAACATTTATAGTATATGGCCATAGGCAATAATACCTCTAATTTAAAATTGGCTATGTGCACAGAAATATATTTTCTGTGCACATATAAAATAACATTTTGTGCGCTCCATACCATAACACTTATATTCCAGCAGATTTTTGTGTGCGCACCACTTTAACCTGCGTGCGCAGGCCTGCAAAGCTGTGTGTGCGCACAGCTTAGAGGAAACACTGCGTAGGAGTCACCTTTTTCTTTTAAACAAGTAAATAATTGCATTTAAAGAAATAATATACTTGAGTGTTATGATAAAATGTTCTGTTGGCTGCCTTATGGTATGTGTGAAACTGACCTGGCATTGGCTAAATCCACTCCCATTCACGCTCAAGGTAAATTTCAATGTTTGAACCACAGGAAAACATTTTAATCCCTTTATCATTGTCTTCCCTGTCCCAGGATCCGAATCTCAGCACTTTGCCATATATTTCAGTGTCTTAAAGCTTGTTACACACGTCCGATGTGTGCACCGAGCCCCGACACTGATACATTCGCACGACGAACAGCCGTTCGGCGTGCGAGTGTATAAGCATTGTGGTTCAGTGCCAAATTGGCCGTGTGTATGAACTTTTACAATTGATCACTTCAGGGGTTTAGGAATCACCATAGCAACCATAGCAGTTGCTATGTGGCCCGGAGCCAAAGGGGTCCAACCTCCTAAGAAAAAAATTTCCTCATGTGGTTCGAACCCTGGTTTCATTTTACTTAAACTTTTCAGAGATGCTCCCAGGCTCAGATATTTTACTTACAAAACCTCGTCTTCATCCTGGTAAGGTTTAAGGGTGGATGTGCCCTTTAAAAACCTGGCTACAGTGTGACAAAGTTGGATTGAACTGCACCGAAGTGGTTCTTATGGGGGTTGGGGGCCCCATCTAAAATCTTGCAGTGGGGCCCTGTGATTTCTAGCTATGCCCCTGGATCTCTTAGGCAATAAGATATGCAAATGTTTGACATTGCTATATTGCAGCAACCAGTCATGTGCAGTTAGATGACTTCTGATTGGTTGCCTGAGATTAATAGCACAGACACACTTTTGCATGTCTTATTGAACATGCTCACATGCCTTCCCCAGAATTTCGGTTTTAAGGCAGGGCTATGATGTCATTACTAGTTACCTAATCTAGTCCTTTTATTCTGATTGTATTGCATTTATTGGTCTAAATCTGGTTACCAGGATTTTTATAAACTTATTTAGCAAATTATACCAACAGTAAAGTCCATATCTGCCGTGGCAGATGTTTCAAGAAAACGCCGCCTGCCATACCCATTGATTTTATATCATTATTTATTTGCTTGTGGTTTCAGGATAAATTTGCATGTGATCTTATCACGCGCCAGTTCGACATTTAGTAAGCCTCTGTATTTGTGTTCCTGTGGCATTGTGGGATGTGTCATGGTGAACTTTTATCTTTACTCTCAATGTTATGCAGATTTATTAATAAATCAATTGTGTGTCCTTTCCAGCACAGTGAAGGACAGACACATTCACGCAGGAAAAGAAAGAAACTTTCCTATCCAAAATCCCTTAGCCTTCTCTGTTTTCCAGTTCATGTCTGATCCCATCTCCCTTGGCCCCCCTTTTTCTCACTGCGTCCCTCAGCGTTCAGGCGTCATCTGGCGTTTGTTTTTAAAGCTGCCGCGGAGGACGGAGCTGACTGTCAGGGTGCCGTGGGCAAGAGGTTCAGATTAAAGCACTTTTATTCCTTTTCATGTTGACGCTGCCAGTTTGGTGACTGGAGAGAGTGGGGAAGGGTGGAGGGGGGAGAGAGAGAGAGAAGAAGGGCCTGTCTGTCATATAGTAGTCCAGGCCTTACACATCTCAAGTAGCTAAGGAAGGTGCATCTCTATAGATAGGGGATTGGGGATCTATACCGTTGGGTGCAGGCCCTGGGCTACCGTGTGCCCCCTAAAAAAACTTTGCACCTGAACATTTCACAGTCAGAGATGTTCTATGTGGTATACTGGGAGTTATAGTTCAACAGTAGGTAGAAAGCTGTGTGGGTTTTATAAATAAAACTAGTTATTAATAGATTTTAGCAATGATTGGATAAAATAGTATAAATGTAAATGTCTCGTTTTTATAGCCAAGTTCGCCATCTACCAGCGGGTCAGTGATAAAACTGGCCCGGCCTGCTAAGTACTGGGTCCAGCTAAGATGTTTGCTATAGAGCAAATCCACTAAAAGCCTGTTAGGGGGCGCTGTTGTCATCTAAAAATAGTCCCTGCTATTTTTTAAGCAACAGTCCAGCCATAGATGCCTTTAAGACAATTTGGGAATCTCCAACCTACGAGCCTCCAGATGTTTAAAAAAAGTTAGACATCCCCTGTATAGTAATGTCACCGCAAAGATTACGGCTAAATGCATAAAAATACTAAAAAAAACCTCAAGTAACCCTGTAAAAAAACATTACTGGAGGTGTAATGATATTCTTCTAATAATTCATACCTAATGCAGATTGTTATACTAGAATTGGCATAGCAGGTTATTGACTGACCTTGGTAGCTGACCTCTACAACATGCTCGTGTTCTAGCAGTTTGATACCCATTTAGATCATGTGAGCTGTACCATTTTATAACCGTTGAAGGACATTTATTTAATAAACAATATTTTATATCTGTGAATAATATGCAATTAATATCAGTGGGCCGAGATGATGCCTTGTTAGCGAGTACAGACATGTAGACTCTCAGCTACACCTGTCTCAATCCATCTGTGCCTGTCTTTATACACGCAGCTATTCTATTGTTATTAGTGTGTTTTCACGGACAAGGCCCCTATAGAGGCTACAGCTCAAACGGCGCACAAGGAAGTGAAGATAGAGGGATCCAACATTCATTTACTGGGGGAGCACAAGGGCTCTGTACAGAAAGCGAGACACTGAGCCTGAACTCTGGAATGAATGAGAAGTAAATGGAAAGTGAAAAAGCAGACATGACTGGGGGAAGGAATGGGACACAGAGAGAAAATACCTATGTGTTTGTGATAGAGGAAAGTCATGTCAGTACTGGGTAGGGCAATCTATTCAATTCATTTCATTTATACAAACAATTTGTGATTATCATTTTGTAACTGACCACAAAGGATCTGTGTTTGCTGTCACATGTTCCCCATAGTGCTCCTCTCTTCTCCCCCATATCTTTTCTCAATCCCATAAGCTTCTCTTCCCGCTCCCAGTTCACCCCTCCCCATTGTCTCTCGTCGATCTCCGCTTCTCCTTCCCCCTCCATAGGACACCCAGTATTGTGTAGCACTTATTAACCACAATTAAATGGACAATATGAATTTAGTGCTTTCTACGGAGCTTTCCTCAGCTCTGCTTTGCAGCAAGATGATTAATGCAAATACATATTACTTGAGATAACCATTTAACCACTAATTTAGCCAAATTTATTACAGCAGTTAGAAGGTTTTCTATTCCAGACAGACAGAGACAAGGACACAGCGAAGGGACATGGGGTTGCTGGGAAGACACTGCCCCCTACTGGTGACTTAATGCCATTATCAGCCTGTAGCTATCTCATGATGTAAACTGGTTAGGAATCAACAGACTGTAACAGCATTTTGTAATGATAAAAGGAGTGTGCTTTAGAATCATATAGGAGGAAGGTGGGAATCTCCCTGCAGTATTATATTGTCTATATATGTATCACACTATTCCGTATAATATATACATTACCCCTTTATATATTATTTATAAATGTTATCAATTTATACAGAACTGTAATGGTTAAGATTTTGATATTTTTGGTTCCTGGGCTTAGTTAGGGATAATTTCCATGGAGGATTAAAGTTTTTAATTTCTCTCTCATAACATTTTGTTTCTTGGCACGATTTCTGTCTCATCAATCTTAAGTTTTCTTGATTCTCTCTTGGTCTCCCCTTGATTCCTATACACCTGATTAATCTCCTTCCTTTGTCGCGTTCCCATCCTGTTGCCACATATCATTCTGTTCTTCTGATTCTCATAACCCTGGTCTCCGCTCTCTTTTCCCTTCCCACCCTTCATCTCACGCCTTGGATTTTGTTCATCTGAGACCTGTAAATTCTCTGTAACAAGATGAAAAGAACGTATTGTATTTTCTGACTGCCTGGAATCCCCCAAAATGAGTCCAGGGATCAAAGCTCTGTAAATACCTTCAAATAACCTCTAAAAGGCAGCAGGGCTGGCAGAATCCCCGAGTCTGAGCGTGTTCGTGCACGTTATGTTCCACCGTATCATCGCTCAGCTATAGAGTTGTGACCCTGTTTTGAACCCTGTGACTTCTACTTTTTGCTCATTTCCTTCCACTTGCACCAAATAATACATCAATGTAAATTACGCTCTAAACATCTTTCGTTTTCAGTAGCAATAATAGTTTTCTTAATTAGCTTTACTTTAATGTGCCTGATAGTCTTGCACTGTGCCACCTCCTATAAGAAGCCTGCACAAACTCTGCATTATATATGTATGTATAATTTTAGTTATATAGCGCCACTTAGGTACACAGCGCTGTACATTATAAAATATAAAGTATACAAATGGGGATAAGTGCAAACCATTATACAGATATGCTTGTGAAGGTTCTCATTCATCCAGGTCATGGTATATCTGTTGTATTCAATTAGATCAACTGGACTTGAAATGTAGTTCTTGAAGACGTTTCGCTAGTCATCCGACTGGCTTTCTCAATTCAGAATGACTTAAATTCCTATAACTGTTTAAATACCAAAACATTAAATTCACAAGGGAAGAGGTACAAAACAACAAACTGGCTTTCTTGGACTGCTTGGTAGAAGTTAAGGAAACTGGTAAACTGGAAGTAGAGGTTTACAGAAAACCAACACACACAGATCAGTATTTGATGTTTGACTCCCACCACCCTTTAGATCACAAGCTGGGGGTCATCAGAACCCTGCAACACAGAGCCGAGAACATCTCCACTAGCACAGAGGCGAAGGCTAAAGAAATGAAACATCTCAGAGGAGCCCTTAAAACTTGTGGATATCCAGACTGGGCCTTTGTCAAAAGAAGTAGAAGGAAAGAAAAGAACACGAATACCAACAGTGAAGGGGAAAAGCAAGACAGGAGGAAGAACATGGTCATCCCAACATGGTCATCCCATATTTTCTACTGAGAAATTAAGAAGAATTTTCAAAAAACATCGTATCCCTGTCTGCTTTAAACCGAACAACACACTGAGGCAGCAATTGGTACATCCAAAAGACCCAATACCTAAACACAAGAAAAGCGACATCATATATGCAGTGCAGTGCAGTGAAGAATGCTCTGATTTGTATGTGGGGGAGACCAAACAGCAACTGCATCAACGTATGGCCCAGCACAGAAGAGCCAATTCCTCGGGTCAGGACTCAGCCGTGTATCTGCATCTTAAGGATAAAGGACATACCTTTGAAGATTGTAATGTTAACATACTGGCGAAGGAACGTGACTGGTTCAAGAGAGGTGTTAAGGAGGCCATTTATGTGAAAATAAAGAAACCAAGCCTAAATAGAGGTGGGGGGGGTTCGACACCAACTGTCTGCCATGTACAATGCTGTTTTAACACCTTACTCTGGGCGTTCCTATAACACCTCTTAGCCACTATCCAATCACACCCTTAACACCTGGCTGTGATATGCTAATTGGGATTTTTCCAGGGTACATAATTGCCACAGATTCTTGACAAGTCATTTGAATTGAGAACCAGTCGGATGACTAGCGAAACGTCTTCAAGAACTACATTTCAAGTCCAGTTGATCTAATTGAATACAACAGATACATTATAACAGATAAATAAAATTTAACTAAATAAAGTTCAAGGGTTAGAATATATATATTATATATATATAATATATAAATATATATAATATATATATATATAAAAGTTTTTATCGTTAAAAATGGTGCTAATTTTGCCCCAACAATCAGATGTTAGCTTTAAATGTTTTTTAAAATCTGATTTGTTGGGGCAAAATTGGCACCATTTTTAATGATAAGAAATTTTATTGAATCTCCCTGGTGTCCAAAGATGAAGGTGCACTCACAGATATTTTCTAAAATTTTATTATAAGAATGTGCAATCAGGCAACCTGAGTTTCAGAAAACAAGGAATGTTGCAGGTTACTAGTATTGATACATAAAGTAGAGTTGATCCAGGAATTTTTTTTCCCCCTTCATAATTCTGGTGTTTTGGGGTTTTTTTTGCCTTCCTCTGGATTAACAGTTAGACAGAAAGTGTGGGTATTGCTGAGTAGGTTGGACTGAATGGACGTATGTTGTTATTAAACCTCAAATACTATACTATACTATACTTCCCATGAGTGCACCTTCATCTTTGGACATTGGACATTTTGTTTACTATCTGGCAGTTTATATTGGTGAGAAAGAGTGCTCACTACTACAAGGGGAATATATATATATATATATATATATATATATATATATATATATATATATGTGTGTGCTGTGCCTTGATATATTAGGAAATATATCCCTGCCCCAAAGAGCTTGCAATCTATGTCTTGATTTAGAAAGTCTTTTAATTCAGTTTCCTACTATCCTGCTCATTGAGCTGAAGTCTATTTACTACAATGCCTTATTCTTTAAAGGGTCACTAAACTCACTCAAACAACTTTACATTATCTGAAACTACAATTTGAGAGAAGTAAAATGGTGGTACTCACATATTAATCTGTGCTTGCTTTGTCATTAAATTATTAATGTTTATTGAGTGCTCCTTCTAGTGTCTGTGACACTTTATAAGTTCTTCACAGCCTCACCATGGACCCTGCTCTGCTTACAGATCTTCCCCTCCCTCCCCCCTTCTTTCTTTTCTCTGCTGATTCTCTTAAATGTTGCAGAGAGTGTACTGGCAGGCAGGCAAAGATCCTTGTAAGAGTTCAGGGATAGGGAACATATTATTTCTCGAGTGACAGGTCTTTCCCTGTAAATGTTGTGATTTCAAATGATAATTTCTCAGAATCTACAGCTCACATTTAAAAAGATCTGAAAAAAGTTTTGGAGTAGTGGGATCTTGCTGTATCCAATAGACATTTTAAAATGTTTTAAAATAGATCCCATTTAACACTACAATTTTCTATCACTTCCTGACAGACCTTTCCATTCTTGCCCTGTCCTTGCCAGGTCACACTTTGCTAGTCCTGTTCTCTGATGATTTTTGTACTCAGTCACTTTCTGTTTTGTAAATTTCCTGGTTTTGCTGCTCTGTCAGGTAGCCTTGTTCTTCCTCTTCCAGGTATACCATGTTAGCCTTGCTTTTAAATGTTGACTTTCCTTCTAATTCTAACCTTATTCTTTCATTCCTCAGTATCTCTTCTAGTTCTCTTTATTAAATTTAATTTTAATTCCCCAATAGCTCTGATACTTAAACACAATGTTTAAGGCAATACCTACAGATCTTTTTTCTCTGCAGTGCTGAACAAGGGTCAGTGTGTCACCAAGTATTACCGCTGGATGCAGAAGAATGGAGGCTACATCTGGGTCCAGTCTTGTGCCACCATCGCTATCAATGCCAAGAATGCAAATGAAAGAAACATAATATGGGTCAACTACATCCTAAGGTATTTTTTTAGTATTTTTACTTCTGATTACATTTGATGCTGTTGGACCATCCAAGAAAGACATTTTTGGAAATATTGGATATTTTCCAGTTAGGAAATATCAAAAGACGTTTATGACATTGTAAGTAAAAAAAACGTTATCTAACTAAACGCCTACAGGCTGTAGACCTGCAAAATTAAGTTCCAGAAAATATTATTTATGCATCAGCTGAATAAAAATGGATCAGAACCTTCTTATAACAGAAGGTATATTATAGTCTCATGCTATATGAATAACATTGTCCACAAATTCTAAAAAACAAGAAGTAAATGGGCGGAGATATGCAAAATTTCTCCTTTATGTCCTATGGCTAATGCATGTGTCCAGAACCGATGGCTTATTAACATGCAATACAGCCTATTGTATAGAGCCGGTCATCTGACCTACAGACATGACATGTTTCGATCTTGTTAGATCTCGTCTGTGCAAGAAACAGTTTTTGTGGCCAATGCTATTAATATAGCATGGAGACTGCAAGATACCATGTTATAAAAAAGCACTGCTCCATTTTTATCCTCTGTGGAGGTTTTTTTGCTCCTTGTGGCCCACCTCTCCTTAAGCTTAAATTTGTATCTATATTATACATACATAGGCAGTGGCATAACTAGGAATCACTGGGCCTCCCAGCAAAACTATGATGGGGCCCCTATCCATGCTTCATCCACAGTGGTCTTCTGGGAGGAGGCTATATCTGTCATATGAAAAATAAGAAGGCCCCCTTGGCTCCCAGTCCCCACTGCGGTTGTTCCCCCTGCTCCCATGGTAGTTAGGTAAATACATACCTACGTATTGTCTTACATTCTGAAAAATACTGATTGGCTGTTGGATGGGTTTAACATGTTCAGATCTCTACTGAGCAACTGAATCAACCCAGGGACTGTGCTAATACAAACAGGAAGTCAGTAATTTGGAAGCACTTATTTCTGAACAGAGAAATCACTGGACGTGCATATTATGATCATTGAAATGAGAAAATACTCCCTTTTCTTTTAAATATGTATGTATTTGTGCTGGACTTCCCCTTTAATGTAGAATTATGCTTACCTCTTTTTAGCAGAAATGTAATCCAATGTAATAGTGCAGAATCTTTGACCAGGCCCCTTCTTTACCAACGTAGGCAGAGTTCTCGTTTCAGGATATAAAAGAAACCATAGAAAATAAATACAGTCTTTTGGGAGCGAACATAACTGTTTTATGAATTCCTCATAGGCTACACCTCTTTATAGACCTAGGTTTCTCTCATCTGCAGTTTATTCATCATTTTATCTTCAATCAGAACTATTTCTAGGCATTGCCTCTGGTTCTCTGGGATCTTCAGTGCTCTGTACCTTGTTTAAAGAAGCTCAAATTAACTTGTGAAAGTGAACCAACTTTTAACTTGAGTTTGTATAGAATTGTCTGCCATCCCTTCTAGAACAGATCAGTGTTCAGTAGTTTCTTACATTTGGATGGTGTTTCTACAGTTCAACCTCTAGCAGTGATGGGAGGACTTTTTGGTTTGGCTAACGATCCTTTATCTGCTAGTTTTTAAAGAAGTAGTAAATGCAGACAGATTACCTTTAAAATCTATAAAGGGTTCCATTCATCCAGGTCTTTGTAATAGAAAGTCAACGGAACTGGACGCCATAGTTCATCCAGAAAATATCTGAATAAGTTGCAGCTGACTCAAGAAATTTCACTTCATCACTTTAGAGCAATTTAGAAAGGAAAGCTCATCGGGTGTAATGATTGGCTCGTCATCCTGCTCTGGCATCACCTCAGCTCCAATGAATGTAGCTTTGGTCCCAGAGGTATAATGGGTTTATACGGTTTGACAAGACTACAATAGGTATCCAACATTGGCATTTTGTGTTCATTGACTAAACCAACTGAGAAGAACAATTTACCCATCTCATTAAATTTACCAGCTGGAAAGTCTTTCTGTTACATGTCTGTATTTCAAAACAATACTATACTTTTAACCTCTTAATGGCTTCCTCTGCCTCTTAAGATCCATGGTGGTATAGGGAAATCTAGCCATCTTCTATTGGAGTTCTAAAGATACAGCCAGTGGCTGAGGGGAGTAGCTGCCAATTGAAATATAGGCTATGCTGAGCAATATGAGCAATAATGATGACCGGAGCCTCCAATGACATTAGATTGAACTGAATCGGTCATTGCAATGTAAGCTGTGTACACATATATAGCATTGGTCACTGCCCGAACATCTGATTTGTTTTCCACTGTATTTTTAAAGGTGATTATATAAATTCTTGGGCAAATGTCCAATACATACACTGAGCTTCTTACCCACCTGTACTATCCCTTTCCTGCCTCTCACCCAGTTGTCTTGTTAGACTTTAAATTTAAATACACAAAATAAAATTTGCAGACTAAAGACCATAAAACTTCCATCATGAAACCCCTTTAAACCGTGATTTTTATATATTTTATATAAGTAGAATAAGGGAATGGTGCTAAATGGAATGGAAATGGGGCTGGGGAGTAAAAGGGCAGAGGAAAGCAGAGCTAGTGGTGAATAGAAGCAAGATGGAGAGTGTGGGGCTACAGAGAAGGGAGAGATTAGGAGGAAGAATAAAGAGGAATGCAGAGAAGGAGGAAGGAGGCTTAATGGAAAGAGAAATAACTAAGAGAAATGGAAGGAATTGGTTGGAAAACAAACAGAGTGAATAGAGAAAGAGGTAAATGAATGGCAATAGTGGCATAAATCATTAGACAGTGTAATGGTCCACTACTCCAACACATTTTTCAGATTTGAAATCCGAGCTGTAGATTCTCAGAAATCTTCATTTTAAATAACAGTATGTACAGAGAAAGACCTGTCACTCAAACCAGGTATGCTAATGTGTGTCCCTTCAGTGACCTCTTACTAGGGTCTCCCCAAACATGTCAAAACATTTATTAAAGGGCATGTAAACCCCCAAAACTGAAATCTAACCCCATACTGGCCCCACTCTGTAGTTTAAAAAAATCCTTACCTTACATCTCTGCTCCACATGGCTGCCCTGCTATGCCATTTCAGAGTTCAGAAAACAGCAGTGTAGGAGCTGTCAGTGACTCATCCTGTGCCTGTCTCTGCCACAACCTCATCAAGGTTTGAGGCATGCACAGGAGAGCCCTCCCTCTCCCTCCCCCCCTAGGTACAAACCCCTTGGTTATATTGTAGGTATCCCTCCCCCAGCCCCAACCGCCATAATAGAATTTTGAGAAAGTCCCCCGATCGTTACTTACCTTCCCTTTCTCCCCTGGCATTCTGAGCAGCCGGCAGCCACGTCCGTGATTGGCTGCCTCTCAGCCAATCAGGGATGCGGCTGCTGGTCCGGCCCCCTGCTTGCAGTTCCATGCAAGTAGAAGGCAGGGCAGTGCGGCGGAGGAGAGAGGGAAGGTAAGTAACAATCGGGGGACTTTCTCAAAATTCTATTATGGTGGTTGGGGCTGGGGGATGGATACCTACAATATATCAAAAGTCGCAAAAAGGGGTGGACATGCCACCCCTGTCTGTCTGTCTGTCTGTCTGATCTATCTATATATCTGCCTGTCACTCTGTCTGTCTAGTATATATCTATCTGTCTTTCTATTATAAATCAATCTATCTATCTATCTATCTATCTGTATCTATGTGTCTGCCTCTCTGTGTCGGTCTATCTATCTACATATCAATCTATCTACAGGAGTGTGTCACAAGAGGTCACTTACAGGAGCCCCCCCAGCATGTCTGTCTCACACAGCAGCAGCCACCCCCCCCCTCATCCCCCACCCACTCTCAGCAGCATGTACTTGCCTGTTAGAAGAGAGGGAGAAGTGTCTAACACAGAAGCAGCCACACCCGCTATCAGCAGTGTCAGGAAGATACGTTAATGAGCCGTATAGTGTCGGGCTGAATAAGCTCTTTATTTTGTAAATTAATGTATCCAGTGTCGGCTGGATTACAAGTTGGCAGTGACTAAAGGAGGGGATGGCCAGTTAGGAGCAGTTTCTAAACACTGAAAATTCACTAACAAAGCAGGCACAGACACACATGTAAGTAACATCATTGTACTACCCTAACATTGCACTTTCACATTATACAAAGTTGTTTCAGTGAGTATAGTGACCCTTTAAAGCAATATTATGGAGATTCTGACAGATTGATAGCAATATCTAGGAGGCTGTGGCATATTTAAAGCAATAATGCAGAGCTTGTGATAAAGCCTGAATACATATGAAATCAATATATTACAAGACTATGTAGCAGTTCATTAAGGTCTAGGCCTCTCTGTGATCCAATTGCTGGTGGATGCGCAGGGCATGTAGTTGCCTATGGGACTGGCCCCACTACATGCGCTGCGCTATAGTAGTGCATGTGATCACCATTTTAATTGCATGCACTCCGACGTGCGCGCTAGTGGGGCTGGGCCTTAAAGGCATGATGTATGGCTATATTTAAACCAATGCAGCCTGCATCATGCTTCTAATGTAAATATCAACCATCCTTGCAGCGTGTAGATTTTATGTCTTAAAGGGAAAGGTGACAACTGGGTTGCTAGATCGTTAGTACACACTTAATGAATGTAATTAGCAAAGTGATGCACTGATTGCAATTAACATTAATTCTCATTCAGCCTTGCTGTGTGTTTGTACATTAGTGCAAGGGGGCCTGTAAGGAATAACAGGGAAAGATGCTAGAGGCACTGGTAGTAGATTGCATTAGGGATAGAAGACAAAGAAGAAAGAACAATGATATAATGGGGCACTGAAATTAAGGCTGATAAACATACAGACATTTTCTCGGGTGGAATGCCTGAAGGCTGACCGTTAACCGCGTATTGCGGACGAGAAATTCTGTGTGTGTACGGGCCTTAAGTCGAATGAAGAATGGTGGGCATGGCCTGTTGAGAGTAATGTAAGAAGGACAAAGAGAAATGAAAGAAGTTAAGTTGAAAGTTAGATGCCAATAACATGTATTACATGTAATATTTATGGGCTGATGCATTGGTGATTTCTCAGGCTCGCTATACACTTAGCTACTTAAATGGCATTGATTAGCACTTAAGCTGAATAGAAACCCTGTACAGCTCCACGTTATATCAGGCCGTGTGTAAATGCGTTAGAATATCTCATTTGTATTAGTTAGATATTTTAAGGTTCATACTTACCTTCCCCACCTTCCTAACCCTGAGATCATTAAAGTTACTTACCTCCCCACTGTCCCTGAAGCACATGAAAGATACTGGCTTTCTTCTGGATTGCATCAGTCACTGCCATGACAGTGACGTCAATGCCAATGATTAACTTTGCATTCAGGCGCGCCTCCTCTGTCTGTAAAAGCTCTCTGAGCTTACAGAGGTGGGGAGGACCAGGAAGGAGAAGTGCAACTAATATAGTATGGCTTCCAGGGACTGCAGGGTGGTAACTATAACAATTATGTCACGGTTTGGGAGTGGGGAAGGTAAGTATATAATTTTCATTCTGGGGGTGGACATGCCCACTTATAGGAATTACAATTATGTCTGCTTACATTTGTCTGTCTTCCTCAGTTTACAAGAATACAAGGATGTTCCCATGGACATAGCTCAGCTGCCTCACCTTCCTGAGAAGACATCGGAGTCCTCTGAAACTTCTGACTCAGATTCAGACTCCAAGGATAATTCAGGTAAGAATAGACAAGAGGGTCAAACAGATGTTTTAGATTTGTTCAACTGTAATATAACTGTGTATTGCCGGTAGGGATGCACCAGAGTTGTGGCTCAAGCCTGGTTCTGCTGCCAAAATTTTAGTATGGAACTAGCAAATTTTTGAAAGTTTTGAAAATAAAATGTTGTATTTTTCACGCAGAATTTCGGGTAGGGCTGTCAAAATCCTGCATCGAACCCTGGGTCTGTTCCACAAACCTCCTAGCAGAACGGATCCCGGCAGGTTGGTGCATCCTTATTTGCCAGTTTGTACCACTATGTGCTGGCCTCTGGGCAAAACATGGTGTGGAGGGCTCCTCACAACCCTTAACTTCTAAAACAGTTGTATAATATTCTACCTATATGGTTTAGGAGGGGCCCAGGGCCCACTTTGGCTTTGTGGTAAGATAATTTATAACAACAACATTGATATGTTGTAGAGGAAAATTCATTATCAGCATATAATTTAATGTATAATAGATATGACTGTATAATCATCTGAATGGAATCTCTTCTAACAGTTTATTACAGGTTGATCAATATACTTTTTGCCTTTTATATCATTTTTATTTTATATCATAATAACTGAGGTTCACATGATTAATATAAGAGAAGGGTCGAAAAACGACCACAGAACCCCCATAAAGTGCATAAATTATAAAATGTGTGGGTTACCTGTATATTATATATTGATATTGTATATTTGCACTTTATTGGGTACTTTGTTTGATTTCTGGTTTTAAGTGAATCACAATATGATTTTACCAAGTATATTTGCTTGTGCACTATGGGGGTTCTGTGGTCGTTTTGCGACCCTTCTCTTTTTCCTTATATTTAGTATTTGTTGGCCCCTGTGCACCGCCGTAAGAGGTGTATGCAATAAGTTGGGATTCAGACTGTGCACTCCCTATTTTGTTCACATGGTTAATGCCTATTACATAGCAGTAGTAGCAGAACTATAACAATACTGCTTAGTGGGTTAAATATCTTTGTAACTCTGTATTGCCTTAGCATTGACCTTGTAAGAGAAGGAAGAGAACTGATAGATACTTGGAGCCTTAGAAATCAGGTTATCCTGACCCAGAGACATGGATTGGGAACTGAAGTAAGACCTCCTTATGGGGTGTAAGGTCTGTGATTTGTGTATTGCACAACTTCTAAGATGAATGCGTACGTGAACAGAAAGGTATAAAGATATCTAAAAAAAAATTTATTTTCCATTCACAGACCACTTGCAAGTGTAAAAAATTATCACTAATAAATATTGATTGATTTCCAATACAGAACCCTCGATCACTAATACATACTGATTGATTTCCAATACAAAACCCTCGATCACTAATAAATACTGATTGATTTCCAATACAGAACCCTTGATCACTAATAAATACTGATTGGTTTCCAATACAGAACCCTCGATCACTAATAAATACTGATTGATTTCCAATACAGAACCCTCGATCACTAATAAATACTGATTGATTTCCAATACAGAACCCTCGATCACTAATAAATACTGATTGATTTCCAATACAGAACCCTCGATCACTAATAAATACTGATTGGTTTCCAATACAGAACCCTCGATCACTAATAAATACTGATTGATTTCCACTACAGAACCCTCGATCACTAATAAATACTGATTGATTTCCAATACAGAACCCTCGATCACTAATAAATACTGATTGGTTTCCAATACAGAACCCTCAATCATTAATAAATACTGATTGATTTCCAATACAGAACCCTTGATCACTAATAAATATTGATTGATTTCCAATACAGAACCCTCGATCACTAATACATACTGATTGGTTTCCAATACAGAACCGTCTGTATCGACATTTATCTAAAGGAGATTGTGGTGTATCTACACACACCCCAATTAAACAGTGTAACACTGTTGAATGCTGCCTGCCCTTTAATACTTCACTTTAGGTTTAAATGTAAAACTTTATTGTATGTCTACTTTTATTAGCATTATGATGCCAGTGCAGAGGACTCTTTTAGCTGTGTCAGGCAGAAAATGTGCTAAGAGAGAGTCTGTAAAATAGAGAGCCGTATTAGTAAATCTGCCTGAGATACATAATGGGGCCTGTAGCTTGGTTCAGTAATAAAGCTGGAAGATCGTTTGAATAATAAAATGTCCCCTTGTGTAGGAGTTTATTTTGTAGACACGTTTATAAATGTGTTTGGAAATGTTGCTAAAAGCAGTTATTGTGTTCAGCTACAATTTCATTCATTGTAATCTCATGTGAATTCAGGCTATGCTATTTACGTGCATTTACTCATATTAACTCATGTAAGAGGAGATGCCAACAAAGAACATATGCACTATTTGTCTGTGTATTTTTATGGTTATGTACCAGTGATTTATGTGTGTTTATGACTGGTTTTGTTGTATGTGAGTAAGAGGAGAAACCTTATAGGGCATCTATAGTGGGAAGATTTAAAAAAAATCTATGTTTTCTTTAATTCCCCCCAACCCCTGGAGTACCTTTATTTTCTTCAGTTTCCTCCTCTGTCCCGAGATATATAAATTAAAGAAGTGAAGATTTCAATACACCACTCCTGCTTGAGCTGTCAATCAAATCCCCTTACAGTATGCCAGTATAGTGTGTAGGCTTACACAAGTTTTACAGCAAGTCCCCCAATGACTCCTTCCTGCTCACTAAAATGCTTGGCTGGGTTAAAAACAGAAGTAAATGGAAGGAGAAGTCCCCCTCCTCCCCAAGCTTTCACCAATGTATTGCCTGTCAAAGGGAGATCAGGCAGGCTACATACCGAGGGTTTTATTTTTGTTTACAAAGGTTAGAGTTATTATGGATTAATGCGTATGAGCGGCTTGCTTCACAGGCTTAATTTACAGCTGGACTAATTGCGCAGGGGAATGAACAGAGATGGGAGAGGAAGTGGGGAGCTCTGCAGTAAATCAGGCTGTGTGCAAACACGGAGCCACAGAGGAAGGTGGGAATAAGGCAGAATACAATAACCTTTTTATGTCTGGATTGGAGCAATGTATAAATTTCACTATAGATGCCCTTTAAGTGTGTTACTTCTTAAATGAAAATCTAATTATAAAATATTTTTAGGTGATTCCCCATGTAATGAGGCCCAGGCTTCTATATTTTATTTTTTAATGCTAACAAATGTTTAAAAAAACATTTTAGTCATTAAAGTTCCCTTTCTTCGTGTTTCCCATGGTCCTTTGTTGCTGGGAATCCCAACCATTCCACTGTTTGGGATAGTAATAAATAAAAGATTTGTCTCTCAGGTGTTACCAGAAGCAGAGGAGCTTGGGAGGAAGAGAGGACTATCACCCAAAAGCATCAATATTTTTTCTTAAGGTTAAAAATTTGGCAGTTAAGGTCAATTCACAGAGAACCACCTGAGCTTGATTTATTATTATGGTGGACTATAATTTCCTTTAGGCACAGAACCAGGTCTTAAAGGGCATCTATAGTGAAAAAAACACATTGCCCCATGCAAAGTTAAATTCATGTACTGCCTTTCTCCTACCTCTGTCAGTGGCTGTTTTTCCATGGTGTCAGATCTCTCTGCCGCACTCCCCCCTTCCCTCTGTTACTGTACCTCCTCCATGTCACAACTCCGGCTAACCGACAAGCTTATCATGTGCAGTAGGAGTTAAAAGTTCAACATCCTGAAAAACACACCCACGCACAGTGACCAATAGAAAGCAAGCTGTCCTGGAGACACGGAAGAGAAGGGAGAAAAGTACAGTTACTACTGCAAAATGATCTTTCTCTTTGTGACCCATCATCAATCAATGAAAGCTATGAGGAAGGGAGGGTCAAGTGCAACCTTATCTCTGCAGTCAAAGCTACCTCTCTCTCCCCCTGCTGATTTTCTTACCTCTATGTTTGTGCAAACAGACCAGGGAGGAGGGAGGGACTTGAGCAGGGAAGAGGATCACATCATAGATTTGATTGACAGTACAAGTAGGAGTAGAGGAATGCAATCACTTATTCTTCTAACTTGTGTATCTCAGGACAGAGAGGGAATCTGAAAAAAGTGAAGACACTCTGGGGGATGGGGAGAATTATAGAACACATGGAAGGAAAGAAAAAAAAAGTTCATTTTCTCACTATAGATGCCCTTTAAACACATGCAAAGATAACCAGAGGGTAGCATGAGATGCTTTTGATTTATTACTTTTTTAATAATTTGTGATTAGGGCTCAATTAAAATATTAAAAATAATGTAGCAGGCATATAGATATGCCAAGGAGAACAAGAGTATCATCTAATGGGTTAAAACCTTTAAAATCAGGCACCTTCAGTGAAAAACAAAGCTTCCCATCTCTAGTTTAGTTAGTGAAAGGATTCTTGGAATTTTAGTACATGTGGCCATAGTCATAAAGCGATACCGCGCCTTTAACGATCGTTAAAACGATCCTTAATTTCCGATAATTTTAAGGTTTGTTAATTTACGTTTGTTATCATAAGTTAACGTTAATGATCGTAAGTTACCGATAAAGATAACGCAATCCTAGATACCACATGGTATTCTATGGTGGAATGTTCGCTAATTAACGAACGTTCATCGTAAATGTATGACCACACATTTACGCCCGCTGTCGTACATTACCGTAACGCGTAGTATCACTAAATTGCGATGCCGTGTGTTCTTAAATATGGCCCGTGGTTTTATTGATTGCCTGTCCCTATCTTAGTTCTTTTCCATTCACACATCAGTTTTTATGCTCAGGCTGAAAATCTTTGGCACACACGCTAATGCCTGAACTAAGCTCCGAGATTTGTAGTTAAAATAACTTTGAGAGCTATACATGGGTGAGCCCTACCATAATGCTATGAGAAATCTTATCAGAGATTACTTTATTATTAAATCTAACACAGTTTCTTTTTCTGTTCCATAATCCACAGAGGACAATGAAAATCCAAAGTCCGATGGAAAGGGTAATCTATCAGAGCAGAGCGAAGATCCAGAACCAGATCACAAGCAGCCCGGGGAACACTCTGATGCAGAGATGAACTGCGACGAGGATGCCAATAGTTTGAGTGATGCCTGCAGTGAGGAGAGTGAAGAAAGTGAAGACTGTGAAGTGAGGAAAGCAGAGGAAGTTATGGAGCAGGGAGGACTGAATGCACTTGGTGGTATTGGTGCCCTTGGAGCACTGGGCCCAATGCACATAAAGGTGGAACGCTACACAGAGAGTGAAACAGACATTAGAGGACCTGAATCCCTAAGCTCAGATAGTGCAAGAGACTCTGAAAGTGGAGAGGAGGAGGAAGACGATAGTGGGGTTGGAGTAACAGGAGTGCTAAACCGACACCAGCGAAGAAAAAGAAGGAGAAGAAAGGGGGCAGGGCCATGTGGGGCACGTAGGAGGCGTCTCTCTGGAGGTTCTAGTCCAGTTGGCTTGGAAGGCCCTTTGGGGGATCCTCCTAGAATTCTTCCCACCACCCCTCCACCTACAGGAGCCTGCTCTTCTTCCTCTGTACTTAAGATCAAAACAGAAATGTCTGAGCCCATCAACTTTGATAATGACAGCAGTATCTGGAACTTTCCTCCAAACAGGGAAATCTCTCGTAACGAGTCTCCATACAGTATGACTAAGCCTCCAGTAGGAGGCGAGCACTTCTCACCCTCCCCATCTTCCTCTGCTGCTGCCCCCCCAGCCCTTCATGTTTCAATCCCTGATTCTGTCCTCACACCCCCAGGTGGGGCAGAAGTAACCGGACGCAGCAAACCACAATTTGCTGGATCCTCAACAAGCTTAGCAACTGTGAGTTCAGACCCTCTATCCCCTCCTCTTTCTGCTTCCCCCAGGGAGAAGCCTCCTCTGTCAAGTGGCCCATCTAACTCTCTGCTGTATGCAGGGGAGCTAGAAGCTCTACAGAGGCTTCAGGCTGGCAATGTAGTTTTGCCCCTTGTGCATCGTGTGGCAGGGACATTAACAGCCACAGGTAGCAGTGGGCAAAGGGTATACACCACAGGCACCATTCGCTATGCCCCTGCAGAGGTAACACTGGCCATGCAGGGCAACCTTCTTCCAAATACCCATCCCGTGAACTTTGTGGATGTTAATGGCCCAGGCTTTGGACTGGACCCTAAAACCCCTATGGAGATGCTCTATCACCATGTGCACCGATTAAATATGTCTGGCCCATTCGGGGGAGCTGTTACTGGATCTGGTCTTACCCAAGTGCCAGCCGCTAGCGTCTTTACCACAGCAGAAGGAATCTTCTCATCTCTCCCCTTCCCAGTATACAGCAATGGGATCCATGCAGCACAGACTCTAGAACGTAAGGAGGACTGAGAAAAGAGGTGAAAAATGTGAATAAGAAACAGAGTGGAGGAAAAGGAGTAGAAAGGAAGGACAGACTGCAGAAGAAAGACATTGTAAAATCATTGCAGAATGTAGGTGATTCTGTACAGGGGTTTGGGGCAGCTAAATCCCTCTGCGTTTCCTCCACTGCTGCCTAATCCAAAGCCGTATGGGGAAGTGGTGTGTGTGAGCCTGTACCATTTGTTATTCTCTTTGCTAAGCATTCTGGGACCAGTAGCCCCGTCTTCCACACCAAACATTAACAGGGCTGCACAAGACATGTATTCCCCTGCCCCTTGATGCCTCTTCCAGTGGCTTTGGTTTAGTGAGCAGGTACCTCTCTTGGGGACCGCTGGCACTGTGCCCGCTGCTCCATCATTTTGGGGAAGGGGCAGCGGCTGCATTCTAAACCTTTACAAATAATATTCCAGCACTTTGACTCACACCTAGAAACCCCCCCCCCCCCTCTCTAAAACCCTGGAATACATCATGAACTTTTATTATCTTGCTCATCCAACATACTAAAACACATAATTCTAATTTCCTATTTTTTTATTATATAGATTTTTTTCTGATTATTTTTGGGACCTTTCCCTGTCTGCTGCTGGAGCCTTTCAATCAATTTACTCCTTTGCCACCAGAGATGCCAAATTGCATTCTGCTCTGGCAGGTGAAGGGTTAATTGTGCTTGCACTAGAAGTTCTGGGTAAGGTAGCCATCTTGGTCTAAACCTTTAAAATGCTGAATAGGTGAATACAAAATTAGAAGGCGCTAACTTGCCTTTCCAGGGAAAGCTCATCTGGGTTTTATTTCTATATGTGTGATTATATATGCACATATTATTACATATATATATATATTAATAAAAACAGAAATGGCTTTCCTTAATAATTGAATCGTCTGTGCAATGTCAGTTTGATTTTCCAGTCCTTTTCCCAGAAACCTTAGCAAGTAGATGAGTAATATAACTAGGCTGCATTTAGCTTTTCAACAGCTCCTGTCTGGTCGCTAGAAATCAGTGGCATAACTAGGAATCACTGGGCCCCCAGCAAAACTATGATGTAGTTTGTATAACCAGCCATTTTGTATTCTGATCTGTTTAAAGGGAAGATGTAGTAGCCTTACTTGGTATTTTCAAGGGTAATGTTGAAGCTGGAGTCTCCCAATACAGCGAACCATATTGGATCACTACTGAGCTTTTATTCCTCCCACAATCACATACGTGGATAATAACTTTACTAGTGGTGGTTGTAATTTATTTTCTATTCCTTCAGAACTTTAATGGAAAGGTTTATAACATTCATGAAATAAAGATTCAGTGTGACACTGATATGCTTCCTAATAAACTTGACAGCTCATTCTAGTGACCATAAACTCTTTTCTCCATTTGGCTTTGGTGCATGGTGAATTTCCTAAATTACAAATGTATCTCTAAGGCAAGCCCACAGCTTGCAATGCAACTCACAGGGATTTGCAAATTGCACAGCGCATTAACTCTTAAAAATTTGCACCAAGTCAAATGGAGTGAAGTCCTGGATGTTGTGTTGGAGGGTTCAAACCAACTTTGGCAATTGCTTATCAGGGAAAATGTGTCAATACTGATGCGCAAGGGCTTCTCTCTCCCCTCCTGTTATCTGAATGATAACAGAGTAAGTAAGTAAGGGCCCTATTTATAAAAAATCGTTATCGTTATCGTAAAATACCGATCGTTATCGTAAAATAACGACCGGGTTTTTACCGATAACGACCGTTATTTACCGATAACGACCGTTATTTACCGATATCGTTAACCAGAACTGGCATCAGATGGTTATAAGAGGTGCTTTCTACTATACTGTGCCATTTCGGATAAGTCATTTATAAAGTAAAATACAAGGTAAAAGAACACTAGGATCAGTTGGGTTGCACTATTATTAACATTTACGCACATTTTGAGTGTGGAACCTCAAAGGAAATTGTCCACCCACAAAATGTTGTGAGAAGGTCAGCATTATAGCAATACTCCTGGTGCTGTGCCCAATCAAATTCTCACTTGCCTGGTGCCTGGCCAGCTATGGCTTTAGGGGCCCACACAATTCATTTCTGATGGCAGACCTGGATTGTTTTCAATTACATGAATATTTGTGTGGATCCCCTTAAGCATGAATTAAAATATTTAGATCTCTCCTGTTGGTTTTGAGGTTCATATTGTATCTTTTTGACCAAAGGCTGAGAGAGTTGTGATTTATAAAGAGCCATAGGTTTCATATTCCAGGGTTATAAGGATCAGCACAATTCCATAGGCGATTCAGTGTGCATCGTTTGTAATAGTGCTTATCGCAATCTAACTTATCCCCTTTAGTTTGTTCAGCAGTCACCACCCAGGATTTTCTTTCCAGCAGCACAAAACAGGGAAAGGCATAGAAAAGGAATGGGGTTTAATACTTCGAACTGCACGGACCACTTTACTAACCCCTCATGTTTGCTGTTACATGTTGCGTGTCACAACCTTCCCTGTGTTTATTTCTTATTTACAGATGGCGAAGAATTTTTTACGTCCATCCAACCTCCATGTTTTCCCTTTGGTTTCTGTAGCATTCCTACATGTTTTCTGACGCACTTTGCTACAATCAATAGCAGACGGTTATTATAACCTTCTAGCCAGACCTCTATCCTAGAAGGACCATTAATACTAACGCTAAACCTAAGGGGTTAATTCTCTCATCTTCACTAAGACAATTCCAAATAATTATAGGGGAGGGAGGAATAAGGAAAAACTAACAATCTAAAGGGAAAAACATATATAAAAAAAAAAGAGAGAACGTTCCCCTTTCCCGGGAAGGGAAAATAAAAACAATATTGTGAAAGTTGATTAAAATTGTGACTTTTCAGGGGGTAACGATCTTTATTTCGGCAGCTTATCTGTGAGACATCCAATACCAGGTTGTGAGACTTTGTAACGTGTTGCTTCGTGTATAAAAAGAAAATACGTTTAAAAAAAAAAATAACGGAAAGTGTTAAAAAAAAACAAAAGTTTAAAAAAAATGCCAAAAAAAAAAAAAGTAAGAGAACAATTTCCAGGTGTCCTTTAGCTGTCTCATTCCAATTTCAACGTGTGTTACAATATGCAGTATATTCTAAGCTAACGTGAGTGTTTTTATCTGTCGTCTCTCTCTGTGCTTTTAAAAACTGTAGTCTGGTTCTGTCCCGTTCTTTACTCCCTGTGTGTCAGTGAATCAGTGGTACATGGGGGCTCGTGGATGTTTGTATAGTTGGCAACGCTGCTTTCACTGTTAGTACACCCTATGGGTAACTTTGCTATTACGTTTGTTTTAATTTCGCTGTCGCTTTGACTGTTGTGAAATTCAATACTCTGTCCTAATTACTGTTCTGTAACTTTTACCTCTGTCCAATGTATGTCAAATCCATTCCAAGCCAATAAGAAAAAAACTTTTCAAAATGGCAGCCTGCAACTGCAATGAGAGGAGGGCAGTTACATCTCTGAGCGGGCAACTGCTGATCATTTCTGAGGGGTTTGAGCATTGCTCCAAGCTCTTTCTCAGCATTAATTTGAACGTGTTTTGTTACAGGCTTTCCTTGTCTATCTGGCAAGAGACTCAAAGGCATTAAAGCTTTATATTTAGTTCCTTGGGAGTTCTAACGTTTTCTTAACCTTTCTTGTATAGAATTACATTCTATAGCATTAAAATGTATAAAGTTTCTCCTCATTGTTTTGGGTGCCTTATTGCCATCCAGGCAGAACCGGATATTTTACTTTTTAAAATATTACATTCCTTATGATGTGGATTTAGAACCTCTGGAATGTCCCACCCCTTTCTGTGTAGAGGTTTAAAACTTATAATTGGCATAGATATAACTTCCAATAGGACGTGTGTGCTTGTAGGGATACATTGATAACACTAGACTCATTTTTAAAATATTAACAATATTTTGTTATTCTAATATGTGATAAATGTTCTATGTGTTCCGCGTTTACTAGAAATTTTACAAACCTTGCCTGCTGGGGCAAAATTATATATTTTACCTATTGTTACATCCCCCTTGCTATGTTTACTAGATGGCATATAACCAGGCCAAACTGTAAAGTTGGCCATACACTACTTCAGTATTACATCAATTGGACATTTGATCGTAACATCAATTCCATGAGGTTTCCCGGATAGATAACTATTTGTAAATGAAATGATGAACATGTCTGGAGGTACGTTTGTAGTGTATGGCCATCTTTTGATCTGTCTTTCTAGTTGAATAAAAGTCCTTTAAACCAAATAGATCTGTGTTAGATCTAATCTGAATTTGGTGTATGGAAGGAGGCAGTTTGTAGTTTTGATTGAAACATAATTCTCATAATCCACCATACTGCTGAGTAAAGACATATGTCAATTAAGTCAACCCTTTTTCCCTACCCATAATGCATAGGAACTTTCTTGTCACACACATGAACCGCATACATCTGGTATAACAGAACTACTTTATTGGGGAAGGATGGGCAGACACCAATCATTTTCTTCTCTGGGAAATTGAATGAAGAAACTTTAATGATTTTGAGTCTCTCAGAAAATTCATAATCTAGAACTAGAATGTTCTAGAATTTCCAGATTATAACTCCATTAAAAGAACAATTACTGAATTCTCCCAAATTTAACTATAAAGGTTTACGTTTAACCCTTTGTCTTCCATCTTTTAGTTTTCTTTTTTTTTTTTCTTTTTTTTAAATACGTGTTTGTGTTGTGTCAAAAGATTAAAAAAAATAATAATAATATTAATAATAAACTATTGAAGATTTCTGGTTATTTCAATGGAGCAAATTTTTTTAACAGCTGCTTTGAAAATAAAAGAAAAAAAATGCCTGACGGTTTTCAAAAATGACATATCGAAAAATGCCATTTTTTTTACGTGACGACGATGTCTGTGGTGTTAACTTTTCCTTGTAAATGAATATGAAGACTTTTCTGAGGTCAGGGGGGCACTTTGGTGACTTCTACAAACTGAAGAAGAGGGGACAGTTAGGAACTAGATGGCATTTTACCTGTAATTCCACCAATGTAAAGCTGGCCATACACCTGCGATCCCACAGCATGTGTGGCAACAGATCATATTGGTATCTGTCGGCTCTCATGCTTTGGGAACAGCACACACGGACCAGACTGATCCCCATACACGGTATGGGGATCGGTTGGCCGTGCGGCCATACACCGCACAATCGTATCGGCTCCAGTAAAGGGAGCAGATAACTACAGACGGAGATTTTCCGATCGATCGGAATGACATCCATTGTCGGAAAAGGCTCCTACACACGAATGATAATATTATCGTTCATGTATGGCCACCTTTACCAATTTAGGGCCTAATGCAATAAAAGGTGCAAAGGTTTCTGCAGTACCCAATCAGATGTGATCTAACTGAAGTAACCCAGTAAAAAGCAAAAATCTGATTGGATTCTGCAAACTAATAACTTGGGAAAACTTTTGCACTTCTGATTTCAGGGATTTTCAACCTGCGGCCCTCTAGACTTGGAAACTGCAACTTCCAGCATTCCCTGGGTGAATACTGGCTGCAGTTTGCAAATATCTCAAGGGTTTCAAGTTGGACGTTGCTGTCTCATTGCATCAGCCAATTAACGTTTAAATATATATAAACATATATATTAAAACATTTGAAAGAGATGGTGTAGTAATTGGTACATTTTCTTGTTTTTAAAAACTAACTCAGTTTTAACTCTATGTGCCTCATCTGTTCTAAGATTTTTTTTTTTTTTAAAAAGGAGTAAGAAAATCATTATTTTTCCATTAACCATCAATTAATACGGTGCAGGAAAAAACATTGAAAATAAAATTTTAAAAAAATCTGTACATAATTTCATTTTTTTTAAAAACAAAAGTTCTTTTTTCTACTTTTCTAGACCTGCTTACGCACCATACATGCTGTCTTTTATGTAAATTAATTTTTTAATTCATCCGGCAGGAACCATTTTCATAATAAACTTTACATTTTGGATTTCTTTGCAGTTTTGGCATCTTTTCTTTAATGCATTTAAGCCATCCTCTGTTAGGGTGAGAATTACAGCTCCCAGAATTCTAGTTTTCACATCTCATTGTGTTCCCACAAAGCTTGAACAGCTGTATCATGAGGATACAAACAGAATGAAGCCATTAAACTGGTCTTTGTTAACCACTAATACAGTTCTATACCAGTGTCATTGACTTGAGGCACAAGAGCTTCAGTTAATCATCTGCTGGTTGCTTTCTTCTGGTTTGGTAAAAGCCATGTTCACCTCTACAAAAACTTACACGTACACAAAGTACCCCCCAAACCGTTTTTGCAATACTTACCATTTTCACCAGAAGTCCAAAAGTGTCACATTGAAGTCCTCTCTGCTCTGTTCTGCATGTTGCAGCCAATGACTTAGAATAGCTGCACTGTTCACCTGCTTTATGGCTGCACAAGCTCACAAAGAGCTCATAAAGCCGAAAGGGAGGTGGCAGGGAGGGACCAGAGGACTTCAAAGTTAAAAATTTGGACTCTGGAATGCCAGGGAGAAAGGTATTATGAAAAGGTTTGAAGGGTACTAAAATTGTAAAAGTTTTGTAGAGGTGAAAACTACCTTTAAAGAATGAAGTATGAATTTGATTTACAAACAGGTGGTGTAGCAGGATAAGATCATGAAGGTCCCCTATAACTGTTACAAACTGTAACAAAACCAGTTGCTATTGCTGGAAAATCTATGAACTAAAGACCATACCCAATTAAATATCAGCTACCATACAAATCATTATTGTTTAGCGAGAAAAATGTTCCCCAAGTGTCCAATAGACCAAAAGGACCAATCTATGAGGACCAATCTTCTACATGTGATTTGGTCTTTAGTTACCATACACAATATAGTAAGTGTACAATATATTCTAAAGTATAAAAGGTCCTATTTGTAAAGGCACAGTATCGCTTTCTAGTGATACCACGTCTTTAATGATCGTTAATTTCCAATTTCCGGTTTAGCAGTCGTTTATTTAATATTATTATCGTTAATTAAGGATAAGAATCATAAATTACGGCTAATGATCCTAAATCTACGATTTATTTCGTAGATTTATGGTCCCCATAGGATACGATTGCAGTAGTTTTATTTACAGCCATGGTCGTACAATGATAACGCACGGTATCGCTAAATTGCGATACCGCACGTTTACAAATAGGGGCCTATTTTAACAATCAGTCCAGCAGTTGCACATTTACGCCCACTCCCATAAATGTATGATAGTGGGCGTAAACCGCGATTGTAGATTTACAGCAGCCATAGAATACCATCGATAGTTTACTACCGCAAGGCATACTACGAATGAATGTTCATAGATTTATGACTGTTTATAAATGTAATGTACGGCCGCAATCATACACTACAAAACCCACGGTTTAGAAAACTTGCGATACCGCAGGTTTATAAATATGGCCCATAGTCTCCTTCACTTGCAATTAACTGCCCATTAAAACATATTGCCTTTCTAAATAACTTCTCAAACAAAACAGCATTAAAAAAATGAAATTATATTACTAAACAGTTCAAACACCTCTTCAGTCCCTTTTTGCCTGAACAGTGAGAGGATAAAAGTGGACACTGAGCATGCCTGGACCGTTGGACACTGAGCATGCCTGGACCGTTGGGCACTGAGCATGCCTGGACCGTTGGACACTGAGCATGCTTGGACTGTAAAATGGGAGGGGAAAACCACAGAGGATTTGTTTACTGGTTGACAACATAAACTTTATAATGCTGTGTTTCTTACAAGAAATCACTTATAAAGGCAAGTGGTGCGTCATTAAAACCAGCGGATTCTGGATTATAAATCAAGACAATGTTTCAGCCTTAAGGGCCCTATTTGTAAAAAGCGATGCTGTGCCTTTAATGAACGCTAATTTCCAATCGGTTTATCAATCGTTAATTTACTATCGTTATCGTAAACTAACGATAACGATTGTAAATTACCAATAACGATCATAAATCTATGATAACGCGATCGTAGATTTACGAACCCCATAGAATACCACGGTATTCTACAACTGAATATTGTTAATTAATGAAAGCGATTTAGATTTATGAACCCATATTATAACATGGTATTCTACGTCCGAACGTTGGTTAATTAAAAATTTCGACGTAAAAATGTCTGCAGTCGTACATTACCATTAACACGTGGTATCCCTAAATTGCGATACCACATTTTTAAAATATGGCCCAAAGATTGTATGCTTGTGTCGGATGACTAGCGAAACGTCTTCAAGAACTAAACTTTCAAGTCCAGTTGATCTAATTGCATACAACAGATATACCATGACCTGGATCAATGAGAACCTTCACAAGCATACAATCTTTGGGCCATATTTTTAAAGTGTGCTCACTGTCCGCCCCGGGGGTGAAGCATGCTCAGTTAAGACTTAATGCTGGGGAAATCAGGAAGTACCTGATGGTCACATGGCTGAAAACAGGAAGTGTTCAAGCAGGAAGTAATATTGCTGAAACTTTCCAGCAATAACTTCACATTAATTTTATCTAGAGGTGTGATGTAGGTTTCATTTTCAAGGTGTGATGGAAGGCATTTTATATAATTATTACGAGTTAGGAAGAATTAAAGACCACAGTTACCCTTTAAGCTCATTCCCCCAGCCTCAGGCAACATTTCGGGTAACCCCGAAACGTTGTGCACAGACCTATGTCACAATAAAGTTTATATCCACCAAGTGAGTGCAGTCCTCGCCTTATATCATTCATGATTTTATATGCTTGATGGTGGTTAAGCAGTTCTGAGGACCCAGCACCACCCAAAGAGTTACATAACCAGGAGGAGACTTTCAATACTTACCTCATTCCCCCAGCCCCCTGACAGACTATCTGACTCTGTGAAGGCAAGCATGCTCAGTAATCCCTATGAGGCAACACTGCGAGGGGGAATTTCCCACCATGCAATTCACTTACCAACTGTCACCATTCAAGTTACAGCAAAACTCTATATAACAAAGGTTTATGATACAAGGCACTTGATTGACAGATGAAATGTAAGATGTTTCAGATTGCATATCTAAAGAAATAGGGGACAGATCAACAGAAAAAAAGGTATTGATTGTTGGGAAGAATTATAGTTTCTAGTAATGGACAATTAAAAAAAACACATTTCCCAGTGTACATATCCTTTAACACCTTATATAATTTATAGAACATTTGATATTGGAAGGGGCACACTTGTTTAAAGGGGCTGGTACTATTCTCAACAGAATGAACAATATACATGATGGACTGTGTTAGACCCTCAGATTATTAAATATTTCGATTGGCTTTTCTTTGCAATACCCCTAATATCACTTCAAATTTGATTTACTCGTATCAATAGAAGCTGCCATATTGACTGTTCTTTAAGCATGTCTATCCCACCATCAATGTTTTTAATGAAGACATATATCTACTTCCAATATCATTAGATGCATATCAATGATTATCTGCCAAGCTACATTGTACCGGTAATATGGATATATTTGTAAACACAGGCAGTGAACATTCTTTAAATGCTTTCATGTGCACATTTTGATTTAAAGGGGAACTGTGGTCTCCAAACAAGTTACATTTAAATGAAAGGCCAGTTTCCTACCTTTAATGACTGACCAGAAAGTTAATGGTTGGGAGGCTGACTTGTGACATTCCTGAGGCTTCAGTGCCGCAGGTGAGCACAGCCTCAGACTCCCTCAGCCCCTCCTCCTCTCTCCTGACAGAGAAGGTAAGGAAATCTACAGCCCTTCTCTTTCACTGTGTGAAAACAGCCTTTTCAGTTCTCATTCTGCCTGAAAAGGCTGATTCCACAGAGTTTTCTGTAGGGGTGGGGTGTCTGAGTAACCCACGGCACCCGTGAGTGGGCGGGGCCACATGGGGCTGTATGATAATGGGCCATGGGGGGCCTGCAACTGGAGGGACCATGGGGTCCATGAGTGGGAGGGACCAGGGGGGCTGCAAAGGGGAGGAGGAGACACAGGACATATTGACAGTTTCAAAGCAGGAAGTGCAGGGGACCTGGTGATGCTACTGCCATATCACACACAAAAATGTAAATATCTTCAAAACTATGCAAAATAAACAATGGAAATAAATTGCAAAAATTCTCAGTGGAGCATTCCTATCAATTTACCTAAAGTCATTTTTGGACTACAGTTCCCCTTTAAATCAAGGTGTCTTGCTGGAGAAACCAATGACTTAAGAGCGGTAGAAGCCATATATCTAACCCCCGGGTTCAAGAAGAGCTTACAATCTAACACATACAACCTATCAGTATGTCTTTATGATTGTGGGGGAAACCGGAGTGTCTGGAGGAAACCCACACAAGCACGGGGAGAACATACAAACTCCTTGCAGATGTGTCCAAGGGTGGATTCGAACTCAAGATGCCAGCGCTGCAAGGCATCAGTGCTAACCACTAAGCTACTTAGGGTTTTTTTTAGAAACCCAATGTTTCAGAATAAGGTACTTTGTGGACAGCCGTCCCTACAGCCACACAGTACCACCACTGTGTCATTATATCACACAATCGTACAATTACAACTGTGATTCAATATAAATGCCCCATTGTAAATTACCAATAACTGCGATACTGTACCTTTATAAATACAGCCCCTAGGGGCAATACCTTTATTCTAGCACACAGTACCGCAAATTTGGATTTTTAAATATGGCCCTTTGAAACAACATGTTCACTTCATTATCCTCCCTCTGCAGCTTTACACAATGTAAAGCTGCAGAGGGAGGATAATGAAGTGAACCTGATCTTAATACAGCTCTGTACAATGCATTTCTTAATAGTGTCCCTATTTAAATAGAAATGTTGGAAAATAGGAAATTTGGAACTAGCAGTTCCATTACCAGATAAAATGACAAAAACCTTTTCATGGAACTGCAAGCAGACCTCATATCTTTATATGGCACAGGCAGGGGAATGTCATCTCTTATAAAGGAGATTTTGTTGGTTTGGTTTGCTTGTTTTATGGTTGATTGTTGCAGGAAACCTCCAATACCGCAGGTTATTGTTAACATACAGCTGCAGTTGTACATTTACCACCACTAAGCCACGCAATAACATGCAGTAGTCAACTACCGCAACGGCATTGTATACGCCAGAGTACAATTAAGATTGGGTTGGAAATGTATGATGGAAAATATTGATACCACGCCTTTATAAATATGGTCCTTATTTTCTATATTGCAATGGCTGTGGCTACATTAGTTATACAACTACCTATACATACAGGCTTCAAAGTATAGCAGGAATATCCAACATGGATGGTCACAGTTTAGACAACCTTGAATTAGAGGGATGAATTTTTTGGGCTTCCCAGTCCACCAGAGCTGTTGTAGTATTCATTTGGACCACTAGGGTACAGCAGTAGTCCACACATGAAACAAGATTATTTTAAAATGTATTTATATGTCAGGTCTGTATTTATTACAAAAAGAGATGGAGAAAGAGAAGAGGCTCACAGTGGAAATATTAGTCAAATATAGAACATCCAGAAAGTATTCACAGATCATCACTTTCTAAATGTCCTTATGTTTAGGGGGCTTCTAGACCTTTTGGCACCTGAACCACACTTTTCAAGCTGCCTCTGGTACATGCAAGTCTTCCCACCGTGTATCTGGTACATACAATTTTTCCCACTGTGTGACTGATACATACAAGTTTGCCCACTGTGACTGGCACAATCAAGATTGCCCACCGTGACTGGCACATACAAGATTGCCCACTATGACTGGCACATACAAGATTGCCCACTGTAACTGGCACATGCATGTTTGCCCACCATGTGATTGGCACATGCAAGTTTTCCCAATGTGACTGTTACATACAAGTTTGCCCCATGTGACTGGCTCAAGCAAGTTTTCCCACTGACTGGAACATACAAGTTTGCCTACTGTGAATGGCACTTACAAGTTTGTACACTGTGTGACTGGCACATGCAAGTCTGCCCACCGTGTGAGTGGTACATGCCACTGTGAAAGGCACTTACAAGTTTGCCCACTGTAACAGGTTCATACAAGTTTGCCCACTTACTTACTGTGGCAGAGGCAAGATGAGGTGGAGACAGGAGAGGCACACAGGTGGAGACAGGAGAGGCAGAGGCACACTGTCCAGAAGCAGTGACTTTTGCATTGGTGCATCATGCTGTGGGGAGACTAGTCTGACCAGATAAAGAGAAATATGACTGCAGCTGTATACAGAGACATCCTGAATGAAAACCTGCTCCAGCATGCACTTGAACTCAGATTGGGGCAACGGGTTCATCCTTCAGCAAGAGAAGGACCCTAAGCACACAGCCAAGCCATAAGAAATGGCTTAGGGACAACTCTTTGAATGTCCTTAAGTGGCCCATCCAGAGTCCAGACTTGAATGTGACTGAACATCTATGGAGAGATCTTACAATAACTGTGCACCAATGCTTCCCATCCAACCTGATGGAGCTTGAGAGGTGCTGCAAAGAGAAATAGGCAAAACTGCCCAAGGATAGGTGTGCCAAGCTTATGGCATCATATTCCAAAAGTGTATTGAGCAAAGGCTGTGTGAATACTTATAAACATAGAAAAGATAATCAATGCACATTCCTAGGACCCATAGAATATCATATTATCTGCACAATGGCATACTTTATAAACAAAGGGGTTTTAGTATACATTACTGTGATCACATGAATGAAAAGCCTTCCAACCACGTCAAGGTAACAACAGTCTGGAAGGTCCTAACGTCTTAGCTTTTTACATTTCTTTTACTTCAATTACGATTAGCAAACTTTTGCTATTATATATATATTAAAGGCATAGGACCTCCCATAAAAGGTGCGTGTTGGGGGTGCTATTACCACATGGAGGCTTGACCAGGCCTCCCAATAAATACATACAATACAAGGATTGTGGAAGCACTTGCCAGTGTGCAGATAATATGATATTGTATGGAGCCTAGGAATGTGCATTGATTATCTTTTCTATGTTTGTATAAATGTTTGACCAGATCAGTAGCACTTCTGCTAAATGTAGTTGTAAATTAGCCTAATTGGAGTGCTTCCGCAATCCTTGTATTGTAAGTGTGAATACTTATGTACATCTAATTTCTCAGGGGTTTTTTATATTTAATTAATTTGCCAAAACCTCAAGTAAACTTTTTTCTCATTGTCATTATGGGGTGTTATGTGTAGAATTCGGAGGAAAAATAAATTAAAATCCATTTTAGAATAAGGCTGTAACTTAACAAAATGTGGAAGTGATGAGCTGGGAATACTTTCTGGATGCACTAGACTTAGCATTGCTGTCACAGGAGCTGCTAAAACTCACTGTCTTACCCGTGTGCCTTAATATTGTGCTAGTTTGTATGTATGTATGTATGTATGTATAATTTTATTTATAAAGCGCCACTTGGGTACGCAGCGCCGTACATTGAAAAATACACAGTATACAAACAAGGGGATAAGTGCAAAACATTATACAGATAGATATAAATTAAATTAAGTTAAATACAATTTCATACATCGGTTAAGAAAGCACATATATATGTATATATATCTAAATTATGTATAAATGGATATAAGTGCAACAAGCCTCGACACATTAGGAATGAGATGCCTGCCCTAAAGAGCTTACAATCTAAGTGGGAGGGACAACATACAGATACAAGTGGGGGGGATGGGTACAAAGTGCTTAAAAGGGCTAACAATCATTTGTTCTGCTGATGCTCAGAAAGGTAGGGTAACAGTCTAGATTTGAAAGCATTAATGGATGTCACCAGGCGAAGCGAGAGGGAGAGAGTACCAAAGGTAGGGAGCAGCAAGAGAGAATGGTTTAAGGCGGGAGGCAGCAGTGTTAGTTGGGGGTCTGTGGAGAAGATTTCCTTGCGAGGAATGGAGGGCACGGCCTGGGACATAAGGAGAGAAGATAAGTAGGGAGGTGCAGTAAAGCAAAGGGATTTAAAGGTTAAAAGCAGGGTATTGAATATGGTTCTTTGTTTGGTGGGAAGCCACCCTATGGACTGAAGTATCGGGATTGCGGGTTCTCTTTTGGAGGAGAGCGAGATAATCCGAGCTGCCAAGTTTAAGATAGACTGGTGAGGAGAGAGATGAGAGACTGGGAGTCCAAGCAGTAGAATGTTACAGTAGTCAAGATGGGAGATTATAAGGGCATGGATGGGCATTTTAGTAATGGAGAGAGAGAGAAAAGGGCGGATCTTGGCAATATTGCGAAGGAGAAAACGACAGGTCCTAGCGACATTGTTAATGTGATGATGGAAGGAGAGAGAGGAGTCAAAGATTAGTCCAAGGCAGCGTGCATTCAACTGGGTTAATGACCATATTGTCAGTAGAGATGGAGAATGGTGGTTTGCCACATTTTGCTGGCCAAATTGTACACGTCCATGTAATCAGAATGAATAAGGAGGGAGCAGCACAGGTCCAGTATGTTGACTTTTACCTTACCTTATTTTTTTCTTTATAGACATAAACTCACCTGAACAAGCAGCCATAGAGATTTTGTCACGTCTGTAGGACCCACCTTGCATTGCGGATAACCGATTCTGATTATAGCTATTTACTGTACAATGGTTTTAATACCTACTAGAAATGAGAGTGAGTCACATATAATGTATGGCTCCCTACACACCTACCATGCCGTATGATAAGTGTGTAGGTTGTAGGGAGCCATACATACCTATTCTATATATAGGACAAACAAGGTCCAACCTGTTCAGAAGTCTACGCAGTCCCTCCCATTCTTCTGCTTCAGTCCCACCCATGTGACATAAGGCAGAAATGTATCTGTCAAAATAGATTTTTCCCTATAATACAAGACTGAGAGAAATGTAACTGTTTTTATCTTTTGAAAACGACCCATAACAAACATAATCTTTTGATGTGTATATAGTATTTTCCAATTTTTGGAGGAGTTCCTGGCATTTAATATTTCATAATGCAATCCTTACAGTGTAATATATATGGGATAACGTGCCCCTTACCGTGTAATATATATGGGATAACGTGCCCCTTACAGTGTAATATATATGGGATAACGTGCCCCTTACCGTGTAATATATATGGGTAACGTTTGCCCCTTACCGTGTAATATATATGGGATAACGTGCCCCTACCGTGTAATATATATGGGAAAACTGTCCCCTTACCGTGTAATATATATGGGATAACGGGCCCCTTACGTCGTGTTAATATAATGGGATAACGTGCCCCTTACCGGTGTAATATATATGGGATAACGTGCCCTTACAGTGTATATATATGGTGATAACGTGCCCCTTACCGTGTAATATATATGGGATAACGTGCCCCTTACCGTGTAATATATATGGGATAACGTGCCCCTTACAGTGTAATAATATATGGGATAACGGCCCTTACGTGTAATATATATGGGATAACGTGCCCCTTACAGTGTAATATATATGGGATAACGTGCCCTTACCGTGTAATATATATGGGATAACGCCCCTTACAGTGTAATATATTAGGGATAACATGTCCCTTAAGTGTAAATATATGGGATAACGTGCCCTTACATGTTGTAATATATATGGGATAACATGTCCCTTACAGTGTAATATATATGGATAAACATGCCCCTTACAGTGTAATATATATGGGATAACATGTCCCTTACAGTGTAATATATAAGGGATAACATGCCCCTTACGTGTAATATATATGGATAACATGTCCCTTACAGTGATATATATGGGATAAATGCCCCTTACAGTGTATATATATGGATAACATGTCCCTTCGTTAATATAAGGGATAACATGCCCCTTACAGTGTAATATATATGGAGATAACATGTCCCTTACAGTGTAATATATATGGGATAACGTGCCCCTTACCGTGTAATATATATGGGATACATGTCCTTACAGTGTATATATATGGGATAACGTGCCCCTTACCGTGTAATATATATGGGATAATGTCCCTTACAGTGTAATATATATGGGATAACGTGCCCCTTACCGTGTAATATATATGGGATAACATGCCCCTATACGTGTAATATATATGGGATAACAGTCCCTTACAGTGTAATATTATGGGATAACGTGCCCCTTACGTGTAATATATATGGGATAACATGTCCCTTAGTGTAATATATATGGGATAAAGTGCCCCTTACAGTGTAATATATATGGGATAACGTGCCCCTTACCGTGTAATATATATGGGGATAACATGTCCCCTTACAGTGTAATATATATGGGAATAACGTGCCCCTTACCGTGTAATATATATGGGATAACATGTCCCTTACAGTGTAATATATATGGGATAACGTGCCCCTTACAGTGTAATATATATGGGATAACGTGCCCCTTACAGTGTAATATATATGGGATAACAGTCCTTACAGTGTAATATATAAGGGATAACTGCCCCTTACCGTGTAATATATATGGGATAACGTGCCCCTTACCGTGTAATATATATGGGATAACATGTCCCTTACAGTGTAAATATAGGGATAACGTGCCCCTACCGTGTAATATATATGGGATAACGTGCCCCTTACAGTGTAATATATATGGGATAACGTGCCCCTTACCGTGTAATATATATGGGAACGTCCCTTACAGTGTAATATATATGGGAAACATGCCTTACAGGTTAAATATAAGGATAACATGCCCCTTACAGTGTAATATATATGGATAACATGTCCCTTACAGTGTAATATATATGGGATAAACGTGCCCCTTACAGTGTAATATATATGGGATAACATGTCCCTTACCGTGTTATATATGGGATAACGTGCCCTTACCGTGTAATATATATGGGATAACATGTCCCTTACAGTGTAATATATATGGGATAAACGTGCCTTACCGTGTAATAATATGGGAGATAACGTGCCCCTTACAGTGTAATATATATGGGATAACGTGCCCCTTACCGTGTAATATATATGGGATAACGTGCCCTTACAGTGTAATATATAGGGATAACGTGCCCTTACGTGTAATATATATGGGATACGGCCCCTACCTGTTGTAATATATATGGGATAATGCCCCTTACAGTGTTATATATATGATACGTGCCCCTTACAGTGTAATATATATGGGAAACATGTCCCTTACGGTAATATATATGGGATAAGCGCCCCTTACGTGTAATATATAAGGGATAATGGCCCCTTACAGTGTAATATATATGGGATAATGCCCTTACCTGGTCAATATATATGGATAACAGTGTCCCTACAGTGTAATAATATGGGATAAAATGTCCCTTACAGTGTAATATATATGGGATAACGTGCCCCTACAGTTGTAATATATATGGGATAACATGTCCCTTACAGTGTAATATATATGGGGAAGGTATGCGCCCCTTAAGTGTATATATAAGGATAACTGCCCCTTACGTGTAATATATATGGGATAATGCGCCCCTTACCGTGAATATATAGGGATAACATGTCCCTTACAGTGTAATATATATGGGATAACATGTCCCCTTACCGTGTAAATATATAGGGATAACATGTCCCTTACAGTGTAATATATATGGGATAACGTGCCCCTTACGTGTAATATAATGGGATAACGTGCCCCTTACAGTGTAATATAATATGGGATAACGTGCCCCTTACAGTGTAATATATTGGGATAACAGTCCTACAGTGTAATTATATGGGATAATGCGCCCCTGAGTGTAATAAAAGGGATAAACATGCCCCTTACCGTGTAATATATATGGGATAATGCGCCCCTTACCGTGAATATATGGGATAACATGTCCCACAGTGTAATTATATGGATAACATGTCCCTTACAGTGTAATATATAGGGATAACATGTCCCTTACCAGTATGATATATATGGGATAATGCCCCCTACCGTAGAATATATATGGGATAACATGTCCTTTACAGTTAATATATATGGGATAATGCGCCCCTTACCGTGTAATATATAAGGGATAACGTGCCCCTACCGTTGTTAATAATATGGGATAATGCGCCCTTATCGTGCAATATATATGGGATAAACATGTCCCTTACAGTGTAATATATATGGGATAACATCCCCTATACAGTGAATATATATGGGATAACGTGCCCCTTACCGTGTAATTATATATGGGATATAACATGTCCCTTACAGTGTAATTATATATGGGATAATGCCCCTTACCGTGTAATAATTTATATGGGATAAGTGCCCTTACGTGTTAATATATATGGGATACGTGCCCCCTTACCGTGTAATATATAGGGATAACGTGCCCCTTACAGTGTAATATATAGGGATAACTGCCCCTACGTGTAATATATTGGGATAACGTGCCCCTTACCGTTAATTATATGGGATAACGTGCCCCTTACAGTGTAAATATATGGGATAACTGCCCCTTACAGTGTAATATATATGGGAACAGCCCTTACAGTGTAATATATATGGATAATGCGCCCCTTACCGTGTAAATATAAGGGATTAACATGCCCCTTACCGTGTAATATATATGGGATAAGCGCCCTTACGTGAATATATAGGGAACATGCCCTACAGTGGAATATATATGGGATAAAATGTCCCCTTACAGTGTAATATATATGGGATAACGTGCCCTTACAGTTGTATATATATGGGATAACATGCCCTTACAGTGTAATATATATGGGAAGAATAATGCGCCCCTTACCGTGTAATATATAAGGGATAACGCCCCTTACCGGTGTAATATAATGGGTAATGCGCCCCTTACCGTGTGCAATATATATGGGATAACAGCCCTACAGTGTAATATATATGGGGATACAATGTCCCTTTACCGGTTGTTGTAATATATATGGGATAACGTGCCCCTTACCGTGTAATATATATGGGATAACATGCCCCTTACCGTGTAATATATATGGGATAACATGCCCCTTACCGTGTAATATATATGGGATAACGTGCCCCTTACCGTGCAATATATATGGGATAACATGTCCCTACAGTGTAATATATATGGGATAACATGTCCCTTACAGTGTAATATATATGGGATAACGTGCCCCTTACCGTATAATATATATGGGATAACATGTCCCTTACAGTATAATATATATGGGATAATGCGCCCCTTACCGTATAATATATATGGGATAACATGTCCTTTACAGTATAATATATATGGGATAATGCGCCCCTTACCGTGTAATATATAAGGGATAACGTGCCCCTTACCGTGTAATATATATGGGATAATGCGCCCCTTACCGTGCAATATATATGGGATAACATGTCCCTTACAGTGTAATATATAAGGGATAACGTGCCCCTTACCGTGTAATATATATGGGATAATATGCCCCTTACCGTGTAATATATATGGGATAACATGTCCCTTACAGTGTAATATATAAGGGATAATGTGCCCCTTACCGTGTAATATATATGGGATAATGCGCCCCTTACCGTGTAATATATATGGGATAACATGTCCCTTACAGTGTAATATATAAGGGATAAGGTGCCCCTTACCACGTAATATATATGGGATAATATGCCCCTTACCGTGTAATATATATGGGATAACATGTCCCTTACAGTGTAATATATAAGGGATAATGTGCCCCTTACCGTGTAATATATATGGGATAATACACCCCTTACCGTGTAATATATATGGGATAACATGTCCCTTACAGTGTAATATATATGGGATAACGCACCCCTTACAGTGTAATAAATAAGGTATAACATGCCCCTTACAGTGTAATATATAAGGGATAACGCGCCGCTTACAGTGTATAAATAAGGGATAACATGCCCCTTACAGTGTAATATATAAGGGATAACGCGCCCCTTGCAGTGTAATATATATGGGATAACGCGCCGCTTACAGTGTAATAAATAAGGGATAACATGCCCCTTACAGTGTAATATATAAGGGATAACATTCCCTGTACGCGGCGCGTTATCCCCCATATATATTACACTGCAAGGGCGCGTTTATCCCTTATATATTACACCAAACTGTAAGGGGGCATTTTATCCCTTTTTATTACACTGTAAGCGGCGCGTTATCCCATATATATTACACACTGCAAGGGGCGCGTTATCCCTTATATTTACACTGTAAGGGGCATGTTATCCCTTATTTATTTACAACACTGTAAGCGGCGCGTTATCCCATATATATTACACTGCAAGGGGCGCGTTATCCCTTTATATTACACTGTAAGGGGCATGTTATAACCTTATTTATTACACTGTAAGGGGTGCGTTTATCCCATAATATTACACTGTAAGGGACATGTTATCCCATATATATTACACGGTAAGGGGTTATATCCCATATATATTACACGGTAAGGGGCACTTATCCCTATATATTACACTGTAAGGGACATGTATCCCATATATATTACAACGTAAGGGCTATTATCCAATATATTACACGGTAGGGGCACCTTATCCCTTATATATTACACTGTAAGGGACATGTTATCCATATATATTACACGGTAGGGGCGCATTATCCCATATATTACTCCGTAAGGGGCACATTATCCCTTATATATTACCGTAGGGACATGTTATCCCATATATATTACAACGTAAGGGGCATATATCCCATATATATTAACGGTAAGGGGCACGTTATCCCTTATATATTACACTGTAGGGACATGTTATCCCATATATATTGCACGGTAAGGGGCGCTATCCCATATATATTACAACGGTAAGGGGCACGTTATCCCTTATTATTCACACGGTAAGGGGCGCATTATCCCATATATATTACTGTAAAGGACATGTTATCCCATATAATTAATCGGTAAGGGGTGCATTATCCCATATATATTATAACTGTAAGGACATGTTATCCCTATATATACACTGTAAGGGACATGTTATCCATATATATTACACTGTAAGGGGACATGTTATATCCCATATATATTGCACGGTAAGGGGCCATTATCCCATATTATACACGGTAAGGGCATGTTATCCCTTATATATTACACACGGTAAGGGGCGCATTATCCCATATATTACACTGTAAGGGACATGTTATCCCATATATATTAACACTGTAAGGGGCACGTTATCCCATATATATTACAAACTGTAAGGGGCACGTTATCCCATATATATTAACACTGTAGGGGCAAGTTTATCCCATATATATTACACTGTAGGGCATGTTATCCCATATATATTACAACAACCGGTAAGGGACATTGTACCCCATATATATTACACTGTAGGGACATGTTATCCCATATATATTGCACGGTAAGGGGCGCATTATCCCATATATATTACACGGTAAGGGGCATGTTATCCCTTATATATTACACGGTAAGGGGCGCATTATCCCATATATATTACACTGTAAGGGACATGTTATCCCATATATATTACACTGTAAGGGGCACGTTATCCCATATATATTACACTGTAAGGGGACATTTTATCCCATATATATTACACTGTAGGGACATGTTCCCTATATATTGCACGGTAAGGGGCATTTCCCATATATATCCACGGTAAGGGCACATGTTATCCCTTATATATTACACGGTAAGGGGCGCATTATCCCATATATATTACACTGTAAGGGACATGTTCCCATATATATTACACTGTAAGGGGCACGTTATCCCATATATATTACACTGTAAGGGGCACGTTATCCCATATATATTACACGGTAAGGGGCACGTTATCCCATATATATTACACGGTAAGGGGCACGTTATCCCATATATATTACACTGTAAGGGGCACGTTATCCCATATATATTACACGGTAAGGGGCACGTTATCCCATATATATTACACTGTAAGGGCACTTATCCATATAATTATTACACGGTAAGGGGCATTATATCCCATATATAATTACACTGTAAGGGACATGTTAATCCCATATATATTACACGGTAAGGGGCACGTTATCCCATATATATTACACTGTAAGGGAGAGTTATCCCATATATATTACACGGTAAGGGACAGTTATCCCATATATATTGCACGATAGGGCGCATTATCCCATATTATTACAACGGTAGGGGCACTTATCCCTTATATATTACACGGTAAGGGGCGCATTATCCCATATTATATTATACTGTAAAGGACATGTTATCCCATATATATTACACGGTAGGGGGCATTATCCCATATATATCATACTGTAAGGGACATGTTTATCCCATATATATTACACTGTAAGGGACATGTTATCCATATAATTACACTGTGGGACATGTTATCCCATATAATTCACGGTAAGGGGCGCATTATCCCATATATATTACACGTAAGGGGCAATGTTTATCACCTTTTATTACACTACAGGGGCGCATTATCCCATATATTACACTGTAGGACTTATCCCATATATATTACACTGTAAGGGGCACGTTATCCCATATATATTACACTGTAAGGGCACGTTATCCCATTATATTACACTGTAAGGGGCACGTTATCCCATTATATTCACTGTAAGGGACATGTTATCCCTATATATTACACGGTAAGGGGACATGTTATCCCATATATATTACACTGTAAGGGACATGTTATCCCTATTATTGCACGGTAAGGGGCGCATTATCCCATATAATATTACACTGTAAGTGGCAGTTATCCCTTTATATTACACTGTAAGGGGCGATATCCCATATATATTACACTGAAGGGACATTTATCCCATATATATTACAACTGTAGGGGCACGTTATCCCATATATATTACACTGTAAGGGACATTTTATCCCATATTATTACACTGTAGGGACACTGTTTATCCATATATATTGACCCGGTAAGGGGCGCATTATCCCATATATATTACACTGTAAGGGGCCATTATCCCTTATATATTACACGGTAAGGGGCGTTATCCCATATATATTAAGTCCTGTAAGGGACATGTTTCCCATATATATTACACTGTAAGGGGCAACGTTATCATATATATAACACTGTAAGGGGCAGTTATCCCATATATATTACACGGTAGGGCGCGTATCCCATATATATTACACGTAAGGGCACGTTATCCCTATATATTCACTGTAAGGGGCACGTTATCCCATATATATTACACGGTAAGGGGCACGTTATCCCATATATATTACACTGTAGGGGCACGTTTCTCCCATATATTACACGGTAAGGCACGTTTATCCCATATATATTACACTGTAAGGGACATGTTATCCCATATATATTACACGGTAAGGGGCACGTTATCCCATATATAACACGGTAAGGGACATGTTATCCCATATATATTACACGTAAGGGGCACGTTTATCCCATATATATTACACTGTAAGGGACATGTTATCCCATATATATTACACTGTAAGGGGCATGTTATCCTTATATTAACTGTAAGGGACATGTTCCCATATATATTACACTAAGGGGCGTTCCCATATATATTACACGGTAAGGGGCACGTTATCCCATATATATTACACTGTAGGGGCACGTTATCCATATATATTACACGGTAAGGGGCACGTTATCCCTATATTTACACTGTAAGGGACATGTTTATCCCATATATATTACACGGTAAGGGGCAGTTATCCCATATATTATTACACGGTAAGGGGCACGTTATCCCTTATATATTACACTGTAAGGGACTGTTATCCCATATATATTTACACGTAAGGGGCAACGTTATCCCCATGATATATTACACTGTAAGGGGCACGTTATCCCATATATATTACACTGTAAGGGGCACGTTATCCCATATATATTACACGGTAAGGGGCACGTTATCCCATATATATTACACTGTAAGGGACATGTTATCCCATATATATTACACGGTAAGGGGCACGTTATCCCATATATATTACACTGTAAGGGGCACTTTATCCCATATATATTACACTGTAAGGGACATGTTATCCCATATATATTACACGTAAGGGGCACGTTATCCCATATATTACACTGTAAGGGACATGTTATCCCATATATATTACACGGTAAGGGGCATGTTATCCCATATATATTACACGGTAAGGGGCACGTTATCCCATATATATTACACTGTAAGGGACATGTTATCCCATATATATTACACGGTAAGGGGCACTTATCCCATATATATACACTGTAAGGACATGTATCCCATATATATTACAACGGTAAGGGGCACGTTATCCCATATATATTACACTGTAAGGGACATGTTTCTCCCATATATATTACACTGTAAGGGGCATGTTATCCCTTATATTTAACGAAGGACATGTTATCCATATATTACACTGTAAGGGGCACGTTATCCCATATATATTACACTGTAAGGGACATGTTATCCCATATATATTACACTGTAAGGGGCATGTTATCCCTTATATATTACACTGTAAGGGACATGTTATCCCATATATATTACACTGTAAGGGCATGTTATCCCATATATATTACACTGTAAGGGACATGTTATCCCATATATATTACAACAGTGTAGGGCACGTTATCCCATATATATTAACTAGGGACATGTTATCGCCATAATATATACACGTAAGGGCATGTTATCCCATATATATTACACGGTAAGGGACACGTTATCCCATATATATTACACTGTAAGGGGCACGTTATCCCATATATATTACACGTAAGGGGCACGTTATCCCATATTATTATTACACTGTAAGGGGCACTTATCCCATATATATTACACGGTAAGGGGCACGTTATCCCATATATATTACACGGTAAGGGGCACGTTATCCCATATATATTACACTGTAAGGGCACGTTATCCCATATATATTACAACACGGTAAGGGGCACGTTATCCCATTATATTACACGGTAAGGGGCCGTTATCCATATATATTACACGGTAAGGGCATGTTTCCCATATATATTACACGGTAGGGGCACGTTATCCCATATATATTACACGGTAGGGGCAACGTTATCCCATATATATTACACGGTAAGGGGCACGTTATCCCATATATATTACACTGTAAGGGGCACGTTATCCCATATATATTACACGGTAAGGGGCACGTTATCCCATATATATTACACTGTAAGGATTGCATTATGAAATATTAATGCCAGGAACTCCTCCAAAAATTGGAAATAACTATATACACATCAAAAGATTATGTTGTTTGGTCGTTTTCAAAATATAAAAACAGTTACATTTCTCTCAGTCTTGTATTATAGGGAAAAATCTATTTGACAGATACATTTCTGCCTTTGTCACATGGGTGGGACTGAAGCAGAAGAATGGGAGGGACTGCGTAGACTTCTGAACAGGTTGACCTTGTGTTGTCCTATATAGAATAGTATGTATGGCTCCCTACAACCTACCACTTATCATACGGCATGGTAGGTGTGTAGGGAGCCATACATTATATGTGACTCACTCTCATTTCTAGTAGGTATTAAAAACCATTGTACAGTAAATAGCTATATCAGAATCGATTATCCGCAATGCAAGGTGGGGTCCTACAGACGTGACAAAATCTCTATGGCTGCTTGTTCAGGTGAGTTTATGTCTATAAGAAAAAATAAGGAAGAGTAAAAGTCAACATACTGGACTGTGCGCTCCCTCCTTATTCATTCTGATTACATGGACGTGTACAATTTGGCCAGCAAAATGTGGCAAACCACCATTCTCCATCTCTATCTACTGACAATATGGTCATTAACCCAGTTGAATGCACGCTGCCTTGGACTAATCTTTGACTCCTCTCTCTCCTTCCATCATCACATTAACAATGTCGCTAGGACCTGTCGTTTTCTCCTTCGCAATATTGCAGATCCCGCTTTTCTCTCTCTCTCATCTTTACTAAAATGCCCATCCATGCCCTTATAATCTCCCATCTTGACTACGTAACATTCTACTAGCTTGGACTCCCAGTCTCTCATCTCTCTCCTCACCAGTCTATCTTAAACTTGGCAGCTCGGATTATCTCGCTCTCCCAAAAGAGAACCCGCAATCCCGATACTTCAGTCCATAGGGTGGCTTCCCACCAAACAAAGAACATATTCATACCCTGCTTTTAACCTTTAAATCCCTTTGCTTTACGCACCTCCCTACTTATCTCTCTCCTTATGTCCCAGGCCGTGCCCTCCATTCCTCGCAAGGAAATCTCTCCACAGCCCCCCAACAACACGGCTGCCTCCCGCCTTAACCATTCTCTCTTGCTGCTCCCTACCTTTGTAACTCTCTCCCTCTCGCTTCGCCTGGTGACATCCATTAATGCTTTCAAATCTAGACTGTTACCCTACCTTTCTGAGCATCAGCAGAACAAATGATTGTTAGCCTTTAGCATTTGTACCCATCCCCCCCACTTGTATCTGTATGTGTGTCCCTCCCACTTAGATTGTAAGCTCTTTAGGGCAGGCATCTCATCCTAAGTGTCGAGGCTTGTTGCACTTATATCCATTTATACATAATTTAGATATATATACATATATATGTGCTTTCCTTAACCGATGTATGAAATTGTATTTAACTTAATTAATTTATATCTATCTGTATAATTTTTTGCACTTATCCCCTTGTTTGTATACTGTGTATTTTCAATGTACGGCGCTGCGTACCCAAGTGGCGCTTTAAAAATAAATTATACATACATACATACAACATACAAACTAGCACAATATTAAGGCACGGGTAAGACGTGATTTTAGCAGCTCCTGTGACAGCAATGCTAAGTCCAGTGCATCCAGAAAGTATTCCCAGCTCATCACTTCCACATTTTGTTAAGTTACAGCCTTATTCTAAAATGGATTTTAATTTATTTTTCCTCCGAATTCTACACATAACACCCCATAATGACAATGAGAAAAAAGTTTACTTGAGGTTTTGGCAAATTAATTAAATATAAAAACCCCTGAGAAATTAGATGTACATAAGTATTCACACTTATACAAGGGTTGCGGAAGCACTCCAATTAGGCTAATTTACAACTACATTTAGCAGAAGTGCTACTGATCTGGTCAAACATTTATACAACATAGAAAAGATAATCAATGCACATTCCTAGGCCCATACAATATCATATTATCTGCACACTGGCAAGTGCTTCCACAATCCTTGTATTGTATGTATTTATGGGAGGCCTGGTCAAGCCTCCATGTGGTAATAGCACCCCCAACACGCACCTTTTATGGGAGGTCCTATGCCTTTAATATATATATAATAGCAAAAGTTTGCTAAATCGTAATTGAAGTAAAAGAAATGTAAAAAGCTAAGACGTTAGGACCTTCCAGACTGTTGTTACCTTGACGTGGTGGAAGGCTTTTTCATTCATGTGATCACAGTAATGTATACTAAACCCCTTTGTTTATAAAGTATGCCATTGTGCAGATAATATGATATTCTAGGGTCCTAGGAATGTGCATTGATTATCTTTATGTTTATAAGTATTCACACAGCTTTGCTCATACACTTTTGGAATATGATGCCAAAGCTTGGCACAAATAAGGGATAACATGCCCCTTACAGTGTAATATATAAGGGATAACATGCCCCTTACAGTGTAATATATAAGGGATAACCCGCCCCTTGCAGTGTAATATATATGGGATAACGCGCCCCTTACAGTGTAATATACAAGGGATAATGCGCCCCTTACAGTGTAATATATATATGGGATAACACGCCCCTTACAGTGTAATATATAAGGGATTGTTAGTTAGTGTAATGCCTTCTTAGTTATTCTACATATTCTCTCCCATTTTGAAAAATCAGTTGATTTCATACCCTTTGCTGTTTCCTGCTGTTGACATTAGTGAGCTGACATTAGTGAGCTAACATTTCAGGTTCTAACGATCCTTCTTCTTCCCAGGATGCACCACTTCCTTGGAATGTTCCTAACAGTAATTTCTACTGATTGGCTGTTGGATGGGTCAAACATGCTCAGATCTCTACTGAGCAACTGAATCAACCCAGGCGCTGGGTGAAGGGCAAGACCATAATGGTCTCTACTAGGGGTCCTGCAAACAGGAAGTCAGTATTTCGGTTGCATTTATTTATACACAGACAAAATGCTGAATTGGCAGATTAAGGTCATTGGGATAATAAAATACTGCTCTTTTTTCTGAAAAGTATATGTATTAGCACTGAACTTCCCCTTTAAAGCGGTAATGCCCACAGTACCATTTTAATGCTGTCAATTTAAAAGTGAATTAAAAAAACCATGATGTTGCTCTTACTCATGTGAGTAAGAGCAATTACCCGCTTGAAACGTGTCGGGCATTAGACTGTTTGTGTTAAAAGATTTTAAATGCTGAAATAAAGGTTATAAGTTTTAATTGGTGACCGAGAAAGTTATTGTCGGATCGAGGAGTGCGGACCCAGCCCATCCACGGAGGACCGAGAGATTTACCTATTACATGGACCAAGCGAAGGAACCGGGGCAGTCAAGCACCCGGACCACCAAGTCACACGGGTGAGTCCCGATTACGAGAGATGTCGTGTTTGTTGTTTAGAAGTGTACACCAGTAGAATATATGACGGCAGCACAGAACTAAGGATAAGAAGGAGATAGCGACAGATCTGGGGTCAAGTACACCCAGATCTCCCCTTCAGTCCGAGTAAGCAGGCTAATAGATTGAGCACATGTGCGTTAGTAATAATATATGTAACTGGCTGGTATACTGTGAAACACAGGATCACCATTTAATCTGGGAGTGTGTACAACTACCTATATCTGTTTAAATATTTAGCAATTTTGCAATACCCCCGTTTATCGTAGAAGTACTATTCCCCCAACCGTACATTTTTGACAGAGCCGCATTACCATTCAGTAATAAGGAACTCCAACGGTAATGTATAGGTAATCGTACAATTACGATCGTGGCTGTAATGATATAATCTTTACTGTAATTTTACGATCGCAAATGTTATGATCGTTAAAGCTGCAGTACAGCGCCATTATAAGAATATTAATCCTAGTTGATCTAAAGGTGGGGGGGGGGGGTAAATTAGGATCAGTTTCTTTTACTTAAAAAAACCCAGCAGTTTGACATAATAAAACCGTTATGGACAGAAGGTCTTTGTGGGTTGTATTTATAAAAGGTAATGCCCAATAATAAACCTTCATATCGATCGGAAAAAAACAAACTTTTTTTAGTTAGTGATGTTCCTTTCTAGCCATGGCAAAAAAAAGAAAAGAAGCCAATTCAGCCCAACATTGAAATTCCTCCATTAAAGACTTTGATTACAGCAAAGATTTTTGCCACAGCCAAAAGCCATCCCATTCCTATAAACGTTTATTGGACATTATCAATGTATATCAAACCTTTATAAATACAGGCAGTGTTTCCCGGCACCTTCTCTTCTCACTTAATCAAATAGAGGTAGGCTACCTGTTAAAATCCAAATACGTTACTGTAACACTTTAAAAATCCACGATGGAACAGCACCGAGCGCCTATAGTTCCCCTTCAAAGTTAGCCAATTCACATGTGCTTTTTGTTTTTTTATGGTCTCCCCAGCTCAAACTCAGGGAAGCCAAACTACCTATAGTTCTTGCTTTTCTAGACACAATCTGTAAACCTCAGATATTTTTTTCTATTATTGAGTCCCTCATCAAAACCGAAAGATATCTGTAAAAAATGTTTGATCTCTTCAATTCTGAGCTAAACTCCACGATCAAGAATATTGGCTTATTTCCCAAACTTTACTTACCTCCCACTGCCGCTCAGCCAATCACAGACGCGACTGCCGGTCCCGCCCCTCTGCTTGCATTTTCTCGCAAGCAGAGGGCCGGCAGCACGGCAGAGGAAAGAGGGGAGGTAAGTAATGTTTGGGGAACTTTCTAATGATATAAATAGAGCGGTTGGGGCTGGGGGGACAGGGGGATTGATATAACAAAATTATTTTTTAAGGGTGCACATACCCTTTAATGAACTTGCCATTACCATATCTGAACTTTCCATATCTGCTGGAAGACAGTTCCACAGTTTCACCGTTGTCACTGTAAAGAAACCTTTCCTAACCTGAAGATGAAACTCCTTTTCTTCCAATCTTAAAGGATGTCCACGAGTCCTCGGATATGACCGATTAGTGAACAATGCACCAGAGAGTTTATTGTATGGTCCATTAATATATTTGTATAAAGTGATCAAATTCCCATGTAAACATCGCTTCTCCAATGTAAACTGCCCTAACTTGTGTAATCTGCCAGCATAGTCAAGCCCCTCCATTCCCCTTATTAATTTAGTTGCCCTTCTCTGAACTGCTTCCATTTCCAAGATATCCCTTTTGTACATAGGATTCCAAAACTGCACCGCATATTCCAAATGAGGCCTTACCATTTTGATAATCTATTTAGGTCTGCTTGCAGTATTCGGATTTTTACAAGTAGCCTACCTCTATTTGATTATGTGAGAAGGGAAGGTGCCGGGAACACTGTCTGTTTGACTGCATCTGAAGGAGAAGAGCACTCCTTGGATCCTTGAGCACACCAATCTCACTCCCACCCACCCTCCACCCCAGACAACCTATGGGAACGAAGGAAGGTCGGAGCTGCAAAAGGTATCTTTATATATACACACACAACACCTTGTGTCAATACTGACTTCTCTCACAGGTCGGTATTTATAATGCAATGCTATTGATAATGTCCAGAATGTTTTAGAAGGACGGAAACAATATTGGTAGTATTGGAATAGTTTTTAACCAATGTGATCACTTTCGACCACGGTGATTGCTGTGGTCAAAAAGACAATACTAGCCAGTATTTGGATACCGCCCAGTAAATTTACACTGCGGCAATAAGGTTGCAGAAGAAAACAATACTGCTTTATTGCTTGCGACTGTTATAAAGGATTGTTATCCGGCTTTACAGACAGTATAGCAATGTCAGGATATATGACGTGGTGGTAAAATACAGATTGGTATACTATGTTGGTGTGGTTTATTTTACAACATCGGTACGGCAAAGTGGCCCAGATTTAAAAACACATGGTAATGAAAGTTTGTGATACCAGGGGTTATAATTAATGTACGATCGTGGCCGAAAATGAACGGTATAAACGTACATTAATCTATGAATGTTCGGTCATAGAATATCATACGCTAATAAAATAGTGCAATAATATTCAATGGGCATTCATGAATCTATGATTGTAGATCTACGATTGCAAATTTACAATCGCTAAAAAGCGTGCCTCACCTTTATATATATGGCCTAGGATTGTTAAAAGTTCAATAACGCACATTAGTGGCCCTAAGACAAGCATTTCATATTGGAGACAGGGAGGCAGATAAATGTCTCAAAAAGCAAAAAATGGAGGCAAAAGACCAAGAAAGAAACCTTGCTGTTTATGTTGGTTTGTGCTGAAATAGGACAACAAAACATTTAGATTCATTCAGTTTAATATTCACATTTGGTACAACCAAACACAATTACAGTCTGTATGAAAGGCAAAGAACCATCTCCCACCAATCTTTATTTAGCACATTGAATTACATTGAGCGAATAATGCAGCCAATTGTGAAACAAGCAAACCGACAAATCACTACTATTATACAACAGGAATCTTGCTCTGACCAGCAGAGCTGTCCGTCTCATCACATACTGTACCATTTCCTCAATGGCACCAATCAGATGCAAGTATACAAACTGGCGTTCTCCTACAGGGGGGTGTATTGTGTAAATCGCCTGGTGCAGAGCAGTTAGAAACTCTAAGCAGGCATAAAACTTTATACACCCTCTATCTTTAAATTAGGCAACTGTATTTCCATCAAATAATCCCAAGTAAGAGTATTTCTCCATGTTATATTATTACATATATTACCATACCAAGTACTGTGGAAGAAGTCACGGCTGTAATTCTAGAAAGATACTAAAGCAATCAGCCCAGGCGTGTTAACAGAATAACAATAAACAGGAGCCATAAATAAGCTGTCATATGACGCACTGAAATTCGTGTATTTTATCAAATAATTCCAGATAATGGAACTCCTTGACTTACTATAGAGAATCATTAAAAGTGCTTCTGTCATAAGGGTCACATGACTAACATCTAATTGGGGAAAGCAACACTCCCCGGTGTTTGTATGTCATTCTGATATTGTACCCTGCATATTTATTCTTTTCATGCCTGTGCCATGTTCGGTGCAGTTATACGCTGGGTTTGAGGTATGTTTTCATGGAAAACGCCAGGTCTTTAGTCAAATCCTGTGTGTTTAAGTGTTGGTGAAATCCTAATAATTTACTTTATACTAAGAGCAGTATGGTAACCAATCATTACTGCTATACACATAACAAAAAGCTCTGTACCAGAAAATAAAACAAATACAGCAGCAGAAGCAGCACAGTAACTCTGGTAAACTGGTAAACAAAGAGGCTGACTAAAATGGATCCAAACATGACCAATCATGGATCAGCCTTTGGGAACGGATTGCTACGCAGAGTCCAAGTCATACAACACATACATAATAAAAGTGTATTTATTTTCACCCTTTTTGTTGCCAAGGAAACTGCTCAATGATGGGCAAGGCAGCAGGAGTTGATCACCTACCACTAATACTACCTAATTGGTAGCAATACTGCATGCAGTAATAATTACCAAACCATTCACCAGCTAAGGACAAAAGAAGTGTGGTCAGCAGGGGGCAGAAGTGAACAATCCTTCAGACCTCCTAACTTAGTTGTTCCTCCTCAGTTTGTTTGCTAAAATTGGTACACATGGCCTTTGGTACCCTTTCCCCCAAAAATTAGCATTATTATCCCTGATTGGGATCCTACCCAGCAATTGTGAATGGTAAGCTCTAGGGCATATTTTCAGCGCAAACATATAGTAACATTAAGTTTGCTCATTACCACGCGTTGTAGTGTGGCCACTGCCTAAAAATGCAGAATTTAATATTAGATTTCCTTGCTATTTATTTCCATCCTTATTTCTAAGCCAAAGGCCTTCCCTGTTAACCCCTCACAATGTTCAACCTGCAATCTATTCCCACTAACCTGGGAACTCCTAGATCTAAGTACCTCCTTATGCTGGAATTGGACCCCACAGTCAGACAGACCACTCCCTTTCCTTTAAGTAAGGCATTCACATGTCCTAGTGCAGCAGCTTCTTTAGTTCATATAAATGGGTCTAACACAGAACAGTTCCTTGTAATGGGCCAGAGAGTTTACATCTGCATATTTTTTTTTGGTATGGATTAAACCCCTCCCTCATTGGTTCCCATAATGAGGAACAATGACAGAGCCTCTACCCACTTACTGTAGACTCCTGTTTACCAGGAGTAAATCTCCACTACAGTCATTTTTATTCTGAGTGTTGGATGGTACCCAGTCACTGAATAGTTCATTTCACAGGGAGATTCATGGGAACAGAAGTGCTCACACACTGACATACTGAATATACATCAGATCTGTACAAAAATATATTCTACAGTTCACAAACCCTCCAACAGTTTGTGGTGCTTGGGTTTCAGGAGACTCCGCATTTAATGTCCTTTTGCAAAAACCGCACGCACATAACAAACCCTTCCTGACAATATCCAGTCCTTAGATTGTCCAAAACTGTCAAGGAGGGTGTATGTTACACGGAGATCTCCCTGTGAAGGTGGGTAAGCATGTATCAGCTTTCCTTGGCAGGAGGATCTTCTTTGGACTCTAAAATAAAAATGGGGAATTTATGATGGACATTCAATCCAGACAATGAAATAAAAAAACATTCACGCCATTACCTAAAGGGTCTACCAGAGACCGAAAGTGAAACTGAACAAGCAGAGTAGCTTTGGTCTGGTATAGGTATCTATGCAGTGCAATACAATCACTTATCCACCCCTATGTCAACCATTATTCCAATATGCAGGACACTGGTGGGAATATTAAAATGTGCAGGGATGTAGGGCTGTGCAAGTAATAGGACTACATTGTGAACAGATCGTAGCAACATTTTACCTTTTCATTGGTATTGGTATTTACTGCTTATTTGTCTATATGACTATTTCCTTCCTTCCAGTAACTACCTGACCAGTGTAGTGAACTTTAGAACACAAAACCCACATACGCTACTGTCAAACATAAGAATTCCTATAGCATTCAACTCCCCTTGGACCACATTCTATGATCTGTGGATCCATAGAACTCATCACCCATATACCAGTCTGGCTGTTAACCCCAAAGCAGAGAACAATGGGAATAATGTATTGGAATACTTCATTTAAGCCCTAAGCCTGTCTGCATTAAAGATGTGCAAGCATCTAGGTAAGAACCAAGGCCATAGAGTTTTATAGACAAACGTATAAATGGCTCTGCACACGTTCCATAAAACTATCCGGTTGCTGTATCTCTCCCATCTGAAAGCATTTAGCATACCGTAGTCTTCACAGAGGGTCATGTTCAGTAAATTTGTTCAGTCAGGGCTACGCCACAGGCTTATGATCTGTGCAGTGCATGCCAATGTAGATGGCCACATTACATGTGCTGCGATCCTTTTCAGTGCACATTCCATCACCAATTTCTTGCGGATCTCATGCGTGGAACGCAGCACAAACGAATTGTAGCGCACATGAAATGCACGCACTTCTCAGGAGCGTTGCTGTCCGACAAAGTGCAGCCTCAGCCTGATTTAGTCAAGTAACTACTGCTGATCTACCTTTGAACTATTTGTTGACAAGACTGAGTCGTTGGAAAACCAGTCGTTGCTCATTAGGCTGCAGAAATCAGGAATCCCAGCAACCTGCATAATTACAGATCACTTTCCACAGTGCTGATGATTTGAGAGATACAGTTATCTGATAGTTAGAAAGTAAAATTAGAGCTAAAATTAATTTGGATTTTTTAAATTCCTTAATTTATATTGTAATTTTATAGAAAAATTAAATGCAGTCACATGGACCTGAAGGTTAAACAAACATACACAGGTCTGTAATACTGACAAGTTCCTTTACATTACTGGATCTGAGTCTGATTGCACACATGGTTGATAATTCTGTTTTGACTTGGCAAAAATTTAGATTTAATAGCAGGAAGCGCCAATGGCCAATGACAACTCAGGGAGCTGGTAAGTTGAATGAATACCATGATCCAATGGATAATGACTTGTGGCCTTATACTGAGCACTTCCCATGGCTGCATATAGATCTTTTATTAGAAATTATGGTGGTTATGCTCTGGGAAAACTCCTAGTACTCTGTCAAAATTGTAAAGTTAATATGGATGTAGAGACTATTTCTTAACTATTTTTAAAAACTCAAACATATCTCACATACATTTTACTTTTTTTATACTGTATTGTGTGAATTTCTTTAATACTCAAGACTTTTAAACTACAGCTCTCAGCATTCATATTTAGGCAGAGGTAGAATACTAGCTAAACACTATAAACAAATGTGTTCCCCTTAAGTCCTATTAATCAAGCCCCCCAATGGGAATCCCTGAACACGGCTTTGGACAGTTTCCGGTCTGTATAGTCACCAAAGAGCTTGTGACCTAATGTGTGATATCCAAATATTGTCTCCTCCCCCAACATAAAGGCAGGCACGTACACTGTCACACACAAATGCCATGGGGCAGGCACACATAATTGCACATGCAGAAAGCAACAGCAGTGTTTACTCACACAGGGATTTAAATAAATAACCCAAATTCAAACAGAGACAGAAACTTACCACTTAATCGTTTGAATCTCTGTCTAGCTGCTGCTCTCTCTTTGGCATCAAAATACCAGACTGTTAGAGCGTATCTGTAACAAAGGGTTAATGAGAGACCTTACAACACATTTCAATTCAAATACACAGGAAGAGAGAGAAGACAAATAACAGGAGGTACCTGGTCCCATATGAAGGTTGCACCTCATGAGGGTTACGCCTGTCAGACCAAAATAAAAGCAGCCTGTCAAAGATGGGTTCAATATCCACTATACGGGAACCTCCTTCTGGAAATATTCGTAGGATCCCACCATGAACCTACAACACATGACAAAAGGAGTAACCATCATAAAAAAGACAAATATGAACCAACACAATTAACGGGGGGCCCTTTAATAGTTCTGCACCACCTATTTGTTAATGTGAAAAAGTTGTGGTTTCCCATGAAGTAGCGCCATGCATGGTTTTTGTATTTACTATATGAGGTGGTAACAGTGGCAGAATTAAAGGAATTTAGGGTCTCATTCTCACCTTCGCATTCCAGTCTTTGTTCAAGTAATAGATACAGGTAATACAACGTCCATCTCCAGTTGGATTGTCCACATGGCGAACATACCCTGCACCGTTACCAGGATAACATGCTACCATGGCCTGTAAAGACAAGGGACACTGGCTGAAGTTTTTTTTCTAGTACATGACACATTCATTGACCGAAGCTCTTAGGTTCACAATAGATCATTAAATGCAAAGGTCATTAATATGGTTAATTCTGAGAACCAGGTTCATTACAAATCATTTGTGTGGGGTAAATGCGGAATGAGTCCCGCGAGAAAAAAAGTTCACACAACTAATATCAGCCTTTCATATGAATCTATCAACATGGAGTTTGGTCAATGATGGGGAAATTAAAGGAATATTTATTAATGTCTTGCTCTACTCTGGTTGACCTTGCCCCTCTACATTACTACTGTTGATGTGACAGATTGTTTCACTGAAAGGGTTAATACAAGAGGTACGTGCAGACCACAAGATAATAGGACACACCTCTAACCTCACTCCTTTTTTTTAATCTGTATTGACACAGTTTTTGTATGTCCTACATGTTACAGAATGATATTAAGTACTAGCACCATCAGTTGACCATTACAGTATATTACAGGATTACTGAAAAGAAATAAAATAAAAACCATGCCCGACACTACTTCTCAAAGCTTGCAATTAATACTGGAGGCAGCAGATGTGAAGCAATATAAGATATTTTACATGGCTTCTACTAGGTGATCAATTACAGTTACTGTAGTAAGAAAAGAATACCGGTAAGATATGGGGACTGTGATATAAATATGCTGTAAGGAAGGAAAAAAAGCAACATAACTTAATGACCATGGTGATGCATATCATTAAAGGTAATTTAAATGTTAAAATAGACCTTTAAGAAAGAGTTAAGACTTGCTGATGACCTAGAAGTTACACCTGAACTTCAACACAGTCACTCATCAACTCATCAGGGAATTCTTATTGACAGTTTCAAGTCCAAGAGCAGTCTCTCTGCTGGTCTGTTTCCAAGTAAGTTGTACTGACCTCCTTATACAACATTCCAGACACAAACAGTGAGTACATTGATACAGCAAATATTAGCTGGCCCTCAGGGGCTTTTTATTTATTCATTCAAAACACCACAGAGTGGTGGGGCCCTAAAATCTAATCTAAGTGTATATTTATATGAAATGTTCCATATTTACCATGAACAATATTTTAGGCACCAAATAGGAATGGGTAACCAAGTCCTGACAGAAGAGAAGGATGCAGGGTGCCTCACCTTGGACCTTTCTTTCACATAGTACTGGCCCAGATGGTCCCCACAAAGTACCACCAGTCGGTCAATGACTGACAGAACCAGTCCGATTGACTCACATCCCTCTTCTGTGCCAGCGATCCATGCAATCTTGTCCCCTCGTAGGTGTTTCTTGGAGATTCCTTGCAGATGCCCAGCCAGCTGACCATCCTTCAGTGATCCATCCTGGTGCATCTGCCGGACTCGCTCCAGCACGCGGTTCCCTATTTCCTCTCCTAGGAACTTATCCAAATAGCAGAATCCGGAGGAGAGCAAGCGGGGCACAACATGCTCCAGTGCCAGCTTCTCCAGATCCAATGCTGGGCTTTGCATGAGGGGCATCACTGGCAGTGGAAGAGGGTAAGATCCAGGTGGCATATGCTCAGGATTACCAGCAGATGTCTGCACTAAGAAGGGAGCAAACACAACTGAAAAGAACCTTCTACCAATAAAATCACAATTAACAGGGTCAAAAAGTGACCAGAACAGCCGTCATTTTCATCTGATATACACTATGTATAGGTTTACATGTGGCACAGCACACCTTTAAAGGGCTGGGTGTATTTATAGGTTTTGCAGAACAGGCTGGCTTTGTAACAAAAACATAAAACTGATCCTATAAAAATAGTACAATTCTCCCCCAGTTAATTCTACGACCCTCTAGCAACTTCCAGTTACCACTTCAATATAAATACTCAGCCTTCCCATATGGCCACCTGCTTATGGCATTACAAAAACCTGTTTCAGTCACAAATGAGCATCTAACCAGTGTTGGTTTATGTGTTAGTGGGTGTGTGTTGGTGTGAGTGTTGTGTGTGTGTTAATTAGTGGGTCTGTGTTTGAGTGTGGGTCTGCCTGTCTTGGTGAGTGTGGGTCTGTCTGTTAATTAGTGTGTGTCTATCTCTAACCCCCCATGTTAATGGATATAGTAATGTCTCTCCCTACCTCACCACAGCGAATCATCTATAACACTGTAAGAGATGGGTAAAGTCCCCCAGTCAGTGTGTCTATTGCTGGATCTATTACCTGGATATTTATATGGGCGGAATCCCTACCCCCGCCTCTACTGCCTCAATCCCTCTCTCTACGTGCAGGATGAGTGGTTTCCACTTTCTGGGCTGGGTTTCCGATGCAGCTTTGAAACCTTTTAGTTCCGCCCAATCTTCATTTGACCAATAACCATCCGGCTAAGGCGGGGCATAGATGAAAGCACGTGCGATAGTACACCAGGAAGTGTATGTTAATTGGCTACGTTTGGGCCTGGGGGCGGTTTCCGGTATCTAGGAGACAGCGTCGTTGGGGGCGTGGCGTCCGCCATTGAGGAATCTGAGCTGAGCATGTAGCTAGTATAGAGAGTGCTGAGTAGTAAACAGAGGGAGTATTGGGGGTTGGGAATGGAGAAGTTGACAGGAGGTAGGATGTAAAGAGAAGTAATGCAGTTTAGTAGTAGGGGGGGAGGTGCTTGGAGATTATGTAATAACAGGGGAAAAGGTTTCCCAGACCCTTAAACTGGGAGTTGGTTACCAATGGCAGAAGTTTTGATGGAGCCTGTGAAGGTCATATAGAATGGTACACAGTCCACAATGGTAAGCATCAGCTGGGCCACTATTAACATGTTTGGGTCCCTAAAGCTGTAGATGCCCAGGCCCCAGTCTAGTGGCCATTTGAATGGGCCTAGTACATATGTTTGGGTCACAATTACCAGAGCAGGATTATCCATTTAGGCGCTCTAGGCAGCTGCTTTGGGCCTTGTAAACATCAGGGCCCCCTCTTCAGTAATACAGCCATACAGAAGGGCCCCCAAAGATTAGCCCTGCCTGAGGCTCAATTGATTCTAATCCATCTCTGCCTCTTAAGGTTTGTACACACGCTCAATATGCGCACGATCCCCCACAGCGATGGCTACACACGACGAATGGCCGTTTTTGACCGAACACATTCACACGGACGATTCTCGACCGAAGCAGCCATTCGTCGTGTGTAGCCATCGGGGGTTGCAGGTTGGGACGCACATTGTGCATGTGAATGAGCCCTTACCTTTAACTCTGGGCTCTACATACTGCAAAGATAAGAATCATTTAATTAAAGGGACACTAAACAGTCATGTACATGTACCTTGCAAATGTATTATTTACAGGGAGATGAGATCACTTATTCCCACCTTCCTGTGAATAATAGAACACCCAGGAAAGGCCACCCTAATACGTTTTAACGCGCAATTTGATCACTGATGTGGCTGCCGGCAGAGGGAACGAGGTTGGGTAAGTACAATTAGTGTCTGGTGTTAGTTTGGGGGGGTGGGCATGCCCTTTAAGTGAGTTTTTACCTTACCTTGATCCAACGTTCCATGCTGAAATATACTTACTTTTACCTCAGCCGATCCCTCGCTGAAAGTCCTGCCTTATGGATATGTACTGTCCGTCCTGGTTGCGATGGTGACATTGTGGACAATAGCTGACAGTCCATACCCGGAAGAGCAGGTTATGAGCGTAATCTGCTCCTGTGCAACCCTCTCGAAACAGAGGCGTGACTTCTGGTGAGTGATCTGCTGAGGTAAAAGTAAGTATATCTCAGCGTGGGAGCATCGGATCAAGATAATGTTAAAACGTACTTAAGCTTTTGGGGGGTAATAAGGCTAAAAGGTTCTTGCCGTTTAAAGGAATAGTTCTCTCAGAAACTGAACTATTCCGTTTATGCATTAATTGAAGAACGGGGGGTAAAAGATAGCTGGTTGTCTCTTCCCATTGGTTAGGCCCTGGGGTCCTTTAATTTTTACCCATTGCCAGACAGTCAGGGTTATTTAATAAAATTTCTTATTAAAAATGGTGCTAATTTTGCCCCAACTAATCAGATGTTGGCTTTCAAATGTTAATATCTGATCGGTCGATAAGAACTTTTATTGAATCTCCCAGATTGTAATTTAGGACTTGGTTACAATATGCTTGCAAGCTTTCAAGTAGATTTAGGCATTTTTTTATTTTCCCAAAAGCCGGTGTGCATTTCAAAGCAATAATTAAAGGCCTCAGGCAATTTAGGCTGTCCTGGTTATTGTATACAGAAATATTTTTTAATACTGAGCCATCTTGAGGTTTAAACATAAAAAAGAGTTATGCACATGGGTGCAGCTCATCCACAGAATATGGATGTCATGTCAAATACACTTAATTCAGAGAATTCATTTTTCACCTAATGTTCAGTGTGGCACAAGATGGTATTCATACAAAATAGAAGCCTAGTGCACATCCAATTTGAATTGCTTACATGTTTTATTCCCTTTATAATGTCCAGGCAAAAAATAACTTTAGCTATAAATGATCTCTACCCACCCAAAACCCACTTTCGCATTAACAATAATTTCCAAATATGCTCTTGAAGGGACTTGCCTGACCTGGTCCCTTGCTACCCCCTGCTCCTGTTTCTAGTTTCATGATCATAAGTGTTTGAGAAACACACTACTGTCAAAGCCGGATGGTAAATGGCAAATTGTAATGCACTGCAGACTGCAGAATCTGATCAGCTGTAATATATATATATATATATATATATATATATGTACAAAGTAAACAGGTGTTCAGTGTTTTCCTAAGCTCTTTTCCTACTCAATCAGAGAGTTGCCATATGTTTGTATTGTGGGAGGAAACACAAGTAAACTAATCAGTGAGAATCAAATGTTTGAAGAATGCATCAACGTGAGGCTGTGCATGAAGCCAGATAGGCTTTTCACTGAAGCACTGACAACTTTCTGTAACAGTGCCAACCATGTAATAGCATTAGGATGCCTGAGAGGAGAAGGCAAGGTGAGCTATCCGCTCCTTCATGGGTGAGAGCTTAGCAAAATTTAAATTAGGGATAACTAACTTTTAATATCACTGTTGTGGCCTGGTCTGAAGAAGTGCATTATATGTTCCCACATACTTGGAATGATTCATTTTTAACATTTGAGTACCGTTTATACTCGAGTCTGCCTATCTCCTACCTTGTCCGCCGGCCGCGGCCGCCGGACAAGGTAGGAGAAACTTTTACTTGCACACTACAAAAAATTGTAGTTTGAAAACTACAATTCCCAGCATGCTTTATTGCTGGGAGTTGTAGTTTTCAAACATCTTAAGTGGCAAATACTTGCAAATAGGGGTAAATCCTCCTATATTTGTGCATACAGTATGCACAAATAAAGAAGGTTTTACTCTTATTTGTAAGTATTTGCAACTTAAGATGTTTGAAAACTACAACTCCCAGCAATAAAGCATGCTGGGAGTTGTAGTTTCCAAACATCTTTAGTGGCAAATACTACCCCCTCGGTTTATACTCGAGTCAATGTGGTTTTCCTTCTTTTTTTACCTAAAACTAGGTACCTCGGTTTATACTCGGGACGGTTTATACTCGAGTATATACGGTATGTGATATGATTTCTAAAGAAGGAATCTTATTTATTTTTACCTACCAAGTTGGCAGTTGTTTAATATTTTGTGAAGTATATCCAGGTGCTTCCAGATATGTCTACATTGCATTGCAGGGTCACTGTAGCATGAGAATTTTTTTTTCTAGTAGTTGAAAGCTGTACCTATATACCCTAGTGCAGTGCAAACTGTTTAAAAATTATTGCCACTTTGCTTAGCTGGCCTATTGGCCAGGTGGCAGGTTGTAGCACCAGTTGCATGAATATACTGTGTTAAAGGAAAAATACTTTTTCATACTACATAGTTATTGAGGTTGAATAAAAACATGTCCATCTTGACCAACCTTTATACCCTCCTTTTTAACAGTTGATCCAAAGGAAGGCAAAAAACAAAACAGAGTATCCCTGGATCAACCAGAACTGCAGTATATGTATTAATACCAGTAATTCTCAATATTATATAGTATCCCTGTACCAACCAGAACTACAGTATATGTATTAATACCAGTAATTCTCAATATTATATAGTATCCCTGTACCAACCAGAACTACAGTATATGTATTAATACCAGTAATTCTCAATATTATATAGTATCCCCTTACCAACCAGAACTACAGTATATGTATTGATACCAGTAATTCTCAATATTATATAGTATCCCTGTATCAACCAGAACTACAGTATATATATTAATACCAGTAATTCTCAATATATAGTATCCCTGTACCAACCAGAACTACAGTATATGTATTAATACCAGTAATTCTCAATATTATATAGTATCCCTCTACCAACCAGAACTACAGTACATGTATTAATCCAGGTAATTCTCAATATTATATAGTATCCCTGTACCAACCAGAACTACAGTATATCTATTAATACCAGTAATTCCCAATATTATATAGTATCCCTGTACCAACCTGAACTACAGTATATGTATTAATACCAGTAATTCTCAATATTATATAGTGTCCCTCTACCAACCAGAACTACAGTACATGTATTAATACCAGTAATTCTCAATATTATATAGTATATGTATTAATACCAGTAATTCTCAATATTATATAGTATCCCTGTACCAACCAGAACTACAGTATATGTATTAATACCAGTTATTCTCAATATTATATAGTATCCCTGTACCAACCAGAACTACAGTATATGTATTAATACCAGTAATTCTCAATATTATATAGTATCCCCTTACCAACCAGAACTACAGTATATGTATTAATACCAGTAATTCTCAATATTTTATAGTATCCCTGTACCAACCAGAACTACAGTATATGTATTAATACCAGTAATTCTCAATATTATATAGTATCCCTCTACCAACCAGAACTACAGTACATGTATTAATACCAGTAATTCTCAATATTATATAGTATCCCTATACCAACCAGAACTACAGTATATGTATTAATACCAGTAATTCTCAATATTATATAGTATCCCTGTACCAACCAAAACTACAGTATATGTATTAATACCAGTAATTCTCAATATTATATAGTATCCCTGTACCAACCAGAACTACAGTATATGTATTAATACCAGTAATTTTAGAAACTTATCCAGCCCAGTTTTAAAGCTATTAAATGCCAGTTCCACAGTTTCACCGTTCCCACTGTAAAGAAACCTTTCCTAACCTGAAGATGAAACTTCTATTCTTCCAACCTTAAAGATGTCCTCTGATATGACCTATTAGTGAACAATGCACCAGAGTTTATTGTATGGCCCTTTAAAATATATGTATAAAGTGTTCATATCCCCACGCAAACATTGCTTCTCTAATGTATACAGCCCTAACTTGTGTAATCTGCCTGCATAATCAAACCTCTCCATTCCCCTTATTATTTTAGTTTTTAGCAATTTTCTGAACTGCTTCTATTTCCAAGATGTCCCTTCTCTATATGGGATTCCAAAGCCTCACCGCATATTCCAAATGAGGCCTTAACAGTGCCTTGTAAAGAGGGAGAATAATAGGACAAGATAAGCCAGCAATTGCTAGGTCGTCACTGCTGGGTTCATCTTACATCTTACATCCCCTATACCAAGGCTCCAAAGTTCGATCAGTCTTTGGCCCTGCCACCCCCTCACAGTCTAGGAATTTTCCAGAATTGGTCAATTGGAAAATGCCTTTTTTCAGGCACATCTCCCATAACTTCCATATAATCTATAAGAAGGCAGAAAAAGAGATTCCATATGGAGCTCTGTGATTTCAGTTCCTCTATCTCAGTGGAGAAACATTGGCAATCCGCTAAAGTAAGTAAGTATCTCTTAAGGTATTTTTTTAACCCTACCCTAAAATTAAGATTTTACAGTTTTGTTTTTCTTATGAAGCTGGTAATGTGAGTGATTGTATGCTGTCTGGAAAAGAAGTATGCAAATTCTTCAAAACAAAATTGTGTGATTAATTGATACAATACATAAAGGGTTAAAAGGGGCTGGTCCAGCAATATGGGAGAGGCTGACAGATATCTGCTCATCATCACGTACTAAACAAACCATCTTGAGAGAAACTTGGAGGCCATAGGAAGGAGGAAGGGAAATGAGGCTCAGGTGTGGCAGAGATCCACATGCCTTTACTTTGTGGTGAGAACATATCACCAACACTTGCTAAATACTTCCTTGCATCATTATTGTATAAGCACATTTACTGCAACTTCAAAAAGATCAAAAGTGAAAGAGAAATCCTCAGCTTAGTGTAATGATAATTTATAGGAAACTGCTTTGTAATACATACCAATGAGAACATTTCATTTACATGCTTGGGGAAAAAAAGAGAAGTGGCATTTTTTGTAACAGTTGGTAGTAAAATCTGGAATAGGGGTTTGTTAAAATAGGGGAAGTTATAGTTGAAGACAGTGGTGCCCAGCAGAGAGCAGGATGTAAGGACTTGGTGTTACATTGCCTGATGTTCCATCTATTTAATGTTCAACCTGACATGGAACGTCAAATATTTTTCTTGCGAAGATATTCATGGTATTATCTGTGGTAATTGGCTAGATCTACTGGACTTGAAGTTAAGTTAATGTTTCCTGCTTCTTGCTTGGCCCTGGTCCTGGAGGAAGACCACACATGCTAAGTAATGGGCCATGACATCATGTCACAGCAGTGACTATAGGTCTACCTGGAAGAGCCGGGATCTAAGCTGGAACTTACTGGTATCTATCTTTTAGAATATGGTTATTTTTGCCCAACTTAACCACTATATCAGACAATGGGCCATAGTTATCGTTACTGTACAACCACGGCCATAAATGTAAGGCTACGATCATACGTTTATGCAAATGTTCTTAAATCTATGTTTTACGATCATAGAACGTTTGTTCGTAGAATACCAAGTGCTAGTAAAATACCGCAATTGTATTCTATTGGCGGTCGTAAATCTAGGATCGTGGTCGCAGATTTATTTTAAACAAGTGTTTAATATACATGAACATACATGTTTTTTTCATTCATTTGTTAATGCAAGGTTATTATCTAAACAATAAAAATGTCAAATGGAAAAAAATATTGGTTAAGTACTTATCTGAGATGTGTAAGTAAAGCGGTTTCTTGGTTTGGGGTGGAGGGCGCTTCCTACAGGATACTAACATGGGATGGACATGTCCTTTAAAGCTCAGAGTGGAGACATGGGTTGAAAAAACACACCTATTTCCATGCTTCTCTCTCACTGTAACTTTAGACTACAGCGGATTTATGAATGTAAGGTTTCAGTTTATCTCTACAAATGAGGGCAGGCACTGATGATGTGTAGTATGCTATCAATCAAGCTGGGATTCCTGCCTTTCCCAGCAGTTTACAGTGCCAAAGAATTGCCACATGGATACCAAGTGTGTCTTGGTCCAATTTCAGACCTATCTTCCAGACTGCCAGGCTACAGATCAATAAATTGGCTGGATGTGATCAATTGTGTGGTCCATTGAAGATTGAGAGTAATTTATGGTCATGTCTGATCAATCTTTTGTCCAACTCAGATTGGTCCAGAATATCGCACCATATGTACCCAGGACCTTTCCCAAGATATATTATAATTATGCCCATTTGTCTTTCTCACCTTTTTTCTTTTATTCCTGTTTCATTTTCTTTTTTCACAAAGATTATATGTAGCATCTAATGTCTGAGAAAGATTTGGGATGTTTGCCAATCTCCTTATGCCCTTAGTTAACCCCTCAGTTATCCCGTACCTTAGACAATTATTAAATGTGTGTTCAGGGACTCGCTGTGGACAATTAATAGCAGTAGAAATATTCTCACCTAGTAAAAAAAAAATTCTTTTGTTGTGAAGTCCATAGAAAAACAGAAAGGAAATTATTAATACAAACCTACTCAAGGTCAAAGTGATTTCTAAGGAAGTTTTCATCTTAACATTGTAAATACTGAATGGGAGCGTGTAGTTTGGAAACACGTGCAAGGTCACTCTTTACTTGCACTGCTGATAATTTTCAAACATTAAATTAAATCTTTAGGCTAAAGCAGATTTTTTAAAGGTCTGCAGTTTATCCCAGATAAAAAAGTTAATTGTCCAGTCCCCTTAACAAATAATGATTGGAGAACATTTTTATCTGTCAGGAATAGTGGTGAACCCAAACCCAAGTTCGGGCTGAACTTTATGAGTTTGGACGAACTCAAACTGTTCTGTTTTTCCAAACACGTCAACATATTTTCAATAATTATCAAAAAATTCAATAATTCTCGAATTGGTAACCCTCAAATGTAATCAAATGTAGCAAGGAACTTTCCTCACTGCCGGCTGTGCTGGGGATGGAACCAAGTGACTGTAACAATGTATCAGATTGTGAACTTTCTCCCTTCGCTGCTGGGCTCAGGTTTGCAACAATGTATCAAGCTACAGGGACACTGCCTGTGTGTGTTTTAGATGCTGAAAATACGGACTAACAGGGATTTATGGGAAATTCCATCCGGACCCCGGATTTGCCATTAAAGGGCATGTGCACCCCCAAAACTATAATCCCCCCACTAATGGCCCCACCATGTAGTGTAGTAAAATCCTTACCTCACATCCCAGCTCCATAAGGTTCTCCTGTAGTCCCCCCCAAAGTCCCAAAAACTGCCCACCAGGAGGATAGCAGAGTCCATATAGGACTCTGCCTCCTATCTGGCCTCCGGGAGAAGTTTGTCATGCGTACTGCAGCCCTTCTCCCTCTCCCTCTCCCTCCCGTTTTGCTATCCCTCCCCCTACCATAAAACCCCTTGCCCATATAATAGAATAACTTCCCCCAGCCCCAACCGCAAAAAAATTATTTTAAGAAAGTCCCCAGAACTCTACTTACCTTCCCTCTCTCCCCCGGCATTCTGAGAAGCCGACAGCCGTGTCCGTGATTGGCTGCCTCTCAGCCAATCACGGACGCGGCTGCCGGTCCCGCCCCCTGCTTGCAGTGTCTTGCAAGCAGAAGGCCGGGCCGGGCATCGGAGGAGAGAGGGAAGGTAAGTAAAGATCTGTTCACTTTCTTAAATTTATTTTATAGTGGTTGGGGCTGGGGGACTGTATTCTATTATATGCTAAAAGTTGATAATAAGGGTGGACATGCCCTTTAAAAAAAAAAAAAAGAGGACAAATCCGGTATTTTCCTGACATCTGGAAAACCTATTCTTAGGGAATATTAGCAAAGACAAACTCGTGGGTGTTCTTCCCATATCTATGTGCAATTGTGTTTTTATCTCTATGGGATGGCCTGGCCAAGGGTTTTTGGAGACTAAGACCTGCAGCATTTTCCACCCACACATTAACCTCACACAAACATAATAATCTCACTATCGCATTAACATGGAAAATAATATTATATAATTAAGGTACCTTAATGGCTTTTCCCATAGATTGATGAATAATTAATTGTATACCAAACACAAATAACAGTATCTTAAGACACATGTATTAAAGAATAACTGTATTGTTGTTGCTTGCGCCACCCCCCTTTGTTAGTTTTCCCATTGGATAGATCCCAGACTGGGTTGGGGAGGAACTTAGACATTACTGTTGTCCTGTAAATATATGACATACTTTTTAAAAAGTACTGACCTGCCCTGACTCTAGTTGGCTCCCCGATTCTGCCCATAACACCACCCACTGTGATGGTGCCACAATATTTCTCAATCGGCCTATGTGTTAGGCATTTATACTGTAAATGTTGCCAATCTTTCTAATAAAAAGCACTGACCAATATCTTTGGGGCAGAGATGGGCTGTCATTTTTCCTAAAACTAGTTCAGGGTGAAATTACCAGTTTTTACAGCCAAAATTAACACTATTTGTAGGTAAAATTTCTGTTTTGGCACCAAAATTTCTAGCATTTCGCAAACCAACCTGCTCAGTGTACTTCTTCCTGACTAGAGATGTCCAAAACTTTCTAAACTAAGGTTTGTTTCCAAACTTCAGTAAAACATAAAGGAAATAGTTTGAAACCTTCGGATAAATTACATTTAAAATAGCAATGGTAACTTACTGTAAATGACTGCAGCACCTGGGAAATGGCCTGGGGAACATGTCCATATCACCAAAACGCGTTTAAACACTACCTTTCCCTCATGCTACACATGCTACATATTGTGTGTCTGAGGAAGGTGCCACACGAGCACCGAAACGTCACGTGTTAATAAACACAGTTTGGTTTTTTAAGACTAGTGTGCGCTCTGAATTATATACTCTCTGGATCTAAGTGACCATTTGGCTATGGTTCTCCGAGTACATTTGAGGGTTACCAAAATCGAATCATACATTCGAGGGTTACCTAACTCGGCCACTACATTCAAGAGTTACCGAAGTTGCCCGCAATATTCGAGGGTTACTGAAATCAACCGATACAATCGAGGATTACCGAACAATACATTCAAGGATTATAGAAATCGACCACTACATTCGAGGTTACTCAACAATACATTCAAGGAAAGATATCCCGGATTTGTCCTCTTTTTTATTTAATGGCAAATCCGGGGTCCGGATGGAATTTCCCATAAAGCCCTGTTAGTCCGTATTTTCAGCATCTAAAACACACACAGGCAGTGTCCCTGTAGCTTGATACATTGTTGCAAACCTGAGCCCAGCAGCGAAGGGAGAAAGTTCACAATCTGATACATTGTTACAGTCACTTGGTTCCATCCCCAGCACAGCCGGCAGTGAGGAAAGTTTATCTGCTTTAGCTCCTTGTGTTAGAATCAATGGGGAAAAGCCTCCTGTCTGCCTCCTGCAATGTCCACAGCACACAGACCAGATTTCAGGGCTGACAGTAAGGGCAAGGCCCCACTAGGGAGCGCGCAGGAATCGTGCGACGCAGCAAAATCATAACGTCATGCGATACATGCACGATACCCTGCGCGTGTGCTGCGATCTCTTTGATGTATCCCTATTGCAGTGCATGCGGTGTGCACCAAAAATGGTGATCGCATGCGCTGCGAAAAGAGTTGACAGCGCACCGCAGGGCAGCGGACCTAATGGAGCCATCCCCATCCTCTTCTATTCTTGTGCGCTGTGCACTGCGCTACAGCAGTGCACAGCGCTCACCAAAACAGGCTAGTGGGGCCTAGCCCTAACTGCACACAGCCAGGCAGAGATGGGTGAGTTACAGAGCAAGTGTTTGACACCATTGCCCTCATTTACCAAGAGCCACAGCGCTCTTTTATGGAGTTAAAGTCACACTAACCGATTTAATATCAGCGTGACTTTACCTCGTTCCTTGTGCCGGGTGTTTGGGTATCAGAAAAGACATCCGCCCAGCCTGCACAAGGAATTCAATGTGTTGTTTGAGCTAGGTTTTGCTCGGCTATTTAATGGCAGCTGGCTCCAACGTAATAGATGGGGATCCCTGATAGGACTTAATGACACCAAAGAGTTGTATGCCAAATTGCTTTATTATACTGTCTGCACGACATGTTACGGATCCTCGTGATCCTTTATCAAATGTAAGTCCTATCAGGGATCCCCATCTATTACGTTGGAACTATTATGGGACTTTGAGCGTCGTGGAACCACCTGAAGGCAGCAAGAAAGTGGAAGGTATTTGTTTTTATATTTAATGGCAGCTGGAGTTAAAGTCGTGCGGCGGGATTGGGATTCACCGACACATGCAAATAGTGCATTGTATCCCGGAAGTGAGATTTACCCACAGCGATTGCGGCTCTGGGTAAATCTACCTGCATGTGTGAAGTAGTTCGAAGTAGTTTTACCTGTGTCTGGCTTCTTGAAGTGTATCTCCACTGGGGAAAATGAAGTTTGGGCTATTCAGTTTTATTGAAGAATGGGAACAGGAGGTAAGACACAGCTCCTTTACCTCCCGTTCTTCAATAAAACGAATAGCCCAAACTTCATTTCCCCAGTGGAGATACACTTTAAAATAAAAGGACAACTTGCTCACCCCAGCCCTGATCCTCTTCTCCATCCATCCGAAAGAAATCTGTTTTTTTATTTAGCTGTATATCTGGCTATAGTTGAAGAGATTTGGGCACTAACAATGAATCCATTATTATCAGGGTAAAGACCCAACCTGAAGTAGTATCACACACACACACCCATTTGAAAAAATCCATGGTGAGGACCTAAACCACTAGGTCCTCACCCCTGGGTTAAGTGTCTAACTCCTGCACTTACCTCTTAAAGGAACAGTTCCCTGCTAAATATAACTTAGTCTGGACAGAAGACATAATTTTCATAGCTTCCATACCTCATTACAGCTTCTCAATGTGAAATGCAGTCCCCCAGTAATCTCCCCCGAAAGAAGGACCCCCCTTCTGCTTCCTGAAAAGTGAACTCTGCCGATATCTGCGACTGTCCATGCTCGTTCGCGCATGCGCAATGCGCGGCGCATGCAGTCGCGAAACTGAACCCTGAGAGCACGCCGGCAATCAATAGCATCGTGTTGCTATGGGGATGCGCGCGTGCACGCCGCGGGTACTCTCGTGCACAGCACACAACACAGGCATGGAGAAGCAACTATAAAACGGGACACGCTCTTAGGAAGCCTGTTTCCCTCTCCTCCCAGCATGGCAAGAGTTCTACAGCAATGGGACAGCCTGTCAAAGGGATAAGGTCACCCAGCCATGAAGGATCATGGGAAAGAGTTGCAGGTGCAGCATATGCAATCAGCATATTTCACCATTTTCACAGGGCTGCTGTTTGAGGTTGAATAAAGGCATATGTCAGGTATGTTAACGTAGTAATGGGAGAGGTTCAGCTCGCCATTAGGTTGGGAATTCTCGAGTCTTTTGTATAAAATAAAAATAATTATTTCATACCATAATTCCATTCTTAGGGTTATGTAAATAGGTTAGAGTGACTAACAGTGCTGCACATCTCTGTTGTGTGTGTCATTGTGTGTGAAAGCGATGCAAAGGCACTATGGGGAGGGGAAAGGGCTGTGCGTGATGGATGGCTGTCTCTCCTATCTACACTACTATTCCACAGTGACAAACTCACATAATTACACAAACACACTGACAGACTAACAGTCACAAACAGTGACACTAACAGTTACATAAACACACTAACTCTCAGTCACACAAACACACTGACAGACTCACAGAGAAACACTAACTCACAGTTACACAGTTACACCAACACTCACAGTAGCACCCCAAGTGGGGTTTATGTTGTCTGTAAGTAATACTAAGTTTAGTAATGAGCTGTGTTAATAATATTCCCTCTCTATGTACAGTAAACTCTATCTGATACAGCAAATACAGTGCACATGAAGAGAGGGAAAGTCTATTAGTCATGGGTCAAAAGGGGCGGGGTTATAACATGCTAATACTGCAGATGGGGGGAAAAAAGCAGTGTAGAGTGTAGGCCACACCCCCCAAAACGAGCAGAACTTTACCAGCTGATTGCAGAGGCTACAAGCAGAATTTTTTCACAAGAAAGGGATCCTGGGGGCTGGGGCACAGGGGAGTTTATTATACAGAAGTTTGTAAAATATGTCATTTCTGAGAGAACACTTCCTTTAAATTTGGTAGTTACGCCAGTGAACTTAATTACAAACAGAATAACTTAATTACACACTATAATAGGCAACCATAACCCTTAAGTATATTCAAAACAGAGAAGTCAGAATGGGTGATATAATAATCTGCACAGGCTCATAAGGGGAGGGGCACGCTGAGGTGGCTTACCTTGTGCAGTGCTGCCCCCATAAGCGTGTCTGCGTGTCTTGCTGTCTAAAACTGGGACACACATGCCCCATAGAAATGAAAGTGCATTTTGAACCAATGCACCGGCAATGCATGAATTTAGGGCTAAGCCACACTAGGGAATTTTTGTCGCGCTTGCGCACACGTTTTCACTCGTGATTGCGCCCGCGATTTTCACTAACATGAAAATCACGGGAACGTGAACATTCTACAGGTGATGGCACGTCCGTTCAAGCATTTTTTCTTTAAAAATAGCGAAAACGCATGCCATTTGGTGCATTGTAGTGTGTCCTCAGCCTCACGCATTATTCGTACTATGCAACACTTGGGGTGTCGTTCACACTAGACCAGTTTCTCTCCGTTTTTGAACAGAAACCTGCGTTGCAGTATGTTTTTTTAACAAAAATTTCTGTCCAGAAAGGGTGCATTTTAATTAAAACGATAGGGAACACGGAGCTCTAAAAATGGATTGTCCGTTGTGGTCTGTGTCTAGTGTGAACAAGCCCTTAATTCACAGCCCGCCACACTCCGTCTGCGTACAAAAGCAGAACTGGAGAGGAGGACACACCCCTGAAATCATGGCAGTCTCGTGGCCGGGAGATATATATATACGGAGGTACCATGTGTTGCCAAGGGCTATGAAATAACTAAATCCTTTTCTTTGTCTGGAGCAGTTTTTTACATGAGTCATTTTCTTTAGAATCCATATTTATCTCAGGATTTCCAGAAAATAAAGATTAAGACAGTTAAGATTGCAGCAGATGTAAACAAGGCAGAGCATGTGGTGTATGTTTCTTATATGTCAGGAGGTGTGTGAGGCGTGCACTCCATCAGGGTGCATTCAGGCAGTAGATGCTCCTTGGCCTCTTCTCAGAACTAATATGTTTGTTAATCATTTCCTGATATAACTGCAAAGGCATTCAGAGCTAGGGAGGGGGTGGCTCTGTGGCACGGAATGGAAGATGGAAATATTAATTGTGTCTCAACCAGCCTTCTACACTGCTGGGATCTGTAATAGCGACTACTAGAGTTATAACAATAATAATTTGTATGGATCATTCTGTAATGTCATTGCAACACTCAACTGACAGAGAATAATGTATAGTGTAGTTCAAAGGAAACTATACTGAAAAAAATCACTTTGTTTCATCTTAATCTATAAAAAAAAATACATGTAAGTAGCACTAGCTCTGATATGTGATCCAGTACTTGTTTTGCGTAGGTTCAGTATCCCTCTCTTAACCAACTCCTCCATCCATCTGGCATGACTTTCTGGGAAGTCAAGCATGTTCAGTAATCACTATTAACCAGCATGCATTTCTCAAGTACCAACTGTCACATTCCAGTTACAGCAAAATTACACAAAGCCAGTACTTACTAGTTCACAATCCACTGCCACGGCTCCCAATTACTTCCTGTTTAGGCAGTCAGTCACGGCTGACAGTGACATCATGGCCAATGGCTGACGGCCATTATCAGACGAGCACCTACTGCTGCTGATAGTGAACAGAAAAGACATGTAGCAGCAGCAATGGAGAGGGAGGAAGCAGCGGTGGATCTTAAGCTTGTAAGTATAATTTCTCTTGCTGGGATCATATTTAACAAGTTTAACCAAAACGGAACTAAGATTTTTGGGGGTCCTGCATAATATATTACATTTTTCTGTAAGGGGTGAACATACCCTTTAATAGGATTTTCTGCGGGAAATAATACATTGCTTTATGTTAGTTATTGGATAAAGTGTGTTATGGAATTTCCCATTGCGTAGAAATGTCTACCCTAAATGAGAAGGGGTCAATAGCAACTCAATTTCTCTACCTCCCAAGTCAGTGTCATAATTCACCCAGGACCGCCCTATTTTGGAGGCTTGTCCTACTGTCCCAGGCTGTCAAGCTGAGTCTGGACAGGCCTTATCTAACCCAGTAAGAACAGTAATATCACAAACTTGGTATGACTCAGCTATATCTACTCAGAATAACACACGGGGTTGTTTGATTTGTGGTTTACAATAAAGTTTACTTAAATTCCCTGTGTCACTCTCTATTTCGCTTGCTGTGACAATAATATTATAACATGTCTGAAGAGAACATTATGGAGAAAAGGAACACAGAAACAGGAAGGGGAAATTGCAGGGAGACGTGGGAATCAGAGGTAACACATAATTTCCTTCCAGCAGTTAACCTGGAATAATCTTTCTCTGTTGTATTTTAAAAGGCATGTCCACCCTTAAAACAAAAACATGGTGACTTGTCCCAAATGCTATTTTTCCCAGTTTATTACATGCATTTGTAACCAGATATTTAATGATAAGTTCTGCTCAATGAGCTTTTTATATGCTTGAGCATGTGCAGAGGAGGCAGCAGGTGAACCAGCAGTCAGTCATTAATTGTGATTAGATATGGGATCTGGATCTGACATGGAACCCCTCGGTTTCGTTCCGTTGGAAACTGGGCAAATTTTCGAGGGTTACCGAACGTACAAGGTTATTTCCGGTAACCCTCAAAAATAGCCTTGAACGTTCGTTAAACGTCGATAATACATACGGATAATAAGTTTCGGCTATCATTATTGTGATGTCAGCAGTCACAGCCTTGATTGACTGCATTGAGGGAGGAGACAGTTTACTCTGACAGATCGGGGACAATAATAATCCTTAATATCTGGTTAGTAATGCTGGTAATAAAGTGCAAAATAAATCAGTTTGGTTGAAGGCGGGTAACTGACAATTATCCAGTTTTAAGTGTTAACATTCCCTTTAACAACCCTCCTCAACAATGTCACTATATTCAATGCATCCACTACAGAGATTTCACTTGATCTCCCTGAATGATGTCTGTGCTCCATGTAACTTGAGCCATCATGCCACTCGCTCTAATTAGACTTGTGTATGCTACATATAAAAACAGACGGATTGTATTGACCAACGTGGCTTTTTTAAATAAATAAAATCTGTTATTGCTAAATTGTCCTCAAATTTATTTTTGAATAATTTATCCCTCAAACCAGCAACTAGTAATCTATTTTTATTTTATTATTTACTAGTAAATTATATTACTTTTCCTTTCCCCAGAAATATGGCCAGTTAATGTTTCAAGCACCCTTGACGGTTATTTGCTCTCCTGTTGAGTTCATCGTGTTCCATCTCAGTAGTTCCCTTCCCTTTAAGGAATAAGTCACAGTACAGGTTTTTTTACCCAGCTGTGAAGATGAATTCCCAACCCTGCCAGGAATGAACAAGTTCTATTTGGTGGAATTGCCGGATACTGTCCTTTGCCCTTCTCACACGGACGCTCTCTTAATTAAAACTAATTGTTTCCATCAAGTATCATTGAAAGTGAAGAATAAAGGGGCAGTGTGGGAGCTGCTTCATCTGACAGAAGCTCTGGAATCTAATACTGCACCGAGGAAACAATTAAAGTCCCTAATTAAAAGATATGTAGTGGCGGTGAAGCCCTGATAATGCCCCCCCCATTCTCTCCTGCCGGAGACAGACACGTTAGGGCTCTTTATAATCTGCATGAATGTAAATTAGCCAAGGGCTGAACGTCCGCTAATTAATATGTAGATAGGATGATTGTTACATGCAAGTGATGGGGGAGGTAGTGTTGCAGGAGAGAATGGGGAGAGTAAGTTAGAAAAGTGTTTTAGTTCAAAAAAACGATATTAAAATATTAAAATCTTACGAGCATTGTTTATTAAGGGCCGTATTTAGAAAGAGCGAAATCAGAGAATAGGAATATCTCCTCTTTATAGAAGCCATTAATATTTTTTGACTGCATTGAAAAAATGAAAATCTGACCACATTACCATATATAACAAAGCAAATTTGGTAAACCTCCTATTTCCGGAACTGAGGGTTAACGAATTCTGTATTTTTCCCATACATAGAATTGAGGGTCCCACTGCTACAAAGGGCTGTGGTTGGATGTTTTTAGGTCATGTGGCTCGATTTTAAAAATCCTCAGCCTTTGCCAAAAATTCATTAAAATACAAAAATCAACTGCTTGTTAGATAACTATTGAAAAAAGTTCTTTGAGTTTGAAAAATCCAAAATCCGAGAATTCTGAAAAATCCGAGTCTGTTTGAATCATTAAAATCCGATTCAGAGCTGGGTAAAAGTTCCAAGGCCTGTGGCACTGAGAGTTAGAAAGTAGCTGATTGGAGAGCTCCCCCTCTCAGGACGACCATGGGATAAATGGCACCCTGTGTGAGATTTCTTACTAGCACCTTCCCAACCATGTAAACAAACAATTGAATACACAATGTTTCAAAACAAAATAACAGACCAACCGATTACTAATGTATTCATGTCATGCAAAGTAGATGATCATCATGTTCAGTGTCATGATGCATTGTTTTAATTAGCTATTTCCCATTTAGAACACCAGCCAACGTAACACATTAACAGGATATCGAAGGGAGCCACCACACACATTAGCTTGTCAGCTGATCTGGTCATTCATCAAAAATTTGATGTCAGTTCAGCTGACAGTATCTAATGTGTGTAGGATGCTTTCAACTAAAGATTTCCTTTGAATACCATAATAACCATTGTTAAGGATAAATAAAGACATACATCTCCATTGATGAATAACTAAGGCTGAGTACACACAGGGGGACTTGTCCTGACTGAGTATTTGCAACTAGCGAGTGCTCAGAAGTAACAAATGACTGTCGGTCATGGCAATAGTGGCCAAGTCCAACAGTTCACGTGACCGATCGTGCGGTACCATAGGGAACCATACGATCGGCCAGCAATTCTAATCGCCCATTCGTCCGAGCGAATGAGCTTGGACGCGGCCAACCAACACCACAACATGCAATATTTCTGGCCGACTGACGGATACAAGTCACTATCGGTCAGTTGGCTGAAAATATCTTATGATGTGTACCCAGCCTAAGAGACCTATTTATAAACTTGCTGTATCACTGATTACCAACACTGCAGGTTAGTAATAAGCCCGTCAGGTAACTGGCATAACTGGATAATAGTTTACATTGCTGGGAGTTGGAGTTTTCAAACATCTAGAAGGTTGCTGGATAGAAACACATAGTGTAAGGCTAGGGAGTCAGCCTCTAAACACTGCGTGTAGCAGAGGTCCTCTGCTCAAAAATGTACTGTAATGATTTGCAGGCAAAATTGGTTATTGCGAGCAAGCAAACATGTCTGATATCGTTCAGGGAGTGTTGGGTCTCGTCTCTCTCCCTCCTCCCTTTTACAGAACAGGGTGCTAATGCCAAGCTGTCTGTCTGTAGGGGATTAGTAAATAAAGATTGATGAGACGATCATCTAATGCTGACCATACATTACAATGATATTAGATACATTTTCCATCTGCCAGTTGAATCTAATGATTTTAAAATATATTTTGGTATAGCAGTTTCTTACCTGCCGGCGTTTCTGTGATGTTACCTGCCTGGAACCTTCATTTTGCTATCACAAGTCGATGGGGGAAAAAACAGTAATACAATTCTTTAAAACATGACAAGAACGTCCACGGAACATATAAAGGTAAGTTCCTAATGTATGGGCACCTTGGCACTTGTGTATATTTTATGCATATGGAGTTTAATGTCCATGAGACATCCAGAAGCATAGCAGGTATACAGTAATGAATTCAGAAAACAAAGTATAATATATTAACATATTTTAAAGAGGCCATTCCTTCTAAAAGATGTTCGTATGAGAGTTGTCCTTTAAAGGGTATATACAGTGGATTATTTTTTTTTTAAATTGCCCATTAGTGGAAACTATAATTCATCCCAACTATCACTACTGTTTTTTGTTGCTCTGCCCCTATTTCATTAGATATCCAATCTGAAACATTTTTCGTTTTAGCATTTCTTTAAAGGAATACTAAATCCATAAAAATAACTGTGTGCCATCCTTTTCTATAATTCACAGGGAGGTGAGAACGCTTATTCTCACCTCCCTGTGAATAATAGGACGCTCGGGGGACCTGGAACTTACATTACCACGCTTCACTCGCAAACCGCTCCTGCACTGAACAGCTGTTCTCTCCTGATCGCGCGCCCTATCTTTTGTATTGGCGCGCATGCGCCTAAGATAGGGCGCACAGTCGGGACAGAGTGGCTTTCAGTGAAGGAGCAGCTTGCAGTGGAGCCTGTCAGTGAAGTCGGAGCTGGAGCAGGTCCGCGGGTAAGAGTCTCCTCCTATCCTGTAAGATTTACTGATAGGAGGAGCATTTACCTCCCGTTCTTCAGTAAATCAATTAGAAACAAACAAAAATAGTAACAGTGCTCAAAGCCTGAGCAAAACAAGTATTGTATTGAAGACATGCAGCAACACGCACACCTCAGAGTAAGTGCTACTTTCGCGTATTTATTTATTGATTAAGATGACGCAAAGTCATTTTTTCAGTATACATACACTTTAAATACCAACTGGATTTTATGTTGTAAACACGATTGATAAGAAACCCCAGTAATAGTCAATACTGACAACACAGCTTTATAAAAAGAACCCCAAGTTCCTCCCATGAAAGGAATCTATCCTCCTGGAAAGCCTGGGCGTCAGACTAGACAAGGCTGCATAAAGATATTTTGCTGATGCATATCTAGGTGGATCCAGTGATGGTTTGGAATGGATGATGGAAGAGTCATCATTTGCATCTGTCAGAAACTTCCTAAAACTTTCTGGTTTGGCTTAAAGCCTGGACTTTACTTATAGACATTGTGCTGATTAACAGGAAAATTATCCAGGAGAAGGTGAAAATGAGAAGAACTGTGCTCTCATTAATGAAAGATGTGGAGACCATAACTGCAAGGGTGTAACCTACCAGGGCAGCAGACTCTGCAACTTCAGGGGGCCCTTATGACAGATACAGTTTCCATCCAGAAAATGACTGTAACTAAATCAGGTAGAGGGACCAGATTTTAGTTTTTTGCTGGGGGCCCCAGTGATTCCTAGTTATACCACTGCATAATTGAGTACATTATGGGCAGAGCAGGATTATCATCAAGGCAACTTAGGTACCTGCCTAGGGCTCAGGTTTGTTTCAAGGTGGAACAGCTTCTTATGGGTAAGGGGTACAACACATGCAGACTTCCATTGCAGGGGTAGCCAGTGCCCTGAGCAATTTTTTAACTTGCCTCATGGACAGGGCACTACTGCTAGGGCCCAGCAAACATCAGGGGGACCAGCATTAATATTATAAGTATTTAGAACAAGGGGCTCCCAAATGACTGCCCTTCCCAGGACCCCATTATTTCTTAATCCATCTCTGCTTGTGGGCAATATCTTTATCTTACTGTAAGTAACATAGTAAAATAGTAATTGAGGCTGAATAAAGACATATGTCCATCAAGTCCAACCTATTCACCCTCCCCCCCCCTACCTTTTTTTTAAAATTCCTTCCTGACTCCAAATGGCAATCAGAAAGTATCCCTGGATCAACCAGATCATCTATATGTATCAATACCAGTAATTCTCAATATTATATAGTATCCCTGTACCAACCAGAACTACAGTATATATATTAATACCAGTAATTCTCAATATTATATAGTATCTCTGTACCAACCAGAACTACAGTATATGTATTAATACCAGTAATTCTCAATATTTTTTAGTTTTAGAAACTTATCCAGGCCTTTTTAAAGCTATTCAATGAACTTGCCATTACCACATCTGCTGGAAGACAGTTCCACAGTTTCACCGTTCTCACTGTAAAGAAACCTTTCCTAACCTGAAGATGAAACTTCTTTTCTTCCAAACTTTAGTATAGAGGTGGGTGGAAGTGGGACAGGGAAGGTTGAGGGGGGAGGTAGTTTTGTTAGTAGGGGAAGTGGGGGACGCAAGGGTAGGGTGGCTTCTTCCCAGATTGCCCATCCGAACAGATTTGCCGCCTTAGGTAATGAAGTGGAGGAGGACACCTCAGAATTAGCGTGTATGGAATGGGCTAATCCCTTGAGCACCCAGGGGACTGCCATCTCTGATACAAGGGAGGAGGAACTAAGGATCAGGAATGCTAGGCAGGTGGTAGTGGTAGGGAACTCCTTTATAAGGAAGGTAGATAGGGTAATCTGCCGCCAAGACCCTACATGCTGAACTGTGTGTTGCCTGCCTGGCACTAGGGACAGATTATTGGGTGGGGCCGGGTGTGACCCGGCGGCCTTGGTTCACATTGGTGCCAATGACAAAGTTAGAGGAGGAGGTGAGGTCCTTAAACTTGATTTCCGAGAATTAGGGGCCAAGTTAAAAGCAAGGACCTCCAGGGTAGTGTTTTCAGAAATACTACCGCAGCCACGTGCTAAGCCAGGGAGACAGCGGGAGCTTAGGAGCATTAATGCGTGGCTAAGAGGATGGTGTAAGGAAGAAGGGTTTGGGTTTATAGAGAACTGGGCAGATGTTGCTGTCGGCTATAGGCTCTTTAGTAGGGATGGGTTACACCTCACTGATGGCGGGTGCAGCTGTTTTAGGGGGGAAGATGGCTAGAGGGTTGGAGGAGATTTTAAACTAGGTTGGGGGGGAGGGTATTAGCAGTCTCACTGGGATAGATAGCCCAGGAGGAAATCAGGGTGTAGATAGGCCAGTGGCAGGCATAAAGGGGGGTGGGGCTAGCATAGGGGATAGGGAGGCATGTGTATTAAAGTGTATGAATAAATTACGGGATCTCATAATCTAAAATGTATGTTTGCAAATGCGAGAAGCCTGGCTGACAAAATGGGTGAATTGGAAATTATGGCATTGAATGAAAAGTATGATGTAATAGGTATAGCAGAAACGTGGTTAAACAGTTCTCACGACTAGGCTGTAAATTTAGAGGGATATGCCTTGTTTAGGCAGGACAGAGAAAAAAGGAAAGAGGGAAGAGTATGTGTTTATGTTAAAAAAAGAATTGAAGACAAATTTAAAAGAAGAGATAACTGGCGATATGGATATTAAAGTGGAGGCAATACAGATGGAATTAGGCAACAGGAAAGGGGGTAATGTCATTGTTGGTGTCTGCTACAAGCAACCAAATGCTAGCAGAGAGGAGGTGAGTCAACTTCATATGCAGTTGGCAAGGGTTGCAAGTTTGGGTAGTGTGCTCATTACAGGGCCAGCCTTAGGATAAATAGCACCCTGTGCAAGATTTGTTACTGACACCTAGCACCAAACAACCCCCCCCCCAAAAAAAATCAACCCTCTGGGCACACACAATAATGCTGTTTGCCTTCAAATCAAGTACCCCACCTGCACTTACTGTCTTTCACTATCTTCAGTGCGTGGTTGTATATAGGGTGCGTACATCATTATGTAACAAGTAACGTACTAAATGCACAGACAGAACAGCACAGCACACAGACTGAGGTGCTGATACATACATTTGATCTGGGGGACCATAACTAGAGGGGCTGTGGCACTGATGCACAACTTTGACCTACAGGCCCGTGACCTAAGACTCCCGGCTGTCACCCCCCTTGTAAGGCAACCCGTGCGGTCACACAGGTCGCCCATATCAAAGGCCGGCCCATGCTCATTATTGGGGACTTTAATTACCCTGACGTTGATTGGTGTAGTGGAACTGCCATCACAGAAAAAGGCCATTAGTTCCTGAATTTGCTGCAGGATAATTTTCTCTCACAGGTGGTTGAGGTTCCTACTAGAAAAGGAGCTCTGTTGGATCTGGTAATATCTAATTATATATATCTAATAATAATATCTAATTTCGAAACGAAAAATGCGCTGGGTTAACAAAGACTTTTAATTTCGGAAAGGCAAATTTTTCCAGGTTAAAAGCAGCTCTTCAGAATGTCAACTGGCATAATGTATTATCAGGTAAAGGTACTGAACAGAAGTGGACTGTGTTCAAGGGGATTTTAAGCCAGTTCATATCTAAATTTATACCTTGGGAAATAAATGTAAAAAAAATAAATCCGCGCCCCTGTGGCTGAATTCTGATGTAAAGAGGCAAATGGGAAGGAAGAAAAAGGCATTTAGAACCTTTAAGGCAGAGGGAACGGAAAAGGCCTTTAGATTATAAAAACGATAACAAGGAGTGTAAGAAAGCAATCAACCTAGCTAAAATTAATAATGAAGTTAGGATAGCTGAACAAAGCATCACAAAGCATCACTAAGCCTTTATTAATAGTAAGAAGATGAGGACTGAGAATGTGGCACCATTAATTAATGGGGATAAGTTAGTTACGGAGGATGGCGATAAAGCAAATGTCTTGAATATTTTTTTTCCCTCTTTATATACTATAGAAGATCCAAGTACAGATATCATAGAGTATAGTAGCAATAATGGTATAAAAGATTTAAGTGCACTTTGGTTAACCGAGGATTTGGTACAGAAAGAACTAAATAAGGTTAATATTAATAAATCTCCTGGACTGGATAAAATACATCCTCGGGTACTTAGGGAGCTAAGTTCAGTTTTATCCAGGGCATTGTTTCTTATTTTTGCAGGTTCCCTCATGTCTGGAGGTGTGCCTCTGGATTGGTAAAAGGATTATGTTATTCCAATATTCAAAAAGAGTAGTCATTAACAGCCGGGTTATTACAGGCCTGTAAGTTTAACTTACAGGCCTGGAAAGTTTAATAAGGGAACATGTTCTAGAGTATGTTTCAAGGACTGACATTATAAGTAGTAACCTGCATGGATTTAGGAGAAATAGATCTTGTCAAACTAACTTGCTTGGCTTTTATGAGGAAGTAAGTACAAATTTAGATTTTGGCATAGCAGTAGATGTAGTTTACCTGGATTTTGCAAGTCCCCCATAGGCGACTAATGTATAAGCTAAGGTCTGTTGGTCTGGGTTGGCACATTTGTACATGGATAGAAAATTGGTGAATGAATAGGATGCAGAGAGTAGTTGTTAATGGGGCTTCATCATTATGGACTAAAGTGCTAAGTGGGGTGCCACAGGGTTCTGTGTTGGGGTCGCTTCTATTTAATCTATTTATTAATGATTTGGAAGTGGGTATTGTCAACAAGGTTTCTGTGTTTGCTGATGACACAAAGCTTTGTCGACCATTAAAAACTTCAGAGAATGTGCAATCGTTGCAGGGAGATCTAGATAGATTCTCACATTGGGCTGCTAAGTGGCAGATGAGATTCAATGTTGATAAATGTACGGTGATGCATTTTGGACTTAAAATCATTGTGCTGCTTATATTATAAATGGCTCTGTGTTAAGTGAATCAATGTTGGAAAGGGATCTTGTAGTTTTGGTGGATAACAAACTTAAAGGAAACTTAAAGGAAGCAAGCAGTGCCAGGCAGCAACAGCCAGAGCCAGCATGGTATTGTCTTTTATAAAGAGAGGTATGGATTCAAGGAAAATGTTATTCTCCCTCTTTACAAAGGCCTCATTTGGAATATGCAGTGCAATTTTGGAATCCTGTGTACAAAAAGGGACATCTTTGAAATGGAAAGATGCTTGCGGGGGGATATGATTACTGTGTATAAATACATTAACGGGCCATACAATAAACTATCTGGGGCATTGTTCACCAATAGAACATGTCAGAGGACACGTGGACATCCCTTAAGACATGAAGAAAAAAGGTTTAGGCTTCAAGTTCAGAAAGGGTTTTTCACTGTGAGAACAGTAAAGCTATGGAACTGTCTTCCAGTGGATGTTGTTATGGCAGGTTCATTGGTCAGTTCCAAAAAAAAGCTGGATGAGTTTCTGCAAATAAGGAATGTTGCAAGTCACTGGTATTGATTCATAAAGTAGAGTTGATCCAGGGAAATTTCCGATTGCCAGAAAGGAATTTTTCCCCCTTCATAAATTTGGTGGGTTTTTTTGCCTTCCTCTGGATCAACAGTTAGGCAGGAAATGAGGATATTGCAAGATGGGTTGGACTGGATGGACATGTCTTTATTCAACCTCAAATACTATACTATACTATACTATACTATACTAAAAAGGATGTCCACGACTCCTCTGATATGACCTATTAGTGAACAATGCACCAGAGAGTACATTGTATGGCCCATTAATATATTTGTATAAGGTTTTCATATGCCCACACAAACGTTGCTTCTCCAATATAAATAGCCCTAACTTGTCTAATCTGCCTGCATATTCAAGCCCCTCCATTCCCCTTATTAATTTAGTTGCCCTTCTCTGAACTGCTTCCATTTCCAAGATGTCCTTTTTGTATATGGGATTCCAAAACTGCACCGCATATTCCAAATGAGGCCTTACCAGTGCCTTGTAAAGAGGGAGTATAATATCTTTCTCTCTTGAATCTATTCCCCTCTTTATACAAGACAATATCTTGCTAGCTCTAGCCATTGCTACCTGGCATTGTTTGCTACAGCTAAGTCTGTTATCTACCAGAACCACAAAATCTTTTTTCATTACAGATGCACTTAACACAGAGTTATTTATGGTGTAGGTGGCACAGGGGTTATTAAATTCCAAATGCATCACCTTACATTTATCAACATTGAATCTCATCTGCCATTCTGCTGCCCATTTTGATAATCTATCTAAGTCTGCTTGCAACACTTGCACATCATTTGAAGTTTCCAAAGCTCTGCATAGTTTAGCGTCATCAGCAAACACTGAGACCTTGCTCTCAATGCCCCCTTCTAAGTCATTTATAAACAGATTAAACAGAAGCGGCCCCAGTACAGAACCCTGAGGCACTCCACTTAGAACTTTAGCCCACATAGATGTAGCTCCATTTACCATCACTCTCTGTTTGCAATCCAATAACCAATTTTCTATCCATGCACAAATGCTTTTCTTAAGGCCAACAGTCCTCAGTTTATACATTAGTCGCCTATGTGGTACAGTATCGAAAGCTTTCGCAAAATCCAAGTATACCACATCCACTGCTGTGCCTGAATCCAAATTCTTACTCACTTCTTCATAAAAACCAATTAAATTTGTCTGGCATGATCTATTTCTCATAAATCCATGCTGACTACTACAAATAAGATGAGCTCTGGAGACAAAGTCAAGGATATGATCCTGTAACAAAGTTTCCATCATCTTCCCTACCACTGATGTTAGGCTTACAGGTCTATAGTTACCAGGCTGTGAACGACTACCTTTTTTGAATATTGGTATTACATTTGCTTTTTTCCAATCCAGCTGCACATACCCAGACAAAAGTGAATCTAAAAAGATGAGAGAAACAGTGGTCTAGATAGAACTGAACTAAGCTTTTTTAAAATCCGAGCATGCAATCCATCTGGTCCTGGGGCTTTATTGATATTAATTTTGCCTAATTGTTTCCGTACCATATCCTCCGCCAGCCAATGTGAATACTCCTCATTTCTCCCCTGCATATTATTACAATGCCTGCTGTAAGGACTAGGATTCTCAACAGTGAAAACTGATGTAAAAAAATGGTTTAGCAGATTAGCCTTTTTGGCATCCTCTACAACTATCTCAGCCCCATTGTTTAATGGTCCCACATTCTCAGTCCTCATATTTTTACCTTTTATATAATTAAAGGGTTACTGTGGTCTTAATTCTTCCAAACTAGTAAGAATTATATAAAAACCCTTCCATCGTACCTTTAAAATAAAACCTAAATTACATCTCTAGGTAAAATTTGTGAGAAGTTATTGCTGGAAATGTTCAGCAATATTACTTCCTGCTTGAACACTTCCTGTTTTCATCCATATGACCAACTTGTAGTCATGTGACCAGCCTCTTCCTGCATTAATAGGCTCCCCTTCTCAACTGTCAAATTTTTCCCCAGGTATTTCCTGATTTCCTCAGCATTAAGTCTTAACTGAGCATGCTTCTCCCCCGGAGCAGACGGGCAGGCAGAGATCAGGTGATGTCACTCAACCTACTAGAAGCAGGAAGTTTGAACATTCACCCCAATGTAATGTCTCACAGGCTCCAGCCAGAAATGTGATTGTCGGCTCATTTTAAAAGAAATACTGCAGATTTTCATTCAAACCTAACTTGTTTTGAGACCACAGTTGCCCTTTAAAAAACATTTTGGGGTTGGACTTGCTTTGCTTGGCAATCAGTATTTCATTTTCTATTTTAGCTAGTTTAATTGCATTCTTGCACTCTTTATTACAGCTTTTATACTCCCTGTAAGCCTGTTCTGTTCCCTCTGTTTTCAAAATTTTAAAAGTCTACATGTGAAAGAAACTACATACACAGAGGGACCGAGGAAATGGATATGATGACAATTAACACAGGGATGTGATAGGGAATATTATAAATCTTAGGGAAGAGGGAGTTACCTTGAATTATTGTAGTCGGCAGTTTTGCCTTTGGCAACACACACTGAAAATATAAATGCCAGCACTAGGGAAAACACATCTCATCATTATAAATCAACAGTTTGTCTGGGGGGAAAACAATTCAGTATATTACAATGCCTGAGGCTACTGGGCCCAGATAAAGGTAGATATCTCACAGAATAGTCTATGGAATAATAAATACAATATATCAATGTGTGGGCAGTTTCCCAGTGTTATAGAGATTAGTGTATCACTATCAGTGTATCACTATTAGTTCATTGTATCAGTGTATCACTTTCTGTGTTATAGATATCAGTGTATCACTATCAGAGTATCACTATCAGTGTATTGTATCAGTGCATCACTATCAGTATATTGCTATTAGTGTATCATATCAGTGTATAACTATCAGTGTATCATATTAATGTATCACTATCAGTGTATCATATTAATGTATCACTATCAGTGTATCATATTAATGTATCACTATCAGAGTATCATATTTGTGTATCACTATTAGTGTATAACTATCAGTGTTTCGTATCAGAGTATCACTATCAGTGTATTGTATCAGTGGTGGGTTTAAATCTCAGGAACCTATAGGCTCAAAAAGCCTGGTGCCCTAAGCCCCACCCCCAACACAGATCACACACCCCAAACCATGCCCATTTTTTAGTGTTTTTGCGGGAAACATGCAATGTAGAAACCACAAACTGTTTGTCACGATCTGCTACTGACTTTATAAGTTGCTTACATGAACTTCCTCTTTTCCACCAGCAGAGGGCTCTCTGCCTCAGGAACTGGGTGTGTTGCAGACTGTTGGTGGGAGGAGTTCAGTCACCTGACCTTCCAGGTCTGCATTTAAGGCCAGCACGACCATTGCTTCAGTGCTAGGTCATTGTACTTCCTATCCTGTGCCCTAGCCCTTCCTGCCGGATTCAGCTATCCGTGTTTTCCAGTCCTGGTCCTGGTTATCCTCCGATCTTTTGTCCTGCGTTATCTTTTTCGTATGTATGCATATTGTAGTGCATGAAGTGAATGTCTACATCTGCTTTATTATCATTTGTATTCCTTATATTCGTTAATAAATTGTCTTGTTTATTTATCCCTGGCCTGGTCGCTCAGTTTTCCCCATTAGTTACATTTTCTGCACTATTGCACATCTTGTGCATTGCCCATGTTGATTCAGGTGCAATGCATAAGTGCAATCCTAACACTGTTTCAATTATTAACCAGAAAGCAGGGGGTGTCAGGTGCTTTTAAAATTTGATGTAAATAAAGCAGTGGGGGATGAAAGGGTGGACAGGTTGACAGCCGCTCCTAGGAACATGCCTGCTGTTTCCAATGGTAAATCTGGTCCTGATCGGTATATATACAATAAATGGACAGTATGAGAACAGTATATCTGTCATATGGCTTCCTTTGGAGCTTGACACGTCATATTACATTCTCCCAGACATTGACAATTCTGCTTTCAGGGGCGTTGTTAACATGTAAACGAGAAGTCTCCCTGAACTGGCAACTATAACCAAAAAGATCACATCTCCCATAAAAAAAAATAAAAATAAGAAGTTTCTATCCAGGGTAAGAAATACTTCCAGTGTTCCAGTGAGGTTACTTACCTTGCCTGTTCCAGTGAAGTTACTTACCTTGCCAGTTCCCAAAAGGCCAAATGCCCTTAGCTCCTCCCCTAAACACAGACCACACCCATAACCATGCCCATTTTCTCTCTCTCTCTCTTTTTTTTGGGGGGGGGAAGAAAATAGACTAGATAGAGAGTGGAGGGTTTGCAGAGAGTGACAGCCGCTCCTCGGCCTGTGCCTACTGTGCCTAATGGTACCTGCTACAAGTGCAACTGTACAGAACTGGTGCTCCATTATCCACCATAATATAATAGATAAATTCAACAGCAAGGTTACAATGGATTAGAGCCCAATTCTGAAACAGGCACAAAAACTTACCCAGTAATACCAAGCCATTGTTATAGAAACTGAACCTGTGATTGGTTAACTCTGCAGGACTGTCTATCTGACCAATGAGGCTGTGATGGGTATTACTTACAAGTTCAAAGCTTTAGCCAAGACACTTTGGGCCATTTTTGTTAACCTGGGTTAGTTAATGTAACCGCATGGTATTTTATGGGGATCGTAAATCTATGATATCGTTATCGTAGATTTACGATCGGTATCAGTCATTTACAACCGTTATCGTAAATTTACGATGACAATCGTAAATTGACTATCGTTAAACCAATTGGAAATTAACGATCCGTTTAATGATTGTTTTAACAACCATTAAAGATGCAGTATCGCTAAAAAATGATACCGCGCCTTTATAAATATGGCCCTTTCACTCTGTCTAGTGATACTGTAGGATTTGATAAACTAGTCTTTATAGGAACTAGGAACCATCCTAGGAAACAAGATGAATAATTACAATGATCCTTAAAATGCAACACTGCTGACTACTATCCAATCACTTTCAAGGATTATAAACTGACATTGAAATACAGCTACAGGCTAGTGTATCTGTCCAGTAAAGTTTATTGGCAAATGAAAATTGTCTAATCACATGAATTTTTCACCATTTTAAATTGCTTCAAATAAATTGTTAACTTCAGATATAAAAAAATCGGTAGGTTTATTGAGATGCCTACAATTCATGCAAAAGAAAAGGTATACTTATCCTTTAGTTCTAGTTTTGCCTAAGTACCACCAGGGACCTATAAGGAGCCAATGGATGTTACTCATAGACTATGGCTACTGTGGTTCCTACCAGGCTGATCTGCTTCCTTGAAACAGGAAAAACCAGGGAACCACAGTCTGGCTCTTTCTGCCTTTTGTGTGTTGTGATCAGGGGATTGCCAGTGAGTCAAAAAATAGTTTGGCACAAAAAACACAAGTGTTTATAGTACTGTAAATTCCACACATACTTTACAATTGTGTCTTCTATAAAACAAAGTTATGTGGTGATAAAGTCAGTAATGTGGCCATAAAGTGCTGGATGACAGTTGTAATGGCTATTCCAGTTATTAGTGTGGATTTATAAAGATCGGCGCAGGCACTACAGTACTGTACAATGGGTGGAAAGTATAAATCACAACCTTCTGTGTCCATTGACAGCAAAGGACTGAGGGTTCCACAAATGTGTTCATTGTATTTATATTGAGATGTAACTGGGCCGGGATAGGAAGCTGTAACGTTTATCGCTTACTCATGAGTTATAAATAACTAGAAGGTCTGTCAAGTAGGTTTAGGATCCCTAAACAGGATTTGGGACTTCACACTGCTCCTGACACTGCCAAGCCAAGAGGGAGCAGGTGCTGTATGTAAGTGCGGCTCAGCACGTCTTTAGAAACTGTGCCAAGGGCTGGGTGTGTCTAGAGGTGTTATTCACAGCAGCATTTCAAGCTCACACCTCTACCTTATCTATGGATAGATGGATAATAGATAGATAGATAGATTATGGGTGGATGGATGGATAGATAGATATATAGGTATATATTCACATTGGGCACTGCCCTGAAGAGCTTACAATACAAGCACATTTATTTATTTTGCCTGGAGGAAACCCACGCAAGCACGGGGAGAACATAGCAGATGTGTCCAAGGATGGATTCGAACTTAGCACTGCAAGGCATATATCCCTTATAGTACTGTTCATATATAACTTTGATTTATTGATACCCATTACCCCCTACTGTGAACTCTATATTCCCCACTCTTACGTGTTTTCTTATTTTGATTGCTCTTGCAATGTCAACATGTTGATCATGCTAATAAAGCTCTTTTTGATTTGATTTAAATAATATGATAGATAGATAGATAGATAGATAGATAGATAGCGAAAGTAGACTGTAAGTTATGGTATTGTATAGGCAATCGTAATTTAACACTTGCAATCGTAGTTGTACACTTGCGATCATAAAAAAAAGATAATTAAAGGCATGATATTGCGAAATAGTGATACCGCACCTTTTTAAATATGGCCCATAGAGAGATAGATAGATAGATAGATTATAGAAAGATAGATAAATAGATAAAAGATTAGATAGATAATAGATTAGATAGATAATAGATAGATAGATAGATAATAGAAAAAAAAGATAGATAGATAATTGAAAGATAGATAGATAAATAGATAAAAGAAAGATAGATAGATAGATAGATAGATAGATAATAGAAAGATAGATAGATAATAGAAAGATAGATAGATAAGACAGATAGATATAGATAGATATAATATGAAAGATAGATAGATAGATATAATATGAAAGACAGATAGAGATAATATGATAGAGATTGATAGAATTAGATAGATTTGATTTGACATATAATAGGATAGATAGATAGATAGATAGATAGAATTTTGATTTGATTTGAGATAGATAGATAGATACATACATATATTATGAAAAAGAGAGATATAATGATAGAGAGAACATGATAGATATGATAGATAGATAGATAGATAGATAGATGGATAGATGGATAGATAGATAGATAGATAGATGAATAGATAGATTGATATAATCTGATAGCTAGATAGATATAATATAGCGAGAGAGAGATGCTACAATAGATAGAAAGATAAATATATATAGATACTAATGATTATAGATAATACAATAGATAGACAGATAGATAGATAGATAGCGAAAGTAGACTGTAAGTTATGGTATTGTATAGGCAATCATAATTTAACACCTGCAATCGTAGTTGTACGCTCGCGATCATAAAAAAAAGATAATTAAAGGCATGATATTGCGAAATAGTGATACCACACCTTTTTAAATATGGCCCATAGAGAGATCGATAGATAGATAGATAGATAGATAGATAGCGAAAGTAGACTGTAAGTTATGGTATTGTATAGGCAATCATAATTTAACACCTGCAATCGTAGTTGTACGCTCGTGATCATAAAAAAAAGATAATTAATGGCATGATATTGCGAAATAGTGATACCACACCTTTTTAAATATGGCCCATAGAGAGATCGATAGATAGATATATAGATAGATAGATAATTGAAAGATAGATAGATAGAGAGATAGATAATAGAAAGATAGATAGATAATAGAAAGATAGATAATAAAAAGATAGATAGATAATAGAAAGATAGACAGATATCTAGATATCTGAAATTATTAGTAAGAAATTCTGCTGGCACTGAAGGGTTAATGGTAATACTCTGCTGTCACAGAAAGGTTAATAGCAATACTCTGGGAAAGTGCTGGCACTAAAAGTGTTAAAGGGCATGTCCACCCTTATAAAAAATGTTTCACATATGACAGTATATCTTCCCCCAGCCCCAACCGCTATAAAATAATTTCAAGAAAGTGCCCTGATCTTTACTTACCTTCCCTCTCTCCTCCGACGCATTGCCTGGCCTTCTGATTGCAAGACACTGCAAGCAGGGGGTGGGACCGGCAGCCACGTCCGTGATTGGCTGAGAGCCACGGTTAGTTAATGGTCAATCGCGTTCATTTATAACCGTACATTATAACCGAATGTTCAGGCGTATAATACCATGCGGTTCTAAACTACCATAATGGTAGTTTATGGATCTTATTATTACGATCTATGGGGATCGTAAATCTACAATTTCGTTATTATAGATTTACGATCCGTACTGGTAATTTACGGTTTTTATCGTAAATCAGAAAATCAAAAGTAATTTCCGATCATATTTTCGAGGGTTATCGAACATTCAAGGTTATTTTTAAGGGTTATCGAAAATGACCTCATACATTCTATAACCCCCAAAAACGAACCATCAAAAGTACGTTCTGTTTCCAGATTTTTGGGATTTTTCCTGAGTTCCGTAAATCCGAAAACAGAATGAAACTTCTGAGTTTCGGACATCTCTACAGTGTTTATCTAAAAGTGTTTATCTAAATATCATTGCTGGATAATACCATCAGTGGTCTAATATTGTAATATGTACAATATTGGGTTCTTGATTGTAAATGAGATTACCTTTTCCCGCATAAAATATTTAAGAAGTGGGTGGAATTCATTGACAGATACATCACGCTTTGGTTAGATTTTTGTTGCAAGCCCAAGACTGCCCCCTGATGGTTGAACAGCGAGCTTTTTTTTAAATGTGAGAGAATAAAATTTAAAATGTTATGTCTTTTAATGCTGTTTCTGTTACACAGACTGTAGGGGATTTAATACACAGACTAGTTTGTTTGTATACGTTCATGCATAGGGGATTACCTAAACTTCTTCCCTTTAAACCCAAACATACCGTATATGTAATCTACACTCAGCAGGACTTAAAGGAGAACTGAACTTAATTTTTTAAAATCCTAAAATGAAAGCTTTTCTCCCCAGAACACCTATACACTGTAAGACATTTCTCTAGTAAGTTGCATTTATCACATGTAAGATTCTAAGTAACTAAGAAGGCTTCCATGTTGTTGCCAGTACAAATCTCAGTCCCCGTAGGCATCAAAGAGACTTGTGAGCATGTGCACCTATTGGCTGATTTTACGGATAGTTTCTTTTTTGCTCCTAGCAAAAGATTAAGGTTCTAAATATTCCTGTTTTCTGTTCGGTAACTCTGGTATCTCAGCACATCAATATAAAAAAAAAGTCCATGAGGTTACCTAAGGAAAGACTGTACTGGTCAGAAACATGTTGTGTTGTATCTCTAATAAATCACTGCAAGCACTGCTTTTGGTTCTTGTGTGAATATATCGTGTTTTATCTCCCACTTTATTAAATGTCTTAGTTACCATCCCGGAACAGAGCAGTGGGGACCAGAGGAGTCAGGAGTGCCAGGGAGAGAAGTATTGCATAAATGGGGGATAGCGGGTTCTTGGTATATGTGACTGTATAACTTTGTGAAGAAGGTGAACATTCACTTTATAGCATACCTAAAGATATATGTGTAAACACTGACAGAAAAAAATGCAGCAAATGAATGGTCTGGAAATTCTAAACAGGGATGAGGAAACTTTTCAGTGCATGTGCCTTTTCTCCTTGGCATCTTAGGAAAGAGTCTCTGCTGCAGTAATCACCCTGCAACATTATTGATGCTACCACTGTTTGTGCAGACAGCGCACAGGTCTGGCTGCATTTCTCCTTTCCAATCTGCAATTGAAAGAAGGAGATCACAGCTATCCATAAACTCCATGAAGATTTCCTCATCTAGGCCATTGTATTTCAAATAACATGATGTTAAATTTAACAAGACTTGTTTAGTAATTGAAGATATTTTACCAGTCATCCAAGTGTCTCTCACAGTTCAGCGTTGTTGGATCAAAATTGTCCACAATGTAGGGACCACCCTTAAGTCTAAACACCATATTCATTTCTTTAAAATCAGACCAGAACTTTACTTACCCAACACTGTTCCCCAGGCCTAAGCCTCTTCTGTGTCTTCCGGGAATGGAGAGCAAATGCAGCGCGACCTGCATGAATGTCAGCCAATCACCGATGCAGCTGCCGGTCTTCAGAAGGAGCAGAGGGAACGAAGGTGTGTAAGCGATTTTTAAGATGTGAATATATAGTTTAGGGTTAGGGGGTGGTCCCTACAGTGTGGGCAATTATTTTTTTTATTACATCTTAATGGCAACGCAAGTGATCCAGCGGGAGGGAGGGGGAAGAGAGCCCAGAGAGTCCTCTTAGAGGACAAGAAGGAGGCAGAAACCTTTTAAGGCACAGACAGACTCATGTTCTTTATTTTACTGGACTTTCAGAAGGCATTGCAGGACAACCATAAGGAGCAGAGAAGTAACTACACTGTGTGGCCAGCAGTGGGGCAAATTTTAGTTTGGGGGGGTGGACAGGCCCTTTAAATTAAAGCATCCATCCCTGTATACAGGTGAGTTTACATTACAACTTGTGAGTTACTCTCCAAGACTACTCTCTTCGCTTATCCATACGTCTTCCCATGTGTTGTCATCTATGCTGTACCTTTACCTACTCCTCCCTCACCTCTTTCAAACAAGACCTAGCTCCTGGCATAACCAGAAAGAAAACTAAAATAGGGGGAGGCTGCGGCTGCTCCCTGGAATTCTGGGGCCGCACCCCCTACCACAGCTCCCTTTTTAAAGCCTCATCTGCTCCTTCCACTGCCCATACCCCATGAGACCCTCCTGCCAATCAGCTCTTACACCCATCTGACACACTGCGTGCACCAAACACGGTGGTATGTGTGTGTGTGTGGGGGGGGGCAGGCATTGCTCTCCCCTATTGGGGACAATCAAGCCCTATTACCCGTCCACAGGCTGCCGGTCGATCAGGAATTTTTTGGGGCCGTAATTTATAGAGCGTCGTTATCGGTGAGTAATGCCATAACAATCATTATCATTATTTAACACTGTGGTCATTAATTACCATTGCTATCATTAGTTAACATTATGTTATCATTAATTAGCACCATGCAGTCCTTAACAGTGTAGTGGTAAAATAATTTAGGGCCTATATCAGTGCATAGCAATGTGAATGAGAGTATTGTTACATCATCAATCCATTAAGCATAATTGGAAATAGAAGCCTAGTTTGGTTAGTTAGGTTCAGTAATGACAGTCATTAACTAACACCTTATGGTCGTTAACACCTGCGGTCACTTTATATACGCATCTTAGGGCCCTATTTGTATGATTGGTTTAATGACCCTTAAACCGTTCATTAATTTCTGATTAGTTATCGGAAATTAATGAAAACGATCGTAAATTACCGATAACAATAATAAATCTACGATAACGCAATCACAGATTTATGATCCCCATAGAATACCAGTAGTTTACTACCGCACGGTATTCTACAGCCAAACGTTCCTTAATTAACGAACGTTCTGCGTAAATGTGCGGCCGTACATTATCAATTACGTTATTGATCTATTGAGTTATTGATGTATGGCTGCGGTTGTACATTTACAATGAACGTTCGTTTATTAACGTCCCTTAAATGTTTATAAAGTTTTGACAGACTGGTATAAAGACAAGCAGGGAGGCAGACAGACTGAGAAAGACCAAGGCAGTGACAGAATAACTTTCAATGATTTCCTTCTTTACTTGCCAGGAGCAATCAGACTGATGTGACAGAGACATAAACACAGCTCTCCTGAATATTAAAGGAAGGACAAGGATCAAGTAGGATCTGAAGTGGTAAATGGGGTGGAGAGAGGGCAGACACCCAGCCTGCACTTTCCTCAATCTGGTATAATACCTTAAATCCTATTTGATCCTTCGCAGTCCTGTGTACGCAGGAGTTTTTATTTGTCATTATGGTTTGGTTATGTCAGTCACACGCCAAGCACTAAAAAGGCTGCGCGGACACAGCGTGTAAATCAGTTATAGCCACAAACTGCTTCTGTTTGTTTAATTTCTTTATTTGGAGTTGTTCTAAAGTTCTGTCCAATTAAGGGGATGGGTCAATTTAAAAAATGACAGGAATTACAGATGATGTAAAATAAATAAACAATACATTATTATTTCATAAAATACAGCACATACAGTCGATATACTGAGTCAAAGCTGCAGCCCCTACTGCCATAGTGTACAGTGATGTAATTTGTGGTCACAATTCTTGAACTTGACTTTGCCTGGTGCCCATTGCGTTTATTGCATTTAAAGGGCATGTTCAGCACACAACTTAAAGGAACACTAAACAAGTAAAAATAAGTATATGCCATCCATTTCTATTATTTACAGGGAGGTGAGAACGCTTATTCTCACCTCCCTGTGAATATTAGAACGCCCGGGGGACACAGCCGAACTTACCTTACTGGGCGCTCTACTCGCAGTTCCTTCTAAACCGACAGCAGCTCTGTCCTGCTCTCCAATCTTTTGTATTGGCCGCATGCGCCAAAGATAGGCGCGTGGTCGGGAGAGGGGGCAACACTGCTGTCAGTGGAGTACCCGGTAAGGTAAGTTCGGCTGTTTTCCCCTGGCGTTCTATAATTCACAGGGAAGTGAGAATAAGCGTTCTCACCTCCCTGTGAATAATAGAAACGGACTGCATATAATTATTTTTACTTAAATTTAAGTAAAGCACCCCCAAACCCCAAGATCATTATACTTACAAGTGTCTCTAAAAGAAGTTACAAGCTCCGATATTCTCTGACCCAGCAGCAGATGGCCTGGTTCATCAGTCATGGCCATGACAGATGACAGAAAATGACTACAGGGTGTACCTCTTCTGAGCATGTGCAGAGCTCTTTGTGCTATTTGGAGATGTTTGATTTGAAAGAATGCCAGAAATATCAACATATCATCATACAATGGAGATAAACGACATAAACATCATCCAGCCTATTAATAAAACAAAATGTTTGCAATGTAATCATTGTTCCAGGATTATTGCTTATTCCCTCCGATTCATTTTATGCTTTGTGCTAATAAATTTCTACAAATGTCGAGGCTTCATCTTCAACATTAAGTTCATCTCCCTGTGACATCTGAGTCTTAATATTTAGTAATTGAATAGTTTTTATCTGGCATCAATAGACTTGATTTACAAAGGGAAGAATAAGGAGTAAGGCAACACACCAAAAAGTAAAGTCATTTTGCCATGCGCTTGTTTCTGTTTGTATCCGCACATGCAAGAGTGCAGGGGAGCATTGATCCGCCGGGAAAAGTCTGTGAGAAGTCGGCGATCAGCGGTAAGTTCTGTCCTCTCTCTTGCACGTTTCACTGAAGAACAGGAGGTAAGACATAGCCTATTTACCTCCTGTTCTCCAGTTAAATAGAAAAAAAAGGCTTGTAAATCAGTGGACATACCCTTTAATAAAAATTTTTTAATTTTCCTAATGGTTTTAAAGGGCATCTATAGTGGGAAAATTAACTTTTTTCCCTTTTCTTCTATGTGTTCTATAATTCTCCCCAACCCCCAGTGTCTTAACTTTTTTCTACTCCTACTTTTACTGTCAATCAAATCTGTGACGTGATGCTCTTCCCGGCTCAAGTCCCTCCCTCCTCCCTGCTCTGTTTCTACAAACATACAGGGAGATTCAATAAAAGTTCTTATGGTTTAAAATGGTGATAATTTTGCCCCAACCAATCATATCTTATTTAACATTTAAAAGCCAACATCTGATTGGTTGGGGCAAAATTAACACCATTTTAAACGATAAGAACTTTTATTAAATAACCCTGATTGAGATAAGAACATTAGCAGGAGGGGAGATGTAGCTTTGACTGCAGAGATAAGGCTGCACTTGACCCCCCTTCTTCATAACTTTCCCTGATTGATGATGGGTCAGAAAGAGAGAGATTGTATTGCAGTAGTAACTGTACTGTTCTCCCTTCTCTTCTGTGTCTCCAAGACAGCTTGCGTTCTATTGGTCACTGTGCGTGGGTGTGTTTTTCAGGATGTTAAACTTTTAACTCCTACTGCACATGATAAGCTTGTCGGTTAGTTGGAGTTGAGACATGAATGAGGTAACTGAGGTGAGAGGGAAGGGGGGAGTGCTGCAGAAAGATCTGACACCATGGAAAAACAAAGAAGTCACTGACAGATGTAGGAGAAAGGCAGCACATGAATTTAACTTTGCAATGGGGCAATGTGTTTTTTTCACTATAGATGCCCTTTAAGGATAGATGGTAATCTATGCCTGATAGTGATGTAGCTAGGTTCTTTAAAGGTACAGTTCAGTGGAAGTGATCAATATTTGTTAAATTATTAGTTTGTGTAATGCATACTTAGTTATTCTACATATTCTCTTCCATTTTGAATTTTTAGGTTCTAACAGTCCTTCTTCCCAGAATGCACCACTTCCTTGGAATGTTCCTAACAGTAATTTCTACTGATTGGCTGTTGGATGGGTCAAAGATGCTCAGATCTCTACTGAGCAACTGAATCAACCCAGGCACTGGGTCAAGGGCAAGACCATAACGGTCTCTATTAGGGGTCCTGCAAACAGGAAGTCAGTGTTTCAGTTGCATTTATTTATACACAGACAAAGTGCTGAATTGGCAGATTAAGGTTTTTGGGATGAAAAAAATACTGCTCTTTTTTCTGAAAACTACATGTATTTGCACTGAACTTCCCCTTTAAGAAGAATCCAATATGTTAAAAGGTCTTCTACATCAAGAGACCATATAGTTCAATCAATCATTATTAGCCATAAAGCCATACAGCCACAGGCATAAGAAAAAGATTGTTAAATGCATTGTATCGCAAAATAGTGTTACCGCGACTTTAAAAATACCGCCCCTTGGAGCATATACACTAACCCACAGTATCAGAAACTTCCGAACATTAAAATTGATCACCGTTCCAATACCCTGCGGTAGTAGACTACTTGATAAAGGCCTGCGTGCCGAAACATTTTTTTGCTATGTCTGCACAATAAATGAGAGCACCCCGATTTGCAATCTAAAGACTAGACAGCGTCTAGTGATTTATAGTTACTGCAATGGTATTGTGATATCTGCCCAAGATAGATAGTGCAAGGGGGTGAAATTTAATCAAACTGCCTAACTTGAAGTTTCTCGATAAAAGCTGCAACATCTTGCAGCCATTGAGAGCCTATGGCTGGCTTAACACAGTCAATGATGTATAATATTAAAATATAAACTGAATATCCTTTTTTGCCTTTAGGGGGAGACAATTTTCTTTTTATCCTTCACTCAGAATGTCCTTAGAGTTTAGCTGGGTGTTTACAGGGTAAACCTTTTGAAATAAAATATAAAAGTGGTATAAAGGTGATACGTTTATTGGCTAACTAAGATAATCATAGCAAGCTTTCAGAACATTCTAGCTCCTTTATCAAGCTAATTACAATGAAGCTGTGGTGCTCTCCAATATATATACACAACATTCAGCTCATAGTTCAAATAACCAGAAAAAAGGAATATCAGGAGCTAACAAAGTCATATAAAAGGGAGACTGCCACTTAGCTGGGTAAACACATTACCGATAAAGGGGCGATCCTGTTGGTACCGGACGGGACTGGCTTTATCAGTAATGTGTGTATCGCTGTTCCGAGTGTTCCACAGGCCATCGAACGTTCACCACTAGTGAAGAAATTAAGATAAAGGCAAAATAAACTAAGCTATGGCTTAAGTTGGAATAATTTATTCACGTTCCTCCCATAACTGGCCCACATATCTTTTTCATATGTTTGTTGTTATAATAATTTGTCAGAAACCGGTAATTTCTCCTGTGCTGACAGGTCCCGATCACCTTCTGCTTTATTTTAACTATAGCGTGCATGAACAATATTGCGTGCTTTAGTTAAAGAACCTCTTCATAGTGCAGATCTGGCAGCTTGGCTACTGCCAAGCAGCCTGTCTGTATTTATCATTGGACCAACCATCTATCAATCTGTCCAAACAATCCTTATCTGGTGTGTGTACAAAGGATGTAAAAAAAAATAAAACTATAAAAGATATTTTTGAAGTTTTACGCCAAACTGTAAAGCATTTTACGCCAAACTGTAAAGCATTGTTCTCCCATGCTTCAAGCTATTGCTTGGGTATAGTTTGAAGGTATCAAACTATACCCTTCAAAATCCAGTTTAAAATAATCAGACCACCTTTGAGGAATGTGTTTAGTGTACTGAAATTTGATGGCCTATTTGGTTACTGAATCAAAGCTTACCCAAGTAAACTTCCTGCCACCCAGCTGTTTATTCTGAATAAGGGAAGGGCCTGTACTGAAAAAAGGCAGAATGTTGCAAGAAAGGCATATGCAAACTATTTCATTTTCTTATAAATAGGTAAAATCATACAACAAGCGTAGTCAGACATATTTCCTTTAGAATTAATGGGTAAGGGGAGAATTTGTCCCTGCAGCAACCAATCAGATGTTTTCTATCTGTAGTAACCCTGATTTGTTGCAGCAAATTAACAGTAACATAGAAATATGGAGAGTAAAGGTATTACATTACATTACTCGGATTGATTGAGGCAAATTAATAGCTTGGGAAAATGTTTGCACCTCTTATGAACAAGCCTGAAACCCTACTAAAAGATGCTATCTACATCAAATGTTACTCATATGTTACTCCAGGTTTGTTACTCCGGTTTCTAGGGGACTAATCCATCTGGAGATGCCAGCTTTAGGCTGGGTACACACCATACAATATTTTCGTCTGACCGACCAATAATACAGTGCATGGGTCAGTCAGCTGGAAATATCACATGGTGAGGGTGGCTGCAAGCGGACAAACAGGCTATCAGTAGTGTTGATAAATCACGTCCGATTGAGCGGTTCCCTATGGACTTGCTGAAGGCACACCAGTGTGCCCTGACCTACACTTTGAGATACCATACTAAAAGTAAGCTAGCTACATCAAATGTTACTCTTACCTGTTTCTAGGGGACTATTCCATCTGGAGATGCCAGCTTTAGGCTGGGTACACACCATACAATATTTTTGTCTGACCAACCAATAATACAGTGCATCGGTCGGTCAGCTGAAAATATCACATGGTGAGGGTGGCTGCAAGCGGACAAACAGGTAATCAGTAGTGTTCACGTCCGATTGCGCGGTTCCCTATGGGCTCGCTGAAGACACACCAGTGTGCCCTGTTCTACCCTTTGAGATACCCTACTAAAAGTAAGCTAGCTACATCGAATGTTACTCTTACCTGTTTCTAGGAGACTATTCCATCTGGAGCTCAACAGGAGGGAGGGAGGGGTTAGAGCAATGGGGGGGCCATATATTAAATAGGGGAGGTTGAAATGCTGGGGAAATGTGGTGAATTATAATGGATAACGTACCCCCTACAGAAAATTATACGGCTATTAGAAGTCACCTCGGAGTTCTGTGCCCTGTATGAAAGGCACCTCGCCCTACAGCCTTGTGCTTTTATATGGTCGCTGAACTCCTTGGTGACTTCTTATATCCTTATAATTTACAGTAGTGGGTACATTATTCACTATTACTTATATATTATAGTAAATAGATTTTTGTTGAATATACTACAATGAAAACGTGTTCTCCCTGTCTTCTGGTATTATTGACTACAACCCAGATGTCTAGAGTGACACTGGACATCCATGATAAATAGAAAAGAGATAAAAGTCCTTAAGGTTCGTACACACGTGCGGACCCACGACGCACAATGTGCATGAACGAACGTTTCGGCCGATAATCGGCCCGTATGTAGGCAATTTATCGGCAACCGACCTCCGACCAAACGCATACACACGGACAATTCTCGGCCGAAACGGCCGTTCATCGAGCGTGTGTACCGCCTTTAAGCTGGGTACACACATTACCGATAAAGGGCCAATCCCATCTTTACTGATAGAACTGGCCCTTTATCGGTAATGTGTGTACATCTGTATCAACAGTTTCTGATGCCAACGAACGTTGCACGTTGGCGTCAGTAAACGTTGTTACCAACTGAAAATTTTCCTTGGTCATGGCCATTAGATGTGTGACTGTTATAAGCAATCTGCCTTTACAAATGCTAAGGAGAATGCTTGTGACTGTGTGTATCCACATCTTTCAAAGATGACAGACAGAATCTTAAAGGGACACTATACTGAAAAAATGACTTCTCATTTTAATCTAGAAATAAATAGGTGTAAGTAGCACTTACTCTGATGTGTGTGTGTTGCTGCATGCCTTCAATCCAGCACGTTTTGCTCAGGAGCAGTATCCACCCTCTTTTAACCACTCCCACTTTCATCTGACCTGACTTTTTTTTCCCCACAAACCAACTGTCAAAACTGCACACAGCATTCCAACTATCAAAACCGTGTCACCATTCCAGCAACAGCAGAATAATTGTTTATGACTGCAAGGCACTTGATTGAAAGCTGAAATGTAAGATGTTTAGATTTGATATCTAAAGAAATAGGGGGCAGATCAACAAAAAAAAAAGATAAAGTGGTAGTTTGTAAGAATTCGTTTTCAGTAATGGTCAATTTAAAATAACTTTTTTTCAGTAGAGATGCCATTTAAGCTTGGTACACACCTTTAGATCTTTCGTCCAGACCATCCATTCGGCACTTCCGAACAAAGGACTGTTGGTAGCGGCAAAAGTAGCCGCGGCCAACAGTGTGGTCTGTAGAGGGTTTCCAGACTGGTTCCATCAGCCATTCGTTTCATTCCGACGAACGAACAGTAAAACATGGCCAGCTGAAAAGCCATGCAATTGGTTGCTCAACTGAAAAATTGCATGGTGTATCCACAGCCTTATAGATTGTCATCTTAGAAAGATCGGTACTGTGTGCACACAGATTTATTAAGGGGAAATATAATCAGGCAAATAATTATTGCATTTTAAAATTAAAAAAAAAAAATAGAATTTATATAATAATGTTCTACACCTTTTAGCAGGGTTCCAATATCTTAATTTCCTAATCATTAAAGTTAACCAGTATTATTTGTACAATGTTTGTATTTCTTTTTACGACAGATTTGTTGCTCAATGTTCTTAAATGCAGATCGTAACTTTAAGGCCTAGTACTTCAAAATGTGGCCAATAATGGGATTGCCTAAAAATGTAACAACATTACCGATTAATTATTTTCTATAAACTGCCCGATATCTGGCTGTCTATTGAATGAAAAGTCAATTTCATTTTCAACCCATAGGGGGTTGGGCGTTATTATTCATGTATGGCTTGCTTTAGGATTAAAAGTAAGCAGGATACTTGAAAGGAAAAAAAAATCTTTTAAGAGATTCCTTTTATAAACTAGCAAACATAAACCGACAGATCAACAAAACCCTTTAATTAAAGTCTTACAAATATTAAACTTTCAAACAAAATAACCCTTTGATTCCTTTTTTCATTTTAGCACGTTTCCCACACATTACCAGTACTTACCGCTATATTGTTATCGCACAGCTGTCAACACATTGTATTTGTGTACATAGAAACTAATCACACTGTGCAGTGAGGTGTGACGCGCACAAATATTAAAAAAAATAAAAGAGGTAAAAGGCTTCTATTAATAAGCTATGAGTAGAATCCCCTCCCCTTTTTTTCGGGTGAAGATCTCCATAAGCACATTCATATCACATAACACAATCCAAAACAGCATTATAAATGGAAGGTTTATAAATGCAATATATTATGTAACTGAAAACCAGAGCAAACGGATTTTATAGCGTTGAATTTCCATGTCTCCGTGCCCCAAAGTAACAAATTTATGTAACCAGGAGACAAAAAAAAAAAAATCTTGATCTTGGTTGAGCTAAATCCCATGGTGCACACTAGGCGAGGGGAAGCAACCCAACCAGTAGTCAATCTAATAAGAATTTAAGAGGTATTGCGGTACAACTGATATCATGACATATCAAAGACCACACGATCAGGCAAAAAAATTCTGCCACATCAAATCAATTTTATGGGCTATTTTAATGAAACAAATCAGTCAAAAATAGATTTTTGATCTTTTATGCTTAGTTGGTCATTGATAACAATTACCAATGTCTGGATTAGCTCACATTCAATAGATTCTTAACAACATTAATTTCACTAAATATTATTTATTAAAATACCAATTAGAACCAGACGTAAAACAGGACTGGGGTGGAGAATAAACACAGACACAAATCCTAAAGAAAGAACATATATTTGTGTACATTTGGTTGACTAGAAAAAGCAAAATAAAAATATTCTATTAAGGTTTTCAAACAATTGTGTCGGAAGAGCGACTGTACAAGTAAGAAATGCTTCAGTCACGTAGTAGTGCATCAGTGTACAAAGAAATCCAACAATACAAGCTTTGCAACAACTATATAAAAGTTGTATTATGAATGTTATGGGTGTTAAAAAGTTCGACTTAAAATACATTTTCTGTGCAATATTTAAAACATTCTCTATAGAAGGAGAAAACACTGCTATTAACCCTTTTACGGTCAGAGAAGACTATAGCACTGGCCTCATGCTACAGAATTGTCAGGCAAAAGTGGTTAAATCTTTTATAGCCGGGTGAAATATTTAAAAGGAAAAAAAAACAACTTTAAATGTCCTGCTAACGATGGGAAGATTGCAGCAGCTTATAGGCGATGCCCCTCATTCCTCTTTGGGTGCTCAGCTTGCAACGACATTACCATCTCCTGGCTATTGTGCTGGTGCCATATATGCCATCGGAGGAATGGCTCTTGTAACCCGATGAAAGCCCTTGTAACACAGGGGATCTTCTGTGTCATTGGACAATCTCAAAGTAGTGCAAGATAGCCAGAATATGTTGTGGCATAAATATATATCCGGTGTATAAGGCCATTCCAACAACAGAGACCAGCATGGAATCTGAGAGAGAGTAAGGTTAAGGATCACAAATATTTAAACCAACATTGTATAAAAATAGAAGTTTACAAAAGAATTAAAGGTCTATAATATGAAAACATTCCCCAAAAACGCCAATAATCAATAAAATTCTAATCCTGTAAATGGAATGTAAATGTGGATAAGATTTTGTGTGTGTGTACACGTCTCCTGACCTCAGTCACATGATCCCTTGCCTAATCTGGACTGCAAGAGGGTTGTCTGGAACTACTTGTTTGAGTGGTCTGCTATAACAAGTTCCTTCAGTATATTAGCAATAATGGTCAATCATCAAACTGAGATTATGGAATGCTGGGAAATAAAGCACAAATCACATGCAAGTAAGGTAAATTTTACTGAATACACATCAAAATAAGAGGCAAAACACAAGTTACTGCTTTTATGTCAAGGTTCTCTGTTGCAGTAGCAAGCAGTTACCAATACCACTGAATTATCGGTCAATCAGGCTTCAAATAATTGGATGGTGTGTACACAGCCTTAAGCTAGGTACAACACATTAGCGATCCTAACATGCTTCTGATCCTAACATGGGAATAGCATGCCAGTGCATTTCAATATGGGTGGCCACATTGCTTGCCCTGCAAAACATCTTCGGAGCGTATGGCATCACAATATTTTGTAAAGGATCGCATGCACTCTGATAACGGAATATTGGGCAAAACGCAACGCAAACTGACTAACACCTGTGTGATTTGCTCATGCATTACCATCCATGGTTAGTGTGCCCGTAGAATTAAATTCTAGTGTGTGGCCCCAATCAAAATGACCAAAATGTTAGCATTCTTGGAACGAAAGATGCAAGTTAAAAAGAAACAAATATTTATGTTTGTATGCGCACAGATAATATACATATATACGCAAACAACCAATATTAATTTAGAGGGAACATTACCTGTAATTGCCAACATTCAGATTGCTGCTCTAACTGGCTCATTTCAGTTTTATTTTTGAAAGCTAAAGAGTAAGAAACATAGCAGGGAACCAGAAAGCCATCCTAACAAGTAAAACTGGTGTTGAAACATGTTTTGCATATAGTGCAATGTCAAACTTACAGGCATTATACTGGCTTAAAATGCTGTACAAAGTATCTCCTAATAATTGAGGGTATAACCCAAGTCACAACAACAAAAAACAAGTTTACTGTAATGAGATTGTACAAGTGTTTAACATTCAACTGTGTACTTTAATAATGTAGACCAACACTGGATTATATCCTTATATTAATCACTCAAATATGGATTTTAGCCTTATAATAGTCTCTCCAACAAGTCACTGATCAGGTGACCATTGCCCAAAAAATCCCAAAAACCTAAGATTCCATAACCACTGTCAATACCAAGTCTAAGAAACCCAAACACAAGAGGGCTGGTATACAAACATTTAAATTCCAAAAGGGCCTGAGGCAATAAAGTGAGCAAAAGTTTGCAGTAACCTGGTTAAAAGCAAACATATGATTGGTTGCTGCAAAATGAATAACATAGCCAAAGACTTCTTTAGAAGCTCTCTGTTGGTTATAAATCTGTCCACAAACATTTCACCTTGTATTGAGAGATTATTCGAATGACCAGCAGCCACTATCAGCTCCCTATAATAAAGTATAGAGAGATCTCGTGGGGATCAGCCTTTGGTCAGTACTGTGTGTACCCAGTTTAAAGGGGAAGTTCAGTGCAAATACATATGCTTTTCTGAAAAAAGAGCAGTATTTTTTTATCCCAATGACCTTAATCTGTCAATTCAGCATTTTGTTTGTGTATAAATAAATGCAACCAAAATACTGGCTTCCTGTTTGCAGGACCCCTAATAGATGCTGTTATGGTCTTGTCCATGACCCATCGCCTGGGTTGATTCAGTTGCTCAGTAGAGATCTGAGCATCTTTGACCCATCCAACAGCCAATCAGTAGAAATTACTGTTAGGAGCATTCCAAGGAAGTGGTGCATCCTGGGAAGAAGGACAGTTGGAACCTGAAATGTCAGCTCACTAATGTAAAAAGCAGGGAATAGCAAAGGGTATAAAATCAACTGATTTTTCAAAATGGATGAGAATATGTAGAATAACTAAGAAGGCATTACACAAACTAACAATTTAACAAATATTGATAATTTCCACTAAACTGTCCCTTTAACATTAAGGCCACAGCACAGGACAGACAATGTTGCACGTTCTTCTGCTATGAAGGCGAACTTGGCACTGTTGGGGAAAAGGGAACAGGACAATTAAATCTCACACATGTGTGATCCTGCATATGATAGCCAACAAACAGCCATATCAGACGATAATTGGTCTGGCATCGCTGGTGGTCCTAGGTGGTAAATCACCATATGACACCTGACCGTTCAGTATAATGGAATGCATATGCAAAAGTTATAGGATCTCTCTACATTAGCATAACAAAATATACCAGTTTGTACATCTAATACTACTGACTAGCCTTAATTCTTTGAGCTCTGGCAACAAAGCGAATAAACATTAACTTTTCAGACAGCACTGATCCTATCTGTGGTTTGCCAAATAATACCATACTAACAAAGCCACTATCAGCTCCCTATAATAAAGTATAAGGGCAAACAACATTTTTCAGTTGCAGCAGAGAGATCTCGTGGGGATCAGCCTTTGGTCAGTACTGTGTGTACCCAGTTTAAAGGGGAAGTTCAGTGCAAATACATATGCTTTTCTGAAAAAAGAGCAGGATTTTTTTCAATGCCCAGAAGAACTAACAAAAAGTTTGCATCAAAGTCACAAGTACTGTATTACTTAGATTAGTGATAAGGAACAGGCATCATGCCGACTGTGGTCGAGTGAGATGCAATTGTGCATGCGATTTGCGTTCTGCATTTGTTTGCGCAATCCCATGCACAGTTTTCTATTTCTAAAGAAAATATTGCGTCAAATCGCATCAAAATCGTGTGCGATTGCGGCGCAGTGTGCCCGTGCCCTTACTTAGGATTAGGAACGACTTCAGAATAAAATCGTGTATGAGGGAGTCATAGCAACAACTGTGTAAGGCTGCGGCAGTATCAATGTATGGTATTACATCTATTCCACATGAAAGCGTAATCACAATGCATGTTACTGACTGCTTGCTTTGCGATTTCAACAATTTTCTGTTATCGGAACGCATGCGATCCATACAAAAAGATTGCGTGCACTCCAAAAACTGATTGCAGCGCAGACCGTGTGGCCACCCACATTGTAACGCACTGGCATGCAATTCTCACCCATAGATCGCAAATATGGGATGGGAAGAGTGTGAGAATGGAGACAGTGGCCCCGATAACAAAAGTCTTGCTAGGGATAGAACCCAAGTCTAATCCTAAATGTTCCACCCCTGGTTTGGGCCACACGGACCGAGCTAATTACCCTACACACAACCCTCTGTATACAGACAGAGAAGGATACTGAAGATGGTCCTCTCCCAGGGCTCCAGCATATACAGGGCAGTGACCAGGAGGTATTGGTAATAGAGCCAGGACATGTGGTTCCAGGCCTTGCCCAGAGAACTTCGGGGTCCATTCACATCTTCATAAGATCCCTTCATCGTACGGCAGCAACAGGGGGTTTGAGTAAACGTAACCCCGACTCCCCCAGGAGATAGACACTTCCGTCTCACTTCCGGTCCCCACAGCATACACAGCGACTCCCCTTCTGGTCTCTCACCAGCTCAGCTTCTGCCACGGTTACTTACAATACCCGTAAGCTTAAGTTCCACACCCCGTGACGAAACAAACCCCTCCCCTAGTTTAATACTTTTGTTAACCAATGCAAAGTGCAGGAGAGCGAGTGGCGAGAGGAGGGGACGGGGCGATGTATGATGACGTAAGCGCGCGAGTAGAAACGTTTATTTTGGTGAAGAGAGTCGGTGCTGATTATATAGTGAGAAGTCTTAGAACTGGGCTAAGAAAAGGATTTACGTTTATAATGGTTTTAAAAATAAATAATTTTCTAATGCAAACTTGTGGCCCTCCAGCCTCCAGGTGTTTTGAAAACTTCAACTTTCCAGCGTTCCTCCCAGGGAATCCTGGGAGTTGTAGTTTTCAAACATCTGAAGCGCCACAAGTTTGACAGAGTTGCAGTAACTTGACAAGGGGCTCATTATCTGCAGCAGCCAAACAGATGCGACCTTACTGCAATAGACATGTAAGATCATGTAATCTGATTGCCTGTCTTATTAAAGGGCAATAAAACCCATTTCATGTTTTTTTACATTATAACAAATTTATGATTTTCAGGTAGACAGGAGCACTTGGTCCTATAGTAACTGCTTTTACTGCTATAATTGTATCCACCTAGATAGTAAGCTCTTCGGGGCAGGGATCTAATTTGTAATGTCTCAATGGATGTAAATTAGAAAATTTTATATGGGTCTAAAAATAAAATAAATTGGGGTTGTAATTGCCCAACATTAAAGTCATATTAAATAATATTAAAACATAGTTCTTAAAGGGAAACTGTGGTCTCCGAATAATTGAGGGTTAAATGAAAGCCTGCAGTATTTCTTTTAAAATGAGCCGACAATCACATCTCTGGCTGGAGCCTGTGAGACATTACATTGGGGTGAATGTTCAAACTTCCTGCTTCCAGTAGGTTGAGTGACATCACCAGACCTCTGCCCCACCCATCTGCCCCAGGGGAGAAGCATGCTCAGTTAAAGGACAACAATACCCAAAAAAAAAACATCTCCCCCATTACATGTCCACACTTCCAGCAGCTGAAATCACTTACTCTCATTTACAACCGTTCTGCACTCCCTTAGATATCACACAGCAAAAAGGAGTGCTAACAGCCCGCCTCCTAGACGGCCCAGGGCCGTCGTTAACATATCACTTGTCATTGGCTGGTGGGAATGTCTGTTAGAACCTCTCTCCTCCTCCTCTGCCAGTCAATCAAACTTTAACTGTCCTGTTGCTAGAATACAGCCTACATACACAGCATGGCTAATTAAAGGCAGAGAGAGGCTGGAAATCAAGAAAATGTATAGGGAGGGCTGCATACCTTTACTCTTTTTAAAGCATTTCTTTTTAAAATGCATTGAGGCAAAACAGTTATCCTTTAAGACTTAATGCTGGGGAAATCAGGAAGTAAATGTGGGAAAATTTGACAGTTGAGAAGAGGAGCCTATTAATGCAGGTGACTAAGCTGGTCACATGGCTGAAAACAGGAAGTGTTCAAGCAGGAAGTAATATTACTGAACCTTTCCAGTAATAACTTCACACAAATTTTATCTAGAGATGTGATTTGGGTTTTATTTTGAAGGTACAATGGAAGGACCTTTATATTATTCTTACTAGTTTGGAAGAATTCAAGACCACAGTTACCCTTTAAACATTACCTGGTTAATATCAATTGTGCCTTTGTCTTATTGGCAATGCTAGTGTGTTGATAGGCAACTAACATCCCTCCAGATGTTTATAAACTACAACTCCCAGAGATGTAAATTTCCACATAACAGGCACAACATAGGTAATCTCGAAATGAAAGTGGTGCTGTAGCCTTTGCGCTTATAACCATCAAACAGTTTATTAATCCAGAATATATACATAAAGGTATGCACTCACCATTCTTTTAAACAGCTGATCACACATGTTTAAAAACAACAATCCCAGTGCCAATGGGGAGGTGGGAGAGTGTCAGGGGTCTGGCCACTAAACTTGCAGGGGGGCCCTGGCACCCTGCAGTTTTGCTTCTGGCACTCACATTTTCTTTTCACTCCTTTATTGTGACATAACACGTGCATGTGAAATTGTGAGTTCGTACATCTATGTCAGCATATGAGTGCTAATCTACCTGAGGAAGGGACAGGACATCCTGAAACGTTGTATTTGTTGTTTGAATAAACATTCTTGGATTCACCATTGTAGTGTACTCCCCTATATCTTCTTGTGCTAAAGAATCTTCTGGCCCTTGGAGTGGAGGGCAGGGGGACTGCACCTACCTACTTGCCTGGCAAACAGCCACAGCAGCGTGTTGGAGTGTTTCTTGGACTGGAGTGCTAAATCTAGACAGGCCTCCCTACTTACTGTAAGTAAGTACTTTCAGACTGTGGCACATCATTTTTTCTCGAGGTACACCTAAAATTTACGGTGCATATTGTATTCATATCAGTGTAGTGAGTGTAAAGTTACATTACATTGAATGTGTTGAAATTGTATCATGATATATATTTTATAAAATGACAAACTAAAGATGAGCCCTCCTTAAGGAAATTACCACAAAAAAACGGGTGATGGATCCCAACTCGACTATCCAACACCGTGTTCCTAAAAGGAACACGTTGAATAAAAATCTTACTAAACCCAACAAGAACCGAAAAAAGTATTAAAAGAGGGGAATAGTTTTATTCATAGACTCCTCAAAATTATACCAACTACATAAACATTAATTGATATACCTTAAGAGGCTTTGATACAAATATTTTAAAGTTACTAAGTTAAGACCGTGGCACTAGTTTAGAGATATTTTATATGTGTCTTTTTAAACAAAATATTGTATTCATGTTAAATTAATGTACGGGTTGTGGCTGGCCAGCCAATGTGAGAATTATGTTAATATAATGTTTATGTAGTTGGTATAATTTTGAGGAGTCTATGAATAAAACTGTATTCCCCTCTTTAAATACTTTTTTTGGTTCTTGTTGGGTTTAGTAAGATTTTTAGAGTACAAAATGACAAAAATGTAAGTTATATAACAAAATTCTGAGGCACACTTCTGGCTCTTTGAAGTCACGCCCACTTCTGGCTCTTTGAAGTCACGCCCACTTCTGGCTCTTTGAAGTCACGCCAGGGTTCCCTAGCACACCCTTTGAGAAACCCTGAACTAGAACACCCATAACTATTATTAATATTTTTTTATTATTCAAACTACAGCCACTTAAAATATTTCTAATTTTCTTTGAACACCTGTTTAAGTTTTTCATTCTCTCCTGGTATAGCAACAATCCTAGTACAACGTGTTAAATGGCAATGTTAACTGTAATCTACAGCTCATCATCTGATTATAGCTACATCTCACTGACAGCCGTGGTTCAGCAAATATGTATTATACAAACCATGTAGCAAAGGAAATATGACTTATAACAGGATACATTATTAAAGGGATTGTCCACCCCTTATGAAAAAATATATTATGCAGGACCCCCCCAAAACCTAGTTTCCGTTTTGTTAAAATGTAAAAATTCTGCTCCCAGCCAGAGAAATCATACAAGATTGCGATCCACCTCCGTTTCTTGACTCTTCACTCCCTCTCCACTGCAGCTGCTCTGTTCTTTTTGTGTTCCCGAGCAGCTGCAGTGGAGGCTCATTCAGGAATGGCAGTCAGTGATTGGCTGTGATGTCACTGCCACGGCTGTGACTGACTGCCTTACCTGGAAGTGCCAGAGAGCCGTGGCGGTGGATCAAGGAGGTTGTTAGTATGATTTCTCTTGCTGGGAGCAGAATTAATACATTTTAACAAAACGGAAACTAGGTTTTGGGGGGTCCTGCATACTATATTAATTTTTTTCTAATGGGTGGACATTCCCTTTGAATACTTTTTTATATATACATTTTTCCCATACACATATTTGTCTACAAGTACAGCTGTTGTAAACCTACAATTTGAAAAGTTTCTAGTTAAACGCCCTGTCCTACATATCCGGGGAAAAGTAATCTAAGGTTAATTAATTTTCTAATTGTTATCATTTAAATTGTGGTTGTTCACGCCAAGTCTGTGGTATGTGTGTGTTTGTGATTAAATCGTTATACAACTACAGCTTCATCTGAGATGATAGATTTGACAATTATGGTAAATGCTGACTCTAGTATGTAGAATGAGTAGTCTTTGTGAGTAATGTAAAATAGAACACAGCACTTGTCCTACCATCCTTATTACCACAATGCTGTAATCTCTACTGCATCATGGGAAAAGGACGGTAGGGTATGCTCCCCTACTCCTAAGTAAATAAAGAATGAAGTTAGGATAGTTGAACAATGCAAGACTAAAGCTGGGTACACACATTAGCGATATAGGGCCGATCCTGTCAGTACCGACGGAATTGGCCCTATGTTTCTAATGTGTGTATAGTTGAAACAACCGTTTCTGATGCCAACAAACGTTTGGCATCGGAAATGGTCTTTCTGATCAGAATATTTCCCTTGGCCGCGGTCGGCCCCTGTACTATTCACTATAGAACATCCAAGTACAGGTAGCATAGAGTATAGTAGCAATAATGGTATAAATGATGCAATTGCACTTTGGTTAACTGAGGATATGGTTCAGAAACAACTAAATAAGGTTAATATTAATAAATCTCCTGGACCGGATAAAATACATCCTCGAACCCTTAGGGAAATAAGTTCAGTTTTATCCAGGCCATTGTTTCTTGTTTCCTTAGATTCCCTTGTGTTCACGAACGAGGCAGTGAGTAGGAGTTTGGACTCTGGCAAAGCAGTAGATGTGATATACCTGGATTTTTGCTAAGGCTTTTGATACATTACCCCATAGGCAACTAATGTATAAGCTAAGGTCTGTTGGGCTTGGGTAACACATTTGTGCATGGATAGAAAATTGGTTAATGGATCAAATGCAGTAGTGGTTAATGATGCTTCATCAGTGTGGGCTTAAGTTCTAAATGGGGTGTTGTGTGTTGGAGCCATTCCTTTTTAATCTGTTTCTTAATGATTTGGAAGAAAGTATTATCAGCAAGGTCTCTGTGTTTGTGGACAAGACAAAACAATGTCAACCATTAAAAGCTACAGAGGATGTGCAATTGTTGCAGGTGGATCTATATTGATTGTCACATTGGGCTGATAAGTAGCAGATGAGATTCAATGTTGATAAATGTAAGGTCATTGTGGACTTAAAAATACTGCTGCTTATACTATAAATGGATCTTTGTTAAGTGAATCTTGGTGTTTTGTTGGATCACAAACTTAGAACTAGAAAGATATTGTCTTGCATAAAAAGGGATGTGGATACAAGGGAGAAAAATATCAATAACAAACCACTGGTAAGGCATTATTTGGAATATGCAGTGCAGTTTTGAAATCCAGTGAAAATGGTTCAGAGAAGTGCAACTCAATTTACAAGTGGACTGGGTGGAGCTTGAATATGAAGAAAGATTGCGTAAGTTACAATTATGTACAGAAAGAGAAGAGGTTGTCATCCGTATTCCCACAGTAAGACAAATTCAACAAGGCGCTACAATCCAGTGGCAGGGTCTCACCACAACCCCGAGTAGATGAAGCACAATGTAGAAAAAACTGGAGAGAGCCAGACTACATGTTTCGGGCCTACAGTCCTTCCTCACCTGATGCACCTGAGGAAGGACAGTTAGGCCCGAAACATGTAGTGCGAGTGATCTCTCCAGTAAATTTTGTTGACGCTGTTGAATTAATACCACGTCTGGCTCTCTCCAGTTTTTTCAACATTTTACAATTATGTACACTAGAGAAAAGGTGCTTGCGTGAGGATATAATTACTTTATTAAATACAATACTGGGCTATACAATAAACTACATGAAGCATTGTTCACCAATAGAACATGTCACAGGTCAAGTGGACCTTCTAGAAAAAAAGAAGTTTAGTCTACAAGTTCGGAAGGGGTTTTTCACTGTGAGAACGGTAAAACTATGGAACTGTCTTCCATTGGATGTGGTAACAGTTTGAAAAATTGCTGGAGGTGCCCATACATGTGCCTCGACACAAACAATGCGTTTCTGATGGAATCAGGTTATGAGTTTGCCATTGCGGCCATTCAAAGGACAGATCGTTCAGTACATATCTTATATGGAACGATCGTCTGTTTGGGCCATAGCTGCGCATGATTGTAACGTTCTTGTCTGTATCGTGGCTCCCACTGTAGGCAACTATAAACCAGCAGAAAGGGGGGGATTTGGGACCTGTAATACCCCCCTAAAAATGCCTATGCATTTGCGTACTATCTTGGCAATAAAGGATAAATATTTAATGTAAAGTTGTAGCCCACGAACTGCTGATAACATGACTTTTGCAAATGATTACTAATCAAAGATACACTTTCAAGTCAGAAGTTTTTTTTTCTACTGCTGCAAGCACTCCAGTTGCCAAGGGGGGATCTGAACCCAGAACTTAAATGCTGCAATCAATGTTATCCAATGAGCCACTGTGCTGCACCACTATGGTAGTAATGGAATTGTTATATTACCAGAAATGTCAGTGTGATAGAGCACAGTCTGAGCTGTTCATTTGCCTCAACCAATCAAGACGAATGTCTAATTTATCTTCTGAATACCTAGTGTACGTCCAGCATTAGGCTGGTGCACACGAACAGATAATTCAACCCAGTTGAGCATTCGGTTGGCCAGGATGAATTAGTACAGGCAAAAGTAAACAGGCAGGCGACTGATCATGTGATCCACAGGTGTGACTTACCAATGTGTCTATTGTCCTTTCGTCTGATTTGTCGGATGGGACGTCTGACATACGTTGCAGGTGAACACAAAAGGAATGCAGATATTTTAGTCAGACCCACCAGTGTGTGGAAATATCTGCTCATGTGTACCCAGCCTTAGCAAAAACTGTGCCTTGTTAGAAAGCGGGGTTTATTATACGGTAATTCTTCTTCTGTATTATCTTTTCAATATAATAATGCAGATGAGATAGGAAAATAATGCATATCCATTATTATATATCAGTGCTTAAAATGAAATGAATCTGCTTTCTATACCACAGACGGTGTTACTAAAAAAATGTTATACACATTTTAGTTACCATTGTAGGTTATGTGAATGGAATGGCGGATCAGGGTGGGTTTGTTTCTTGAGATCACTGTGGATTTTATTAAAATTCTAAACACATTCTTTAAATGGCAAGGTTTAGGACTGGGTTGGAGGATTGGATAATGACTGAATAATGTAATTAGTTAAAAACTGTGTTGATCAGGGAAAGAAATTTAAGGTTCGTACACACGTGTGATCGCAGGTCCTGACCCGTGCCCCTAGTGTAGGCACTTTATCGGCCGAAACAGACGTTCGGTTGGGGATCGTTGCCCAACCGACCTGGCGGATCTCCGAGCGAATGACCGACAGGACCCGCGATTGCACATGTGTACGAACCTTTAGAAGGAAAAACTTGCCATAGATTTTATAATCTGATTGCAGTTTTACACTCTGATTGCAATCTTTATACAATAGAACCACAATTGTATAGTATAATTGTATGGATCTGCTAAGGAAATCTATTAGGGCCTGGCCCCACTTGAGCGCATGTAAAAGTGCATAGAGATTGCGTGCGTTTTACTGGGGGGGATTCAGGTCAGTAAGTGCTGGGTAGCTAAATCAATTTTACACAGGGGTAGAAGAGAATGAATTTTATACTGGGGTAGAAGAGAATGAATTTTATACTGGGGTAGAGGAGAATGAATTTTATACTGGGGTAGAAGAGAATGAATTTTACACTGGGGTAGAGGAGAATGAATTTTATACTGGGGTAGAGGTGAATTAATTTTATACTGGAGGAGAGGAGAATGAATTTTATACTGGGGTAGAGGAAAATGGATTTTACACTGGGGTAGAGGAGAAATTAATTTTATACTGGGGTAGAGGAGAATGAATTTTATACTGGGGACTAAGAGAAGAATGTATTTTATACTGGGGTAGAGGAGAATGAATTTTATACTGGGGTAGAGGAGAATGAATTTTATACTGGGGTAGAGGAGAATGAATTTTATACTGGAGACTAAGAGGAGAATGAATTTTATACTGGGGACTAAGAGGAGAATGAATTTTATACTGGGGTAGAGGAGAATGAATTTTATACTGGGGTAGAGGAGAATGAATTTTATACTGGGGTAGAGGAGAATGAATTTTATACTGGGGACTAAGAGGAGAATGAATTTTATACTGGGGTAGAGGAGAATGAATTTTATATTGGGGTAGAGAAGAATGTATTTTATACTGGGGACTGAGAGGAGAATGAATTTTATACTGGGGTTGAGGAAAATCAGTTTTATACTGAGGTGAGGAGGAGATTATACTGGAAAAATTCAGGAAAATTATTTTTAGTTTGAACTTTCCTTTAATGTCAATATCATGTATAGGCATTCTGGTATACTGTGTGGCTTTTTATTATGCATTTTAAAGCACGCCCATAATAGCTCCATTGTATTGTAGCGCACAAAAAGTAATTTCACACAGGAAATTTTAGTGCGCTCACAGGGTATGAGAAATTAGAGGAAACATTGCTGACCCTTGAAAATTCAAGGTTTAAAAGGAGCATCTCACCTGTAGAAAGGCTAATTATCACTCTGTAAATATATTAGAAAGGCCAATGAACTGTACCATGTTGGATAATTTTGTTTTGTTTTTAAAACAATTTCATTTACTGCAGGTTCCTCAATTTCCTTGTCTGCATAGATGTCCAGCAGTTCTGGAGACAGGTGACTGGTTTCCTCTCTAATCCATTACAAAATACAGTGTCCCTAGAACCTGCAATATATCTGTTTGGAGTGACCTCAGAAAACAGGTGGACAGACCACTCTTCTTCAGTATGTTTTTTTTATGCCAGAAAATGTATAGTACTCAAGTAGATGGATCACTGTGAGAGAGTCTGTTATATGGATCCAGTGTGTAAGAATGAGAAATGCAAAGTTTGCTAATCGTAATTGAAGTAAGGGCATGGCCACACTGCAACGCAAATGCAATCACAATCGCATGCGATTTTATGTGCGATTTTTTTTTGCGTTTGCGCTTGCGATTTCTTTAATAAGTATAGGAAGACGCATGCGATTGCGATTAAAAATGCAGAACGCAATCGCAACGCACCGAAAAACGTGCGTTTTTTTGCGTTGCCGCGTTTTCAATGATTTTTTAAAAACACAATCGCAAGCGCAAACACACAAAAAAAAACACAGCAGCCCTAAAAGACATTTAAAAAGGTTAGAGGTTAGGACCTTCCAGACTGTGATTACCTTGACGTGGTTGGAAGGCTTTTCATTCATGTGATCACAGTAATGTATACTAAAACCCCTTTGTTTATAAAGTATGCCAGTGTGCAGATAATATGATATTGTATGGGCCCAAGAATGTTCATTGGTTAAATTTTCTATGTTTATAAAAGTTCTTATCGTTAAAAATTGTGCCAATTTTGCCCCAACCAATCAGATGTTAGCTTTCAAATGGTCACTAAAATCTGATTGGTTGGGGCAAAATTAGCACCATTTGTAACAATAAGAACTTTTATTATATCTCCGTTTATTCTTTGTATAATTGTTTAGGCCAAATAAAAAACCATATAAACTCTCTTAGGCTGAGGCCATACTGCAACGCACAGGAATCGCGCACAAAATCGCGAGTGTTATCACACGCGTTTGTAGTGCGCGATTCTTGTACATTTTGCGCATGCGTTTTTGCCATTTTGCATTATGGAAACGCGTGCGTTAACGCTCCAAAAATGGTGAACGCACGTGTTACCAAAACGCGAACGGAAATTGCAGGAATTTTCGCGTTCCCCGTGATTTCCATTTTAGCGGAAATCACGGGTGCAATTGTGAGCGCGAAACGCATGCGCATATGTCATCTACATATCTAATCCAGAGGAGAAGTTTATCACTCTCTGGTTAGAATGTCAATGACCTCTGTCTGTTCCCACATCCCCAGGTGGAGGCATGCATTATGTAGGAGTGCCCATCTACCTGGAGATAGAACTTATTATCAAATACAAAGAAGTTATTTTTGAGCACAATATTCAGAAGCTCCAAGATGAATTCAGATTGTTCTAAAAACCTGCGTCCCCTGGACATAAGGAAGTGTCAGCATGCCTCTACCCCTTCATCATGTGGGATGGATGAATACAAATCCTCCATGTCCATGGTAGCAAATATTACATCATTATTCACCGTTATACCTTCTAGGTACATCTTGTGTTTTTTTAAACAGAATTTATTGATATAACCCATTTATGTTACAAAGAAATATATATATTCATACAATAACGATTCATCAATTACATGTTGTCTTTTGTTATACATGGTTTGACAATGGGTAGGTTTTACCAAGAAAGAGGGAAGGGAAGGGGACAACTTGGACTACGAGGGAGAGAGGAGAAAGAGAGAGAGAAATAAATTACAGTCACATTTATATCCATTTGCAATATTTTAAGGATTTATACACTGTGTTCTTCAAAATCAATTTCTAGTACACGTTCAGAGTATCGAACCAGGGGATAGCTTATCGGCTATGTTTATATTGTATTATCACTGGGCGATATTTTTATTTACATGGATGTATGCCAAAGTAGTCATACCAGGGGGCCCCAACTTTAGGGAATTTCCCAAGACATCCTCTATTAAGGTAGCATATTCATTAGCAATTCTTTCCAGTTACTACATTTTGGGGAGGTGGGGGCCATCCAGGCAAGGGTTATTGTCCTTCTGGCGTAAAATAAAGATTCTTTAAGAAACATTACCGTAGTTGAAATCTACCCCAAATATCAACTTCAGGTAGGTACTCCTAGAGTGCAGAGTTTAGGTTCATGGGGTACTTCTCTGTCTTATATCTCAGTTAGGAGAGTTACAACCTTACTCCAGAATCTATTGACATGGTGGCATTCCCATATCAAATGCCAAAAGTTTGTGGGGCTATGTTGATACTTCAGGCATAGAGGTGAGTGTGTGGGAGACAATCGAGACATTTGTGGAGGGGAGAGGTAGGACTAATGTAAAACATAAAACTGCATCAGTTTGTTAGGTGCAGATGGTGATGCTGTAATGTGAGATTCTGCTATATCTTCCCACTCAGAGAGAATGAGGGATGGAATGCAGGCTTGCCATTTTGTAATTCATTTATCTGCCTCTTCTTGTCCATTGGCTCAGTGTAAACTGCTGTCTAGTCTGGAGATTAGTTGTTTCTCTTCTCCCGATTTTAATATCTGTATAATAGGATGGGACTGGATGGGAAGAGTGGTGCTTTGAAATTCAGATATTATACAGTACTGTAGTTGGAGGTACCTAAATAAGGATGTGTGGGGTATTTGATAACGTTCTTGCATTTTAGAAAACATTAATAATTTGTTGGTTTATGTGATTTGGTGCTCTATGCCACTTTGTTCCCAATACTGTGAACCTGCAAAAGATGCTAAGTGTGGAAAGATAGGGTTGTGCCATATCTTGGATTCTTCTGGCATACCTGTGTACCTAAGTATTTTATTGACTTGCTTCCAAATATGAAACTGCTGTGTGTGTAGGGGTTTTCCGCTTGTAATGAGTGTGTTGTGTTGTTCGCATAGGAACGATATTGGAGAGGTGGGAAGATAAGCATGTAGCATTCTCTCAGCTTCGCATATGGGGTTCATCTCATTTATTGGTAATAGCCAGGTTTTGAAATATTTCAGCTGTCCAGCCAGGTAATATAGTTTGAAGTCTGGCATCGCCAGTTCGGCTTCAGTATTGGGTCTCTGTAGCAGTTTAATCTCACTCTAGTAATATACTTTGTAGTGAAGTAAAAAAGGATTCTGGGACAGGACCATGCTGTGTTGTAGGACATATAGAATTTTGGGGAGTAAAATAATTTTAATCAGGTTGATCCTGCCGATTAGATTAATGGGCAATTTGTTCCAGATTTGGGTTTTGGTTTTAACCAATTTCAGTAGTGGAGTCATATTGGATGAGTAGAAGTCTTGCAGGGTTTGTGTGATTATTATACCCAAGTATCTGAATTCTTTAACTGAAGGTACTAGAGCTCTGGCAAATGGAGGGAGATCGATATGTCTGTCTATTTGGAAAAGACATGATTTGTGCCAGTTATTAAGACCGGAAAAGGGGCCATACATTGTAATAACATCATGTGCCGATCTGAGTGACATGTCAGGGTCTGCTAGGAATAGGATTACATCATCAGCATACAGGCTGAGTACTGCTGTGTTTTGTCCTAAGTGAAGAACTGTGATATTTTCTATTTCTGGCTAGGGGTTCTATTGCAAGTGCAAAAAGATATGGTGAAAGCTGGCATCCCTGCCTAGTTCCCTTGGTTAGTGGGAAGGGGTGTAAACAGGAGCTATTTACTTTAAGGGATGCTACTGGGCATGCATAAAACAGCTTCACCCATCTACAAAAATTAGGTCCAAAGCCAAAACGGTTCAGACAAGCCCACATAAAAGGTAATTCAACCGAATCAAATGCCTTTTGGGCATCTAGTGAGAGCATTACCCTAATTCCAGAGTTGTCCTGGTCTACTTGGCTACTAATCAGTGTTTTCCGGATATTTATAGACGTGGACTTACTGGGCATAAAGCCCGTTTGATCGAGGTGTATGATTTTAAGAATGACTCTTTGAAGCCTGTTGGCTAAGATCTTTGCCAGTATTTTGTAATCTACATTTAAAAGGGATATAGGACGGTAAGAGTTACAGTCCTGAGGGTCTTTTCCTAATTTTAGTAGCAGTGTGATGTGTGCCTCGTACATAGAGGGGGGTAGCTTTTCTTTCTGAAAGGCATCATTATAGGCCTGTAGTAGATTTGGTGTTATGTGTTCCATGTATTTCTTGTATACTTCCACAGGTATGCCATCAGGTCCCGGTGATTTATTGTTTGCCATGCCTTCTAGGGCACCTCTTAGTTCTGATTCTGTTATTTCCGCTTCTAGTGTCTAAAAGTCAAGCTTAGGTAGTATTGGGAAGGGTATGTTTGCTAAGAATCTGTGCAGTTCTTGTGGGGAGATTGTAAAGTGGGAAGTGTACAGATTAGAATAGAAGTTAGCATGGGCTTCTAGAATATCTTTAGTGTCAGTAACAGTTGTCCCTTTAGCATTTCTTATGTTGGTCCATGAGCTAATCTTGCCAATATTTCTGCCGATTGGTGCCCATGCTCAAAATATCTTTGTTTATTAAAGAATTCCTTCCTCGTGATTTTTTTCTGTGAGAACAGTATTATATGCCCTCTGTGCAGATTGCTATTGGTTTTTGTCTTCAGGAGAAGTTTGTCCTATGTATGTGTTTTTAGCTACCTGAAGGGATTGTTCAGTAGCATGTTCTTTTGTTTGAGAGCATTTTTTAATATGAGTTATCAATGATTGTAGGTGCATTTGGAGAACTGCTTTTAATGCGTCCCATTTAATCCTTATTTGAATCGTTTTGTGATTTAAGTTAAAATAGAATTCTATGTGATCTGGTATAGGGTCTGGCTCTGATACCAGTGTAAGCCAGAATGGCTGGAACCTCCATGCCCCTCTAGATAGTGACTGGCTATCATTCTGCATTTTAATTAGGACAGGGGAATGGTCAGAAATGCTTCTAGGTAGGTAAGTGATTTCTGTTATCCCCTGACCGGCAGACATATTAGTAAAGACATGATCAATCCTAGATAGGGATCCATGTGTTTTAGAATAACATGATAATTCTTGTACATTAGTATGACGGCCAGTGGCGTAGCTAGAAATCGCAGGGCCCCATAGCAAGATTTTAGAACTTTGAAACATTAGACGTTTGAAACCTAAAGTACATGAAGCAAAATAAACTTATGTTTTGTTTTCTGGTGATTACAATGGGTAGTATAAATATCAACAACATATTTCTCAACAGCATTCTGTCACAGCCAATATACCAAAGTAGATGGTAAAGATGGTAAAGCCAACAAAAAAGTCTGGTATGAGAGTGCACAGACCTTGGATTGGAATGTGGAGTGCTGTGTACAACGGTGCCAGAATGGGGAACAAGCTGCAAAGACTAATAGAGACCCATAGTATGTCCTGACCAAAAGACCCTTAAACACAGGAACACCTATTTGTATCCGATTTCAATAAAAAACACGCTAGATTAGATTCACATCTAAAATGAGCTTCAATAAACAATCAGGGTTATTCAATAAAAGTTCTTATCTTTAAAAATGGTCCTAATTTTGCCCCAACCAATCAGATGTTAGGTTTCAAATGTTAAACAAGATCTGATTGGTTGGGGCAAAATTAGCACCATTTTTAACGATAAGAACTTTTATTGAATCTCCCCGAATGTGAAGAAATCTAAAGTGCAAGTGCTAAACATGATAGAAATTAAATCATCAAATATAAACCTACCCGAGTATAAACTGAGGGTAGAAATTATGACCACCACTGCCTTCTGATTCTGTATTGTTTTGAGGCTTTAGTTGCCCTTTAAATGGACAGCAGAATTCCCATACAGTAGTCCCATATAGTAATAGCCAAATCCAGTATGGTTATTACTGTGTGGGACTACTGTATGGGAATACTGCTGTCCATTTAACGAGCAACTACAGCCTCAAAACTATACAGAATCAGAAGGCAACAATAGATAACAGTCTCCTTCTGATTCTGTATTGTTTTTGCTTAGTTGCCCTTTAAATCCCACACAGTAACCCCTACAAGTATTAGCCACATGCTTTAGTTGCTGGGAGTTGTAGTTTTCAAACATCTGCTGTAGCCAATACTTGCAAATAGGGGTAAATCCTCCTTTATTCGTGCATACAGTATGCACAAATAAAGGAGGTTTTTCTCTTATTTGTAAGTATTGTGCACTCCTCCTGTTTTGTGGTATTCTCCTACCTTGTCCGGCGGCCGCTTGCTCCTCACTCCACATCCTCTATGCTTCTGGATGATGTCACTACTCGCCGAGTAATGACATCATACGGAAGTGCACAGAGGATGCGGAGCGTGCGGCCACCGGACGAGGTAGGAGAAGGATTGACTTGAGTATAAACCAAGGTAAGATTTTCAGGCTTTTTTTAAAGCCTGAAAACCTTGGTTTATACTCAAGTATATACGGTAATCAACGAATAAACATCAAAACACAATCCATATATCAGTAAGTCAGGCGTCCCTGACTGCTAACTAAGTATGTCCAGGCTGTGCTTGACCCTGTCCTTTTCCCCCAAATGATCCCACAGTCCCAAGGCTGATGTTTAGTCATAAATCCGTCTCATGTGTAAGCTGGGAACGAGATAAATAGCAACAAAGTAATGAGAACCCATCAGTCAGCTGAAGAGATGTAACCTCTGTTGGGTTAGTGTCTTACAAAAGTAGCAGCTAGCCGATATTATTAGGAACAGTTTCACGCAAAGGAAAACATCAGACAGTACTGTATTAGGAGACCGGGAATTACGTCTTCAACAGGTATTTTACCTCTTTACTTGGACCTAACGTTCCTTGTGAAAACCGGCAAGCTGAGACACACCTCCAACTGCATTAGCATGGTCATAACTCGGTCCCGACCTTTCTCAGGAAAATGACAACACTGAGAAAGACTTCCATCTGTATTGGAATCGATCCAGGAACTTTAAATTGCCAACATGGGGAAGGGGATTTGGTGAACCAGTCGAACAAAGCAACAGCCTCGTCCCACACTCTACCTACACACGTTTCACCCACGAAACAGTGCGCAAGGGCTTCATCAGGATCTCCAGACCTCCCTGATAGAGCCCTTGCGCACTGATGCATTGTGGGTGAAACGCGTGTAGGTAGAGTGTGGGACGAGGCTGTTGCTTTGTTCAACCGAGATCGAGTCGGATGACTACCGAAACGTCCAGTTGACCTTACTGAATACAACAGATATACCATGACCTGGAGGAATGAGAACCTCCACAAGCATAGGGTCCTAGTGTATTGGCACCTAATGAACTAGTTTGTTTTCCCCAAAGCACCCCAAATGTTGTAATGAGTCAAAACAAATTGAAAATAGATTAAAAGGATCACTTTGTAAAATAAAATGTACATGGGGCAGGGAGGTCGGATTGAATATTCCTTCCTCACAGTACATACATTTGCCAGGTTAGTCCTGTATTAAAGCACAGAAGCCAGGACGAAGACTGGCATATCCAGTTTTCTTTGTGCTGGTGCTCCTCACAGAAACAATATTGGGAGGTAGGAATTACCAATCCTATATTTTACCAATCCTATATATATCCTATATATCCCTGTCCCAAGTACTTTTATTTTAACTGGGTTTTTTTTTAAATTAATGCACATGATAGTTCTCCTGTAAATTGAAATGTGATTTGTGTGATTCCTGTACATTGCTGTTATTACAAAGTTCTGAAGGAAAGGAATCATGGGAAAACATTTGCCGCAAATTGTTGGTTCACTGTTTTAGGTCCTCGCCCTGGCTTCAGCCGATAGGAAAATATCTGAATTAACCCTTTAGTTCCCCTTTAATGAAAATTAAAGATATCTGTGAAATAAATCTTAATGACTTTATTATGCCTTTCATTAACAGACACATTTAGGGAGATTCCCCAGATGCTGTGCAGCTCTGGGTAAATCTTACTCCATGTAAGTAGTTAATACTTTTTGTATTAATGTCACGCTAACAGATACAGTTAGCATTGCATCTCTGGGCAAATTAAGGCAAATGTCTGGAGAAGGAGAGTTACAGACTCACATGATAGTTATGTTATTGTGAGTGTGTCTGTAACATCAGGCAGCCTATCTAACAAAAGCTTATTGGACCTGTCTGCCAGTCAGAGCTGGTGCATCATCTTGAGTGGATTACAGCTTGAAATCCCCTTAAGGCAGGAGTGTGGTGGTGCAGTTCAATTAGAAGTGCTACGATTGGCTGCACAGATCTAGGCTATGATACATTGATGTGGTTTATGTAGGATAAGCAGTTCTGGTGTTTAAAAACACCACACAAGGTAACAGGATATTTATTTTATAGTTGTTTACCGTAGTTACATTAGACAATTCTAAATGCGTAGTTACATTGTAATCTATCCAGCGTAGATTACAAGGTTTGCTTGTATAAAAATGTTTTACTCAAGGGTTATATTAGGTAACCTTGACTCGTTCCCTGCCAATGATTATTTACACAAAAATAGAAACACAAGGTGTGGTGGATTCCTGGAACAGCAGCGGACGTTCTAGCACATAAGCCAGCGAGTTTAAATAACACGTTGCAAACAGGTATGTAATATTATGCAAAGCAGCGTAGTGTAAAACGGGGATTTCTACTTCCCCTAGGCGATCTCTGTTTCCATAACTAAAACAAGGCAACCAAACAAAAATGGTTCATTTTGCTTTCTTTCCCCAGATAATGCAGTTATCTCATTGGTCCCTGGAAACAGATACCTGGTTCATCAATATATAGGGTAGTTTTGACTCAAGCGATCTGCACTAAATTAAAGGGCATGTCCACCCCCAAAACTATAAACTGGTTCCTAGATTCTTGTGTTCACGAACGAGGCAGTGAGTAGGAGTTTGGACTCTGGCAAAGCAGTAGATGTATATACCTGGATTTTTGCTAAGGCTTTGATACATTACCCCATAGGCAACTAATGTATAAGCTAAGGTCTGTTGGGCGTGTGTAACACATTTGTGCTGGATAGAAAATTGGTTAATGGATCAAATGCAGTAGTGGTTAATGATGCTTCATCAGTGTGGGCTTAAGTTCTAAATGGGGTGTTGTGTGTTGGAGCCATTCCTTTTTAATCTGTTTCTTAATGATTTGGAAGAAAGTATTATCAGCAAGGTCTCTGTGTTTGTGGACAAGACAAAACAATGTCAACCATTAAAGCTACAGAGGATGTGCAATTGTCAGGTGGATCTATATTGATTGTCACATTGGCTGATAAGTAGCAGATGAGATTCAATGTTGATAAATGTAAGGTCATTGTGGACTTAAAAATACTGCTGTTATACTATAAATGGATCTTTGTTAAGTGAATCTTGGTGTTTTGTTGGATCACAAACTTAGACTAGAAAGATATTGTCTTGCATAAAAAGGGATGTGGATACAAGGGAAAAATATCAATAACAAACCACTGGTAAGGCATTATTTGGAATATGCAGTGCAGTTTTGAAATCCAGTGAAAATGGTTCAGAGAAGTGCAACTCAATTTACAAGTGGACTGGGTGGAGTTGAATATGAAGAAGATTGCTAAGTTACAATTATGTACAGAAAGAGAAGAGGTTGTCATCCGTATTCCCACAGTAAGACAAATTCAACAAGGCGCTACAATCCAGTGGCAGGGTCTCACCACAACCCCGAGTAGATGAAGCACAATGTAGAAAAAACTGGAGAAGCCAGACTACATGTTTCGGGCCTACAGTCTTCCTCACCTGATGCACCTGAGGAAGGACAGTTAGGCCCGAAACATGTGTGCGAGTGATCTCTCCAGTAAATTTTGTTGACGCTGTTGAATTAATACCACGTCTGGCTCTCTCCAGTTTTTTCAACATTTTACAATTATGTACACTAGAGAAAAGGCGCTTGCGTGAGGATAAATTACTTTATTATACAATACTGGGCTATACAATAAACTACATGAAGCATTGTTCCCAATAGAACATGTCACAGGTCAAGTGGACCTTCTAGAAAAAAAGAAGTTTAGTCTACAAGTTCGGAAGGGTTTTTCACTGTGAGAAAGGTTAAAACTATGGAACTGTCTTCCATGGATGTGGTAACAGTTTGAAAAATTGCTGGAGGTGCCCATTCAGTGCCTCGACACAAACAATGCGTTTCTGATGGAATCAGGTTATGAGTTTGCCATTGCGGCCATTCAAAGGACAGATCGTTCAGTACATATCTTATATGGAACGATCGTCTGTTTGGGCCATAGCTGCGCATGATTGTAACGTTCTTGTCTGTTCGTGGCTCCCACTGTAGGCAACTATAAACCAGCAGAAAGGGGGGGATTTGGACCTGTAATACCCCCCTAAAAATGCCTATGCATTTGCGTACTATCTTGGAATAAAGGATAAATATTTAATGAAAGTTGTAGCCCACGAACTGCTGATAACATGACTTTTGCAAATGATTACTAATCAAAGATACACTTTCAAGTCAAAGTTTTTTTTTTCTACTGCTGCAAGCACTCCAGTTGCCAAGGGGGGATCTGAACCCAGAACTTAAATGCTGCAATCAATGTTATCCAATGAGCCACTGTGCTGCACCACTATGGTAGTAATGGAATTGTTATATTACCAGAAATGTCAGTGTGATAGAGCACAGTCTGAGCTGTTCATTTGCCTCAACCAATCAGACGAATGTCTAATTTATCTTCTGAATACCTAGTGTACGTCCAGCATTAGGCTGGTGCACACGAACAGATAATTCAACCCAGTTGAGCATTCGGTTGGCCAGGATGAATTAGTACAGGAAGTAAACAGGAGGCGACTGATCATGTGATCCACAGGTGTGACTTACCAATGTGTCTATTGTCCTTTCGTCTGATTGTCGGATGGGACGTCTGACATAAGTTGCAGGTGAACACAAAGAAATGCAGATATTTTGTCAGACCCACAGTGTGTGGAAATATCTGCTCATGTGTACCCAGCCTTAGCAAAAACTGTGCCTTGTTAGAAGCGGGGTTTATTATACGGTAATTCTTCTTCTGTATTATCTTTTCAATATAATAATGCAGATGAGATAGGAAAATAGCATATCCATTATTATATATCAGTGCTTAAAATGAAATGAATCTGCTTTCTATACCACAGACGGTGTTACTAAAAAAATGTTATACACATTTTAGTTACCATTGTAGGTTATGTGAATGGAATGGCGGATCAGGGTGGGTTTGTTTCTTGAGATCACTGTGGATTTTATTAAAATTCTAAACACATTCTTTAAATGGCAAGGTTTAGGACTGGGTTGGAGGATTGGATAATGACTGAATAATGTAATTAGTTAAAAACTGTGTTGATCAGGGAAAGAAATTAAGGTTCGTACACCCGTGTGATCGCAGGTCCTGACCCGTGCCCCTAGTGTAGGCACTTTATCGGCCGAAACAGACGTTCGGTTGGGGATCGTTGCCCAACCGACCTGGCGGATCTCCGAGCGAATGACCGACAGGACCCGCGATTGCACATGTGTACGAACCTTTAGAAGGAAAAACTTGCCATAGATTTTATAATCTGATTGAGTTTAACACTCTGATTGCAATCTTTATACAATGAACCACAATTGTATAGTATAATTGTATGGATCTGCTAAGGAAATCTATTGGCCTGGCCCCACTTGAGCGCATGTAAAAGTGCATAGAGATTGCGTGCGTTTTACTGGGGGGGATTCAGGTCAGTAAGTGCTGGGTAGTAAATCAATTTTACACAGGGGTAGAAGAGAATGAATTTTATATGGGGTAGAGAGAATGATTTTATACTGGGGTAGAGGAGAATGAATTTTATACTGGGGTAGAAAGAATGAATTTAACTGGGGTAGAGGAGAATGAATTTATACTGGGGTAGAGGTGAATAATTTTATACTGGAGGAGGGAGAATGAATTTTATACTGGGGTAGAGGAAATGATTTTACACTGGTGTAGAGGAGAAATTAATTTTATACTGGGGTAGAGGAGAATGAATTTTATACTGGGGACTAAGAGAAGAATGATTTTATACTGGGTAGGAGAATGAATTTATATGGGTAGAGGAGAATGAATTTTATACTGGGGTAGAGGAGAATGAATTTTATACTGGGACTAAGAGGAGAATGATTTACTGGGGACTAGAGAGAAGAATTTTATACGGGTAGAGGAGATGAATTTATACTGGGGTAGGGGAATGAATTTTATATGGGTAGAGAGAATGAATTTTACTGGTGGAGATGAATTTATACTGACTAGAGGATATATGGGGTAGAGAGAATGAATTTTATATTGGTGTAGAAATGTATTTTATGGACTAGGAATGATTTAACGGGTAGAGGAGATGAATTTATACTGGTAGAGGAGATGATTTAATGGGTAGAGAGGTATTTTAACTGGGGACTGAGAGGAGAGTATGTGAGGAAAATCAGTTTTATACTGAGGTGAGGAGGAGATATACTGAAATCGGAAAATTATTTTTAGTTTGAACTTTCCTTAAGTCATATCATGTTAGGCATTCTGGATACTGTGTGGCTTTTTATTATGCATTTTAAAGCACGCCCATAATAGCTCCATTGTATTGTAGCGCACAAAAAGTAATTTCACACAGGAATTTAGTGCGCTCACAGGGTATGAAAATTAGAGGAAACATTGCTGACCTTGAAAATTCAAGGTTTAAAAGGAGCATCTCACCTGTAGAAAGGCTAATTATCACTCTGTAAATATATTGAAAGGCCAATGAACTGTACCATGTTGGATAATTTTGTTTTGTTTTTAAAACAATTTCATTTACTGAGGTTCCTCAATTTCCTTGTCTGCATAGATGTCCAGCAGTTCTGGAGACAGGTGACTGGTTTCCTCTCTAATCCATTACAAAAACAGTGTCCCTAGAACCTGCAATATATCTGTTTGGAGTGACCTCAGAAACAGGTGGACAGACCACTCTTCTTCAGTATGTTTTTTTTATGCCAGAAAATGTATAGTACTCAAGTAGATGGATCACTGTGAGAGAGTCTGTTATATGGATCCAGTGTGTAAGAATGAGAAATGCAAAGTTTGCTAATCTAATTGAAGTAAGGGCATGGCCACACTGCAACGCAAATGCAATCACAATCGCATGCGATTTATGTGCGATTTTTTTTGCGTTTGCGCTTGCGATTCTTTAATAAGTATAGGAAGACGCATGGATTGCGATTAAAATGAAGAACGCAATCGCAACGCACCGAAAAACGTGTGTTTTTTTGCGTTGCCGCGTTTTCAATGATTTTTTAAAACACAATCGCAAGCGCAAACACAAAAAAAACAGCATAAAGAATTTAAAAAGGTTAGAGGTTAGGACCTTCCAGACTGTGATTACCTTGACGTGGTTGGAAGGCTTTTCATTCATGTGATCACAGTAATGTATACTAAAACCCCTTTGTTTATAAAGTATGCCAGTGTGCAGATAATATGATATTGTATGGGGCCTAGGAATGTGCATTGATTATCTTTTCTATGTTTATAAAAGTTCTTATCGTTAAAAATTGTGCCAATTTTGCCCCAACCAATCAGATGTTAGCTTTCAAATGGTCACTAAAATCTGATTGGTTGGGGCAAAATTAGCACCATTTGAACAATAAGAACTTTTATTATATCTCCCTGTTTATTCTTTGTATTGTTGAGATGACTAACAAACTCTTTAAACTCTCTTAGGCTGAGGCCATACTGCAACGCACAGGAATCGCGCACAAAATCGCGAGTGTTATCACACGCGTTTGTAGTGCGCGTTGTACATTTGGCATGCGTTTTTGCCATTTTGCATTATGGAAACGCGTGCGTTAACGCTCCAAAAATGGTGAACGCACGTGTTACCAAAACGCGAAGGAAATTGCAGGAATTTTCGCGTTCCCCGTGATTTCCATTTTAGCGGAAATCACGGGTGCAATTGTGAGCGACGAAACGCATGCGCATATGTCATCTACATATCTAATCCAGAGGAGAAGTTTATCACTCTCTGGATAGAATGTCAATGACCTCTGTCTGTTCCCACATCCCCAGGTGGAGGCATGCATATGTAGGAGTGCCCATCTACCTGGAGATAGAACTTATTATCAATAAAAGAAGTTATTTTTAGCACAATATTCAGAAGCTCCAAGATGAATTCAGATTGTTCTAAAAACCTGCGTCCCCTGGACATAAGGAAGTGTCAGCATGCTCTTACCCCTTCATCATGTGGGATGGATGAATACAAATCCTCCAGTCCATGGTAGCAAATATTACATCATTATTCACCGTTATACCTTCTAGGTACATCTTGTGTTTTTTTAAACAGAATTATTGATATAACCCATTTATGTTACAAAGAAATATATATATTCATACAAAACGATTCATCAATTACATGTTGTCTTTTGTTATACATGGTTTGACAATGGGTAGGTTTTACCAAGAAAGAGGAAGGGAAGGGGACAACTTGGACTACGAGGAGAGAGAGAAAGAGAGAGAGAAATAACTTACAGTCACATTTATATCCATTTGCAATATTTTAAGGATTTATACACTGTGTTCTTCAAAATCAATTTCTAGTAACGTTCAGAGTATCGAACCAGGGGATAGCTTATCGGCTATGTTTAATTGTTATACACTGGCGATATTTTTATTTACATGGATTATGCCAAAGTAGTCATACCAGGGGGCCCCAACTTTAGGGAATTTCCCAAGACACCTCTATTAAGGTAGCAATTCATTAGCAATTCTTTCCAGTTACTACATTTTGGGGAGGTGGGGCCATCCAGGAAGGGTTATTGTCCTTCTGGCGTAAAATAAAGATTCTTTAAAAACATTACCGTAGTTGAAATCTACCCCAAATATCAACTTCAGGTAGGTACTCCTAGAGTGCAGAGTTTAGGTTCATGGGGTATCTCTGTCTATATCTCAGTAGGAGAGTTACAACCTTACTCCAGAATCTATTGACATGGTGGCATTCCCATATCAAATGCCAAAAGTTTGTGGGGCTATGTTGATACTTCAGGCATAGAGGTGAGTGTGTGGGAGACAATCGAGACATTTGTGGAGGGAGAGGTAGGACTAATGTAAAACATAAAACTGCATCAGTTGTTAGGTGCAGATGGTGATGCTGTAATGTGAGATTCTGCTATATCTTCCCACTCAGAGAGAATGAGGGATGGAATGCAGGCTTGCCATTTTGTAATTCATTTATCTGCCTCTTTTGTCCATTGGCTCAGTGTAAACTGCTGTCTAGTCTGGAGATTAGTTGTTTCTCTTCTCCCGATTTTAATATCTGTATAATAGGATGGGACTGGATGGGAAGAGTGGTGTTTGAAATTCAGATATTATACAGTACTGTAGTTGGATTGGTACCTAAATAAGGATGTGTGGGGTATTTGATAACGTTCTTGCATTTTAGAAACATTAATATTGTTGGTTTATGTGATTTGGTGTCTATGCCCTTTGTTCCCAATACTGTGAACCTGCAAAAGATGTAAGTGTGGAAGATAGGGTTGTGCCATATCTTGGATTCTTCTGGCATACCTGTGTACTAAGTATTTTATTGACTTGCTTCCAATATGAAACTGCTGTGTGTGTAGGGGTTTTCCGCTTGTAATGAGTGTGTTGTGTTGTTCGCATAGGAACGATATTGGAGAGGTGGGAAGATAAGCATGTAGCATTCTCTCAGCTTCGCATATGGGGTTCATCTCATTTATTGGTAATAGCCAGGTTTTGAAATATTTAGCTGTCCAGCCAGGTAATATAGTTTGAAGTCTGGCATCGCCAGTTCGGCTTCAGTATTGGGTCTCTGTAGCAGTTTAATCTCACTCTAGTAATATACTTTGTAGTGAAGTAAAAAAGGATTCTGGGACAGGACCATGCTGTGTTGTAGGCATATAGAATTTTGGGGAGTAAAATAATTTTAATCAGGTTGATCCTGCCGATTAGATTAATGGGCAATTTGTTCCAGATTTGGGTTTTGGTTTTAACCAATTTCAGTAGTGGAGTTATATGGATGAGTAGAGTCTTGCAGGGGTGTGTTGATTATTATACCCAAGTATCTGAATTCTTTAACTGAAGGTACTAGAGCTCTGGCAAATGGAGGGAGATCGATATGTCTGTCTATTTGGAAAGACATGATTTGTGCCAGTTATTAAGACCGGAAAAGGGCCAACATTGTAATAACATCATGTGCCGATCTGAGTGACATGTCAGGGTCTGCTAGGATAGGATTACATCATCAGCATACAGGCTGAGTACTGCTGTGTTTTGTCCTAAGTGAGAACTGTGATATTTTCTATTTCTGGCTAGGGTTCTATTGCAAGTGCAAAAAGATATGGTGAAAGCTGGCATCCCTGCCTAGTTCCCTTGGTTAGTGGGAAGGGGTGTAAACAGGAGCTATTTACTTTAAGGGATGCTACTGGGCATGCATAAAACAGCTTCACCCATCTACAAAAATTAGGTCCAAAGCCAAAACGGTTCAGACAAGCCCACATAAAAGGTAATTCAACCGAATCAAATGCCTTTTGGGCATCTAGTGAGAGCATTACCCTAATTCCAGAGTTGTCCTGGTCTACTTGGCTACTAATCAGTGTTTTCCGGATATTATAGACGTGGACTTACTGGGCATAAAGCCCGTTTGATCGAGGTGTATGATTTTAAGAATGACTCTTTGAAGCCTGTTGGCTAAGATCTTTGCCAGTATTTTGTAATCTACATTTAAAAGGGATATAGGACGGTAAGAGTTACAGTCCTGGGTCTTTCCTAATTTAGTAGCAGTGTGATGTGTGCCTCGTACATAGAGGGGGTAGCTTTTCTTTCTGAAAGGATCATTATAGGTCTGTAGTAGATTTGGTGTTATGTGTTCCATGTATTTCTTGTATACTTCCACAGGTATGCCATAGGTCCCGGTGATTTATTGTTTGCCATGCCTTCTAGGGCACTCTTAGTTCTGATTCTGTTATTTCCGCTTCTAGTGTCTAAAAGTCAAGCTTAGGTAGTTTTGGGAAGGGTATGTTTGCTAAGAATCTGTGCAGTTCTTGTGGGGAGATTGTAAAGTGGGAAGTGTACAGATTAGAATAGAAGTTAGCATGGGCTTCTAGAATATCTTTAGTGTCAGTAACAGTTGTCCCTTTAGCATTTCTTATGTTGGTCCATGAGCTAATCTTGCCAATATTTCTGCCGATTGGTGCCCATGCTCAAAATATCTTGTTTATTAAAGAATTCCTTCCTCGTGATTTTTTCTGTGAGAACAGTATTATATGCCCTCTGTGCAGATTGCTATTGTTTTTGTCTCAGGAGAAGTTTGTCCTATGTAGTGTTTTTAGCTACCTGAAGGGATTGTTCAGTAGCATGTTCTTTTGTTTGAGAGCATTTTTTAATATGAGTTATCATGATTGTAGGTGCATTGGAGAACTGCTTTTAATGCGTCCCATTTAATCCTTATTTGAATCGTTTTGTGATTTAAGTTAAAATAGAATTCTATGTGATCTGGTATAGGGTCTGGCTCTGATACCAGTGTAAGCCAGAATGGCTTGAACCTCCATGCCCCTCTAGATAGTGACTGGCTATCATTCTGCATTTTAATTAGGACAGGGGAATGGTCAGAAATGCTTCTAGGTAGGTAAGTGATTTCTGTTATCCCCTGACCGGCAGACATATTAGTAAAGACATGATCAATCCTAGATAGGGATCCATGTGTTTTAGAATAACATGATAATTCTTGTACATTAATATGACGGCATGGCGTAGCTAGAAATCGCAGGGCCCCATAGCAAGATTTTAGAACTTTGAAACATTAGACGTTTGAAAAACCTAAAGTACATGAAGCAAAAAACTTATGTTTTGTTTTTGGTGATTACAATGGGTAATATAATATAAACAACATATTTCTCAACAGCATTCTGTCACAGCCAATATACCAAAGTAGATGGTAAGATGGTAAAGCCAACAAAAAGTCTGGTATGAGTAGGCACAGACCTGGATTGACGGAATGTGAGGCTGTTGTACAACGGTGCCAGTCGAATGGGGAACAAGCTGCAAAGACTAATAGAGACCCATAGTATGTCCTGACCAAAAGACCCTTAAACACAGGAACACCTATTTGTATCCGATTTCAATAAAAAACACGCTAGATTAGTTCACATCTAAAATGAGCTTCAATAAACAATCAGGGTTATTCAATAAAAGTTCTTATCTTTAAAAATGGTCCTAATTTTGCCCCAACCAATCAGTGTTAGGTTTCAAATGTTAAACAGATTGATTGGTTGGGGCAAAATTAGCACCATTTTAACGATAAGAAATTTTTGAATTCCCCGAATGTGAAGAAATTAAAGTGCAAGTGCTAAACATGATAGAAATTAAATCATCAAAAATATAACCTACCCGAGTATAAACTGAGGGTAAGAAATTATGACACCCACTGCCTTCTGATTCTGTATTGTTTTGAGGCTTTAGTTGCCCTTTAAATGGACAGCAGAATTCCCATACAGTAGTCCCATATGTAATAGCCAATCCAGTATGGTTATTACTGTGTGGGACTACTGTATGGGAATACTGCTGTCCATTTAACGAGCAACTACAGCCTCAAAACATACAGAATCAGAAGGCAACAATAGATAACAGTCTCCTTCTGATTCTGTATGTTTTTGCTTAGTTGCCCTTAAATCCCACACAGTAACCCTACAAGTATTAGCCACATGCTTAGTTGCTGGTTAGTGAGTTTTCAAAAATCTGCTGTAGCAATACTTGCAAATAGAGGGTAAATCCTCCTTTATTCGGCATACAGTATGCACAAATAAAGGAGGTTTTTCTCTTATTTGTAAGTATTGTGCACTCCTCCTGTTTTGTGGTATTTCCTACCTTGTACGGCGGCGCTTGCTCCTCACTCCACATCTCTATGCTTCTGGATGATGTCACTACTGCCCGAGTAATGACATCATACGGAAGTGCACAGAGGATGCGGAGCGTGCGGCCACCGGACGAGGTAGGAGAAGGATTGACTTGAGTATAAACCAAGGTAAGATTTTCAGGTTTTTTTAAAGCCTGAAAACCTTGGTTATACTCAAGTATATACGGTAATCAACGAATAAACATCAAAAAACATCATATATCAGAAGTCAGCGTCCCTGACTGCTAACTAAGTATGTCCAGGCTGTGCTTGACCCTGTCCTTTTCCCCCAAATGAACCCACAGTCCAAGGCTGATGTTTAGTCATAAATCCGTCTCATGTGTAAGCTGGGAACGAGATAAATAGCAACAAAGTAATGAGATCCCATCAGTCAGTGAAGAGATGTAACCTCTGTTGGGTTAGTGTCTTACAAAAGTAGCAGCTAGCCGTATTATTAGGAACAGTTTCACGCAAAGGAAAACATCAGACATACTGTATTAGGAGACCGGGAATTACGTCTTAACAGGGATTTTACCTCTTTACTTGGACCTAACGTTCCTTGTGAAAACCGGCAAGCTGACACACCTCCAACTGCATTAGCATGGTCATAACTCGGTCCCGACCTTTCTCAGGAAAATGACAACATGAGAAAGACTTCCATCTGTATTGGAATCGATCCAGGAACTTTAAATTGCCAACTGGAAGGGATTTGGTGAACCAGTCGAACAAAGCAAAAGCCTCGTCCCACACTCTACCTACACACGTTTCACCCACGAAAAAGTGCGCAAGGGCTTCATCAGGATCTCCAGAACCCCTGATAGGCCCTTGCGCACTGATGCATTGTGGGTGAAACGCGTGTGTAGAGTGGACGAGGCTGTTGCTTTGTTCAACCGAGATCGAGTCGGATGACTACCGAAACGTCCAGTTGACCTTACTGAATACAACAGATATACCATGACCTGGAGGAATGAGAACCTCCACAAGCATAGGGTCCTAGTGTATTGGCACCTAATGAACTAGTTTGTTTTCCCAAAGCACCCCAAATGTTGTAATGAGTCAAAACAATTGAAAATAGATTAAAAGGATCACTTGTTAAAATAAAATGTACATGGGGCAGGGAGGTCGGATTAATATTCCTTCCTCACAGTACATACATTTGCCAGGTTAGTCCTGTATTAAAGCACAGAAGCCAGGACGAAGACTGGCACATCCAGTTTTCTTTGTGCTGGTGCTCCTCACAGAACAATATTGGGAGGTAGGAAACCAATCCTATATTTTACCAATCTATATATATCCTATATATCCCTGTCCCAAGTACTTTTATTTAACTGGTTTTTTTTTTAAATTAATGCACATGATAGTTCTCCGTAAATTGAAAGTGATTTGTGTGATTCCTGTACATTGCTGTTTTACAAAGTTCTGAAGGAAAGGAATCATGGGAAAACATTTGCCGCAAATTGTTGGTTCACTGTTTTAGGTCCTCGCCCTGGCTTCAGCCGATAGGAAAATCTGAATTAACCCTTTAGTTCCCCTTTAATGAAATTAAAGATATGTGAAATAAATCTTAATGACTTATTATGCCTTCATTAACAGACACATTTAGGGAGATTCCCCAGATGCTGTGCAGCTCTGGGTAAATCTTACTCCATGTAAGTAGTTAATACTTTTTGTAATGTCACGCTAACAGATACAGTTAGCATTGCATCTCTGGGCAAATTAAGGCAAATGTCTGGAGAGGAGAGTTACAGACTCACATGATAGTTATGTATGGTGAGTGTGTCTGTAACATCAGGCAGCCTATCTAACAAAAGCTATTGGACTGTCTGCCAGTCAGAGCTGGTGCATCATCTTGAGTGGATTACAGCTTGAAATCCTTAAGGCAGGAGTGTGGTGGTGCAGTTCAATTAGAAGTGCTACGATTGGCTGCACAGATCTAGGCTATGATACATTGATGTGGTTATGTAGGATAAGCAGTTCTGGTGTTTAAAACACCACACAAGGTAACAGGATATTTATTTTATAGTTGTTTACCGTAGTTCATTAGACAATTCTAAATGCGTAGTTCATGTAATCTATCCAGCGTAGATTACAAGGTTTGCTTGTATAAAAATGTTTTACTCAAGGGTTATATTAGGTAACCTTGACTCGTCCCTGCCAATGATTATTTACACAAAATAGAAACACAAGGTGTGGTGGATTCCTGGAACAGCAGCGGACGTTCTAGCACATAAGCCAGCGAGTTTAAATAACACGTGCAAACAGGTATGTAATATTATGCAAAGCAGCGTAGTGTAAAACGGGGATTTCTACTTCCCCTAGGCGATCTCTGTTTCCATAACTAAAACAAGGAACCAAACAAAAATGGTCATTTTGCTTTCTTTCCCCAGATAATGCAGTTATCTCATTGGTCCCTGGAAACAGATACCTGGTTCATCAATATATAGGGTAGTTTTGACTCAAGCGATCTGCACTAAATTAAAGGGCATGTCCACCCCCCAAACTATAATCCCCCCAACTAACTGGCCCCATCATGTAGTGTAGTGTAATCCTTACCTCACATCCCAGCTCCATAGGGTTCTCCTGTAGTCCCCCCACAAAGTCCCAAAAACTGCCCACCAGGAGGCTAGCAGAGTCCATATAGGACTCTGCCTGCTACCTGGCCTCCGGGAGAAGTTTGGCATTCGTACTGCAGCCCTTCTCCCCCTCCCTCACCCGATTCCTTCCCCCTAGCGTAAAATCAATAAAAGATAAGATTCCCCCTGGGCTCTCAGCCCCAACCGCTATATTTTTATCTTTATAAAGCTCCCCAAACTCTTACTTACCTCTTTTCTTTCCTCCGCTGCACTGAATGACCGGCAGCCGCGTCCGTGATTGGCTGCCGCTCAGCCAATCACAGACGCGGCTGCCGGTCCCGCCCCTCTGCTTGCATTTTCTCGCAAGCAGAGGGCCGGGAGCGCGGCGGAGGAAAGAGGGGAGGTAAGTAGAGTTTGGGGGGCTTTCTAAAAAAAAATATAGCGGTTGGGGCTGGGAGCCCATGGGGAGTCTTATATTAAAAATTGTATTCTAGGGTGGACATACCCTTTAAAGGGCCATTACACCGCGAAAAACACTGAGTGGTTTTGCCTTACAGTATCTTACAGCATTTTTTATTGCAACAAATGCAAACACTGGCAACTGATAATAATGTTGTCCATACATTAGTAGATGTTTTCAGGAGAGTTGTCTTTTAAAGGGATACTAAACTGGCAAAAAATAACATTTTACGTTTCTTCCAGATAGATCTATAATTCTCAGGGAGGTAGGACAGCGTATTCCCACCTTCCTGTAAATGACAGAACTCAGGTGATGTGCTGTTAAACTTACCTGCTGGTGCTCCACTCCACAGATGGCCCGCTGTCCTGATTTGCCTCCTATATTCCATATTGGCATGCACACCTAAAAGATAGGAGGCAGGTCAGGACAGCGCACCATCTGCAGTTCAGAAGCTGCAAATGGATTGCCAACAGGTAAGTTTAACCCTGCATCGCCTGGTGGAAGCAAGCTACCCTACCTACCTGTGATTAATAGATCCATATGGAAGCAACTTAAAATCTTCAGTTTAGTGTCCCTTTAAGCTGTATTATGATCTGCATAAAGAAACAATATGCCGTGTTATGTCTTAAAAACTTTATTTGTTAAAACACCAGCTGAAACAGGAACAGGAAACAGTCAGTGGTGTTGTGGCATAACTAGGAATCACTGGGCTCCCCAGCAAAACTATGATAAGCCCCCCCCCTGCTTCATCTACAGTGGTTTTCTGGGAGGAGGCTATATCTGTCATAGGGAAAATAAGAAGATGGGGCCCTTGCGGTTGCAGGGTCTGCTCCCCTAGTAGTTACGCTTGATCGATTTGATCCCCAAATAGATCGATTGATCTATTTGGGGATTTTTAATAGCACTGTTCATGCAGCTCTTATCTCCTTCCCATGATTTCTTCTCATTAGAAGAATATTAATATTGTATTCATATGTAAAGTACACACAGGCCAACTACCACCTGATATTTTCTACCAATAGATGTACAGATATAGTCTGTTAGAAATCTACAGCTTATAGTGGTTGTGGCACAAATTCCAGGTCACATTTTAGATTGACCAAAATATCTCAGTGGGCAGTAGGTCAGGCCAAAATAACGGCCCATGTGTGCCTAGCCTTATAGGGGTATAAAACCTTTTGTGGTTTTAGCCAAGAAAAAAAACCAAACAGCAGCACATTTTGTAGTTCCCTCCATTTATCATTTTGTTTTGACGTGGATCTCCCAATCAGCAGAGACACACAGTGAAAGTGATTCCAGGCTCAGCAGAGAGAGTCTGTGGTTGTAGGTAAAGACCACGCTCACCTTGTTTCCTGTATTAAAAAACAAATTAGAGTTGCACATTTTGACTCTTAACACATGTAATTCAACCTTTTAAGCAATCCATCCTTGTAGGATGTCTGAACAATTTCCGGCAGGTTTGGAAGCCACACATGGTTTGATTTTTTTCAGCTGATTCAGTCGTATCAATCAAAACATGTATGCCTGCCTTTACACTACATGTTATGCCAACCTAACATTGATACAGAGGGAGTAAAAAAGTCTGATGGCATATACAATTTGTACCAATAGGGGAAAAACTTCCTAACTCCAAGTGTAAAATGAATGAATCCCTAGCAATCCTCCACATGTACTCTAACAATCTATTTGTGAACAGAGCCCCAGAGAGTTTACCATAAAGGCATAAGCCATTATAATAATCTCTATTAAAGTCATTAGATCCTCTTTCAAACTCCTCCGCTTTCAAACTAACATAGTCTGTCTTCACATCTAAACTCCATTAACCTTGGTAATTTAGTTTGTCCTTTGTGTTTACCTTATTCCCAAACTTTTCTGCATACCGTATTCTAGATTGAGCCTTAACATTGCTTTGCAGAGAATTTTGTACAATCATTGGTGGCAATTTGCATTTTAAAATATGTGCTTGTTCTTCATTCCTAATGTAGGTAAAGGTGCCCATACATTGTTAATACCGTCGGATTGGATAGATTGCAAAGACGACAAGGTACTGCCATTGGTATCACAACCTATCGGTACAAACATTTTCACTATGCTACAGTATATGGTCTGAACAAATGATCGTTCCATATAAAGTATTGTATATTACTGTCTATGGAATCTGATTGTGAGTTAGCGACCAAAGTCACATGTGTATTGGCACCTTTAGAATGCAGTGATCTTAAATGACCTTAAAAGAGGAACTGTGGTCCAAAAATGACTTTAGGTAAATTGATAGGAATTGCTCCCCTTTTTGCAATTTATTTCCATTGTTTATTTTGCATAGTTTTGAAGATGTTTACATTTTTGTGTGTGATATGGCAGCAGCATCACCATCCTCCTCCCCTTTGCAGTCCCCTGGTCCCTCCCACTCATGGACCCCATGGTCCCTCCACTTGCAGGCCCCCCATGGCCCATTATCTTACAGCCACATATGGCCCCGCCCACTCATGGGTGCTGTGGCCTCGCCCATTCACTGGTGCTGTGGCCCCGTTCCCACTCATGGGTGCCTAAGCCCCACCCACTCATGGGTGCTGTGGGTTACTCAGACCCCCCCTACAGAAAACTGTGGAAACAACCTTTTCAGGCAAAGAGAGAAGCCTGAAAATGCTGTTTTCACACAGTGAAAGAGAAGGGCTGTAGATTCCCTTACTTTCTTTGTCAGGACTTCACACAGCAAAGAGGAGGAGGGACTTCCTGTCTCCCTCACACACTGAGGGAGTCTGAGGCTGTGCTCGCCGGCGGCACTGTGCAGGTGAAGCCTCAGGAATGTCACAAGTCAGCCTCCCACCCATTAACTTTCTGGTCAGTCATTTCTGTGTATCTTGGGCTGTGGAGCATGTATGGAGGTGGTTGATGCATGTATGGAGGAAACTGGCCTTTCATTTAAACTTAACTTGTTTGGAGACCACAGTTCCCCTTTGAATTATTGTATTCGGGTTGAAGAGTAATGCTGGCCATACACTAGTAAGACGTTACTTAGATTCGATGTTCTTCCATAGACGAATGTGTAATATATCTAATGTCTAACTACCGTGCTTTACACAGCAATTCTTATCTTCTGACGTTCCTGCCTGGCCTATACATTTTGCAATCACAACTCGACTGCAAAAAAGAATGGGACAGGCAGTTATTCAGAGGTCTTGAAAACGTCAAGGGAACATATGAAGGTAAAGTACAGTGTATGAACACCTTAAAGCTTAACATTGTAAATTATTTCTTGGCCCATTATGCATCAGAATTTAACATTGGTCAGTCTTTGATTTTGCAAAGGGATTGATTAGTGGATCTAAACAGACTTCCCATTTTATTACTTAAGGCTGGGAACAGAAAATGGTGTTTTTCATAATTCTCGGACAGTCACATGTTGGGATTTTGGTGCCTCGTCAACATTTATCATGGATCTTTAGCTGTCTGCCAGCACACTTTCTGCAACAATTATGAGAATCAGCAGAGAAAAGAAAGCAAGGGGGAGAGAGGGGGAGATGTGTAAGCAGAGCAGTGTCCATGGTGAGGTTGTGCAGAACTTATAAGTGTCGCAGACACAACAAGAAGGCAGTGAGTAAGGGAGGGTGGGGGGGAATTAGGAGCACTCACTAAACATTAATAATTTAAAGGGCATCTATAGTGGGAAAATGAACTTTTTTTTCTTTCTTTCCATGTGTTCTATAATTCCCCACAACCCTCAGAGAGTCTTCACTTTTTTCAGATTCCCTCTCTGTACTGAGATACACCAGTTAGGAGAATAGTGATTGCATTCCTCTACTCCTACTTGGACTGTCAATCAAATCCCTGTGACGTGATCCCCCCTCCCTGCTCTGTAATAAACATAGAGATAAGAGCATTAGCAGGGGGAGAGAGGTAGCTTTGATGGCAGATATAAGGCTGCACTTGACCCCCCTTCTTAATAGCTTTCACTGATTGATGATGGGCCACAAAGAGAGAGATCTGTATTGATCTCCTATGTCTCCAGGACAGCTTGCTTTCTATTGGCATTTTTCAGGATGTTGAACTTTTAACTCCTACTGCACATCATAAGCTTGTCGGTTAGCCGGAGTTGAGACATGGAGGAGGTAACAGAGGGGAGGGGGAAGGGGGGAGATCTGACACCATGGTTAAACAAAGTCACTGACACAGAGATAGGATTAAGGCAGCACAGAGTACATGAATTTAACTTTGCAATGGGGCAATGTGTTTGTTTCACTATACATGCCCTTTAATGACAAAGCAAGCAAAGATAATGTGAATACCACCATTTTACTTCTCTCAGATTGTAGTTTCAGATCATGTAAAGTTGTTTGAGAGATTATAGTGACCCTTTAAGATATACAGAATTATTTTGATTTGGTGCCACCATTTCTTGCTTTCCACTTAATCCTTGACCTCAGTCACATAATAACATAGGCACCCACCTGTGCTGTGCACAATAACTTCCATAGGCTGTTTCTTAACACCCATCAACTTCACCTTCTCCACGATTGACTGTGATTGGTATTTCCCCTTTGTGTCGGCAGACCTAGAAAATAATGCATACTACTTTTAGCTAATAGATGGATCAGGTGGAATCTAGGACACCCTTTATTGCAGGGAGTGGCTAAGGAGTGTGAAGTGATTGATATGTAGAAAATCACCAATACAGTGCAATAATGTGCAGTATACACAAATTGTTGGGGCAGAAAGAAAGTCAGTCAATGACACTTGCGTTGCATGTGGCTGCATCATCATTATTTAAATGGGATTTCCAGGCTCCTTTATCGTGTTGCCTGAACACTAATCCTTCTCCCTGTTCAACCCCCAATATATTTTTTTACCATAAAATAACGTTAACTTCAATGAGAAAATCCAAAAAGATGGTTAAAACTATTCTATGTATTCTAGTTCAAAAAATGCATGCAGGGGAAATTCCACAACCGTAATAAAAACTGACTGCAGCATGCCCTGAGTCTACGTTGAACACTTGTTAACAAAGAATGTTAACACAATGGACAGTCTCACATTACCTGCAGGTAAGGATATGTCTTTGGTAAACAAGTCTTCTGTAACTAAACATATTTTTCTGGAGGTACTCAAATGAATGACCATCATCTAAAAAGAGCTCCCCTTCAGCCGAACCCTGAAATTGGAGAACAAGACAGAATTCATGACGTCTTTCTTTAATGCATCTTGCACAGGGTGTAGATACTGTAACAGAGCAACAACATTATGTATTCCGACATAGAAAGATGAAAGATGTGAAGATTGAGGGCCTAAAGTTGGCCATGCACTATTTACACATCTATCATTGAATCTGTCTGATGTTTACATAGTGCACTTTGGGTCTGGCAATTGTTTCCTTCAGATGTTCTTGCGACAATCCTGACTCATTCATTTTTTTACAATCGAATCAGACGGTTCTTTAGATGTCGCAGAAATGTCAGAGTACGCTGTGTATAGGTACCTTGATTCTGTGTAATATAGAGACGTCACTAGGGAATCAAGTAAAATAGTTTAGTTTAAGGCTATAGAGCTCCCCTCTCATATGCAAATAAAAAGCTGGGGCAGTATATGCACAATGAACAGGTTTATGTTTGGCTAGGTTTAGGGGACGGGCAAGCCCAACTATGAATATAAAATAAACTTACAGCATGAAAACATCTAATTCTTTGCTGCAGATTAATAGCACTGATTAAATGTTGAACTTCATATTAAATAAACTACATTTTGTTTATTACTTGTTTACCTATACTTTGAGTCTAGCTGTGCCATTAATGTTCTAACTAGAAAGAAAAGTTTAAGTTTAAACTTTACATTTAGCTTGAAAGGCTGCATTTTGAAAGAGAATATCCTTCCTATGGTAATGAAAGAGAACATATACTTTTTAGAATGCATTCAGATTAAATACATCTATTTTTATTATGTGTATGGTTGTCATGGAAAGGTGAGGTAGGTGGAGTGTTTCAGTAGGTGTGTGTAACTGTCTGTGTGGTGTTATATTAGAACATTTCTGCGCACACAACTCTGCAGGAATGCACACACAGGTTAAAGCGGTGCGCACACAAAAATCTGCTGGAAAATAAGTGCTGCGGTACGTAGCGCACAATTTTATTTTGTAAAATGTATATCTGCGCACACATACAATTTCTAATTAGAGGGAACATTGCATTGGAAATGTTGGAACATTGGAAATGGTTCATTTGATTGACTGCCCGATATTGCCACACAGTTGATCAGATGCCCATGCACAGGTTGGTATCGACTTGATCAAGCCAATCAGAAATATTTACCTACATTAGATATACAGGCTGGCATACATGTTGCCAGTTGTTTACAAATATGATTAAATGCAAAATACAAACCTTACTTTACACTAGCAGCTAGTAAGAAAAATAAAAGATTTTATGGGTAATTATGTGACCCATGCTAAGACATATTTTATATAAAGCAACCAAAGGTGTTTTAATAATGACTACAAGGAATCAATAGTGAAGCAAAATCAATTGTTCTGACTGAAACATAAATGTTCTATGGTTAATTAATAATAAAGAAAGATTTAAAATGAAAATCAATCAAGAACCAAAATACTTCTTAGCTCTTATTAGGCTAGGTCCATGTAGCCAGTTATCTCGGGCCGGCTAACTGTTCGCTAATATTGTCCAGTTGACCAAATTGCATGCAATATAAAGCTATGTACAGACATCAAGATAATTGTCTTAGGACAGACAGGCTGCTTGGCAGTGAGTGGATAGCCTGCGTAACTACAGCTCCCGTGACAGAGAGGGGGGGGGGCTAAGAGGACCCCCAGATCTCGACTGGAACCTTAATCCCCTGCTTTCAACAGCTGGTTGAGTACAGGTGATCAGCTGTTTAAAGCTAGGGGATCAGGGCTGGATTATAGACAAGGATCCCAAGGCAGGTGGCAGGAGGGCCCGTTGGGAGCTATCCAGGGGCCCCAGTGTATGTATAACACAATTTCGTCATTTTGCCGCATTTACCTTTAAAATATTGTTGCGGGGGGCCTGGCCGGGCTTCCAATCAGGACACAGCAGCCAGTCAGCACTCAGGAGGCGTTGGCGCGCTGCGCATCAGACTCTGCTGTTGCGCCTGCGTGGTCATATGAGCGTGTAAGTTCCCCACTGCCTCGGCTGGATCTGATCTGGTGTTCAGGCGAGCACAGCCTGCGCAGGAGCAGGAAGCAGAATTGGTGGACAATAAACTTCCAAGTCCCCATGGGCCCAATCTTGAGTTTGATAGCCACAGCTGAGTCCTCTGTCCTCCTGACACACAGGTACCTACCCAGGTGTACCGTGTAAACTTTTAGTTTTTACAAAAAGTTTATCTTTTGTATTCAATTAAATTAACTGGACTTGAAGTTTAGTTCTTGAAGACGTTTCACTAGTCATCCGACTGGCTTTCTCAATTCAGAAATTGAGAAAAGCCTGAATTAAGAAAGCCAGTCGGGTGACTAGCGAAACATCTTCAAGAACTAAACTTCAAGTCCAGTTGGTCTAATTGAATACAACAGATATACCATGACCTGGATAAATGAGAACCTCCACAAACACTTTACAAAAAGTTGTGTGCCGATGGGGGTGGGGAGAGGGGTGATGGTGTTATGCTGCAGTGCATAAACAAAATGCCTGTGTGGTGCCAGAGGGAGATGTGCTGGTGGTGCCAGAGGGGATCACCCCCCCTGGCACCACCAGCACATCCCCCTGGCACCATCAGCACACACCCATGGCACCACCAGCACATCCTGGTGGTGTGCTGGTGGTGCCAGGGGGGATGATCCCCTCTGGTCCCTCCAGCACATTCTTGTGGCCCCAACAGCACACCCCCCTATCACCACTGGCACATCCTGGTGGTATGCTGGTGGTGACAGGGGGTATGTGGGTGGTGCCAGGGATATGTGCTGGTGGTAATGTGTAATGGAACGTTAGGGGGGGCCCCAGAAATCTGACTTGTGCCTTGGGCCCCATTTGGTCTTAATCTGGCTCTGCAGGGAATCAAGGAGATCGGGAAGAAGAGGGGGAGTGTCAGGGGCCAGTTTTGTCCCTGCCTGTTTTGTTTGAATGGAGAGGGGAAGGGGAATCTGGAGAACTCCCACAAAGCAGGAGAACAATAGGATCACTCCCCACTATGCTATGCACCGAAAAATCGAAATAAAGGGAATCATACAATCGGCCATGATTTACTGACAGGACCAAATGGTGACCAAGCTCGGTTGCAGCCACCTCCACCCAGACCATGAGATACTACCAGTCAGTTGGATGAAAATATCAGCATTGAGGTCCGTACACACGTCCGATGTGTGCACTGAGCAATGACGATGCATTCGCGTGGTGAACGACCGTTTCGACTGAGAATTGTGCATGTGTATTCATTTGGTCGGGGGGCGTTCGTTGTGCGAATGCATCTTATCGGGGGTTGTTACTCGGTGCCAAATTGCCAGTGTCTACAAACCTTTAGAAGGCAGTTTTCACAGGCAGTGAAATCCATCAGGTTATAAAATTCAAACAAAGCAATCTTATCTGGAATCTTATGATAAGTACCTTTGGCCTGTAAGCAAGCAAGGTGTGAATGGAACAAATTTTAATGATGATTGAATGCAAGCAGCTAACTGTTGATTTAAAAAAAGAATGCAGCTGTGCGAGTCTGCTCATCATGTCCGCCTCGCTAATGATGCAGGGTGCAGCACAATGCAGAGCGGCACCCTGTAGCGAAGCGGCACCCTGTAGGGAAGGCAGAAAAAAAAAAACAACATTTTTTTTTACTGGAGCCGGCGTCCACCCCACTGCCTAATCTGTTGGGGGGGGGGGGGGTGCACAAGGATGAATACTGTGTGCATTCTTCTGAACTGTGTGCATCCCGATCTGTCCAGGCATGCACCGGTACCAGAACGGCAGCGGCAGCTTTCGATCAGCGCAGCTGCTTCCTGGATAATCGCGTGCGCTGCGTCAGCGTGCGTGACGTCAGCAGGCCTGTTCGGCCCGTGCAGGACCAGTACCTGCGGCTTTCCTAGCAGCGCAGCATTGTGGCCTAGTTGCAGGCTCGAGTGTGTGTCAGTGTCCGTTCCAATCTCCTCTTAAGGCAAGACAACATCCATAATTGAATGATCTTAAACCAACCTGTAACTAACAACTGTAAGGGATGGGTTCTGACTATACCCCACCCCAAGTGCCCAATTTAATTTTCCTGGGCTTGAGCCCTTCCTGCATGGGTCTAGCTGGTGGGGGGGCACAGTGGTTTAACTAGCTAGCACCATGCACTATCAGCACAGGTTCCAGTTTCCCCTCATGGCACAGTCACAGAAGGTTCGGCAGTGGGCAGATAGATAGACAGATGATGATAATAGATAGATAGAATGATAGATAGATAGATAATGACAGATGATAGACAGACAGACAGACAATAGATATATAGATAGATAAACAATAGATAGATAGATAGATGATAGATAGAGAGACAGATGATAGATAGAGATAGTAGATAGACATATGATAGATAGATAGATAGACAGATGAAAGATAAATAGATAGATAGACAGATGATAGGTAGATAGATAGATAGATGATAGATAGATGGATGAGAGACATATGAATATATAAATAGATAGACAGAATAAGATAGATAATAGATAGATAGATAGACTGACAGATATAGATAGATAGATAAGATGATAGATAGATAGATAGATAGACAGATGATAGATAGATGATAGATGATAGATATAGACAGATGATAGATAGATAGATGATAGATAGATAGATAGATAAAGATAGACAGACAGACAGACAATAGATATAGATAGATAAACAATAGATAGATAGATAGATGATGATAGAGAGACAGATGATAGATAGAGATAGATAGAGAGACATATGATAGATAGATAGATAGATAGATAAGATAGATAGATAGATAGATAGATAGAAGATATGATATAGATAGATAGACAGATGATAGGTAGATAGATAGATAGATGAATAGATAGATAGATGGATAGATGATAGATAGACTATGATATAATAGATGACAGATGATAGATAGATAATAGATAGACTGACAGATGATAGATAGATAGATAGACAGATGATAGATAGATAGATAGACAGATGATAGATAGATGATAGACAATGATAGATAAAAGTAAATAGATAAATAGATGATTGATGATAGATAATAGATAGAGAGACAGATGATAGATAAATAGATAGTACAGATGATAGATAGATAGACAGATGATATATAGAGAGATGATGATGATAGATAGATAGATAGATAGATGATCTTTTGGGGATACTATTCTAGAGGGTGGGTCCTTCAATGTATTGTAAATATAGAGGAATGATATGTAAATACAATGATAATAACACAAGTTAAATCAATATGTATAAGCCCCCCCACATCTGAACAAGCCACATCCCACTTCCGGACAAAGCACCACCCACTTCCAATTATAAAACCACACCCCTTCCGGTGGCGAGGGGGGGCAGCATTTCGATTTTGTGTCAGGTGGCAAAAAGTCTAGAGACGGCCCTGCTGCTCATGACCATTTAAATCTGCTGACTGGAACTTCAGAGCAACATAAAATGTTACCTGTAAAATCCACTTTATAGGTCATGTGAAAGATTTGCTTGGAAAATTGTGCTTTTAGTTGGCACAGGTAGAAAACCTGGCAAGATGATTAGGGCTAAAGGCCCATACAATCACTTCTATAAATAGAAAAGTAAGGCAGTATACACACGGGCAGATATTTCGCGCTGACTGACTGATATTGTCAGTCAATATCCGATTGGTTATCTGGACGAAAGATTGATTGGACATGGGTAAAGTCATAACAAATTGTGGGATCAGTGATGTTTTCGTCTGGCCAACCAGTTTAAGATTGTTATCAGTTAGAGGGGCTCCCTATCAATCCCAGCCACGTGGAACCATAATACATACATTAAACAAAGATGAAGGGACACTCAGACTAGTGCAAAACTTTCAAATACTAATAATGTGTTGACTTGATACACACAACACACACACGATTGTTCCCAAATATCCTTTAATGTATGGGTGCTTGATGATGATATGACCCGGCAGATCATCAATGGAGCCTGACTGAGCGCCCATACATTAAAAGATTGGGGAACAAAATGGACGTTATGTACAGAATTGTGCGTAGCGATGTGTGTACCGACCTTTTGTTTATATACATTCATGTTTTCAATTAGTTCAAAGAGATTAGAACCTTTGCAAAGTCTACAGTGTATTAAATTTACCTTTGAGTCTAGTGCTACACACAACTCATATGGAAAGTCATCCATCCACCCAGTGGATTTACCAGTCCTAGTGTGCATGGGAATAATGGAGCCTCCACGCTGATAAACAGGGATCTGTGTGGTAACAAATATAGGAAAGAACAAGATAATAGTTTAAGGGCCTGCTTGCTTTTATATGGGCCTTTCAGAGTATTTACATGTAGGTAATCTTTGTGAACTGGAATAAACTGAATCCAAAGCCATAACAGGCTGACTAACGATGTCAAATCACATAATGCACATAATTATCATCCAAAAAGTCTGTTTGGCTCGGATGTTTGTATGGCTTAGCACAACAAAATGGTCGAACTGCCATGGGCTACACTATGGTTCAGGCAGACATATTGTCGACCATTCCAATGACAATATATCTAACATTCCCCATACAAACAATAGCCGAACAGCCTGTTCTGTACTAGCATAAGGGAAGTAACCTGGAAAACTCAGCTTAATAAGAACACACTCATGGGACCTTTCTCATTCAATGCTTTATTCACATAATTGACATGTTTCCGCTCCCACATGAGCCGTCTTCACCTGAGGACGGCTCCTGTGAGAGCGGAAACACGTCAATTATGTGAAAAAGCATTGAATGAGAAAGGTCCTGTGAGTGTGTTCTTATGAAGCGGATATTTATATTTGAATTGAATAGCACCAAGGCAGTTGGAACATTTGAAGCAGGAGTGCATTCTTTTGTATATACTGCAGGGTACAACCTATACTGATTAAAGCCGTTCCCGTCAGACACAAGAGAGCCAGTGCTCGATGCACCATCATCAGCCACGAGATCTGTCAAGTATAAAGAAAATTTCTATTGCCTCCTTTAAGCTAGGTACACACACTAGCGATAAAGCCCCGATACCTTCTGGGCTTTATTGCTAGTGTGTAGAGATTTTCCCGAACGAGCACGCAGCCGACAAAAGTTCCAGTCGGGCAAGCGGTTGTTTGGGAAAAACCAAAAATTTCCCTTGGCCACGCTAGACACCCTATAGAGGAGTCTGCCGAGCCCGAGGGAAACACACAGTCCCAAGAGTTCTCCCTAAGATGTGCATAGGGAGAACATGTGGGGCTGTGTGTATGCAGATCTTTGAAAGATGGCAGACAGGATGTTGCAGATCTTGCCTGTCATCTTTCAAAAATCTGTAGTGTGTAGCCAGCTTTAGTCAATAGGGTGCCAAAAGTCCCAATTGCCCACTGATTTGTCTTTTTAATAGAAGTACTATGTTTCCAATGGAATCTGCTATAAATCTGTACTGTATGTACCCAGGTCTGTATGCAATGGCAAACTGCTTCCAATGGAATCCGATATGAATCTGTACTGTGTGTACCCAGATTTAGTCATATGGCTGACAGTTATCTAGCATTTAAAGTTTTATTTGCTGCTTCCTTAAACTGATATACAAATGTTAATAAAAAAAAAGGTTGGTCAAGCTTCAGTTCTTCCTTTGTGTCATTTTGATATAGACAAACAGACAGATACATATTGGTAAATATAGAAACAATGCAGAGTGCACTGACCTCATCCAAGGCAATATTCACTTTCTGTCTAAGAGAACCCATTATACATTCATGTTTTCGGAATTCATACCAGCGCTGCAGGAAAAAAAACAAAGCAGGTAAAACAAAAAACACTGGATGATCTATTGTATAGTGTCTTCAGGTTTCACTATATGTGAACACAGGTGTACAAAAAAATATCTACAGTAAACTACACACAAACAGAATATTCCATTACTATTACATTATTACATTTCTCTTTCAACCAAAATCTTCACAAATACATTCAGGGGGATGCACGGAGCACCGCTATCGGCAACCCGGTGCAAACAGCCGGCGATGTTATATGCCGATAGCGGCACTCGGAACATCGCTACCTGGCGATTGAAAGTGCCGCAATAAAATGCCGATTTCAGCATATAACATCGCTTGCGGCAGCTGCGTTGTAACTTTCGCGTTAGCCACGCAGCCGCCGCAAGGAAGGAGTTAAAGTCACGCTAACCGATATAACATCGGTTAGCGTGACTTAAACTCCAAATCAGGAGCGATGCGCCTGTTGGTGCATCGCCCTGATTGAGTCAACTACAAACCGACTGGCTGACCCTTACACAGCAATTCTTCGTTTATTTATTTTTTGTACAAAACTTGTGACAAAGACTTGTGATCTGCCTAGAAAAAGCCAGTTCCACTACTTTAAAAGACTGACTCTAGGTAGCCATGCCCTGAGCGATGGTTTTCTCATCGTAAATACAATCGTAATTCCCCACCTTGCACAGCCAATCTTCTGTAGTTTTCAAGCTGAAAGGTGGGTTCTGGATAATAGGGTTTTACGGAAAATTCTCCGCCTAGCCTGATCAGTTTTTTTTTTCTTTGTTATTCCTTAAGGCTAGGCATATACAGACCAATAATTTGGCCCATTTGACCGCTGCAGCCAATATTTTGGTTGATCATAGTGAAATATTGCCTATAATTTCCAAAAAAAAGATCACTCCAACTGTCTTTCAGGCAAATCTGTTGTATTCAATTAGATCAACTGGACTTGAAGTTTAGTTCTTGAAGACGTTTCGCTAGTCATCCGACTGGCTTCCTCAATTCAGAATGACTTGTACAAGAATCTGTGGCAATTATGTACCCTGGAAAATCCCAATTAGCATATCACAGCCAGGTGTTAAGGGTGTTGTACAAGTCATTCTGAATTGAGAAAGCCAGTCGGATGACTAGCGAAACATTTTCAAGAACTAAACTTCAAGTCCAGGTGATCAAATTGAATAAAACAGATATACCATGACCTGGATGAATGAGAACCTTCACAAGCGTCTTTCAGGCAAATTTGTTCAGCCTGACCAAATCCTAAATGATTGTGCAGCCTTCAGTGGGCTACCTCTTTTTTTTCCCCCAATCGACAAAATACAGATGAGTTTATCAATTTGTAATCATTTTATTTGGAATAACGATGTCTACAATGCTTCCATAGAAACGGCTGTTCATACACCATTGTGCGTCCATCAGACCTAATATTATGCACATTCTAGCTGGTCAGCACTTCATTATCTTTGGTTAACACACCTGATATTTAGGTGTTATCGCATAATTAAAGGACAATTAAGTACCCAGGTTGAGGACCTGAACCACTAAACCTGAGTACACACATAAAAGATAACAGACAAAATCTGCAAGATCCTGCCTTTCATTTTTCAAAGATCCCCCTACACACAGTCCTGAGCATTCTCCCTGTGTAAAGCATAAAGTGGTGCTCACACAAAAACCTTCTGGAATGTAAGTGCTACGGTATGGAGCACACAAAATGTACTTTTGCATGCGCACAGAAAATATATTTCTGTGCACACAGCCAATTTGAAGTTAGAGGGAACATTGGGAAGAATTCTCAGGAATGCACATTTTTACCGCAGCTGACTCCCCTATACTTTGGTACAGGGAGACGAACACTGCAGAGGGTAATTCTCTGGCATTTCTGAACGCTCGGAGGGCCAACGGTGGACATTCGATTGCAGAAATGTGCTACACACACTAATGATAAATCGCTTCTACCGTCGCATTTTATCGTTACTGTGTGTACCCACCTTAAGTCCTCACCCCCGGGTACAGTCTTTATCTCCAGTAATACTTATCCAAAGATTCCTTCATTGCTCCAGTCTAACTCCGCCTTCAAGACTTTCAGTGCAGGGGAGGACTGGGACCTTTTAGCCTGGGGGGCAAATCCAACCAAGTGGCCCTTTTACTGTAGATTACAAACTTTTGACCATCCCCATTTTGCTAAGGTCACACCCACTTTGTTTAAGTTACGCCCATTTTGCTAAGCCAACACCCACTTTGTTTAAGTTACACCCATTTTTAAGACTACTATTCCTATTTTACATTGTTGCCTGTAAAATTTTCAACTGTATGATGTGGTTAAGATAACCGTAACAGACTAATAAACTGGAAGGCTGGCTAACACTGGCTAATAAACTGGAGGCCTGACTAACACTGGCTAATGAACTGGAGGACTAACACTGGCTAATGAACTGGAGGACTAACACTGGCTAATGAACTGAAGGACTAACACTGGCTAATGAACTGAAGGACTAACACTGGCTAATCAACTGGAGGACTAACAGTGGCTAATCAACTGGAGGACTAACACTGGCTAATCACTCTGGATGACTAACACGGGCTCGATCAGAACCATAACTGAGGACTACACTGGCTAATCACTGGAGGGCTGACTAACACTGTCTAATGAACTGGAGGGCTGACTAACACTGGCTAATGAACTGGAGGGCTGACTAACACTGGCTAATGAACTGGAAGGCTGACTAACACTGCTAATGAACTGGAGGCTGACAAACACTGGTTATGAACTGGAGGCTGACTAACACTGGCTAATGAACTGGAGGGCTGACAAACACTGGTTAATGAACTGGAGGGCTGACTACAGAGGTAATAACTGGAGGATGACTAACACTGGCTAATAAACTGGAGGGCTGACTAACCTGGCTAATCAACTGGAGACTGACAAACACTGGATAATTAACTGAAGGGATGACTAACACTGTCTATGAACTGGAGGGCTGAGTAACACTGGCTAATAAACTGGAGGTCTGACAAAATTGGTAATGAACGGAGGTCTGACTAAAACTGGGAAATAAACTGGAGGTCTGACTAAAACTGGCCAGAAGCTGGGGGGCTGACTACACTGGGATAACTGGGGTCTGACTAAACTGGCTAATAAACTGGAGGGCTGACTAACACTGGGTAATAAACTGGAGGTCTGACTAAACTGGCTATGAACTGGAGGCTGACTATCACTGGGTAATAAACGGGAGGTCTGACTAAAATTGTCTAATAAACTGGAGGTCTGACTAAAACTGGCTAATGAACTGGAGGGCTGACTAACACTGGGTAATGAACTGGAGGAATGACTAACACTGGGTAATGAACTGGAGGGCTGACTAAAACTGGCTAATAAACTGGAGGGCTGACTAACACTGTCTAATGAACTGGAGGGCTGACTAACACTGGCTAATAAACTGAGTCTGACTAAAACTGGCTAATAAACTGGAGGACTGACTAAAACCGGGTAATGAACTAGACGGCTAACACCGTTATGAACTGAGGGCTGACTAACACCGGGTAATGAAATAGAGGGCTGACTAACACCGGGTAATGAACTAGAGGGCTGACTAACGCCGGGTAATGAACTGGAGGGCTGACTAACACTGGTAATAAACTGGAGGTCTGACTAAAACTGGCTAGAACTGGAGGGCTGACTAACACTGGCTAATAAACTGGAGTGTCTGACAAACCGGCTAATAAACTGGAGGGATGACTAACACGGGTATAAACAGAGGGCTGACTAACAAAGGGTAATAAACTAGAGGGCTGACTACCACCGGTTAATGAACTGGAGGAATGACTAACGCCGGGTTATGAACTGGAGGGATGACTTACACCGGGTAATGAACTAAGGGATACTAACACCGGATAATGAACTGGAGGGATGACTCAAACTTTCAGATTGCTGCAACCTATTGGCCGACAGTGCAGAGCTTTCCTCCTCCTTTCTCAATGTCAGTGACTCAATCAATGAATCACTTAACCCGTGAAATGGACCCACCCCTCTCTCCTCCCCTCCTGCCCCAATTCCTCTAAGCTCCGCCTCCACTCTTTCCGGTTTGCTGGGCTGGCCTGTCTGCTGCCTCATCACAGATAGGTGTGGTGAGAGCTCAGTGGGGCCAGGAAGTAATGCTTTTGAAATCAGAGCGGGCTGTGTACACGTCTCGGCCATCGCTAACGTGGTGACGTACGGAGCGGTGCGTGGCTGCGCAGCGTGCTCGGTGACTTCATAGCTATGCTGCTGGCCGAAAAGGCGGGAGTGGCTGCAGAAAGCTGTGTGCCCTGAATTTTACCATGGGAACCGGCCCGGGGGCCAGTCCGCCCCTAACGGCCCAGTCCGCCCGTTTCAGTGACACAACCAATGAAAGACGTGCTCTACAAGAAGCGTTGTCTTCCCGATGACCAGCATAGTTTGGCTAATCAACTGGAGGACTAACACTGGCTAATCAACTGGAGGACTAACACTGGCTAATCAACTGGAGGACTAACACTGGCTAATCAACTGGAGGGCTGATTAACACTGTCTAATGAACTGGAGGGCTGACTAACACTGGCTAATGAACTGGAGGGCAGTTCATTAGCCAGTTTTAGTCAGACCTCCAGTTTATACCAGTGTTAGTCAGCCTCAGTTCATTTAACCCGGTGTTAGTCAGCCCTCTAGTTCATTACCCGGTGTTAGTCAGCCCTCTATTTCATTACCCGGTGTTAGTCAGCCCTCTAGTTCATTACCCGGTGTTAGCCGTCTAGTTCATTACCGGTTTTAGTCAGTCCTCCAGTTTATTAGCCAGTTTTTAGTCAGACCTCCAGTTTATTAGCCAGGTTTAGTCAGCCCTCCAGTTCATTAGACAGTGGTTAGTCAGCCCTCAGTTTATTAGCCATTTGTCAGCTCCAGTTCATACCCAGTGTTAGTCATTCCTCCAGTTCATTACCCAGTGTTAGTCAGCCCTCCAGTTCATTAGCCAGTTTTAGTCAGACCTCCAGTTTATTAGACAATTTAGTCAGACCTCCAGTTTATTACCCAGTGATAGTCAGCCCTCCAGTTCATTAGCCAGTTTTAGTCAGACCTCCAGTTTATTACCCAGTGTTAGTCAGCCCTCCAGTTTATTAGCCAGTTTTAGTCAGACCTCCAGTTTATTACCCAGTGTAGTCAGCCCCCCAGTTCTTTGGCCAGTTTTAGTCAGACCTCCAGTTTATTTCCCAGTTTAGTCAGACCTCCAGTTCATAACCAATTTTAGTCAGACCTCCAGTTTATTAGCCAGTGTTACTCAGCCCTCCAGTTCATTAGACAGTGTTAGTCATCCCTTAGTTATATTTCCAGTGTTTGTCAGTCCTCCAGTTGATTAGCCAGTGTTAGTCAGCCCTCCAGTTTATTAGCCAGTGTTAGTCATCCCTCCAGTTCATTACCTACTGTTAGTCAGCCCTCCAGTTCATTAACCAGTGTTTGTCAGCCCTCCAGTTCATTAGCCAGTGTTAGTCAGCCCTCCAGTTCATTAACCAGTGTTTGTCAGCCCTCCAGTTCATTAGCCAGTGTTAGTCAGCCTTCCAGTTCATTAGCCAGTGTTAGTCAGCCCTCCAGTTCATTAGCCAGTGTTAGTCAGCCCTCCAGTTCATTAGACAGTGTTAATCAGCCCTCCAGTTATTAGCCAGTGTTAGTCCTCCAGTGATTAGCCAGTGTTAGTCCTCCAGTGATTAGCCAGTGTTAGTCCTCAGTTGATTAGCCACGTGTTAGTCTCCAGTGATTAGCCAGTGTTAGTCCTTCAGTTCATTAGCCAGTGTTAGTCCTTCAGTTCATTAGCCAGTGTTAGTCCTCCAGTTCATTAGCCCGTGTTAGTCCTCCAGTTCATAGCCAGTGTTAGTCAGGCCTCCAGTTATTAGCCAGTGTTAGCCAGCCTTCCAGTTTATTAGTCTGTTACGGTTATCTAACCACATCATACAGTTGAAAATTTTACAGGCAACAATGTAAAATAGGGATAGTAGTCTTAAAAAGGGTTGTAACTTAAACGGGGTGTTGGCTTAGCAAAATGGGCGTAACTTAAACAAAGTGGGTGTGACCTTAGCAAAATGGGGATGGTCAAAAGTTTGTAATCTACAGTAAAGGGCCACTTGGTTGGATTTGCCCCCAGGCTAAAAGGTCCCAGTCCTCCCCTGCACTGAAAGTCTTGAAGGCGGAGTTAGACTGGAGAATGAAGGAATCTTTGGATAAGTATTACTGGAGATAAAGACTGTACCCGGGGGTGAGGACTTAAGGTGGGTACACACAGTAACGATAAAATGCGACGGTAGAAGCGATTTATCATTGTGTGTGTAGCACATTTCTGAAAGAAACAAAGCAATCGAATGTCCACCGTTGGCCCTCCGAGCGTTCAGAAATGCCAGAGAATTACCCTCTGCAGTGTTCGTTCCTGTCCCAGTATAGGGGAGTCAGCTGCGGTAAAAAATGTGCATTCCTGAGCATTCTTCCCAATGTTCCCTCTAACTTCAAATTGGCTGTGTGCACAGAAATATATTTTCTGTGCGCATGCAAAAGTACATTTTGTGTGCTGCATACCGTAGCACTTACATTCCGAAGGTTTTTGTGGTGAGCACCACTTTATGCTTTACACAGGGAGAATGCTCAGGACTGTGGTGTAGGGGATCTTTGAAAAATGAAAGGCGGATCTTGCAGATTTTGTCTGTTATCTTTTATTGTGTACTCAGGTTTAGTGGTTCAGGTCCTCAACCTGGGTACTAATTGTCCTTTAATTTGCGATAACACCTAAATATCAGGTGTGTTAACCAAAGATAATGAAGTGCTGACCAGCTAGAAGTGCATAATATTAGGTCTGATGGACGCACAATGGTGTATGAACAGCCGTTTCTATGGAAGCATTGTAGACATCGTTATTCCAAATAAATGATTACAAATTGATAAACTCATCTGTATTTTGTCGATTGGGGGAAAAAAAGAGGTAGCCCACTGAAGGCTGCACAATCATTTAGGATTTGGTCAGGCTGAACAAATTTGCCTGAAAGACGCTTGTGAAGGTTCTATTCATCCAGGTCATGGTATATCTGTTTATCAATTTGATCACCTGGACTTGAAGTTTAGTTCTTGAAAATGTTTCGCTAGTCATCCGACTGGCTTTCTCAATTCAGAATGACTTGTACAACACCCTTAACACCTGGCTGTGTGATTGCTAATTGGGATTTTCCAGGGTACATAATTGCCACAGATTCTGTACAAGTCATTCTGAATTGAGGAAGCCAGTGGATGACTAGCGAAACGTCTTCAAGAACTAAACTTCGAGTCCAGTTGATCTAATTGAATAACAAGATTTGCCTGAAAGACAGTTGGAGTGATTTTTTTTTGGAAATTATAGGCAATATTTCACTATGATCAACCAAATATTGGCTGCAGCGGTCAAATGGGCCAAATTATTGGTCTGTATATGCCTAGCCTTAAGGAATAACAAAAAAGAAAAAAAAAACTGATCAGGCTAGGCGGAGAATTTCCGTAAAAACCCTATTATCCAGAACCCACCTTTCATCTTGAAAACTACAGAAGATTGGTGTGCAAGGTGGGGAATTACGATGTATTTACGATGAGAAAACCATCGCTCAGGGCATGGCTACCTAGAGTCAGTCTTTTAAAGTAGTGGAACTGGCTTTTTCTAGGCAGATCACAAGTCTTTGTCACAAGTTTTGTACAAAATAAAATAAACGAAGAATGTGTGTAAGGGTCAGCCAGTCGGTTGTGTTGTTGACTCAATCAGGGCGATGCACCAACAGGCGCATCGCTCCTGATTGGAGTTTAAGTCACGCTAACCGATGTTATATCGGTTAGCGTGACTTTAACTCCTTCTTCGCGGGCTCGTGGCTAACGCGAAAGTTACAACGCAGCTGCCGCAAGCGATGTTATATGCTGAAATCGGCATTTTATTGCGGCACTTTCAATCGCCAGGTAGCGAGTGTCCGAGTGCCGCTATCGGCATATAACATCGCCGGCTGTTTGCACCGGGTTGCCAATAGCGGTGCTCGTGCATCCCCCTGAATGTATTTGTGAAGATTTTGGTTGAAAGAGAAATGTAATAATGTAATAGTAATGGAATATTCTGTTTGTGTGTAGTTTACTGTAGATATTTTTTGTACACCTGTGTTCACATATAGTGAAACCTGAAGACACTATACAATAGATCATCCAGTGTTTTTTGTTTTACCTGCTTTGTTTTTTTTCCTGCAGCGCTGGTATGAATTCCGAAAACATGGATGTATAATGGGTTCTCTTAGACAGAAAGTGAATATTGCCTTGGATGAGGTCAGTGCACTCTGCATTGTTTCTAATTTACCAATTGTATCTGTCTGTTTGTCTATATCAAAATGACACAAAGGAAGAACTGAAGCTTGACCAACCTTTTTTTTTATTAACATTTGTATATCATTTAAGGAAGCAGCAAATAAAACTTTAAATGCTAGATAACTGTCAGCCATATGACTAAATCTGGGACACACAGTACAGATTCATATCGGATTCCATTGGAAGCAGTTTGCCATTGCATACAGACCTGGGTACATACAGTACAGATTTATAGCAGATTCCATTGAAACATAGTACTTTCATAGAAAGAACAATCAGGTGGCCCATGGGCTCATTGGCACCCTATTGACTAAAGCTGGCTACACACTACAGATTTTTGAAAGATGACAGGCAAGATCTGCAACATCCTGTCTGCCATCTTTCAAAGATCTGCATACACACAGCCCCACATGTTCTCCCTATGCATCTTAGGGAGAACTCTTGGGACTGTGTGTTCCCTCGGGCTCGGCAGACTCCTCTATAGGGTGTCTAGCGTGGCCAGGAAATTTTGGTTTTTCCCAACAACCGCTTGCCGACTGGAACTTTTGTCGGCTGCGTGCTCGTTCGGGAAATCTCTCACCACTAGCAATAAAGCCCAGAAGGTATCGGGGCTTTATCGCTAGTGTGTGTACCTAGTTAAGGAGGCAATAGAAATTTTTCTTTATACTTGACAGATCTCGTGCTGATGATGGTGCATCGAGCACTGGCTTCTTGTGTCTGACGGGAACGGCCTTTAATCAGTATAGTTTGTACCCTGCAGTATATACAAAAGAATGCACTCCTGCTTCAAATGTTCAACTGCCTTGGTGCTATTCAATTCAAATTAAATATCCGCTTCATAAGAACACACTCACAGGACCTTTCTCATTCAATGCTTTTTCACATATTGACGTGTTTCCGCTCTCAAGGCCGTCCTCAGGTGAAGACGGCTCATGTGGGAGGGGAAACATGTCAATTATGTGAATAAAGCATTGAATGAGAAAGGTCCCATGAGTGTGTTCTTATTAAGCTGAGTTTTCCAGGTTACTTCCTTATGCTAGTACAGAACAGGCTGTCGGCTATTGTTTGTATGGGGAATGTTAGATTATATGTCATTGGGAATGGTCGACAATATGTCTGCCTGAACCATAGTGTAGCCATGGCAGTTCGACCATTTTGTTGGCTAAGCCATACAAACATCCGGCCAAACAGACTTTTGGATGATAATTATGTGCATTATGTGATTTGACATCGTAGTCAGCGTTATGGCTTTGGATTCAGTTTATTCCAGTTCACAAAATTACCTACATGTAAATACTCTGAAAGGCCCATATAAAAGCAAGCAGGCCCTTAAACTATTATCTTGTTCTTTCCTATATTTGTTACCACACAGATCCCTGTTATCAGCGTGGAGGCTCCATTATTCCCATGCACACTAGGACTGGTAAATCCACTGGGTGGAGGATGAACTTTCCATATGAGTTGTGTGTAGCACTAGACTCAAAGGTAAATTTAATCACTGTAGACTTTTCAAGGTTCTAATCTCTTGAACTAATTGAAAACATGAATGTATATAAAAAAAGGTCGGTACCACACAGCGCTACGCACAATCTGTTACATAACGTCCATTTTGTTCCCCAATCTTTTAATGTATGGGCGTCAGTCAGGCTCCATTGATGATCTGCGGGTCATATCATCATCAAGCACCCATACATTAAAGGATATTTGGGAACAATCGTGTGTGTGTTGGTGTGTATCAAGTCAAACATTATTAGTATTTGAAAGTTTTGCACTAGTTGAGTGTCCCTTCATCTTTGTTTAATGTATGTATTATGGTTCCACGTGGCTGGGATTGATGGGAGCCCCTCTAACTGATAACAATCTTAAAACTGGTTGGCCAGACGAAAACATCACTGATCCCACAATTTGTTATGACTTACCCATGTCCAATCAATCTTTCGTCCAGATAACCAATCGGATATTGACTGACGTAATCAGTCAGTCAGCGCGAAATATCTGCCGTGTGTATACTGCCTTACTTTTCTATTTAGAAGTGATTGTATGGGCCTTTAGCCCTAATCATCTTGCCAGGTTTTCTACCTGTGCCAACTAAAGCACAATTTTCCAAGCAAAATCTTCACATGACCTATAAAGTGGATTTTACAGGTAACATTTTATGTTGCTTGAAGTTCCAGTCAGCAGATTAAATGGTCATGAGCAGCAGGCCGTCTCTAGACTTTTGCCACCTGACACAAAATCGAAATGCTGCCCCCCTCGCCACCGGAAGGGGTGTGGTTTTATAATTGGAAGTGGGTGGTTGTTTGTCCGGAAGTGGGATGTGGCTTGTTCAGATGTGGGGGGGCTTATACATATGATTTAACTTGTGTTATTATCATTGTATTTACATATCATTCCTCTATTATTACAATACATTGAAGACCCACCCTCTAGAATAGTATCCCCAAAGATCATCTATCTATCATCTATCTATCATCATCATCTCTCTATATATCATCTGTCTATCTATCTATCATCTGTACCTATCTATTTATCTATCATCTGTCTCTCTATCTATCTATCTATCATCAATCTATCTATTTATCTATTTAGCTTTTTATCTATCATTGTCTATCAATCTATCTATCATCTGTCTATCTATCTATCTATCATCTGTCTATCTATCTATCTATCATCTGTCGTCTATCTATCTATCTATCTATCATCTGTCTATCATTTTATCATATCTATTATCATCATCATCTATCTATCTATTCATCTATCTATCTATCTACCTATCATCTGTCTATCTATCTATATCTATATCTGTCTATCTATCTATCTATCTATCTATTATCTATCTATCTATCTATCTATCATATGTCTCTCTATCTATCTCTATCTATCATCTGTCTCTCTATCGATCATCTATCTATCTATCTATTGTTTATCTAATCTATACTTTGTCTGTCTGTCTGTCTATCTATTATCTATCTATCTATCTATCATCTATCTATCTATCATCTGTCTATATTATCATCTATCATCTATCTATCATCTGTCTATCTATCTATCTATCTATCATCTCTGTCTATCTATCTATCTATAATCTGTCAGTCTATCTATCATCTATTTATCTATCTATCAATTTCTGTCTTATCTATTTATATCATTCATATGTCTCTCTATCCATCTATCTATCATCTATCTATCTATCTACCTATATCTGTTATCTATTATTATCTTCATCTGTCTATCTATCTATCTATCATATGGTCTATCTACTATCTCTATCTATCATCTGTCTCTATCTATCATATCTATCTATCTATCTATTGTTATCTATCTATATATCTATGTCTGTCTGTCTTGTCTATCATCTGTCATTATCTATCTATATATCATTCTATCTATCTATTATCATCATCTGTCTATCTATCTGCCCACTGCCGAACCTTCTGTTGACTGTGCCATGAGGGGAAACTGGAACCTGTGCTGATAGTGGCATGGTGTAGTAGTTAAACCACTGTGCCCCCCCACCAGCTAGACCCATGCAGAAGGGCTCAAGCCCAGGAAAATTAAATTGGGCACTTGGGGTGGTATAGTCAGAACCCATCCCTTACAGTTGTTAGTTACAGGTTGGTTAGTTTAAATCATTCAATTATGGATGTTGTCTTGCCTTAAGAGGAGATTGGAACGGAAACCGACACACACTCGAGCCTGCAACTAGGCCACAATGCTGCGCCTGCTAGGAAAGCCGCAGGTACTGGTCCTGCACGGGGCCCGAACAGGCCATGCTGCGTCACACGCTGGACGGCGCACTGCGATTATCCAGGGAAAGCAGCTGCGCTGATCGAAAGCTGCCGCTGCCGTTCTGTACCGTGCATGCCTGGACAGAGAGGATGCACACAGTTCAGAAGAATGCACACAGTATTCATCCTGTTGTGCACCCCCCCCCCCCCCAACAGATTAGGCAGTGGGGTGGACGCCGGCCTCCAGTAAAAAAAATGTTGTTTTTTTTTTTGCCTTCCCTACAGGGTGCCGCTTCGCTACAGGGTGCCGCTCTGCATTGTGCTGCACCCTGCATCATTAGCGAGGCGGCTGATGAGCAGACTCGCACAGCTGCATTCTTTTTTTAAATCAACAGTTAGCTGCTTGCATTCAATCATCATTAAAATTTGTTCATTCACACCTTGCTTGCTTACAGGCCAAGGTACTTATCTAAGATTCCAGATAAGATTGCTTGTTTGAATTATAACCTGATGGATTTCACTGCCTGTGAAAAACTGCCTTCTAAAGGTTTGTAGACACTGGCAATTTGGCACCGAGTAACAACACCCGATAGATGCATTCGCACAACGAACGGCCCCCGACCAAATGAATACACATGCACAATTCTAGTCGAAACGGTCGTTCACCACGCGAATGCATCTCAGTTGCTCAGTGACACCTCGGAAGTGTGTACGGACCTCAATGCTGATATTTTCATCCAACTGACTGGTAGTATCTCATGGTCTGGGTGGAGGTGGCCTGCAACCGAGCTTGGTCACCATTTGGTCCTGTCAGTAAATCATGGCCGATTGTATGATCCCTTTATTTCGATTTTTCGGTGAATCGATAGTGGGGAGTGATCATATGTTCTCCTGCTTTGTGGGAGTTCTCCAGATTCCCCTTCCCCTCTCCATTCAAACAAAAACAGGCAGGGACAAAAGGCCCCTGACACTCCCCCTCTTTCTTCCCGATCTCCTTGATTCCCGCAGAGCCAGATTAAGACCAAATGGGGCCCAAGGCACAAGTCAGATTTCTGGGGCCCCCCCTAACGTTCCATTACACATACCACCAGCACATATCCCTGGCACCACCCACATACCCCTGTCACCACCAGCATACCACCAGGATGTGACAGTGGTGATAGGGGGGTGTGCTGTTGGGGCCAAAAGAATGTGCTGGAGGACCAGAGGGGATCATCCCCCTGGCACACCAGCACACCACCAGGATGTGCTGGTGGTGCCATGGGTGTGTGCTGATGGTGCCAGGGGGATGTGCTGTGGTGCCAGGTGGGTGACCCCTCTGGCACCACCAGCACATCTCCCTCTGGCACCAACAGGCATTTTGTTTATGCACTGCAGCATAACACCATCACCCCTCTCCCCACCCCCATCGGCACACAACTTTTTGTAAAGTGTTTGGAGGTTCTCATTTATCCAGGTCATGGTATATCTGTTGTATTCAATTAGACCAACTGGACTTGAAGTTTAGTTCTTGAAGATGTTTCGCTAGTCACCCGACTGGCTTTCTAATTCAGGCTTTTCTCAATTTCTGAATTGAGAAAGCCAGTCGGATGACTAGTGAAACGTCTTCAAGAACTAAACTTCAAGTCCAGTTAATTTAATTGAATACAAAAGATAAACTTTTGTTAAAAAACTAAAAGTTTACACGGTAACACCTGGGTAGGTACCTGTGTGTCAGGAGGAAAAGGACTCAGCTGTGGCTATCAAACTCAAGATTGGGCCCATGGGGACTTGGAAGTTTATTGTCCACCAATTCTGCTCCTGCTCCTGCGCAGGCTGTGCTCGCCTGAACACCAGATCAGATCCAGCCGAGGCAGTGGGGAACTTACACGCTCAATGACCACGCAGGCGCAACAGCAGAGTCTGATGCGCAGCGCGCCAACGCCTCCTGAGTGCTGCTGGCTGCTGTGTCTGATTGGAAGCCGGCCAGGCCCCCGCAACAATATTTTAAAGGTAAATGCGGCAAAATGACGAAATTGTGTTATACATACACTGGGGCCCTGGATAGCTCCCAACGGGCCCTCCGCCACCTGCCTTGGGATCCTTGTCTATAATCCAGCCTGATCCCCTAGCTTTAAACAGCTGATCACTGTCTGTACTCAACCAGCTGTTTAAAGCAGGGATTAAGGTTTCCAGTCGAGATCTGGGGGTCCTCTTAGCCCCCCCCCCCTCTCTGTCACGGGAGCTGTAGTTACGCAGGCTATCCACTCACTGCCAAGCAGCCGTCTGTCCTAAGACAATTATTTGATGTCTGTACATAGCTTTATATTGATGCAATTTGGTCAACTGGACAATATTAGCGAAACAGTTAGCCGGCCCGAGATAACTGGCTACATGGACTAGCCTAATAAGAGCTAAGAAGTATTTTGGTTCTTGATTGATTTTCATTTTAAATCTTTCTTAATTATTAATTAACCATAGAACATTTATGTTTCAGTCAGAACAATTGATTTTGCTTCACTATTGATTCCTTGTAGTCATTATTAAAACACCTTTGGTTTGCTTTATATAAAATATGTCTTAGCATGGGTCACATAATTCCATAAAATCTTTTATTTTTTACTAGCTGTAGTGTAAAGTAAGGTTTGTATTTTGATATCTCATTTGTAAACAACTGGCAACATGTATGCCAGCCTGTATATCTAATGTAGGTAAATATTCTGATTGGCTTGATCAAGTCGATACCAACTGTGCATGGGCATCTGATCAACTGTGTGGCAATATCGGGCAGTCAATCAAATGAACCATTTCCAATGTTCCAACATTTCCCATGCAATGTTCCCTCTAATTAGAAAATTGTATGTGTGCGCAGAATACATTTTCAAAAATTAAATTGTGTGCTACGTACCGCAGCACTTATTTTCCAGCAGATTTTTGTGCGCACCCCTTTAAACTGTGTGGCATTCCTGCAAGAGTTGTGTTGCGCAGAATGTTCTAATATAAACACCACACAGACAGTTACACACACCTACTGAAAAACACTCACCTACCCTCACTTTCCATGACAACCATACACATAATAAAAATAGATGTTATTTAATCTGAATCCATTCTAAAAAGTATATGTTCTTTTCATTACCTAGGAAGGATATCTCTTTCAAAATGCAGCCTTTCAAGCTAAATGTAAAGTTTAACTTAAACTTTTCTTTCTAGTTAGAACATTAAGGCACAGCTAGACTAAAGTATAGGTAAACAAGTAATAAACAAAAATGTAGTTTATTTAATATGAAGTTCAACATTTAATCAGTGCTATTAATCGCAGCAAAGAATTAGATGTTTTCATGCTGTAAGTTTATTAATTCATAGTTGGGCTTGCCCGTCCCCTAAACCTAGCCAAATATAAACCTGTTCATTGTGCATATTACTGCCCCAGCTTTTTTTGCATAGATGAGAGGGGAGCTCTATTAGCCTTAAATAAACTATTTTACTTGATTCCCTAGTGACGTCTCTATATTACACAGAATCCAGTAGGTATATACACAGCGACTCTGACATTTCTGCGACATCTAAAGACCGTCTGATTCGATTGTAAAAAAATGAATGAAGTCAGGATTGTCGAGCAAGAACATCTGAAGGAAACAATTGCCAGCCCAAAGTGCACTATGTAAACATCAGACCAGATTCAAATGATAGATGTGTAAATAGTGCATGGCCAACTTTAAGGCCTCAATCTTCACATCTTTCATCTTTCTATGTCGGAATACATAATTAATGTGTTGCTTGTTACAGATCTACACCCTGTGCAAGATGCATTAAAGAAAGACGTCATGAATTCTGTCTTGTTCTCCAAATCAGGGTTCGGCTGAAGGGGAGCTCTTTTTAGATGATGGTCATTCATTTGAGTACCTCCGAAAAAATATGTTAGTTACAGAAGATTTGTTTACCAAAGGGACATTATCCTTACTGCAGGTATGTGAGACTGTCCATTGTGTTAACATTCTTTGTTAACCACAGTGTTCAACGTAGACTCAGGGCATGCTGCAGTCAGTTTTATTACGGTTTGTGGAATTTTCCCTGCAGCATTTTTTGAAATAGAATACATAGAATAGTTTTAAACATCTTTTTGGTATTTTCTCATTGAAGTTAACGTTATTTTATGGTTAAAAAAATAATATTGGGGGTGTGAACAGGGAGAAGGATTAGTGTTCAGGCAACACGTAAAGGAGCTGGAAATCCCATTTAAATTATGATGATGCAGCCACTGCAACCGCAAGTGTCATGACTGACTTTCTTTCGCGCCCCAAACAATTTGTGTATACTGCACATTATGCACTGTATTGGTGATTTTCTACATATCAATCACTTCACACTCCTTAGCCACTCCCTGCCAATAAAGGGTGTCCTAGATTCCACCGATCCATCTATTAGCTAAAAGTAGTATGCATTATTTTCTAGGTCTGCGACACAAAGGGGAAATACCAATCACAGTCAATCGTGGTGGAATGGAAGGTGAAGTTGATGGGTGTTAACAAACAGCCCTATGGAAGTTATTGTGCACAGCCACAGGTGGGTTGCCTAGGTTATTAGTGACTGAGGTCAAGGATTAAGTGGAAAGCAAGAAATGGTGGCACCAAATCAAAATTAATTCTGTATATCTTAAAGGGTCACTATAATCTCTCAAACAACTTTACATGATCTGAAACTACAATCTGAGAGAAGTAAAATGGTTGGTATTCACTTATCTTTGTTGCTTTGTCAGTTAAAGGGCGTAGTAGTGAAACAAACACATTGCCCCATGCAAAGTTAAATATCATGTACTCTGTGCTGCCTAAATCCTATCTCTGTGTCAGTGACTTGTTTAACCATGGTGTCAGATCTCCCCCTTCCCCCTCCCCTCTGTTACCTCCTCCATGTCTCAACTCCGGCTAACCGACAAGCTTATCATGTGCAGAGGGAGTTAAAAGTTCAAATCTGAAAAATGCCATAGAAAGCAAGCGTCCTGGAGACATAGGAGATCAATACAGATCTCTCTCTTTGTGGCCATCATCAATCAGTGAAAGCTATTAAGAAGGGGGGTAAGTGCAGCCTTAGATCTGCCATCAAAGCTACCTCTCTCCCCCTGCTATGCTCTTATCTCTATGTTTATTACAGAGAAGGGAGGGGGGATCACGTCACAGGGATTTGATTGACAGTCCAAGTAGGAGTAGAGGAATGCAATCACTATTCTCTAACGGTGTATCTCAGTACAGAGAGGGAATCTGAAAAAAGTGAAGACTCTCTGAGGGGTGTGGGGAATTAGAACACATGGAAAGAAAGAAAAAAAAGTCATTTTCCCACTATAGATGCCCCTTTTTAAATTATTAATTGTTAGTGAATGCTCTAATTCCCCCCAACCCCCTTACTCACTTGCCTTCTTGTTGTGTCTGCGACACTTATAAGTTCTGCACCAACCTCACCATGGGACACTGGCTATGCTTACACATCTCCCCCTCTTCCCCTGCTTTCTTTTCTCTGCTGTTCTCATAATTGTTGCAGAAAGTGTGCTGGCAGGACAGCTAAAGATCCATGATAAATGTTGACGAGGCACCAAATCCCAAAATGTGGACTGTCCGAGAATTATGAAAAACACCATTTTCTGTTCCCCAGCCTTAAGTAATAAATGGGAAGTCTGTTTAGATCCACTAATCAATCCCTTTGCAAAATCAAAGACTGACCAATGTTAAATCTAGATGCTAATGGGCCAAGAAAATTTACAATGTTAAGCTTTAAGGTGTTCATACACTGTTACTTACTTCATATGTTCCCTTGACGTTTTCAAGACCTCTGAATAACTGCCTGTCCCATTCTTTTTTGCAGTCGAGTGTGATTGCAAAATGTATAGGCCAGGCAGGAACGTCAGAAGATAAGAATTGCTGTGTAAAGCACGGTAGTTAGACATTAGATATATTACACATTCGTCGATGGAAGAACATCGAATCTAAAAGTAACGTCTTTACTAGTGTATGGCCAGCATTAACTCTTCAACCCGAATACAATAATTCAAAGGGGAACTGTGGTCTCCAAACAAGTTAAGTTTAAATGAAAGGCCAGTTTCCTCATACATGCATCAACCACCTCCATACATTGCTCCACAGCCAAGATACACAGAAATGACGACCAGAAAGTTAATGGGTGGGGGCTGACTTGTGACATTCCTGAGGCTTCCCTGCACAGGTGCCGCGGCGAGCACAGCCTCAGACTCCCTCAGTGTGTGAGGGAGACAGGAAGTCTCCTCCTCTTTGCTGTGTGAAGTCCTGACAAAGAAAGTAAGGGAATCTACAGCCCTTCTATTCACTGTTGAAAACAGACATTTTCAGGCTTCTCTCTTTGCCTGAAAGGTTTGTTTCCACAGTTTTCTGTAGGGGGGTCTGAGTAACCCACAGCACCCAGAGTGGGTGGGGCTTAGGCACAATGAGTGGGAAAGGGGCGGGGGCCCCAATCGAGGGCACGGGCCACAGCACCAGTGAATGGGCGAGGCCACAGCACCCATGAGTGGGCGGGGCCATGTGGCTGTAAGATAATGGGCCATGGGGGGCCTGCAAGTGGAGGGACCATGGGGTCCATGAGTGGGAGGGACCAGGGGTGCAAAGGGGAGGAGGATGTGTGATGAGCTGCCAAATCACACACAAAAATGTAAAACATCTTCAAAAAATATGCAAAAAATAAACAATGGAAATAAATTGCAAAAAAGGGGAGCAATTCCTATCAATTTACCTAAAGTCATTTGGACCACAGTTCCTCTTTTAAGGTCATTAAGATCACTGCATTCTAAAGGTGCCAATACACATGTGACTTGGTCGCTAACTCACAATAGATTCCATAGACAGTAATATACATACTTTATATGGAACGATTATGTTCAGACCATATACTGTAGCATAGTGAAAAGTTTGTTTTTTCTGTACCGATAGGTTGTGATACCAATGGCTAGTACCTTGTCGTCTTTGCAATCTATCCAATCCGACGGAATTATTAACAATGTATGGGCACCTTACCTACATTAGGAATGAAGAACAAGCACATATTTTAAAATGCAAATTGCCACCAATGATTGGACAAAATTCTCTGCAAAGCAAGCAATGTTAAGGCTCAATCTAGAATACGGTATGACGAAAAGTTGGGAATAAGGTAAACACAAAGGACAAACTAAATTACCAAGGTTAATGGAGTTTAGATGTGAAGACAGACTATGTTAGTTTGAAAGCGGAGGAGTTTGAAAGAGGATCTAATGACTTTAAAGAGATTATTTATAATGGCTTATGCCTTTTGGTAAACCTCTGGGGGCTCTGTTCACAAATAGATGTTAGAGTAATGTGGAGGATTGTAGGGATTTCATCATTTTACACTTGGATGTTAGGAAGTTTTATCCCCTATTGGTACAATTGTAGATGCCATCAGGACTTTTTACTCCCTCTGATCATGTAGGTTGGCATAAAGTCAGTGCTAAAGGCAGGCATACATGTTTTGCTGATGATACGACTGACAGCTGAAAAAAATCTCAAACCATGTGTGGCTCCAAACCTGCCGGAAATTGTTCAGACCCATCACAGGATGGATTGCTTAAAAGTTGATATACATGGTTAAGAGTCAAAACTGTGCAACTCTAATTTGTTGTTGTTTTAAACAGGAACAAAGGTGAGCGGGGTCTTACCTACAAACACAGGACTTCTCTGCTGAGCTGGAATCAACTTTTCATGTGTGTTCGTGCTGATTGGGAGATCCACGTCAAAACAAAATTGATAAATGGAGGGAACTACAAAAATGTGCTGTGTTGTTTTTTTTCTTGGGCTAAAACACCACAAAGGGTTTTATACCCCAATAAGGCTAGGCACACAGGGCCGTTATTTTGGCCTGACTACTGCCCTGAGATATTGTGGTCAACTAAAATGTGACCTGGGAATTTGGCCACAACCACTATAAGCTGTAGATTCTAACAGACTAGATACTGTAAATCTATTGGTAGAAAATTCATGGTGGTAGTGTGTGTGCGTTTACATATGGAATACAATATTAAATTCTTCTAATGAGAAGAAATCATGGGAAGGAGATAGAGGCTGCATGCATGACGTGCTGATAAAAATCCCCAAATAGATCAATCGATCTATTGGGATTCAAATCGATTCGAAACGTAAATTCCTAGGGTGAGCAGGACCCTGCAACCGCAAGGGACCAATCTTCTATTTTCCACATGACAGTATAGCCTACCTCCCAGAAAACCATGAGATGAAGCAGGGGCGGCGGGCTATAATAGTTTTGTGACTGGGGAGCCCAGTGTCCTAGTTATGCCAAACACCACTGACTGTTCCTGTTCCTGTTTCAGCTGGTTGTTTAACAAATAAACGTTTTAAGAATGAACACGGCATATTGTTTCTTTATGCAGTCATAATACAGCTTAAAGGGACACTAAAATGAGATTTAAGTTGACTTCCATATGGATCTATTAATCACGGTAGGTAGGGTAGCATTGCTTCCCCAGGGATTGCAGGGTTAACTTACCGTTGGCAATCCATTTCAGCTGAACTGCCAGATGGTGCGCTGTCCATGACTGCCTCTATCTTTTAGGTGTGGCATGCCATATGGATATATAGGAGGCAAATCAGGACGCGGGCATCTGTGGGGGGAGTGGAGCACCAGCAGGTAAGTTTAACAGCCACATCACCTGAGTGTCTGTTCATTTACAGGAAGGGTAGGGAATACGCTGTCCTACCCTCCACTGACCGAATTTATGAATCTATCTGAGAAAACGTAAAATGTTATTTTTTGCCAGTTTTAGTATCCATTTAAAATGACACTCTCTGAAAACATCTACTAATGTATGGACAACCAGTATTTTATCAGTGCCAGTGTTTGCATTTGTGCAATAAAAAATTTTTTTTGGCTTGTAAGTATCCTGTAAGGCAAAACCACTCAGTGTTTTCGTTCTGTTTGGTGGCTTTTTTGTTGTAATGGCCCTTAAAGGGTGTATGTCCACCCTAGATAAATTTTTAATATAAGACTCCCCATGGGCTCCCAGCCCCAACCGCCTGATATTTTTTTTTAGAAGAGCCCCCCAAACTCACTTACCTCCCCTCTTTCTCTCGCCGCGCTCCCGGCCTCTGATGCGAGAAACATGCAAGAGTAGGGGCGGGGGACCGGCAAGCCGCGTCTGGATTGGCTGAGCGGCAGGCCAAATCACGGACGCGGCTTGCCGGGTCATCAGTGGCAGCGAGAGGAAAGAAAAAGGTTAAGTAAGAGTTGGGGAGCTTTATTATTAAGATATAAAATATAGCGGTTGGGGCTGAGAGCCAGGGGAATTCTTATCTTTTATATTTAGCTGGGGGAAGGAATCGGGTGAGGGTAGGGGGAGAAGGCTGCAGTTAGAAGCCAAACTTCTCCCGGAGGCCGGTAGCAGGCAGAGTACCTATATGGACTCTGCTAGCCTCCTGGTGGGCGTTTTGGGACTTTGTTGGTGGGGAATACAGGAGAAACCTTATGGAGCTGGGATTGGAGGTAGGATTACATACACTTACAGGATGGGGCCAGTAGTTGGGGGGGGATTATTAGTTTTGGGGGGTGGACATGCCTCTTAATTAGTGCAGATCGCTGAGTCAAAACTTGACCCTCTATATTGAGAACAAGGTATTCTGTTTCCAGACAATGAAGATAACTGCATTTATCTGGGGAAACAAGAAAGCAAAATAACCATTTTGTTTGGTTGCCTTGTTTTTTGTAGTTATGGAAAAGAGATGCCTAGGGAAGTAGAAATCCCCCCTTTTACCACTACGTGCTTGCATAAATTACATAACTGTTTGCACACGTGTTATTTAAACTCGTGGCTTATGTGCTAGAAGTCGATGCGCGCTTGTTCCAGAATCCACCACACCTTGTGTTTCTAGTTTTGTGTAAATATCATTGGCCAGGGCACGGAGCAAGGTACCTAATATAACTTGAGTAAAAAATTTTTTATACAAGCAACTTTTAAATCTAGCTGGATAGCTTGCACATGACTAGCATTTAGAATTGTCTAATGAACTACGGTAAAACAACTATAAAATAAAACTCCTGTTACCTTGTGTGGTGTTTTTTTAAAACACAGAACTGCTGATCTAATAAAACCACATCAATGTATCATAGCCTAGATCTGTTTGCAGCCAAGTCTAGCACTTTCTAATGACTGCCACCACCACATTATCCTGCCTTAAGGGATTTCAAGCTGTAATCACTCAAGATGATGACCAGCTCTGCTGGCAGACAGTCCAATAGCTTTTGTTAGATAGGCTTGGCACTGATGTTAAGGACACACTCACAATAACATAACTATCATGTGAGTCTGACACTCTCCTTCTCCAGACATTGCCTTTTAAATTTGCCCAGAGATGCAATGCTAACTGTATTGTTAGAGTGACATTATACAAAAAGTATTTAAAAACTTACATGGAGTAGATTTACCCAGAGCTGCACAGCATCTGGGGAATCTCCCTAAATGTGTTGTTAAGGAAAAGGCATAAAAAGTCATTAAAGATTTTTTACAGATATCTTAATTCATTAAAGGGCAACTAAAAGGGTTAATTCAGATATTGCCTATCGGCTGAAGCCAGGGCGAGGACCATAAAACAAGTGAACCAAACAATTTGCGCAAACGTCTTTCCCATGATTCCTTCCTTCAGAACTTTGTAAATAACAGCCAATGTACAGGAGGCACAAATCACATTTCAATTACTAGGAGGAACTATCATGTGCATTAATTAAAAAAAAACCGTATAAATTCAGGATAGGATATAATGATTGGTAAAAAAGGATGGATACCATAGTCTTGGAGCACCAGCAGGAAAAACGGTGAGTGTATGCTTTCATATACGGATAACGGACAAATTAGTAGTGAGAGATATCCGCCCCTGCCGCTATAGTGATTTAAAATTTCAGATGTATTTGACTCATCCAATATGTTGCTCTGTGAGGAGCAAACAAACAGTCATAAAGGGCAATAAACTGGATAGTGCCTTGAGGTCTCTTCGTCCAGTTGGCTATACTTGTTTATCAGATAAGGTCAAATGATGACTGTGGGACGTATAGTTATCCGACGCGATCCCGGCCTGATTTTTTTTGACAAAGTATCATTTAATCAGTTCCAAGATGTGGCAGCTCTTCGGAGTTGGATCCTTGGAACCTTACACGATTTGGGGGAACTGTGAGGAAGTGACGACTTAACTAGTGCGTGGGTACACCTCAGTGCAATTAAGTCAGGACACCAAATATGCTTGTGGAAGTGTTCTCAGTTCCTGTCCATGGCCATGGTAACAGGTATTCAGTAGGTCCTGACGTTTGGTAGCATCTAACTGCGTTCGGAGTGTGTGAAGTCGTCACTCTATGCCGGTTTCACAAAAGATCAGGTGCCAAGTGAGTCACAGGGAGGAGAATCCTGATGAGAGTTCCGGCTTAACAGTCTTGCACGTTTCCTTTGGGTGAAACGTTCTAGTATATCGGCTAGCTAGTGCTCCACGGACGAGGGGATAGTGCTATGGTTCTCGACTTGTGATACCAAATCTCCCTTCCCAGCTTAGCACTAGTTCGAGACGATTTACTAACATCAGCCTGACTGGGGATCTTTAAGCAGTAAGAAGTGGGGCATATTAGTCAGTCGCCTATTCTGAATATAGGATGTTGATGTTTCGGGACGTATACTGAGTTAAAAACGGAGATTTCCAGGCTTAAACCTGAAACTACCTTGGTAGTAGCTCAGCAATGCCGGTTTTCATACCACGGGGTTGGCCGAAGTCAGCATTGGTGCACGATATGTATTACTCGCGAATGTCACATCCAGAATAAGGATGTAGTGAGAGAGGCGCTGGACACTAGGTACACAACAGAGATGCACAGTACGTAAATAAGAGAAAAATCTGATTGTGGCTCTGTATGCCGTGAAAGATTTCCATTAAGTATGCTACAGAGATAGTCTGACTACATTTGATAGGCACACTTAACCAAGCATGGCATTAGGGGTTACCTGCTTGTTAGCAAGCTGAAAAACTCGATGGGAGATCTATTAATTTGTTGCTATTATTCTTCGTTTCGACAGGCCTTACAATGAGAGTATTCCCTACTGTCCCCACATATAACATCAGACTGGGACTGTGGCATTCATTATGGGGAAAGTATGGACATTTTGATGGTCATTAAGGCAACAAGTCAAGACTAATAGTTACATCAGGGAAGTGGTAGGCATAATTCTCACTTGTTTTTGGTAGGTATATTGTGATTATTTTTATTAGAGGCCTTGTGTTATTTATCACATGGGAGTATAATACAAGTTCTTTCCGGCTTAAAAATGTAGCCTAAATTTGCCTTTAAATCAGCAATCATCACTCTCCGTCCTAGCTCGATGTGGATTGATATGCATTAACGCGTTGACATTCATCAAGATAGAGCTTGGATGAGGAGCAAAGAGGGGGACAATAGGAAAACCACAAAAAGAGGAGTGCAAATTTCTAGGAGAGAAAAAACCTTTTATGATGAAACTTGTATGCCGAATAAGGGGATTGTACCCTATTGCAAGTATTTAGGTGATCTACAGCTTAGAGTTTTTGAAAATCGGATACAACTCAGAATGAAGTCCGTGCTAATACTTTGTAGGGTTAATACTAGTGGGTCTCTATAAAGCTGCAGGTTCATTCGGGCAACGTAGCAAAAATCACCATACCAATCGAAGGTGCTGTGCTTCATACATTTGTGGCTCTTACCTATCTGTAATATACTTGGGTAGTATTGCTGTCTAGAAGCTGTTGACAGAATAGTTGTCTGAAGTATCCCAACAGTATACCCTGATTGTAATAACGAATGGACAAATACTGTTATGGGATTGCTGCTGTCCTTAGTTTCAACGTCAATGTGCAAAAAACCTTAATCACCGCAAAAGAACGTAGCAGATCTGTGGGGGGGGTGAGGGTGGGGTGGCGGTTTGGCGTTTGGGGGGGTGGTGAGGGGTTGGGGGTGTGGGTTATTTGCTTGTACTTCGCGGGCGGTGGTTTGAGAGTTTTTGGTAGTTACGTTTGGTGTGGGAGGTGTGGTGGGATATTGGGGGGTGTGGTTTTGTTCTGGGTAGGGGTGGGGTGGGGGGTTGGTTTTCTGTGTGGCATCGTTGGGTTTGTTTTGGTGTTTTTGATTTCTTTACTGTGCTGGGGGGTTTTTTGGTTTTTGAGAGGATCTAGATATAATAGGTTCCTTATCGTTATAAATGGATTAATTATTCCAATAATAGATTTGTAACATTTAAAGAGCAACATCGTGAGTAGGGTCACAATAGGGACTCTTTTGAAGAAGAACTTAAAGGGCTAACCCAGGTTCCCCTTGCAAGCATTAATGTCCGACCAACCTAAGAACGTTTTAATGAAAAAGGATACAATTAGTGTTACCTACTGTTCATCCACAACACGTCTTTTAGGTCAGTGGACATACTTAGATGGGTCTATTAGCTTAGTGATCCCCATTCTGACTTTGACAACAGCTGCCTCCATCCTAAATTCGGTCAATGTCCGAATCCCGCTTGCGAGGGATCTCTGCTAGTGCACGACTATTGTTGGCAACAGCTTCCAACTAGCTTGGCTATAGGCTGGGCAGTGCCTGTTGAGCAAGAATGGGGGTTGTAAGTAATACTGCCTGGGTACATCTGACCAGGCAAATAACGAAAACGGGTGTGTTGAAGCCTTTTGAATTTGGCATTGCTTAAAAACCTCCAGGTAGTAGGTTATGCACCAAACAAGTTTTTTTTGATGTGTTGCAAGTCCCTCTAAAATCTTGTATGGGGCCCTGCGTTTCTAGCTAACGCCATCTTGGCCGTATTATTAATGTACAAGAATGATCATGTTATTCTAAAACACATGGCATCCCTATTAGGATAGATTCATTTCTTTACTAATAGTTTGCGGTCGGGGATAACAGAATCACGTTAACCACCTCGAAGCATTTCTGACATTCCCTGTCAATTAAAATGCAGAATCGATAGCCAGTTTCACTATCTAGCGGGGCATGGAGGTGGTCCAGACATTCTGGCTTACACTGGTATCAGAGCCAGACCCTATTACCAGATCCAATAGATTCTCATTTTACTTAATCACAAAGATCAAAAGGATTAAATGGGGGAACGCATTAAAGCAGTTCTCCAATGCACTACAATCATTGATTAACCTATATAAAAAATGCTTCTCAAAACAAAAGAAACATGATAATGAAACAATCCCTTCAGGAGCTAAAACAAATACATAGGACAAACTCCTGAGACAAAAACACCAATAGCAATTGAACAAGAGGGCATATAATATGTTCTCACAGAAAAAAAACTCCGAGGAAGGAATTCTTTAATAACAGCATATTTGAGAATGGGCACCAATCGGCAGAATATGGCAAGATTAGCTCATGGACCAACAATAAGAAATGCGTAAAGGGACAATGTTACTGACACTAAAGATATTTAGAAGCCCTGCTAACTCTATTCTAATGGTAACTTCCACTTTACAATCTCCCACAAAGACACTGCACAGATTTTTAGCAAAAATCACCCTCCCAAAACTACCTAAGCTGACTTTTGACACTAGAAGCGGCTAGGGAAAAAAACAGAATCGAACTAAGAGGTGCCCTAGAAGGCATGGCAAAACTAAAATCACCGGACCTGATGGCATACTGTGGAAGTGTATACCAAGAACTACATGGAACACATTAACACCACAAATCTACTCAGACTAATGAGCTTTCAGAAAGAAAAGCTACCCCCCTCTATGTCCGAGGCAACATCACATGCCTACTTAATTAGGAAAAGACCCTTCAGGATGTAACTCTTACCGTTCCTATATCCCTTTAATGGAGATTACAAAAATATGGCAAAGATCTTAGCCAACAGCTTCAAAGAGTCATTCTTACAAATATACACCGATCACAAGGCTTAGCACCCAGTAAGTCCACGTCGGGTTAAATATGTCGAGAAAAACAGAGTAGTAGCCAAGTGGACCAGGACACACTCTGAATTAGGGTAATGCTTCTCACTAAGATGCCCAAAAAGGCATTTGATTCGGTTGAATACCTTTTATGGGTGGCTTGTCTGAAACCGTTTTGGCTCTTGGACTAATTTTGTAGATGAGGTTGAGCTGTTTTATGCATGCCAGTAGGCATCCTTAAAGTAATAGCTCCTGTTTACACCCCTTCCACTAACCCAAGGGAACTAGGCAGGATGGCCAGCTTTCACGATCTTTTTGCACTTGCACATAGAACCCCTAGCCAGAAAGAAATAGACAACTATACATTTTCACTTAGGACAAAACACAGCAGTACTCAGGCCTATGTATGCTGATGTGTAAAATTCCTATTATCCTAGACAGGACCCTGACATGTCATCAGATCGGCACTGATGTTATGACAATGTATGGCCCTTTCAGGTCTTAAGACTGGACACAATCATGTCTTTTCCAAATAGAGACATAGCGATTCCCTCCATTTGCCCAGAGACCTCTAGTACCTTCAGTTAAAGAATTCAGCATACTGGTATATAATCACAACAAACCTGCAAGACTGCTACTCATCCAAATATGAACTCCACTACTGAAAGGTTAAAACCCAAAAACCCAAAATGCTGGAACAAATATGCCCAATTAATCTAATCGGCAGGATCAACCTGATTAAAATTAGTTTACCCCCAAAATCTATTTGAGTCCTACCAACACCAGCATCGGTCCTGTCCCGCAACCGAATTGCCTTTTTTACTTTCATACCCAAGGTATATTCACTAGAGTGAGATTTTAAACTGCTACAAGACCCAATACTTGAAGCGAACTGGCGATGCCAGACTTCAAACTATATACTGGCTGACCGCTTGAAATATTTCAAAAACCATGGATTAACACAATAAATGAGATGAAAACCCACCAATGCGAAGCTGAGAGATGCTACCTGGCTATCTTCCCACACCTCCAATATCGTTCCTATCGAAACAAAACACACACACTCATTCACAACGGAAAACCCCTACAACACACAGCAGTTTCAATTGGAAAGCAAGTCAATAACAATACTTAGAGTACACAGTATGCCAGAAGGAACAAGAGAATGGCACAACCCTATCTCCACACATACCACTTGCAGGTTCACAGTATGGGAACAAAGAGGCATAGAGCACCAATCACATAAATAACACCACAAATTATTAATGTTTCTAAAATGCAAAAAGAAAAACCGTTTATCAAATACCCCACACATCCTTTATTTAGGTAACTCCAACTACAGTAGTACTGTATATGATTATCTGAATTAAAGCACCACTCTTCCCATCCAGTACCCTTCCTATTATACAGATATTAAAATCGGGATGACGAAAAAACAACTATCTCCAGACTAGACAGAGTTACACGAGCCAATGGAAAAGAAGAGGCAGATAAATGACATTACAAAAATGGCAAGCCGCATTCCATCCCTCTTCTCTCTGAGGGGGAAGATATAGCAGAATCTCACATACAGCATCACCATCTGAACCTAACAAAACTGATGCAGTTTTATGTTTTACATTTGCGTCCACCTCATCCCTCCACAAATGTCTCGATTTGTTCCCACACCACTCACCTTATGCCTGAAAGTATCACATAGCCCACAAACTTTTGATTTGATGGGAATGGGATTTTTACCAGTCAATAGATTTGGAGTAAGAGGTGGAATTCCCTGAGTATATAAGACAGAGAAGTACCCATGAGACCTAAACATCGACATCTAGGAGTGACCTACCTGAAGTTGATATTTGGGGGTAGATTTCAACTACGGTAATGTTTCTTAAAGAATCTTATTTTACGCCGAAAGGACAATAACCCTTTCCTGGATGGCACCCACCTCCCCAAAAGTAGTAACTGGAAAGAATTGCTAATGAATATGCTACGCTTATAC